>CM049313.1:76580658-77277729 GCA_026874595.1 Sipunculus nudus | reverse complement strand
CAAATGCATTGTGAATTGTCCCTGAAACTAACCGGGCGAAGACAGCCTGGTCGAATAGAAGATTCCGGCAGGACAAGTCATTCTCCGTGGCTGGTGAATACTGGCTCTCTAGTACATATGTTCGAACATGATCTAGCCCTTGACAAGGTTCATCAATGCTGCAAGTTTGGTGACTGTACCTCCGATTCTTTTCGAGATACTGGTATTGCGTTAACACCATTTTAGCATTATTGCCGCTGGATGCGTCAAGGTCATCAATATTTGAAACTGACCTAGCCCTTGATAAGGTGCATCAATGCTGCAAGTTTGGTGACTGTATCTTAAATTTCTTCTTGAAATATTGCGTTAACAAATGTGTGACAGACAGATGGACAGACGGACACTCACCATTTCTATGTCCCCCCCTATATAACAATATTATTACATCTACAGCAGTTAAATTACAATAACGATATTATTAAATGTAGTTTGAATCCCAATACCAATATTATTGCATCGTAAATGTAGTCCGAATTGCAATATCAATATTGATGGATAAATGTTAATCAAAACTCCTGTATCATGCATACCAGAGAGAGAGAGAGACACCCACAAGACAGGTTTGGTAGACACTTGACTTTATTCCAGATATGTTGACAGGTTTTTACAACAGAATGGTGGACTCCCCTCTCCATGCCATCTCTTCCTCTGACTGACCGAATCGTGCACCATGGAAGATTTTTTTTAAACAGAGTTTGGATTAACATGATTGATGTATGGTATATTCATTTACCTTCGGTTACATCATTGATACTAGCTGCTATTGGATTAGATGGTGATGTTGACCTGACATTTGACATAATTATGCATGTTATCATTTTACGTCTTATTTCCAGACACCAATTTACATGGTCAGACAAAATTATCATATCATGCAATTTAATGCCCATTATGAGAGCTGTAATAAAGCTGTATCAACATATCTGAAGTAATCCTCAGTGAAAACAGTTGAGACTATAAATTCAAGAATCCATAAATATTGTTGGCTCTGCCTGAATATCAGGCCTCATATATCCTGATACCTATTGATCAAAATGTTTCTGTCACTCCATGTATTTTAAGTTTAAGTTTAATTACCAATATTTAAAGTTACCACTCTTAAACATTATTATTACATCATAAATATAGTTCATAGTGACTCATAGGTCATGACGCTCAGCCGCCTGACATGTAGCCAACTGACATGTCCTTGTACAGGCAACTACTAGTGATAAAGATAAAGTAGACGGTATCATCATTCTTGCATATAAGCTAAGGTTCATCATGACCCATAAGCATTTACCAAATTTTAAAATAAGCCACCAGCCATTCCTTAGGAATCTGACATCTGGATTCTGGAATCTGTGTGTACATGTATTTTGCATTATTTCTGGGATGTGAAATAAGCCCTGTAACTCAGAGAATAAAGGTCACAGTGACCTAATTTCAGGTTTCTCAGGAAACATTTTTTGGAACTCAGGATACAGCGGTTCATGTTTCTAGCCATTACAATTACAATTGTTAACAAACCTTGTTCCCTAAAAAATACAAGTAAAAATTCCTTAAAATTAAGATAATGCAGGTGGAACCACCAGTCATGCTAAGAAGCTGAGGTTCATTAAGAGGTTCATTACAATTTGTGCCCTGTTAACGGCTAACCAAATCTTTGAAGGTCTCAAAAAAAAGAGAAAAAAAACACGGAAAATATTAAAAAACAAGGCCTACAGGCCTAATGCGAACCTGTGCAAATTTTTATACACCAGGTAAAATGCTTCAATGCTGGGCCATTACTTTTCAAGTAGGCCTACATGTCTTGTATATGACATAATCAGAGATGTATACATATGATATCCCCTTCTGAACAAAATGAGCAGGGTCATACAAGGTGCAAAATTTATTGTAGGTGATGCAACCAGTCTTGTATATGAAAAAGCTTTACAATATGTGTAAATTTGTCCGATTTCAGGCTGAAATATTAAATTCTCTGAAGAAATAAGCAGGCACATACACTGTGCAAAAGTCTTTGTTGGTGGCAACACCTGTCTTGTGAACGAGAAAGCCATCAAAGACATAAAGACAGGTCAAAATATCAGGCCGACACATAAAAAATCTCAAGTTTGATGCACTGGGCTAACCAGGCTTTGGCAAGAAAAGCAGTTGCCTCAAATGAACTGTGACAAATTGCTGGCTCAAGCTACTGCACTGAGTGAACTCTTGACCTGCACCTGGCTAGACTGAGTAAACTTTTGACATGTACCCGGCTGAACTGAGTGAACTCTTGACCTGTTGCATAATCTGACACTGTTGGCAGTCTGCCAAAGCTATAAACATATCCAGGCTGAACTTTGGTGCCAAATATGATGCAGTGGGCAGTCTACCAAAGTTATAAATAGAATCCAGTTGCTGCACTGAGTGAACTCTTGACCTATACCTGGCTGCACCGAGTAAACTCTTGACCTGTTGCCTAATCTGTTACAGTTGCCAGTCTGCCAAAGCTATGAATAGATCCAGGCTGACCATTGGCCTGTTGTGAAATCTGAAATAGGCAGGCTACCAAGCTATTTAACCTGAAATCTAGTGGCATGATGCTATAAATGCTGATAAACTGGTGCAAGGCTAGAAGTAACTGCTTCACACAGCTAACATATAAAGGATACAATGACTCATATAGGAAGACACGGCAAACGGGCTAAGTTCATTTTCCTTTAACTCAGCCAAAAAGCACTGAACCAAAACCAATTGAACAAACTTGAATTATCAATATCTGAGGGTAATTAATGTGAAAGATTTAAGGATTTGGCCCAGTGTTTTTTGAGAAGAAGATCTTTGTAGCAAATGAGTTAAAATGGGCTGTTATGGCATATGACTAAATTAAGCTTCCCATAACTCTCACAAACAGAGACCATTTGAACAAACTTAAGAAAGCACTACCCTAGGATCATTTCTGTGCGATATTAAACAATTTGACCATATAATTTCAGAGTAGAAGTTCTTTGTAGCCCTCAGTATGACACAGGCACTGATGACCCCCGTACTAAAAAGGGCGATGCAGGTGGCGCCACTAATACCTCAATTTCAGATATGATTCATGTGACCAAGATTTGCATAAAATTTGGTGATGATAGCTCCAGCCGTTTCTGAGACTGAAATTTCAGAATGCTTTTTTTGACAAATGACTAAGTTCAGCTTCCTGTAACTTGGCGAAAAATCACTGAACTGGGACCATTTGAACAAACTTGAGAGAGGTGGTATTAGAGATTATTTCGGTGAAATATTGAACAACTTGGCTAGACCATTTTAGAGGAAAAGATTTTTAAAGATTTTTTCCCTAAAAATTCTAAGAAACTGCAATTAGCAAAAAAAAATAAGCAAAATCCAAAAGAGTTTTTCAGATGGCTAATTGTTTGCATAAAATTTTGTGATGCTACCGCCTGTCATTTTCAGGATAGTATGGGGTAACATATAGACGACGGACGACGAAAGACGCCACACCATTGCATTAGTTCACAGATTCAGTAAAAAAATCCTGGTGGTGCCACAAGTCTGCAGGAACTGATGAATCATTCCATGATGAATATGAATGCAAATAATCATAATAATGTATTAGTTGTTCAGATACTGCAGTTTGACCTACAGTGCATCAACAATCAGTTTTAAGATGTGGCTCCTGTGATTTTACCTTTGACCTCTGGACCCTGAAAACCAAATTTTTTCTTACTTAGGTGGTGGGTCATTAATTTATCAAGTTTGAATCTGTCAATCCAAAGCAGAATTATCATCCATAAACTATTTTGTGAATGGATGGTCCCTGTGACCTTGACTTTGACCCTATGACAAAAAATTGAAAGAATCTTCCCCTAATGGCAGGTGAGTATAATATCTTGAAGATGGAAGGTTTGTGATGAAAAGTCTGACTTGAAATGCATACATATTCCTTTTAAAGAAATAGTCCTGTGACCTTGACCTTTGGACCCTAAAATCAAGTTTCTACTTTAGTGGTGGGCCATATATAAGTTACGTTTGAAACCAATTTGTCAAACCAAATTGGAGTTATCATCTTGAAACTAATTTGTGAACAAATGGCTCCTGTAACCTTGACCTTTGACTTAGTGACCCTTGACTGGCAAGTCAGCTAAATGTGCAAGATGGAAAGTTTGGAATGAAAAGCTTGGCATACAAAGATGCCATAATCTTTTTAAATAAGTGAGTCTTGTGTCCTTGACCTTTGACCTCATGACCCAAAAATCATACATGTTCTTTCTTTAGTGGTGGGCCATATGTAGGTCATGTTTGAAATCCATATGTCAATCCAACCTGAAGTTATCATCTGGAAACAAATTTGTGTGGTTGGACAGGCAGACACACAGACCCACAGATGGAATTGCAGCTGAGAAACTCACATGATTGTTGTCATTTTATAGTAAGAATAGAAATATATTCGTAAAAATACCAAAAATAAATACAGGTGGCGTCACCACTTTTTGAGGAACTGACAAAACATGTCATGGTTTATATTCAAAGCAAGATTCATGATACCCTGCATTAATTATCAGGATAAAGGAGGTTTTATATCATTTTTTTTAATGGGGGGGGGGGTACTTACAAGCCCCATAGGATATAGGTCACATTGACCTATTTTCATGTTTCAAAGGAGATTTTTTCATAGACCTTCCTATATTTTAGTTACAGGCATCAGTTTGTGCCCTGCTTATTGCCGGCCGGACACCCCAACGGACAAAGCACCAAACCTGTACCTCAAATGACTTACAGTCAGCTGAGCTAAATTAAAGCTTATGAAGAATGGCTTGAATTTTTTACTAATTACTTTGTAATAAATGAAGTCGCTACAGAGCACCAGTGGCATCACAATTCACATACTGTTATTATCGGGGTCGAGGGTCATGAACTGTTGAATCGAGCGCTATGACAGTCCAAGAGAAAGAAAACCCAGAGAATGTGTTTGACATCTTCATAATTAAGGGCACACCTGGTTGGCAAGCCAAATAAATCGATTGCCTGCCTAGAGTTAACTGCTCTCACTCAGAACGATTAACTGGGTCGAAAGTTTTGTATGCTGACTTAAAGCCAAATCCAATTCCTGTGAATTTGTTAAGGCCAGGACTTATGATGAAATGATCACATTTCAGCTGATCAAATGAATCATGTGGCCTGAGGAAAGGAAATCTCATAAAGCTAAGGGAAATGAACTCCGACCAACAGAAGCAATACAGCCTGCTCAGACGTTTCAGGCCACCTTACAAAAAATATTAATACCTTTAGTGCAGGGATTAAAGTTGACTCCATAGAAAGCAAACAACACCAGGGTAATGCAGGTACTGGGGCACAGTATACAAGACACAGAAATGTGTAACGCACAGAAAAAGTGTGCAAAGTATGTGTATAACAAAAGGAGGTGTACATAGTATAGTGACAGAGACTCACAGTGATGATAATTATAATGATTATAATGATGATGAACCACTGTTTGTTGATATTATAAATAAAACAAATGAAAATGGTGGAAAAATTGTTGGAGATGAATGTTACATGACATTACCAGTTGAAAATACCACAGTCAGGTTTAAAATAGACACTGGCTCACAAGCAAACATTATACCTATTTATGTGTACAGCAAAATACAAGGAAAAGACACAAAACTGTACAAATGTACCACACCCTTGATCAGTTATACCAACACTAAATTACCAGTATTGGGACTTTGTAAGCTTAAGTGCAAAGGTCATGGATGGATTTTCATATTGTAAATACAAACAAATCTCCTGTACTGGGATTGAGAGACTCACAAGACTTGAACTTAATCAAGACAATCATGTACATTAATGAATGTCCAATGAACAAATTATTGAGGAGTACCAAACCATTTTCAAGGGACTGGGGTGTTTCGACAAAACATTCCACATTGAAGTGGACCCCACACAACAACCTATCGAAAATCCTCCATGTCAAATCCCAGGAGCCCATAAAAAGAGGCTAAAAGAAACTCTAGATGATATGGAGTCAAAAGGTATTATCCCTAAAATTGATCATCCAATTGACTGGGTGAACTGTATTGTTGTGGTAGAGAAACCAAATTCACATAAATTACGCATATGTTTGGACCCAAGTAATCTCAATAAAGCCATAAAAAGGGTACACGATCATCTTCCAGTGGTTGAGGAGATAACCAGTAGACTAGCTGGAGCCAAAGTTTTCTCTAAATTGGATGCCAATCATGGCTACTGGCTTGTGCCACTAGGTGAGCCGAGTCAACTGCTCACAAACTTCAACTTTGATATGGTCGTTATTGTTTCACCAAACTTCCGTTTGGAATCAACTCTGCACAAGAAGTAATCCAGAAAAGAATGGGAGAGCAATTTTCTTATCTTGCTGGAAGTGTGACTGACACAGATGATATCTTAGTTTGGGCACAACCAAAAAGGAACATGATACGAGACTTCAAGCAGAACTTGACAGGTGTAAAGACCAGGGAATCACATTTAACAAGGAGAAATGTGTATTCAGGGTACCAGAGGTCACATACCTAGACCACAAAATAGTCAAGATGGAGTAAGGCCAGATGAGAGAAAGGCCAAGGCCATACACAACATGCCACCTCCTGAGGACAAGAAAAAAATTGAAAGGCTTCTAGGAACTGAAAATTACCTCACAAAATTTATTCCCAATATGTCAAATATAACAGAACCCATCAGAAAACTTCTGAGAAAAGACATTCTCTTTGATTGGGGAGATCAACAAGATCAGGCATTTAAAAAAATAAAGACAATCCTAACACGGGAACCAGTACTTGCATACTATGATATCTGGCAAACCACAACTGTAAGTTTTGATGCATCAAAATCTGGTCTTGGAGAACGGTTAATGCAAGAACAGCATCCTGTGGCTTATGCATCAAGGACTATGACTGACCCAGAAAGAAACTATGCCCAGATCGAAAAAGAACTGTAAGCAGTAGTGTTTGCTCTAGAACGCTTTAATGAGTTCACATATGGCCAGAGAGTAGTTTTGAAATCAGACCACAAACTACTGGAAGCTATCATGCAGGAACCACTGTGTACAGCACCACCACATTTACAGCACATGCTGCTCCATCTTCAGAAATGTGATTTTAAACTGAAATACATGCCTGGCAAAGAGTTAGCAGATAGCAGACACACTGCCCAGAGCATACCGAAGTGACACAGCTGATAAAGATGAAAGTGGGGACATAAATTACTTTGTACATTCAGTCATATGGAACTTACTTATCAGTGATGAAAAACTAGCACAGTTGAAAGAATAGACAGTAAAAGACACCACATTAACAGCTGTAAACCTAGCAATTGTAAATGGCTGGAATGACAAGAAAGAATTGCCAGCTGATGCACAGAAATTTTGGCCCATACGTAGTGAATTGTCAGTGGCTGAAGGACTTGTTCTCAAAGGAGAGAAAATAGTAATACCTAGCTCCATGCAGAAAGAAATCCTAGCTTAGCGTCATGCAGAACACATGGGGATAGAATAAACAAAATACAGAGCAAGAGATGTGCTCTACTTACACAGACTATATAGTCAGATAACCAACATGATTGATCAATGTAGTATTTGCCAGGAATACAAACCAGCTAATCAAAAGGAACCACTCATACCCTCCAGAATCCGGAGAAGACCGTGGGAAATGGTGGCTACAGACCTATTTAATGGAATCATGCAGACCATCTGATCATTGTCGACTACTAGTCAAGGTATTTTGAAATAATCACAATTGAATCCATGAAAAGGTAAACTATAATTAAACACACTATTAAAGCAGTATTTGACAGACATGGAATACCCATAGAAGTCAGAAGCTACAATGGATCACAATACAGTGGTCATGAATATGACACATTTGCAAAGAAGTGTAATTTCAAACATGTGAAAATCAATCCACATTACTCACAATCAAATGGTTTGGCTGAAAAGACTGTACGATCGCCAAATCACTGCTGGAGAAAACACAAAAGCAAGGGAGACCCATATCTCAGCCTCCTAGAATACAGGAATACACCTATAGATAACATAGGACCACCAGCACAATTATCCATGAGTAGACGCCTGAGGTTAGCACTCCCAGTTAATCTGTTAGAGCCTATATAAATCAATCCTGAAAGAATCAGGAATGCTCTGGTAAACAAACAACAAAAACAGAACAACGCCTACAGGCCTAATGCAAACCTGTGCAAAGTTTGGGAGTATCAATGGAGGTTTATTTTTAAAATTTAATATTGATCCTCTTATGTCCTGCATATCTACCTTAGCCATTATGATTTTAGCAAAATGGACGTTTTGGAACTACAAGTTTCTGACTAGGAAATTTTTAAACTAGGATGTATCAGTCAGGATGTCTGGGTATGTTCTTTTTGCTAGGGAGGATTATTGGGACAGATGAACAGACAATTTGGCAGCATGGTTTCGGAGAAGAACATTTTTAATGTCTTTTAGCTTCTTCCCTATAAAATCTATAAAAGTGCAGTTAGCCACGAAATAAGCAAAATCCAACAGAATTTTTTAGATGACTAATTTTTGGCATAAAAATTGGTGATGCTAGCTCCTTCTCCTTTTGGGATAGCTATGACACTCCACAGACGAAGCCACATACTGCATAAGCTAACAGATTCGCTAAAAATGCAAACCAAGTTATTTCAAATAGTTGAAGGATAAAGTTCCAATAGTTCTAATCTGGGCCTTCTGTGTCTAGACAATGTGTCTAGACGTTTAGACGATGTGTCTAGATGTCTAGACATACGTCTAGATAACAGACAGGGCCAGGTTAGTTGCCATGGTGATGTCTAGACCCCACCAGGTTGAAATGAGTGACCTCTTAACTTGGCTGCTGAAACTTGTCATGTTGTCAAATCTGTTTTCAAACTCAGAAAGCCTTTTTCAATTGGCTACACTGCTTTTTTAAAGCTGCATTTACCCAATCTATTCTTATAAAACTGGCAGAACCCTACCATAGAATAATTCTTGTAAAGTTTAAACCAATCAGTTAAACAGTGTCATCATAAAACAGTGTATAAGCTAGAAGAGTCTAAAATTACATTCTTGCTTGTAAAAAACAGATCAATGTAGGTGGTGCAACCAATGCCTTAATTTCAGATATGACTTATGTGACACACTATCAAAAAATTTGGTGATGATAGCACATTGATGATAGCCATTTCTGAGATTTTAATTTTAGTGTGCTTTTTTGGACAGATGACTGAGTTCAACCTCACGAAACTCGAACAAAAATCTCCATCCTGGAACCATTCGAATAAACTTGAGAGAGATTGTTCCAGGGATCATTTCTTTGAAATATTGGACAAGTTGGCTGTTCAGTTTTGGAGAAGATATAAGGTTTTAAGGTTTTACAAGTTTGACATGTAACTGATTCTTACATGCAATTTGGAGCTGCTAGTTCTGATGGTTTCTGAGATAGCATGGATTAACGTACGGACTACGGTGGACGTCGGACGGACGATGCTCGGCCATTGCATAAGCTCACTGGTTCGCTAAGAAGTATTTTGATAAGGCAGTCAGACCTTTAAGACCGTTAGCTGTAAGGGAAACAGTTCGAATTAAGAAGAGAAGTGGCAAAAGAAATTGGGACATTGGTGTCATCCCACAGAAGGCCAACACACCAAGATCTTACTTTGGTAAAATGGTTAATTATACAGAAGAAACCGAAAACATACCAGACCTACATCAAAACAACCACCAATCATAATGGTTTTCTAGAAGGACCGTCTTGGTGATGATACAGTACAAGCACCAACAGATAGTACAGTACATGAGTAGAAAAGAAGACAGAAAGAAAATGTGAACACAGCACACCCTGTCATAACAGGACACATGATCAGAGGCAGACCAGTGAAATGACCAAGATATTTACAAGAATATGTGTATTGCTCAGTGTAGTTAAGCTGATGTGTGAAGGCGAAAATTGGGACAGAATAATCCTCAGCCAACACACAACAGATTCAGAGCAAATCCTCAACCATAGCGCTGACAAATTTTGATCCTTCGAGCCAGACTGTCATAGCTGCAGATGCGTCATTTCATGGCATAGTTCCTGTGTTGCTCCAGACTTGGGAGAAACGAGTACAGCATCCAGTCTACTATGCTTCAAGGCTAATCAACCATAAAGAAAATCAATATGCTGTAACAGAGAATGAAACATTGGCAGCAACCTAGGCGTGTGAGAAATTTGCAGACTATATAATTGATCTACATTTCACTCTGCAGACAGACCACAAACCCCTTGTGTCCTTTCTCCAATCCACCGACCTAGCGAAGATGCCACCAAGAATCTTGCGCTTTTCACTCTGTCTGATGAGATTTCAGTACCAGGTCTGCTACATTCCTGGCAGAGAACCATCAACTGCAGATACTCCCTCAAGGGCACCAGTCTCAGCAGTACAATCCACGGACTTACTACTTATAGAAGAAGCGAAAAGAACGTTTGCATACAATGCCATTGATGTTCTTCCTGCATCAAGTAAGCGCTTACATGATATAGCACAGACATAGAAATCTGACTAAATCATTTCGCAAGTTCTGCAATACTGCAAACACTGATGGCCAGCATACTTGCCTTAGCACTCCATTGTAAAGCCAATTGTATACTGGAAATGGAAGAACCAACTTGTTGTTATTAATGATTTACAATTACATGATGACTGCCTTGTCGTTCCAGCTGTGATGAGGCAAGAATTGCTCAAACGTCTCCATGAAGGTCATCTGGGAATTACAAAGTGATGTTCCTCAACTTGGTCACTCACTGCTCAAAATGTGCTAAATCCAGACCAACAGTACCACTAATGATATCTTCATTCCCACCCTGTTGTTACAGGTGCTCTTTTTATTATGTGACACTAAAATGGCAAAGGATTCGCCATTACTGATATCAATGTAGTACTAGGGTGACTATTAAAAATATACATATTGCTAAAACATGGTTTTCATGTGTCTGAGTAGCATTCCAACATTTAAAAAATGCAACTTAAACTATCCTTGGCCTAAGCCCTAACCGGGCCATGTACGACCCATTACCGCAAATTATCGCCTCGGGTAAAACATTCGCAGGATATTTTTGCAATTTACTGTTTTGCCCTCCCATATTTCCCTTTACTATGATTTATGAATATATATATAATTACTGACATTCTCAAAACATGGGCAGAAAACTTACCTTTTATAATTCAGTATACCTATCCATACGATGACCTCTCTCAAAGTGCCAGTTTTATTCTAATTGCAAGTAATATAACCATGCTGCAAACGAGTTTAATGTATGCACATTTTATTGCGAATTCCCAAGTCAGGCGACCTCAGCGTGCGTTACCTAAGTCAAACGGGGCCACACATATACTAAATACTCTTATTTCTGACATGTGAAATAAAACATATATAATTTGTTGTTCTTTTCATTAAATTGTGTTATTGTTAACTGATTTTGTTCTTTTTGTCACAATTAACATTGTCTAACCATTCATGCGGAGTTTGTAACGGTCACTCGTTTGGTTAAGGTGTGTTTAGATTTAGCGTACTAATTAATCATCAAAGGATTGTGATTTGAGACTTGCGCCCCTGAGATTTTGCTATGTAATTAATAATCAAAGGGATGTTGTCTCACATATCTGCGGTCTTCCTTACACAAGCAATTAACGCTTCACAGCTCGAACTGCGATACCCGGGAAGCGGCCCTCGCTGCGTGCACTACCTTGAGCAGTTCAGGAATTTTACCTGCTAAATTTTGCATACTGTGCATGAAAGTCTACTCAGACGTGTGTTCGAGTGGTAAATGAGTATAATTTATAAAAGAAATTCATATAAGTTATAACGAGCCAGTTTTATTCCGATTGCAAGTAATATAACTATCCTGCAAACGAGTTTAATGTATGCACATTTGAATGGGAATTCCATAGTCAAGCGACCTCAGCGTGCATTACCTGAGGTCAAACAGGGCCACACATATTCTAATTACCCTTATTTCTGACATGTGAAATAAAAATTTTATATAATTTGTTGTTCTTCATTTCATTAAATTGTGTTATTGTTAACTGATTTTGTTCTTTTGGTTACAATTAACATTGTCTAACCATTCATGCGGAGTTTGTCACGACACTCGTTTGGTTAAGGTGTGTTTTGATTTAGCGTACTAATTAATCATCAAAGGATAGTGACGTGAGCCTTGCGGCCCTGCGGTTTTCCAATGTAATCAATTAACAAAGGGATGTTGTCTCGCGCATCGGCGGTATTCCTTGCACAAGCAATTAAAGCTTCACCGCTCGGACCGCGACTCCCAGGAAGCGGCCCTCCCTGCACGCACTACCTTGAGCAGTTCAGGAATTTTACCTGCTAAATTTGGTAAACTGTGCAAGAAAATCAACTCAGACGAGTGTTCGAGTGGTAAATGAGTATAAGTTAATAAAAGAAATTCATATAAGTTATAACGACATGGTGCTCAAATATTTGTATATGTTTACTCTTGTCATTTGGGAATACCGTTCATAATAAAAGATTATGAAAACGTCTTATGTTTTATTCAGCATGGTAATAAACTTCGATTTGGTCCTTGCATACAGTAATTCAGTAAATGAAAGGCACAAAAATATTTATAAAGTTTAAGCAAAATCAGTTATTAAATTTACTCCATCTGGCCTTAACAGCTGATTGGAAGTCGACTGTCAAGTATGGCGGCCTGAACGTGAGACCCGTCCATATAATGTACCGTTATAAAACAAAGAAATCATAAGTTTTCACGGAGAATCTCGTATTTAAAGATTATCTGAGGGGGGAAAGAACTGCAGAAACGGGTTTAATCAAGCAAACGTGACAAATTTATGCACCTCATTCTTATATAAGGTAGATATTCAAACTTCTGGCATTATTGCCCATCTATGAAACGACATCGATGGTCCATGCGTCTGCAAAACTAAATTTACTCTTTTTTTACTGTTTTATAGCTTGCCGGAATCAAAGATTTCGGCAAGCATATTGGTCAGTTGCGTATGTCTGTTTGTTGCTTGCCGGAAATCTTCGATTTCGGCAAGCATGTTCGTCAGTTGCGTATGTCTGTTTGTCTCTTTGTCTCTTTGTCTGTTTGTTGCTCGCCGGAAATCTTCGATTTCGGCAAGCATGTTCGTCAGTTGCGTATGTCTGTTTGTCTCTTTGTCTCTTTGTCTGTTTGTTGCTTGCCGGAAATCTTCGATTTCGGCAAGCATGTTCGTCAGTTGCGTATGTCTGTTTGTCTCTTTGTCTCTTTGTCTGTTTGTTTGTTTGTCATCACTCATTGGCCACAATTTCGCCACAATCACCTTGAAACTTTCAGGGATGATGGACAAACAAAATTCTAGATGCCCTATTGTTTTTGGTCAAAATAAGTTAAAGGTCAAGGTCAAGGTCATCAAAACTTCTCAAAACGGTTTTTTCTTCATATCTTTGTGACTATTAGTCGTATCTACTTCAACAATAGCTCATTTTAATCGTCATTCCAAGGTCTGTCATCTGGTGTGTAGCTGACTCAAATTTGCTGTAACCATGGTTACAAATTTTGGGGGTAAAGTCATGATTTTCGAAAATAAGGGGTCTTATTTTTCTAACTTTGTCAGTTTTAAAGCTAGAGAGACCTAGTTTTTTGCATCAGGTAGCATTCAACTAGTACTACAAGATTTTATTACAAGTCTCTCGTAAAATATCTCGTGAATAGAGATATTTCGAGATTTCATTCAACTTGCGCCAAAGGCCACATTATTTCAGGAATCTTTTTGAAACTGACATATCTAAGTCCTACACTAGTATCTCGAAATTGTTTTTTCATTTTTTGAATATGGCTGCTAGGGGGCGCTGCACACGATCCTCACACATATATCATTACATTGGCCATATCTCTAAAACCCAAAGCCTCAATTACATAAACTATAGCTTATTTTTTTCCTCTGAGTCTTCTCCATAAACTAATAATGTCATCTGGTCTCAACCTTGTGTCACTTTGTCAGTGTGTCTGTCTGTTTCTCAGTTGTCCTGAAATTCGCCTGCTTGCTGATTCTTGCGTCTCACAATAGCATTCTACAGGCCATAGTTTTTTAAAGATGCATTTGAAAACTGATGCATATTATGTTTTACAGAAATATATCAAAACATATTTTTCATTTTCCGGATATGGCCGCTAGGTGGCGCTGCACATGACCCTCACACACATATCATTATATTGACCATATCTCTAAAACCCAAAGCCTCAATTACAGAAACTATGGCTTATTTTCTTTCCCCTAGTCTTCTCCATGATCTAGTAATGTCATCTGGTCTCAATCTTATGTCACTTTGTCAGTGTGTCTGTCTGTTTGTCAGTTGTCCTCAAATTCGCCTGCTTCCTCTTGGGTCTCTCATATAGCATTCTACAGGCCGCAGTTTTGAAAGAATCCTTTTGAAATTATTACATATTAAGTCTTACACTTATATCTCGAAACCAATTTTTCATTTCCGGATATGGCTGCTAGGGGGCGCTGAACTCGAACCTCTCCCAACATATCATGCTTTGGCAATATCTCCAAAATTATAAACCTCAGTTACATAAACTGTAGTTTTTTTTCTTCCTTTGAGTCTTCTCCATAACCTGGAGTAATCATCTGGACTCAATCTTGAGTCACTTTGTCAGTGTGTCTGTCTGTTTGTCAGTTGTCATTAAATTTGCCTGCTTGCTGGTTCTTGCGTCTCACATATAGCATTCTATAGGCCACAGTTTTGACGGAATCCTTTTGAAACTATAACATCTCATGTCTTACACAAATATCTAGAAATGAATTTTTCATTATCGGGATATGGCCACTAGTGTGCGCTGCACACGACCCTCCCACACATACCATTGTATTGGCCATATCTCTACACCCAAAGCCTCAGATACATAAACTATAGCTTATTTTCTTCCTTTGAGTTTTCTCCACAACCTGATTCAGGCATCTGGTTTCAATCTTCTGTCATTTTGTCAGTGTGTCCATCTGTTTGTCCGTTATCCTCAAAGTTGCCTGCTTGCTGGTTCTTACCCCTTACATATAGCATTCTACAGGCCACAGCTTTGACGGAATCCTTTTGAAACTAGGACATCTCATGTCATACACCTAAAATACGAAACGCATATGTCATCTTCGGAATATGTCCGCCAGAGGGCGCTACAGTCGAGCCTCCCAAGTATATTATTAATTCGCCATACCTCCAAAACTAAAAATCTAAATTACATAAATTATAACTCACTTTCTTCCTTTGAATCTTCTCCATAACTAGGTTAAGTCATCTGGTGTCAATCTTGTCTCACAAAGTCAGTATGTCTGTCTGTTCGTCTTTTGTTGTCAGCTTTGTCTGCTTGCCTGTTCTTTTGTCTCATATGTCATTCTACGGGCCACACATTCTCAGCAATGTCCCTGAGAGTCATTCCATTAATAGAAAACCGACAATATGTTCTGTCT
Organism: Sipunculus nudus; assembly: GCA_026874595.1. Lineage (NCBI taxonomy): Eukaryota > Metazoa > Annelida > Sipuncula > Golfingiida > Sipunculidae > Sipunculus > Sipunculus nudus. The sequence goes on along the minus strand of CM049313.1, from coordinate 77,262,225 downwards.
GTCCGTCTGTGTTTCACTTCCGATTTCCGGCAAGCGTTCGACCTATGGTCGTCTAGTTTGTTTGTTGCTTGCCGGAATCAGAGATTTCGACAAGTATGTTGATCAGTTCCGTTTGTTTGTTTGTCTGTATGTCCCCGCTCTACAGGCCACAATTTTGCACCAATCGTCCTGAAACTTATAGATAGAGTGTATAATCGGTTCTTCTCGGAGCCTATTGTTTTTGGTCATGATCGGTCAAGGGTCAAGGTCAGGGTCACCAAAAAGCTCAAAAACGGTTTTTTCTTCATACCTTCGTGAAAAATGGCCGTAGGCACCTAATCTGTAGCCCGTTTTATTTGCCACTGCATGGCCACTTCCAACACTGCAAAATTGCCTCATTTCGCTGTTACCATGGTTACGCAATTTTGGGGAGAAATCATGGAATTTCGTGATATTTTTCAAATTTGCAGCAATTTTACTGTTTCTGAGATATTTTATGTAACATAAGAATATCTCGAAACGGGTTTTTCAGATTTTGGAAATGGCCGCGAGGGGGCGTTGCAGATGAAAAAACATGAAAATTTGTTTTGGTGCTATACCTCCAGAACTATTGAACATTGGGCCATTTCCATCACAGCACCTTAAACTAGGGTCCATGGGCTTATTTTTGCGCATAGGTGCCAAAGTGCGCTATTGCCAGATTTCTCTATTTTTGGGGTAAAACCTTTGAATTTTGAAAATATGCAGTTTTCAGCTTCTAACTCTGTCAGTTTTTATGCCAGAGAGGTCGAAATTTTTGCATCTTGTAGCCCTTGGTGAGTTCTCGGTGATCCAACCAAAAATCTTGCAAAATCTCGCACCGTTTCTCGTCGAATGAGATTTCGCGATTTCACGGTGACATGCCCTATAGGCCACAGATATGCAGGCACCCTTTTGAAACTGATACATACCACGAAGACACGTGCAATTGCCGCAAGTGGCGACAGGGTCCTTACGGTGGGCAGCCGGCGTGTGCAGCGGTGCGTGTCGGCCTTTCCGGGCCCTATCTATTATCATACATGTTGGAGGCACAGTCCAGACTTTATTACTTGCCGGAAATCTTCGATTTTCGAAAACATGTTGGTCACCCGTGTATGTTTGTTCCTTCATCTTATGTATTATACTAATATCTCAAAACTTATTTTTCATTTTCCCGATATGGCTGCTAGGGGGCGCTGCACTTGACCCTTCCAAAAAAATCAGTTTTTGAACATATTTCCGTAAGAGTAAACCTATATTACACAAACTATAGCTTATTTTCTTTCTCTTGGTCTTCTTCAAAACATGGTCAAGTCATCTGGTCTCCATCTTGTGTCACTTTGTCAGTATGTCTGTCTGTTTGTCATTTATACTCAAATCGCCTGCTTGCTAGTTTTTGCACTTTAGATATAGCAATCAACAAGTCAGATATGTGGACGAATCCTTTTGAAACTATTACATCTTATGTCATACACTAATATCACGAAACGCATTTGTCGTCTTCATCCCCAGTATATCATTATTTGGCCATATCTCCAAAATTATAAGCCTCAATTACATAAAGTATAGCTTATTTTCTTCCTCTGAGTCTTCTCCATAACCTGGTTAAGTCATCTTGTCTCCATCTTGTGACCCTTTGTAAGTTTGTCTGTTTGTTTGTCAGTTGTCCTCAAATTCGCCGGCTTGTTGGTTCTTGAGTCTCACTGATAGCATTCTACAGGGCACCGTAAAGGATCATTTTTAGCTCAGCTGACTTTCAGTCATGCTGGGCTATAGTGATGAGTCTGTGTCCGTCGTCCTTCCATCTGTCAATCCTGCTGTCCGGCCGTCCGTCTGTTAGCAGGGCACAAATCGTAACTGTACGGGCTAGGGTCATGGACCCTATGTAGTCTTAGAGGTTCTAAAATGATCTCCTTGCAAACCTGAAATTAGGTCACTGACCTATATTCTCGAAGTTACAGGGTGTGTATGCACCCCGCAGAAATAATTCTTTTAGCTAAAATTTTCATCCAAAACCTTCCATCTTTCACATACAGCTCATCTACCAACAGGGGAAGAACCATAATTATTTTGAAGTCAACAAGTCAAAGGTCAAGGTCACAGGAGCCACTTTTTTAATGCCTGTGGATGCATTTTAAGCCAAATCTTTCATCCAAATTCTTTGATCTTTTACATATATTTCACCTACTAAGAGGGAGAAAAATCCTATAGATTTTTAAGTCACAAGGTCAAAGATCAGGGTCACAGGATTCAATTTTTTTAAAAGGTTGTGAAAACATTTCAAGCTAGACATTTCATTCCAAACTTTCCAGCACTGATATCGCTTCTCTGCCAACAGGGGAAAAGACCTGTTAATTTTGACGTCAAAGGTGAAGTTCACTGCACCCATTTTTTGTGTGGAGTCATTTTCAGGAAACTTTTCAATCTATACCTTCCATGTGTCGTATATGGCTTACCTACCAATAGGGGAAGAAGCCTATCGATGTCGAGTTCAAAAGGTCAAAGGTCAAGGACACAACACTTAATTATTCTAAATGGTTGTGAACATTTTGCAAGTGAAACTGTTCAACCCAGACCTTCAGTCTCTCACATATGCCACATCTATGCATCACTCAATTTGATTCAAACTTCATATTTATAAGCACCCGTTTCTCAATTATTCTTGCATGGATTTCCTTGATTTTTGCTATATATTTTGATCTTATATTTGCCCTTTGTGGTGTTGCTTTTGAGACTGACAGGTATCAAGCAAGCTATGGGAATAGTTACTGATAGCTTAACAATCGTACATTTTTCCTCAGACCATCCAGTCACTGTGTTATAACCAGACATAGGTGATATATATTTCTGTTGTCGTAGAAAATTTCAACATATTGGCAAATTAGTTCTTCAAAATGTGACTGGAAGTTGTGAATCTCAGTCCATGATGTGGCAGGTCAAGCTTGGCAGCTGAGCGTCATGACCAATGGCTCACCTGTTAAACTAATACATCTTATATCTTACAGTAATATCTCGAAACAGATTATTCATTTTCCGGATATTGTCAATAGGTGGCGCTGCACTCGCCCCTCCCCTATATATATATTTTGTCCATATCTACAGAACTATAAACCTCAATTACAAACACTTATTGATTGTCTTCCTTTGAATCTACTCCATAATCTGAGTTAGTCATCTGGTCTTATTCTTGTGTTACATTTTCAGTATGTCTCTCTGTTTGTCAGTGATCCTCAATTTCGCCTGCTTGCTAGATCTTGCGTCTTACACTCAGCAATCTTCAGGCCACAGTTTTCCAGGAATCCTTTTGGAATTGAAACATCTTATTTGTTATATTAATATCTCAAAAGAGATTTTTAATATTTGGGATATGGCCGCTAGGAGATGCTGCAGTAGAGCCTCCACACCATATCATTTTTGGGCCATATCTCCGACATTATAAACTCTACCTACTAAAACTATAGCTCATTTTGCTTCTCTTTACGTTCCCCACTTTTTTCTGGTATTCTGTTATCTCAGGTGTGTCAGTATATCTGTCTGTTTTGAGCTATGTCTGCTTTCATGTTCTTTTGTGTAATATATGTCGTTCAACAGGCCAAGCTTTCCAGCAATCGCTTTAAAATTCATTCAATTGATAGAAAACCGACAGTTTGTCATGTTTGTCCAATCTGTATGTCATTTCGGTCCGGCAAGCTCTTGACCTATGGTCGTCTAGTTTGTTTGTCACGACTCTCCAGGCCACACTTTTGCATCAATCAACTTGAAACTTACAGGCTTGATTGACAAACCGATTTCTAGCTGCCCTATTGTTTTTGGTCAACATTGCTCAAAGGTCAAGGGTCAAGGTCACGACAGGTATGGTTAACGGTTTTTGCACTATAACTTCGCCATAAATAGGCTTATCCACTTCTGCAATAGCTCATTTTTTTCGTCATCACCTGGCCTTTCTTTTGACATGTAGCTTACTTAAATTTGCCGTTACCATGGTTACATTTTTTGGGCAAAAATCATGGAAATTGGAAATAACACGACCATTTTTTGTAACTTTGTCAATTTTTAAGCTACAGACGTCTGGTTTTGGTCATTATGTACCTTATAGGCAGCTTGACATGATAAAACTGAAAGTCTCGCCAAATCTTGCACCATTTCTCGTCAAACGAGAGTTTTCGAGATTTCATTAAATATGACCTTCAGGTTGCATTTTTTTAACAATGGCTTTGAAATTGAAATATTTTGTGTTATTTATAAATATCTCGAAATCAATTTTTTCATTTTTTGGAAATAGCCACAAGGGGGCGTGGTACCTGAAACACTGTAACATATCATTTTTCTGCAATATCTAAAATAATTTTAAACATGGCACAATTTTTATCTTTGTATCTTAAACTAGGAACATTGGCTTATTCCTCCGCACATGTAGCTTTGTGCTGCCGTTACCATGGTTACCAAATTTGTGGGTTAAACTTAACGATCTGAAAATATGCAGTTTTTGGCTTCTATCTCGGTTAATATTTATGTTTCAAGGGTCTAGTTTTTTGCATAAGGCTGCTTCCCCTTGGTTCTAAGTCATTCAATTGCAAGTCTCGTCAAATTTCGCTCGGTTTATCGTCAAACGAGAAAAAACGAGATTTCACAGAAATGCTTATAACTCGGCGACTTTTACAGCTACACAGGTCTAGTTTTCGGCATTTCAACATATGACCAGCTTGACACGCCAGAAAAGAAATCAGGCCAAATCTCGCACCATATCTCGTCAAGCGAGAAAAAACGAGATATCATGGAAATGCTTATAACTAGGCGACTTTTACAGCTACTCAGGTCTAGTTTTTGGCATTTGGTAACATTTGGCCAACTTGACATAGTAAAACTGCGATACTTGGCGAAATCTCGCACTATATCTGGTCAAATGTGGAAAAACGAGATTTCACAGAAATGCATATAAGTCGGCGACTTTCACGGCTAGACAGGTCTAGTTTTGGGCATTCATTAACATTTGGACGGCTTGACATGACAAACCTGCAAGACTGGCCAAATCTCGCACCATTTCTCGTCAAACGATAAAAAAGGAGATTTCACAGAAATGCTAATAACTCGGCGACTTTTACAGCTAGACAGATGTAGTTTTCGCCATATCATAACATTTAGAGAGTTGATATGACAAATCTACAAGACTGGCCAAATCCTGCACCATATCTCGTCAAACGAGAAAACACGACAGTACACGGAAATGCTTATAACTCTGCGACTTTTACAGCTAGACGGATCTAGTTTTCGCCATTTCGTAACGTTTGGTCGTCTTGACATAATAAAACTGCTCGTCTTGCCAAATCTCGTACTATATCTCGTCAAGCGAGAAAAAAACATGATTTCACGTAAATGCTGATAACACGGCGACTTTTGCAGCTAGACAGGTCTAGTTTCCGGCATTTTGTAATATTTGACAAACCTGACATAACAAAATTGGAAATCTCGCCAAAGCTCGCACCATTTCCCGTCAAACGAGAAAACACGAGATTTCATGCAAATGCTTATAACTCAGCGGCTTTTATAGCTAGACAGGTCTAGTTTTCGGCATTTCATATCATTTGGCCAGCTTGACATGACAAACCTGAAAACGTCTCACTGCTTCTTGTCAAACGAGATTAACGGGATTTCATGAAAAAATTTTGAACTTGGTCCCTTTCACACTAGAAAGATATGCAGCTGTTAAAGGTCAGCATGCATAAATAAACATATTATCCGTTTCTGCTGCCCCCACAATGTTGCTCATTCATATGACTGTTTCTACATGCACTCTCTGTCTATCTGTCTGTATCATTTCCATTTCCGGCAAGCGCGTGACCTCTGGTCATCTTGCTGCTTGCCGGAATCAAAGATTTCGGCAAGCATATTGGTCAGTTGCGTATGTCTGTTTGTCTGTCTGTTTGTTTGTTGCTTGCCGGAATCAAAGATTTCGGCAAGCATATTACTCAGTTGCGTATGTCTGTTTGTCTGTCACCACTCTCCTGGCCACAATTTTGCCACAATAACCTTGAAACTTACAAGGATGATGAAAAACATAATTTCTAGGTGCCCTATTGTTTTTGGTTAAAATAGGTCAAAGGTCAAGGTCAAGGTCGTCAAAAGTATACAAAACGGTTTTTTCTTCATATCTGTGTTAATATTGGTCGTATCTACTTCAACAGTAGCTCATTTTAATCGTCATTCCAAGGCCTGTCATCTGGTGTGTAGCTGACTCAAATTTGCCGTAACCATGGTAACGCATTTTTGGGGAAAAGTGCTGATATTTTTCTAAATTTGTCAGTTTTAAAGTTACAGAGGTCTAGTTTTTTGCTTTAGGTAGCATTCAACTAGTACTACAAGATTCTATTAAGAGTCTTGCAATATCTCGTATAATATCTCGTCAAACGAGACATTTCGAGATTTCAGTCATCTTCCCCTGGAGGCCACAGTTTTGCAGGAATCTTTTTGAAACTGACATATCTTAAGTCCTACACTATTATCTCGAAATCAATTTTTCATTTTTTGAATTCGGCCGCTAGGGGGCGCTAGGTACAAACCCCTCCAACAAATCATGTTTTGGCAATATCTCCAAAATTATAAGCCTCAATTACAAAAACTATAGTTTATTTTTTTCCTCTAAGTCTTCTCCATGAACTTGTTTAGTCATCTGGTCTCAATCTTGTGTCACTTTGTCTGTGTGTCCGTCTGCTTGTCAGTTGTCCTCAAATCCGCTTGCTTGCCGGTTCTTGCGTCTCACATATAGCATTCTACAGGCCACAGTTTTGAAAGAATCCTTTTAAAAACTATTACATCTTATGTCATATACTAACATCTCAAAACTGATTTTTCATTTTCCAGAATTGGCCGCTAGGGGGCGGTGCACTCAAACTTGCACAACATATCATTTTTTGGCCATATCTCCAAAACTATAAACCTCATTTACATAAACTATAGCTTATTTTCTTCCTCTGGGTCTTTCCAAAAACCTGGTGTATTCATTTGGTCTCAATCTTGAGTCACTTTGTCTGTGTGTCCGTCTGTTTCTCAGTTGTCCTTAAATTCGCTTGCTTGCCGGTTCTTGCGTCTCACATATAGCATTCTACAGGCCACAGTTTTGAAAGAATCCTTTTAAAACTATTACATCTTATGTCTTACACTAATATCTCGAAACGGATTTTTCATTTTCCAGAATTGGCCGCCGGGGGCGGTGCACTCAAACTTGCACAACATATCATTTTTTGGCCATATCTCCAAAACTATTAACCTCATTTACATAAACTATAGCTTATTATCTTCCTCATAGGTTTCTTCATTACATGGTTAAGTCATCTGTTCTCAATCTTGGGTCAGTTTGTCAGTGTGTTTGTCTGTTTTTCAGTTGTCCTCAATTTCGCCTGCTTCCTGGTTCTTGCGTCTCACATGTAGCATTCTACTGGCCACAGTTTTGCAGGAATCGTTTTGTAAATTACACTTGTCATATATCATGATGATATCTGGAAGTCCTGTGTTTATTATTCAGATAAGTCAAAGGTCAAGGTCAAGGTGATCAAAATATATCAATATCTTATTTTCTTTAGAACTTTGTTAATATTGGTTCTTTCTTCACAAATTAAGGATTATTTTCTTTCACTTTGACACTGCTCGTTCATCTGACTAACTTAACATCATTTCGGGCAAGCGCGTGACCTCAGGTCATCTAGTTTGTTGCTTCCCGGAATCAAAGATTTCGGCAAGCATATTGGTCAGTTGCGTATGTCTGTTTGTTACTTGCCGGAATCAAAGATTTCGGCAAGTATGTTGATCACCTGCGTATGTTTGTTTGTCTGTCTGTCTGTATGTCCCCGCTCTACAGGCCACAATTTTGAACCAATCGTCCTGAAACTTATAGATAAAGTGTAAGATGGGTTCTCCTCGGAGCCTATTGTTTTTGGTCATGATCGGTCAAAGGTCAAGGTCAGGGTCACCAAAAAACCTTATAACGGTTTTTTCTTTATATCTTTGTCAATAATAATCGTATGCGCTTAATCTATAGCTCATTTAATTTCTCATTTGGTTGCCTTTCCATATGCCAGCAAATTGTCCCGCTCAATGGTTACAATGGTAATGCATTTTTGGGGAAAAAGTCACAAAATTTGAATTTTTTTTCTAACTTTTCCATTTTTAGAGCTAAAGACGTCTGGTTTTTTGCATCAGGAAGTTTTCAATCAGGTGTTTATCATAAAGTACAAAGTCCCGCAGAATCTCGTGCGATTTCTCGTCAAACGATATTTTTCGAGATTTCATTAAATATGACCTTGAGGTCGCCATTTTTTTAACTATGGCTTTGAAAATGACATATTTTGTGTTATTATAAATATCTCGAAATCAATTTTTCATTTTTTGGAAAAAGCCACCAGGGGGCGTGGTACATGAAACACTGTAACATATCATTTTTCTGCAATATCTCAAAAAAAATTAAACGTGACACAATGTTTATTGTCTTATCTGAAACTAGGATCATTGGCTTATTCCTGCGTACATGTAGCTTTGTGCTGCTATTACCATGGTAACCAAATTTTGGGGTAAAATTTGGCAATCTGGAAATAATAAGTTTTTTGCTTCTATCACTGTCGATATTTATACTACAAGGGTCTAGTTTTCTGCATGAGGTAGCATTCCCTTGGCTCTAATGCAGCCTATTGCAAGTCTCGTAGAATCTCGCTCTGTTTTCCATCAAACGAGAAATTAGAGATTTCGCAGAAATGCTGATAACTCGTTCACGTTTTAGGTTAAAGAGTATAGGTTTTCAGCCTCTGGTAGCCTTTCGGAAGCTTAACATGAGAAAAACTGCAAATCTCGCCAAATTTCGCATCATCTCCCGCCAAATGAAAATATTCGATATTTTGAACAAAATATTCAACAAATGTCTATATCTCTGTCATTTTTATGCTAGAGATTTTATTTTTCTATTGTTCAACAATCATTTGACTAGTGTAAAGTGATATGAGTGCATATCTCGTTATATCTCGCACCATTTGTCGTCAAACGAGAACAGTGGACCATTTAAACAAATGCCTATAATGCTGTTATTATTTTCACTACAGACATATAGTTTTCAGCATTTGACAGCGTCTGACACTCTCAGTCACATCATGTGGTTATATTGCAATTCTCGTCAAATCTTGCCTCGTTTTTCATCAAATGATGAAGATACATCCAATTGCCGTGAGCACAAGTGGCTTCAGAGTTGACCGGTAAGTGCCGGCAAGGTCATTACAGTTGTAAGTTGGCGTGTGCGGTCGTCCATGAATTTCACAAAGCAGCATTGAATAGAGGACAAAAGCCGCTAAATTTGAATTGAACACACCTGTTATTTTCATTGTGTCTCCTTGTGCGGCCACTTGTGTTGCCAGGAACCACTGGCAAATCTTTCAAAGCAGGGTTGGATCCCCGATTTTGTAGTTGGGTGTGTCAAAATATGGGCGGATCCCTGGTTTAGCAGTTGGGGGGCAGGGGTTAAATTTTAATTATACATCAAATATATATAATAAAATAAATATCTGGGAACTTATTTTTTTTTTCTTTTAGAAAATAGCCACCAGATGGCGCTGCAGCAATCATTATTGTGCCATATCTCCAAAACTATAGACAGTGTCACAACATTAATTGCGGCATCTGAAACTAGATTTAATGCGTTTATCCTTGTAGGGACTCTGTCATATTCTTCCATTACCATGGTGACCTAATATACGTTACAATTAATTTCTTCTTATTCTTGAAATTCAAAATATGGAGTTTTATTCTAATAGACTGTTTTCCATTCTCCGTGACAGGAGAACATGGCCTACACATGGAGTTTTTTTCCCCGTCTGTCTGTCTGTTTGTCTGTCTACTCATCTGCGACTTTTGAAAATCAGCATAACCACACAAAATTGTGCTTCTGTTTCCGCCGTATTTGGGGTACTTCATTTGACCAGTTCCAAATTGTAACCTGCCTGTCTGCTGTATGTTGTCTCATAGTTTGACTTTCTTATTTCCGCTTCCGGCAAGTGTTCGGCCTCTGGTCGTCTAGTCTGTCTGTTTGTTGCTTGCCGGAATCAAAGATTTCGGCAAGCATATTGGTCAGTTGCGTATGTCTGTTTGTCTGTCTGTTTGTTTGTTTGTCACCACTCTCCTGGCCACAATTTTGCCACAATAACCTTGAAACTTACAGGGATGTTCGAAAACATAATTTCTAGGTGCCCTATTGTTTTTGGTCAACATTGCTCCAAGGTCAAGGGTCAAGGTCACGACAGGTATGGTTAACGGTTTTTGCACTATAACTTCGCCATAAATAGGCTTATCCACTTCTGCAATAGCTCAATTTTTTCGTCATCACCTGGCCTTTCTTGTGACATGTAGCTTACTTAAATTTGCCGTTACCATGGTTACATTTTTCGGGGGGAAATCATGGAATTTCATGATATTTTTCAAATTTGCAGCAATCGCCCTGATTCTGAGATATTTTATGTAACATAAGAATATCTCAAAATTGTTTTTACAGATTTTGGAAATGGCCGCCAGGGGGCGTTGCAGATGAAAAAACATGAAAATTTGTTTTGGTGCTATACCTCCACAACTATTAAACATTGGACCATTTCCATCACAGCACCTTAAACTAGAGTCCATGGGCTTATTTTTGCGCTTAGGTGAAAAAGTGCGCTATTGCCAGATTTCTCTATTTTTGGGGTAAAACTTTTGAATTTTGAAAATATGCAGTTTTGAGCTTCTAACTCTGTCAGTTTTTATGCTAAGGAGGTCAATTCTTTTGCAACTTGAAGCCCTTGGTGAGTTCTTGGTGATCCAATAAAAAATCTCGCCAAATCTCGCACCGTTTCTCTCCGAATGAGATTTTCGCGGTTTCAATGAAAGGTGCCCTAGGGGCCACAGAATTGCAGGAATCGTTTTGAAACTGATACCTGTTATGTCACACATTATTATCTCGAAGGCAGTTTTTCACCTTTGGGAAAATGACCACTAGGGGGCGCTCCACTGCAACCCCATACCTAGTATAATTGTTTAGCCATATCTCCAAAACTAAACATTTAAGATACATAAGCTGTACACCATATGAATGGGCATTTCATGGCCTTTCTGCCCATGGCCTCTTTTGTTTAATTATGCACGATCCCCACACGTTTTAGCAACTTTGTAAAAAATGGAAACTCGCATGCACGTATACATATGCCATCACGCATGCGTGCACGCGTTTTAGTATGAAAGACAGACACGCTTTCCCATGACTGCAAAAATTATAGCCTTCGCGCGTGTAAAATATGTAACTACAGACACTCTTTGCATGACATGCAAATAAAGCACACACTGTGTCCCTTTCATAAGTAACATACATTCAGTCCGGACCTGCTTTTTTTCAGTCCGCGCCTGTGAATTAGGCCCACACGGTTGCTATGGTGGTTGTCACGGAAGCTTTCGGGCTCTGTAACCTGCACGCGGGCCCGTTTGACATTTCTGTTAAGAGGAGGAGAAACGCAGGGATTGGACATCGCTTGATTTGACGCATCCATATATGAGTCCATATGGACATTTTATATGCCAGTTTCAGAAAGTCATAAGACACAGCCTATATGTTCCTGTACCCCCTCTTTTGTTAAACATTGGTAAACAGAGTAAAAAATGTTACATTTACCCTACATATGCGCGTCACTCTTCACAGCAGCTCCTAATGACTTTAAACAAAATGTGACAATCTTGGTCCTGTCGAAGCGCGTGTCCCAGTCAATGTATTGATGTGGTCATGTGCATGTGAAGATATGTTTTCTCGTGTGATTACTTATATACATGTACTTGGCATATATCTCTGGTGAAAAGGTTAGTAACTGTTTAATGACGAGGATACGAATTTAATTGTATAGTTCTTTTTATATTGTACCCATGTTGAAAATGAACCAATGGACATTCACTTGCATTCAAAGATGCAAGATCGCTGTTATGGATGTTAGTTACAGATTTGTTGTACTGACAAAGCGCGAACTCGACTCAAATTTTGGTGATCGACATATATATTCTCATTATTCAAATGAAAAAGAATACCGAAAAACATCAAGAATCTACCGAAATACAATGAAAGGTAGGCCTACATTCTTGAATAATTAAGTTGTTCATTAAAGTAAAAGGGAAGATGCCTCTTTTGGTAATTATTAAAACAAATAAAAAAAATTCACTTGGAATCACACATGCATGAGATAGTACATGGGACTTGTACATTCTATGGTTAATGTGTGACTTAATTACCACCATGAATAAGTAATAATAAGAATACGATCATTACACTGTTTATTTCAACAATACACAAGATAAATAATATTCATTGACAATATATAATAATATACGAAGTGTTAACTTTCAATAGTTATAGTTAAAGTAAAATTAATACTTACTTTATTACAGATTAAAGGATATTATTTTCATGTAAATAATATCTGGATGTATCGCATGCAGTGTCTTTTATTTACTAAAAACAAATACAACATTTATCTCACAAATTCACCATAAGATTTTATTGACAGTTCTCATTGTCATATATACAATATACTTAAATTATTACATACGGAACATGAAAGTTAAAAGGAAGATTTAAAAAAAGTATTGCCATAGGCCTATGAAACTTGAACTTGGAGAGCGGCACATTTTATTTTACCCTCCAAGAGAAGCCAAGAAAGGATTACTGGCAGAACAGTGGGATTTGGGCCGCTCATACAGGTCTAACCAACCAGTATATAGTATATGTCTTATACATGTACATAAATGACCTGTGTGGCGGTTTTGACCCCACCATACTTGGGTTTTGTTACTTAAATGATATTATTTTGTCATTTCATATATATATATATATATATATATATATATATATATATATAAATGGACTGGTCAAACCACATCTTTTAACAAAATAAAAAAGATTTAGGACTCTCATAGATAATATCCGTATCATACATGCATTTAATTTTTTTTTCTTCTTGTGTATAAACAGGGTGGTGCCTATTTAAAATATCAATATACATACAGACAATCTTTAAAAATGATTTCAATTTCTGTTACACGCCTGTTTTATTCAATAATTCACTCAGTATATTCAATTTAAGTTAACATACTTGATATATATAATTAACCATTTTGTGATGTTCACACGTCATCTGCGATTTAATTGCCCATATTTACAGGAATTCTGTAAAATAAATGTCCCTCGGTGCCATGGTTTTGGCCATGATCTGTGAAAGGTCAAGGTCACAAAAACCCCAAAAATAGTTTTTTTCCCTCATATCATTGTTAATTTAAGTCGTATCTACTTCAACCCTAGCTCATTTTCATTGTCATTCCCAGGCCTTTCTTTTGGTGTGTAGATGCCTCAAATTTGCTGTAACCTTAATTACGCATTTTGGGGGGAAATTCATGATGGGGTTTTATTTTTCTAACTTTGGGAGTTTTAAAGCTAGAGAGGTCTAGTTTTTTTGCATCAGGTAACATACAAGAAGTGTTATTTGATTAAATTACAAGTCATCATGTCAAACGAGATATTTCGATTATATCGCCTAGTAATAGCATGAGTCCACAAGTAAGCAGGAATCATTTTGAAACTGATATATCTTATATCTTACAGTATTATCCCAAAGCAGTTTTTCATTTTCCAGATATGGCCGCTAGGGGGCGCTTGATGCGAACCTCCCCAAAATATCATGTTTTAGCCATATCTCAGAAATAATAAGCCTCAATTACATAAACTATAGCTTATTTTCTTCGTCTGAGTATTCTCCATAACCAGGTAAAGTCCTCTGGTGTCAATCTTGTGTCACTTTGTCAGTATGTCTGTCTGTTTGTTAGTTAATGTAAGCTGTCTCTGCTTTCATGTTTTTATTTGACATATATGTCGTTCAACAGGCCACAGAATCCGAGAAATCACTCTAAAAGTAACTAAAAAATATAGAAAACCGACAGTTTGATCTTTCTGTCCGTCTGTCTATCATTTTAAAATTCCGGCAAGCGTTCGACCTATGGTCGTCTAGTTTGTTTGTCACCACTCTGATGGCCACAATTTTGCCACCATAACCTTGAAACTTACAGGGATGATGAAAAAGAAAATTTCTAGGTGCCCTATGGTTTTTGGTTAATATAGGTCAAAGGTCAAGGTCAAGGTCGTCAAAACTTCTTAAAACGGTTTTTTCTCCATATCTGTGTGACTGTCAGTCGTATCTACTTCAACAATAGCTCATTTTAATCGTCGTTCCAAGGCCTGTCATCTGGTGTGTAGCTGACTCAAATTTGCCGTAACCATGGTTACAAATTTTGGGGGAAAAGTCAGGATATTCGAAAATAAGGGGTCTTATTTTTCTAACTTTGTCAGTTTTAAAGCTAGAGTGATCTATTTTTTTGCATCAAGTAGCATTCAACTAGTACTACAAGATTTTATTACAAGTCTTGCAGTATCTCGTAAAATATCTCGTGAATAGAGATATTTCGAGATTTCATTCATCTTGCGCCAAAGGCCACATTATTGCAGGAATCTTTTTGAAACTGACATATCATAAGTCCTACATTAGTATCTCGAAATTGTTTTTTCATTTTTTGAATATGGCTGCTAGGGGGCGCTGCAAACGACCCTCACACACATATCATTACATTGGCCATATCTCTAAAACCCAAAGCCTCATTTACATAAACTATAGCTTATTTTTTTCCTCTGAGTCTTTTCCATAAACTGATAATGTCATCTGGTCTCAATCTTGTGTCACTTTGTCAGTGTGTCCGTCTGTTTGTCAGTTGTCCTCAAATTTGCCTGCTTGCTGGTTCTTGCGTCTCACATATAGCATTCTACAGGCCACAGTTTTTAAAGAAGCATTTGAAAACTGATGCATATTATGTTTTACAGAAATATCTCAAAACATTTTTTCTATTTTCCGGGTATGGCCGCTAGGTGGCGCTGCACATGACCCTCACACACATATCATTATATTGACCATATATCTAAAACCCAAAGGCACAATTACAGAAACTATGGCTTATTTTCTTTCCCTGAGTCTTCTCCATGACCTAGTAATGTCATCTGGTCTCAATCTTGTGTCACTTTGTCAGTGTGTCTGTTTGTCAGTTGTCCTAAAATCCGCCTACTTGCTGGTTCTTGCGTCTTATATATAGCATTCTACAGACCACAGTTTTTTTTCAGGAATCCTTTTAAAACTGGTACATCTTATGTGTTACACTAATATCTCAAAACAGATTTTTCATTTTCCGGATATAGCCACTAGGGGGCGCTGCACTTTCACCTCTCCCAACATATCATGTTTTGGCTATCTCTCCAAAATTATAAACCTTACCTACATAAACTATCGCTAATTTTGCTCTTCTTCACCTTCGGCGCTTTTGTCTGTAATCTGTTATCACAGATGTGTCAGTATGTCTGTCTGTTCGTCTTTTGTTGTCAGCTTTGTCTGCTTCCTCGTTGCTTTGTCTGATATGTCATTTTACAGGCCACAACTTCTCAGCAAACGCTGAGGGTCATTCAAATAATAGAAAACCCACAATATGTTCTGTCTGTCCGTCTGTCTGTCATTTCAACTTCCGGCACGCGCTCGACCTCGGGTCGTCTAGTTTGTTTGTTTGTCACCACTCTCCTGGCCACAATTTTGCCACAATAACCTTGAAACTTACAGGGATGATGAAAAACATAATTTCTAGGTGCCCTATTGTTTTTGGTTAAAATAGGTGAAAGGTCAAGGTCAAGGTCGTCAAATCTTCCCAAAACCGTTTTTTCTTCATATTTTTGTGACTATTAGCCGTATCTACTTCAACAATAGCTCATTTTAATCGTCATTCCAAGGCCTGTCATCTGGTGTGTAGCTGACTCAAATTTGCCGTAACCATGGTTAAAAGTTTTTGGGGAAAGTCATAATATTCAAAAATAAGGGGTCTTATTTTTCTAACTTTGTCAGTTTTAAAGCTAGAGTGATCTAGTTTTTTGCTTCAGGTAGCATTCAACTAGTACTACAAGATTTTATTACAAGTCTTGCAGTATCTCGTAAAATATCTCGTGAATAGAGATAGTTCGAGATTTCATTCATCTTGAGCCAAAGGCCACATTATTGCAGAAATCTTTTGGAAACTGATATATTATAAGTCCTACACTAGTATCTCGAAATCGTTTTTTCACTTTTTGAATAGGGCCGCTAGGGGGCGCTGGATGCGAACCTCCCGAACATATCATATTTTGGCCATATCTCAAAAATTATAAGCCTCAATTACATAAACTATAGCTTATTTATTCCCTCTGAGTCTTTTCCATAAACTGATAATGTCATCTGATCTCAATGTTGTGTCACTTTGTCATTGTGTCCGTCTGTTTGTCAGTTGTCCTCAAATTCGCCTGCTTGCTCTTGCGTCTCACATATAGCATTCTACAGGCCACAGTTTTGAAAGAATTCTTTTGAAACTATTACATCTTAAGTCGTACACTAATATCTCGGAACCAATTTTTCATTTTCCGGATATGGCCGCTAGGGGGCGCTGAACTCGAACCTCTCCCAACATATCATGCTTTGGCAATATCTCCAAAACTATAAACCTCAGTAACATAAACTGTAGCTTTTTTCTTCCTTTGAGTCTTCTCCATAACCTGAAGAAGTCATCTGGACTCAATCTTCTGTCACTTTGTCAGTGTGTCCATCTGTTTGTCCGTTATCCTCAAAGTCGCCTGCTTGCTGGTTCTTACGCCTTACATATAGCATTCTACAGGCCACAGCTTTGACGGAATCCTTTTGAAACTGAGACATCTCATGTCATACATTAATAATACGAAACGCATTTGTCGTCTTCGGAATATGTCTGCTAGAGGGCGCTACAGTCGAGCCTCCCAAGTATATCATTAATTCGCCATATCTCGTAAACTATAAATCTAAATTACATAAATTATAACTCATTTTCTTCCTTTGAATCTTCTTAATAACTAGCTTATGTCATCTGGTGTCAATCTTGTCTCACAAAGTCAGTATGTCTGTCTGTTCGTCTTTTGTTGTCAGCTTTGTCTGCTTGCCTGTTCTTTTGTCTCATATGTCATTCTACGGGCCACATATTCTCAGCAATGTCTCTGAGAGTCATTCCATTAATAGAAAACCGACAATACGTTCTGTCCGTCCGTCTGTGTTTCACTTCCGAATTCCGGCAAGCGTTCGACCTATGGTCGTCTAGTTTGTTGCTTGCCGGAATCAAAGATTTCGGCAAGCATATTGGTCAGTTGCGTATGTCTGTTTGTCTGTTTGTCTGTCTGTCTGTCTGTTTGTTTGTCATCACTCTGCTGGCTACAATTTTGCCACAATAACCTTGAAACTTACGGGGATGATGAAAAACATAATTTCTAGGTGCCCTATTGTTTTTGGTTAAAATAGGTTTAAGGTCAAGGTCAAGGTCGTCAAAACTTCTCAAAACAGTTTTTTCTTCATATCTTTGTGACTAGTAGTCGTATCTACTTCAACAATAGCTCATTTTAATTGTCATTCCAAGGCCTGTCATCTGGTGTGTAGCTGACTCAAATTTGCGTAACCATGGTTACAAATTTTGGGGGAAAAGTCATGATATTCGAAAATAAGGGGTCTTATTTTTCTAACTTTGTCAGTTTTAAAGCTAGAGTGATCTAGTTTTTTGCATCAGGTAGCATTTAACTAGTACTACAAGATTGTATTACAAGTCTTGCAGTATCTCGTAAAATATCTCGTGAATAGAGATATTTGGAGATTTCATTCATCTTGTGCCAAAGGCCACATTATTGCAGGAATCTTTTTGAAACTGACATATTATATGTCCTACACTAGTATCTCGAAATTGTTTTCTCATTTTTTGAATAGGGCCGCTAGGGGGCGCTGGATGCGAACCTCCCGAACATATCATATTTTGGCCATATCTCCGCAATTATAAGCCTCAATTACATAAACTATAGCTTATTTTCTTCCTCTGAGTCTTCTCCATAACCTAGTGTAGTCATCTGGTCACAATTTTGTGACACTTTGTCAGTGTGTCTGTCTGTTTGTCAGTTGTCCTCAAATTCGCCTGCTTGCTCTTGCGTCTCACATATAGCATTCTACAGGCCACAGTTTTGAAAGAATCCCTTTGAAACTATTACATCTTAAGTCTTACACTAATATCTCGAAACCAATTTTTCATTTTCCGGATATGGCCGCTAGGGGGCGTTGAACTCGAACCTCTCCCAACATATCATGCTTTGGCAATATCTCCAAAACTATAAACCTCAGTTACATAAACTGTAGCTTGTTTCTTCATTTGAGTCTTCTCCATAACCTGGAGTAGTCATCTGGACTCAATCTTGAGTCACTTTGTCAGTGTTTTCGTCTATTTGTCAGTTGTCCTCAAATTCGCCTGCTTGTTGGCTCTTGCGTCTCACATATAGCATTCTATAGGCCACAGTTTTGACGGAATCCTTTTGAAACTATTACATCTTATGTCTTACACTAATATCTAGAAATAATTTTATCATTTTCCTGATATGGCCACTTGTGTGCGCTGCACACGACCCTCCCACACATACCATTGTATTGGCCATATCTCTACACCCAAACCCTCAGTTACATAAACTATAGCTTATTTTCTTCTTTTGAGTCTTCTCCATAACCTGATTAAGGCATCTGGTTTCAATCTTCTGTCAATTTATCAGTGTGTCATCTGTTTGTCCGTTATCCTCAAAGTCGCCTGCTTTCTGGTTCTTACGCCTTACATATAGCATTCTACAGGCCACAACTTTGACGGAATCCTTTTGAAACTGGGACATCTCATGTCATACATTAATAATACGAAACGCATTTGTCGTCTTCGGAATATGTCCGCTAGAGGGCGCTACAGTCGAGCCTCCCAAGTATATCATTAATTCGCCATACCTCCAAAACTATAAATCTTAATTACATACATTATAACTCATTTTCTTCCTTTGAATCTTCTCAATAACTAGGTTATGTCATCTGGTGTCAATCTTGTCTCACAAAGTCAGTATGCCTGTCTGTTCGTCTTTTGTTGCCAGCTTTGTCTGCTTGCCTGTTCTTTTGTCTCATATGTCATTCTACGGGCCACATATTCTCAGCAATGTCCCTGAGAGTCATTCCATTAATAGAAAACCGACAATATGTTCTGTCTGTCCGTCTGTGTTTCACTTCCGAATTCCGGCAAGCGTTCGACCTATGGTCGTCTAGTTTGTTTGTTTGTTTGTCACCACTCTCCTGGCCACAATTTTGCCACAATAACCTTGAAACTTACAGGGATGATGGAAAACCTAATTTCTAGGTGCCCTATTTTTTTTTGTTAAAATAGGCGAAAGGTCAGGGTCAAGGTCGTCAAATCTTCCCAAAACCGTTTTTTCTTCATATCTTTGTGACTATTAGCCGTATCTACTTCAACAATAGCTCATTTTAATCGTCATTCCAAGGCCTGTCATCTGGTGTGTAGCTGACTCAAATTTGCCGTAACCATGGTTACAAGTTTTGGGGGAAAAGTCATAATATTCGAAAATAAGGGGTCTTATTTTCCTAACTTTGACAGTTTTAAAGCTAGAGTGATCTAGTTTTTTGCTTCAGGTAGCATTCAACTAGTACTACAAGATTTTATTACAAGTCTTGCAGTATCTCGTAAAATATCTCGTGAATAGAGATATTTCGAGATTTCATTCATCTTGCGCCAAAGGCCACATTATTGCAGGAATCTTTTTGAAACTGACATATTATAAGTCCTACACTAGTATCTCGAAATTGTTTTTTCATTTTTTTAATAGGGCCGCTAGGGGGCGCTGGATGCGAACCTCCCGATCATATCATATTTTGGCCATATCTCCAAAATTATAAGCCTCAATTACATAAACTATAGCTTATTTTCTTCCTCTGAGTCTTCTCCATAACCTAGTGTAGTCATCTGGTCACAATTTTGTGACACTTTGTCAGTGTGTCTGTCTGTTTGTCAGTTGTCCTCAAATTCGCCTGCTTGCTCTTGCGTCTCACATATAGCATTCTACAGGCCACAGTTTTGAAAGAATCCTTTTGAAACTATTACATCTTAAGTCTTACACTAATATCTCGAAACCAATTTTTCATTTTCCGGATATGGCCGCTAGGGGGCGCTGAACTCGAACCTCTCCCAACATATCATGCTTTGGCAATATCTCCAAAACTATAAACCTCAGTTACATAAACTGTAGCTTTTTTCTTCCTTTGAGTCTTCTCCATAACCTGGAGAAGTCATTTGGACTCAATTTTGAGTCACTTTGTCAGTGTTTTCGTCTGTTTGTCAGTTGTCCTCAAATTCGCCTGCTTGTTGGCTCTTGCGTCTCACATATAGCATTCTGTAGGCCACAGTTTTGACGGAATCCTTTTGAAACTTTTACATCTTATGTCTTACACTAATATCTAGAAATAAATTTTTCATTTTCCGGATATGGCCACTAGTGGGCGCTGCACATGACTCTCACACACATACCAATATTGGCCATATCTCTACACCCAAAGCCTCAGTTACATAAGCTATAGCTTATTTTCTTCCTTTGAGTCTTCTCCATAACCTGATTAAGGCATCTGGTTTCAATCTTCTGTCACTTTGTCAGTGTGTCCATCTGTTTGTCCGTTATCCTCAAAGTCGCCTGCTTGCTGGTTCTTACGCCTTACATATAGCATTCTACAGGCCACAGCTTTGACGGAATCCTTTTGAAACTGAGACATCTCATGTCATACACTAATAATACGAAACGCATTTGTCGTCTTCGGAATATGTCTGCTAGAGGGCGCTACAGTAGAGCCTCCCAAGTATATCATTAATTTGCCATACCTCGTAAACTATAAATCTAAATTACATAAATAATAACTCATTTTCTTCCTTTGAATCTTCTCAATAACTAGCTTATGTCATCTGGTGTCAATCTTGTCTCACAAAGTCAGTATGTCTGTCTGTTCGTCTTTTGTTGTCAGCTTTGTCTGCTTGCCTGTTCTTTTGTCTCATATGTCATTCTACGGGCCACATATTCTCAGCAATGTCCCTGAGAGTCATTCCATTAATAGAAAACCGACAATATGTTCTGTCTGTCCGTCTGTGTTTCACTTCCGAATTCCGGCAAGCGTTCGACCTATGGTCGTCTAGTTTGTTTGTTTGTCACCACTCTCCTGGCCACAATTTTGCAACAATAACCTTGAAACTTACAGGGATGTTGGAAAACATAATTTCTCGGTGCCCTATTGTTTTTAGTTAAAATAGGTCAAAGGTCAAGGTCAAGGTCGTCAAAACTTCTGAAAACGTTTTTTTCTTCATATCTTTGTGACTATTAGTCGTATCTACTTCAACAATAGCTCATTTTAATCGTCATTCCAAGGCCTGTAATCTGGTGTGTAGCTGACTCAAATTTGCTGTAACCATGGTTACAATTCTTTTCAGAAAAGTCATGATATTCGAAAATAAGGGATCTTATTTTTCTAACTTTGTCAGTTTTAAAGCTAGAGTGATCTAGTTTTTTGCATCAGGTAACATTCAACGAGTACTACAAGATTTTATTACAAGTCTTGCAGTATCTCGTAAAATATCTCGTGAACAGAGATATTTCGAGATTTCATTCATCTTGCGCCAAAGGCCACATTATTGCAGGAATCTTTTTGAAACTGACATATCATAAGTCCTACACTAGTATCTCGAAATTGTTTTTTCATTTTTCGAATATGGCTGCTAGGGGGCCCTGCACACGACCCTCACACAGATATCATTACATTGGCCATATCTCTAAAACCCAAAGCCTCAATTACATAAACTATAGCTTATTTTTTCTCTTTGAGTCTTCTCCATAAACTGATGATGTCATCTGGTCTCAATGTTGTTTCACTTTGTCATTGTGTCCGTCTGTTTGTCAGTTGTCCTCAAATTCGCCTGCTTGCTCTTGCGTCTCACATATAGCATTCTACAGGCCACAGTTTTGAAAGAATCCTTTTGAAACTATTACATCTTAAGTCTTACACTAATATCTCGAAACCAATTTTTCATTTTCCGGATATGGCCGCTAGGGGGCGCTGAATTCGAACCTCTCCCAACATATCATGCTTTTTTGTTTGTTGCTAGCCGGAATCAAAGATTTCGGCAAGCATATTGGTCAGTTGCGTATGTCTGTTTGTCTGTTTGTCTGATTGTTTGTCTGCACTCTCCTGGCCACAATTTTGCCACAATCACCTTGAAACTTTCAGATATGATCGAGAATTAAATTTCTAGGTGCCCTATTGTTTTTGGTCAAAATAGGACAAAGGTCAAGGTCAAGGTCATCAAAACTTCTCAAAACGGTTTTTTTCTTCATATCTTTGTGACTATTAGTCGTATCTACTTCAACGATAGCTCATTTTAATCGTCATTCCAAGGCCTGTCATCTGGTGTGTAGCTGACTCAAATTTGCCGTAACCATGGTTACAAATTTTGGAGAAAAGTCATGATATTCGAAAATAAGGGGTCTTATTTTTCTAACTTTGTCAGTTTTAAAGCTAGAGTGATCTATTTTTTTGCATCAAGTAGCATTCAACTAGTACTACAAGATTTTATTACAAGTCTTGCAGTATCTCGTAAAATATCTCGTGAATAGAGATATTTCGAGATTTCATTCATCTTGCGCCAAAGGCCACATTATTGCAGGAATCTTTTTGAAACTGACATATTATAAGTCCTACACTAGTATCTCGAAATTGTTTTTTCATTTTTTTAATAGGGCCGCTAGGGGGCGCTGGATGCGAACCTCCCGATCATATCATATTTTGGCCATATCTCCAAAATTATAAGCCTCAATTACATAAACTATAGCTTATTTATTTCCTCTGGGTCTTCTCCATAACCTAGTGTAGTCATCTGGTCACACTTTTGTGACACTTTGTCAGTGTGTCTGTCTGTTTGTCAGTTGTCCTCAAATTCGCCTGCTTGCTCTTGCGTCTAACCTATAGCATTCTATAGGGCACAGTTTTGAAAGAATCCTTTTGAAACTATAACATCTTAAGTCTTACATTAATATCTCGAAACCAATTTTTCATTTTCCGGATATTGCCGCTAGGGGGCGCTGAACTCGAACCTCTCCCAACATATAATGCTTTGGCAATATCTCCAAAACTATAAACCTCAGTAACATAAACTGTAGCTTTTTTCTTCCTTTGGGTCTTCTCTATAACCTGGAGTAGTCATCTGGACTCAATCTTGAATCACTTTGTCAGTGTTTTCGTCTGTTTGTCAGTTGTCCTCAAAGTCGCCTGCTTGCTGGTTCGTACGCCTTTCATATAGCATTCTACAGGCCACAGCTTTGACGGAATCCTTTTGAAACTGGGACATCTCATGTCATACACTATAATACGAAACGCATTTGTCGTCTTCGGAATATGTCTGCTAGAGGGCGCTACAGTCGAGCCTCCCAAGTATATCATTAATTTGCCATACCTCCAAAACTATAAATCTAAATTACGTAAATTATAACTCATTTTCTTCCTTTGAATCTTCTCAATCACCAGGTTATGTCATCTGGTGTCAACCTTGTCTCACAAAGTCAGTATGTCTGTCTGTTCGTCTTTTGTTGTCAGCTTTGTCTGCTTGCCTGTTCTTTTGTCTCATATGTCATTCTACGGGCCACATATTCTCAGCAATGTCTCTGAGAGTCATTCCATTAATAGAAAACCGACAATATGTTCTGTCTGTCCGTCTGTGTTTCACTTCCGATTTCCGGCAAGCGTTCGACCTATGGTCGTCTAGTTTGTTTGTCATCACTCTCCTGACCACAATTTTGCAGCAATAACCTTGAAACTTACAGGGATGATAAAAAACATAATTTCTAGGTGCCCTTTTGTTTCTGGCCAAAATAGGTCAGAGGTCAAGGTCAAGGTTGTCAAAACTTCTGAAAACGGTTTTTTCTTCATATCTTTGTGACTATTAGTCGTATTTACTTCAACAATAGCTCATTTTAATCGTCATTTCAAGGCCTGTCATCTGGTGTGTAGCTGACTCAAATTTGCCGTAACCATGGTTACAAGTTTTCGGGGAAAAGTCATGATATTCGAAAATCTGGGGTCTTATTTTTCTAACTTTGTCAGTTTTAAAGCTAGAGTGGTCTAGTTTTTTGCATCAGGTAGCATTCAACTAGTACTACAAGATTTTATTATAAGTCTTGCAGTATCTCGTAAAATATCTCGTGAATAGAGATATTTCGAGATTTCATTCATCTTGCGTCAAAGGCCACATTATTGCAGGAACCTTTTTGAAACTGTCAAATCATAAGTCCTACACTAGTATCTCGAAATTGTTTTTTCATTTTTTGAATATGGCTGCTAGGGGGCGCTGCACAAAACCCTCACACACATATCATTACATTGGCCATATCTCTAAAACCCAAAGCCTCAATTACATAAACTTTAGCTTATTTTTTCCCTCTGAGTCTTCTCCATAACCTGGAGTAGTCATCTGGACTCAATCTTGTGTCACTTTGTCAGTGTGTCTGTCTGTTTGTCAGTTGTCCTCAAATTCGCCTGCTTGTTGGCTCTTGCGTCTCACATAAAGCATTCTATAGGCCACAGTTTTGACGGAATCCTTTTGAAACTATTACATCTTATGTCTTACACTAATTTCTAAAAATAAATTTTACATTTTTCTGATATGGCCACTAGTGGGCGCTGCACACGACCCTCACACATATACCATTGTATTGGCCATGTCTCTACACCCAAAGCCTCAGTTACATAAGCTATAGCTTATTTTCTTCCTTTAGGTCTTCTTCATAACCTGATTAAGGCATCTGGTTTCAATCTTCTGTCACTTTGTCAGTGTGTCCATCTGTTTGTACGTTATCCTCATTAGCCTGCTTGCTGGTTCTTACGCCTTACATATAGCATTCTACAGGCCACAACTTTGACGGAATCCTTTTAAAACTGGGACATCTCATGTCATACACTAATAATACGAAACGCATTTGTCGCCTTCGGAATATGTCCGCTAGAGGGCGCTACAGTCGAACCTCCCAAGTATATCATTAATTCGCCATACCTCCAAAACTATAAATCTAAATTACATAAATTATAATAACTCATTTTCTTCCTTTGAATCTTCTCCATAACTAGGTAAAGTCATCTGGTGTCAATCTTGTCTAAAAAAGCCAGTATTTCTGTCTGTTCGTCTTTTGTTGTCAGCTTTGTCTGCTTGCCTGTTCTTTTGTCGCATATGACATTCTACGGGCCACATATTCTCAGCAATGTCCCTGAGAGTCATTCCATTAATAGAAAACCGACAATATGTTCTGTCTGTCCGTCTGTGTTTCACTTCCGATTTCCGGCAAGCGTTCGACCTATGGTCGTCTAGTTTGTTTGTTTGTTTGTCACGACTCTCCAGGCCACACTTTTGCATCAATGAACTTGAAACTTACAGGCTTGATTGACAAACCGATTTCTAGGTGCCCTATTGTTTTTGGTCAACATTGCTCCAAGGTCAAGGGTCAAGGTCACGACAGGTATGGTTAACGGTTTTTGCACTATAACTTCGCCATAAATAGGCTTATCCACTTCTGCAATAGCTCATTTTTGTCGTCATCACCTGGCCTTTCTTTTGACATGTAGCTTACTTAAATTTGCCGTTACCATGGTTACATTTTTTGGGCAAAAATCATGGAAATTGGAAATAACACGACCATTTTTTGAAACTTTGTCAGTTTTTAAGCTAGGCAGATCTAGTTTTCGGCATTTTGTTCCACATGACCTGCTTGACACGACAGAACTGCAAGTCACGCCAAATCTCGCGCCATATCTCGTCAAACGAAAAAATACGAGACTTCGCGGAAATGCTTATAACTCGGCGACTTTTACAGCTAGACAGGTCTGGTTTTCGGCATTTCGTTCCACCAAACAAGCTTGACACGACAGAGCTGCAAGACAGGCCAAATCTCGCACCGTATCTCGTCAAACGAGAAAACACGAAATTTCAGGGAAATGCTTATAACACGGCCAGTTTTACAGCTAGACACGTCTGGTTTCCGGCATTTCCTTCCACATGACCAGCTTGACACGTTAGATCTGCAAGTCAGGCCAAATCTTGCACCGTATCTCGTCAAACGAGAAAACACGAGATTTCACGGAAATGCTTATAACTCGGCGAGTTTTACAGCTAGACAGGTCTAGTTTTCGGCATTTTGTTTCTGGACATGACAGAACTAAAAGTCAGGCCGAATGTCGCACCGTATCTCGTCAAACGAGAAAACATGAGATTTCGCGGCATTGGTTATAACTCGGCGAGTTTTACAGATAGACACGTCTGGTTTTCGGCATTTTGTTCCACTAGACCAGCTTGACACGACAGTCATGCATGTCAGGCAAAATCTCGCACCGTATCCCGTCAAACGAGAAAACACGAGATGTCACTGAAATGCTTATAACTCGGCGCCTTTTACAACTAAGTAGTTCTAGTTTTCGGCATTTTGTCACATATGACCAGCTTGACAAGATAAAGTCATAAGTCTGGCCAAATTTCGCACCATATCTCGTTCAACGAGAACAACCTACATGTCACTGAAATGCTTAATTATAACTCGACGAGTTATACAGCTACGTAGGTCTAGTTTTCGGCATTTTGTCACATGTGTCCAGCCTGACAAGATTACGCCATAAGTCTGGCCAAATCTTCCCATATCTCGTCCAACGATAACAACGAGATTTCACTTAAATGCTTATAACTCGGCGACTTTTACAGCTAGACAGGTCTAGTTTTCGGCATTTCTTTTCAGATGGCAAGCTTGTCATGCGAAAACTCAAAATCAAACCAAATCTTGCATCATATCTTGTCAAAGCGAGTAAAGAAGAGATTTCACGGAAATGCTTATAACTCCTCGACTTTAACACCTACATTGGTCTTGTCTTCGTCATTTCGCATCATCACCAGGTTGCCAAATTGGTCAAATCTGGTCAAAACGCAAAAATAAATATTTCAGGGGAATGCTTTAAACTCCCAGACCTTTACATCTACAGATGTCTAGTGTCTAGCATTTCTAATATGTAGCCAGCTCGACAAGATAAAACTTAAAGTCTTGCCATATGTGACACTATATCTCGTCAAACTTTACACAACGGAATTTGACATAAACGTTTATTACTCGGGGACTTTGGAGCTACACCGGTCTAATTTTCATAAATTGTTATACCTCCGTCACTTTTAAAGTAAGACATGTCCAGTTTTCAGCATTTCATCACATTTGGACAGCTGGGTACAGTTAAACTACTCATGAAATGTCCAACGATATCTTGCCAGACGAGAAGAAGTGAGATTTCAGAGAAATGTTTATAATTCGTAGACTTTTAAAGCTAGACATTTGGTTAACTTGACGTGATATAACTGTAAGCTTCGCCAAACGACACATGATATCTAGTATATTGGAGAAAAATGACATTTCCCTATTCTTACAACTTGGTACCTTTCTGAAGCTAGACAGGTTTGTTTCTGTGATTTTGTAAGATTTGCTCACCTTGGCATGATAAAACTCGCAGCCTATATTGTCAAACGAGAAAAAAGATGTCTTAAGTGGGCAATTTTACAAGGTACACAGTCTATGTTTCGGTATTACGTACGATTTGTTAAACTTATCATGGCAAATCTACAATACTTGAAATTGTTCTATTTCCAACCATAATTAGGGAAATATAATGTTTATATGTTTTGGTGATGTTAAGGCTAGTTTTATGATGTTAGATGGCTAGTTTTATCTGAAGTATTTCAATTACTGCTATGTATGTGATTTCCTGTAAATTGAGAATAAAACTACAAAAAATAGCATGGCCCTCACTTTGGAATATCTCTCCGCCTGTTAGCTACGTAAAATGTTTTGACCAAGTCTCATAAATATTTATAATTTCATTTCATTTGCTTGGTGCTTTATAATTAGGACACATTCCGACTCATCTATGCAAAAATGTAACACATAATAACAACAATGAAATGAAAGTAATAGATTTTATTTTTTTATGCACATATATATATATATATATATATATATATATATATATATATATATATATGCTTCTTGCGGCAGTGCAGGTTGTTACCATCAGTTGAGTAATGATTACTGACATCTCTATGGTTTACACCACCCTTTAGTGGCAATTAAAATTGATCAGCGAACCCTTAAATTAAGTAGCATCTTTTGTGGGTAGAGGTAATCGCGTTTTAATTATTTTTAACGCAACTTGCTGCCATTCACTATATTTCTCCTGGGGGCACAGTTAAAAGACCTGAGTCTTGATCGCTCGTATATATATTTACATATTATTTTTATCTGAACTGCTATATATATAACATAGTGGGGTCAGCACTTTTTTAGAGATATACAACTACGCATATAATTTCTTGAAGACAGCGGACTGTGTCCAGATACATTTCATGTATGCATTATTGCTGATATCCTGAAATTGCCAGCATATACAAATGTAAGTCTCTACTTTTCACTTATCATTAATACTAATAATACACATAATTGTATCCGCCAAAACAAACTTTTAAGGATAATATGCTTTTAACCGGGTTCCGCCACGTTCGTTTCCGGAGAACTCCTCTGAGATCACTGGACCAATTTTTAGCTCAGCTCACTATAAGTCATCTGAGCTATAGTCATGGCCCATTGTCCGTCGTCCGTCTGTCTGTCCGTCCATCCGGCCACCCCGTTAACAGGGCACGTTTTGAAACTGTAAGACCTACGAATCCAAATTTTGCCATACAGATAGATGTTCCCAAAATCTCCTACCATACCAAAAATTGGGTCTCTAAGTCTTTCTTCCTTTGAGAAATTAAGGAAAACCTGAAATTAAAAAAAAAAAAAAAAAACAGGTCTATTTTCACACTTCAGGACTCCCTAGTATCATAACCACAAATTTGTTTTTCTTCATATTTACCATAGATATTCTACCATATGGTTTCTATGTACATGCCAGAAATGAAGTCAGTATTATATAATTTAAAAAAGTTATTGGCCAAAATATAATGCATTTTGTAAAAAATCAGAAAACATATTTAGTCACAGTCACTTAATGACAAAAACATTCAAGCTAACCACTTTTTTTCCAGTAAATGCAACTTAAATATATCAAAATTTACTTGTATACCAAAAATAAAATTGATCAAAATATTAAATATTTTTTTCAATTATTAGCAAAATTAGAAAATTGATCTTTAAACTGAATTTGAAATTTGAAAGTTGCAGCTTTAAAATTAGTATAGTTATTTAATTTTTCAGAAGTTCTAAATGTACAGTGGAACCCCGGAATTAAAACCACGTTTGGGACTGAGCAAACTGGTCATAATTTGGGGGTACTCCTATTTGTGAAACTCTGATCTTAGTCTCATATAGCACGTAGCTGCTTAATGTAAAATGAGTTGCCTATCTTTAATGGGAATAATAATAATGTTTTAGAACTATGTTGCGTAGGTCCCTTGTTTTGATTCTTTTTGTCTGTATACCACACCTGAAAAGCAAATCATTCTATATACATATATTTATCCAAGATAAAAAAATAAATATACATGTACAAAAACGTTGGCTCTGACGATCAACATACAATTACATTCACTGAAATACCTTACCAGCACAATGGATTCAAAATGAACACAAAACATGACAGAATAGGTGCTCATATGGCCCTGCAAATAT
This sequence comes from Sipunculus nudus, assembly GCA_026874595.1. Lineage (NCBI taxonomy): Eukaryota > Metazoa > Annelida > Sipuncula > Golfingiida > Sipunculidae > Sipunculus > Sipunculus nudus. The sequence continues at coordinate 77,232,545 of CM049313.1, read as the reverse complement.
TGTAAACACTGTGAATACATTATTTACATGATGATGTCATTTATTCATGAATGAGTCAACTTGAGTTTTACCATCGCGAAACTGCTGAGCCAGTTGGTACTTACTGCAGCCTTATTTTGCCACTTTCTCCATCAAGGACGGCTCCGTACAAAGCATGCTTACACAACAGTATAGCAATAAATTATAATCTGACAGCAATCCATCTGATAAATAACAAAATGTGCAGGATTCACCCAAAGCAACCGTTATTTATAATACATTATAAATACATTACTGACTTATGGATTTATTTAGAATCGATGAGAATCAAACAATATTTGATCAGTAGATATAGTCTGCCCTAACCCCACATTTGAGGTAATTGCAACCCAGTTAATTAATGAGGGGCAATAAGCATCACCAGGTTAACACAAGAACCCAACGATAGACCGGCAGGCTATAATTAGATAAATAGTCCATTAATTAACCAGCCTGTTTTATGTATCGCAAGTATATGCTTGCAAGTGTCGGCCTGGACACTGCGACAAGGTTAATACTCGGAGTTGGGGAATCATGTTCACCCCCTTCATCCTTTATTCTGCTATCTGCGACAAGGCAAAGCCATTAACTTATGACAAATGTTGTCACAGTACTGCCAGAGGTGGTCTCATTACTGGGGTCACAAGCGCACTTGAGCCACAAAAATTGCTTGTAATTCTGAATTCAAGGGTGGTCGTAATTCTCAGTCATTTATAAACATAAGTAACACTAAAAAACATTCGGTGCCAACAAAACTGGTCATAATTTTGGGGTGGTCGTATTTCTGAGGTGGTCGCAAGGCGCAGTTCCACTGCATTTAAATTTAAAACCTCCATATCAGTCATGTCTATTCACTACAGCCTTGCTCAGCTTATAAGTGTCAGATGCAAAACTAGGATTTCACTGCTACAATTATATGTGACCAACCATCACCCCACTTCCACCCCCCCCCCCCCCAAATAATAACCTATCTTGCATTACGTACTATTATTCTTAAATGAATCTCTAATTGTAAAGCTGTTTCCGATTTAATTTATACACATCTTTGAAATCCTGAATTAATTTTTTTTCAGATATTAATTATTTTGCAAATTAAAAAAAAAATATATATTTTTTTTAAGAAAAAATAAAAACTTCTGAGTACATAATCTGATGTTGGCTAACCAGATCAAATACAAATCGTGATGCAATTTACAATTCTGAATCAACATGAATTTTTAAATATTTATGATATACTGTTAATGTATTGTAAAATTATATAAATTAAAAATGTTGATCTATTAAAAAAATTTGATCTAATTAAAAAATTTGTTGAATATTTTCCTGCCTGACTATGATGGGAATTAAAGTGATTCCTTTTGTTTTCCTTCTTTCTGTTTTTATACGCCCGTCTATGACAGGACGTATTATGGTATGAGCACCATCCATCCATCCGTCTGTCCGTCCGTCCATCCATCCATCCGTCCGTCCATGGCTTCTCAGTGGGATATTTTCACAAACATTCATCACAGAAATTTTATTCTTTCGGTAAAAATGTATATAAACAAAATCTCGATCAAATTCAAAGATGGGTCACCTTGACTAACTTTTCAAGATCACACAGCTCCGTCTATCCATACCTTGTGAGCGGGATATCTTGACAAGAATTCATCAGAGAAATTTAAATTTATCACATAAATACATCTTCGATACAATTTTCTTTGATATGACATGTGGCGCCATGTACCTATTCTTTTTCTTTGCACACATCCATGCACATATCTCATTAAAATATAATATCATGCATATCACTGCAATGCATTGACTTACTGGTTTGAAATCTGACATGTAAATATATCTTGGATAGATATTTGATTATGTTGGGAGGTGGCACCATACATCTCACTATTTCCCTGTACCACTTCATCCATCCATCATTTCACCAGTATCACAGATTTCGGCAAATACACAAAAGTCGCTTTCAACTACCAGTATACTAGTTCATTTTCTGTTTAATCTGGGCATCTGAGTTTAAAATGGAGAATTTTTTTTTAAGGAAACGTCCATTGCCTGTTAGTGGCACTGTCTATTGAATTATAAGGAAGGAAACCATACGATAAGAATGATATGTAAATATTAACACTTCTCGATTTCATGTTTTCTATGCACAGGGTAAAGAATAATCCAGAATTCATAACTTGTCATTAAGACATTAGAGCGAATCTCTGAGATGCAACAAGATAACACTGTCCATGCCACTGAAGCTCCAGCAGCCTTCGAACCACGGATCTTCAGCTCCAAAGTCCAACACCTAAACCACTAGGCTACGTCCTCCCCCTAAAATGGAGACTTATTCCTAGCTGGCAGGGAGTTAATTCGGTTGCAATACTATTGCACCTGAATAGCGAAGAAATATGTAGTTTAATTTGTTGCAAATGCAAGAGCATATTATTAACATACATGTCACTTCACAGAGTAATATTACCTATAGTCACTTTTTCTCAGTCTGTTCCAATTTACCTACCGTCGTGATGTGTATATCCTTTTCTGATAACAAATAATCATGCATGTTATTCATTAAAATATTGTCATATATTTGCAATCACTAATCACAACACACTATTCTAACACTCAGCTTATTCAACTGCCTTCTCTGAAATGATATAGTTGCCATTTATATTTCTTTTTTGTTTCAGGTTTCAGTCAAAGCAGTCATTACCGAAACCATGGGCATAAAGAAAACCATCATATATGGTGAACCAAAAGAGAAACAAGATTGTATCATCTCTGATCCAACTGCATCTATCATTCTAACAGTATGGCAAAATCAAGTAAACGAAATCGAAACCAGACACACATATATTATCAAAAATGTTAACACAAGGATGTACAAAAATGATAAGACTCTCACTACAACTACCGAAACACTATTCTCACCGACTGAGCCATTTCAAGAAACTTTAAATCCGATTGAACTGAGTGTCTACAATATTGAAGTGATCACCGCTAAAGCGAATTTAAAGCACCTCTGCCCAGCATGTGGGAGATCATGTAATCTTGATGTGAAGTTCACCACATGCGACACCTCTGGTATTAAGGGAAAAAACAGCAGATTTCTAAATTCTGCTTCATTGTCATTTGACATGTCCTTCAAAGACAAAATTTTGCACCGTATCATCTTACAGAATGAAACATTGGATAAATACTTGGATCAAAATGCAATAACTCACATCAAGCAAGACAAAGACAGTCTTGAGGAACATTTCCTTGAAATCGAACATTACAAAATCAAACTTTTGCATGACAATGAAATTATACACATTGCTCAAACCCAGCCAGAACAGAATCAAACATTGCCATTTACCGCACCAACAGCACTGCCAAACCTGCAACACAAGTCAGACGTGTGTGTTAAAAACACAGACCCTAAACACAAACAAAGCACATCATGTACCTCAGTTTTGCTTAATGAACAATGACAAGTAAACAAACCACATCATGTACCATCATGTACCTCAGTTTTCCCTAATGAACAGTGACAAGTAAAACTTCGAGTACACATTTTTATTCTTATGTAATCCTACTACAGCATCTCTGCTCAGACAGATGTACAAGTAAAATGTCGGGCAGACATTATTTGTTATATAATCCTACTGCAGATTTCTGCTCAGACAGATGTACAACTAAAACTTCGGGCAGACATTTTTATTGTTATGTAATCCTACTGCGGCATCTCTGCTCAGACACATGTACAACTAAAACTTTGGGCAGACATTTTTATTGTTATGTAATCCTAGTGCGGCATCTCTGCTCAGACAGATATAGAAGTAAAACTTTGGGCAGACGTTTTCATTGCTATTTAATCCTACTGCAACATCTCTGCTGAGACAGATGTACAAGTAAAAATTTGGGCAAACATTTTTATTGTTATGTAATCCTACTCCAGCATCTCTGCTCACACAGATGTACAATTAAAACTTCGGGCAGACATTTTTATTGTTATGTAATCCTAGTGCAGCATATCTGCTGAGACAGATGTACAAGTAAAACTTCGCACAGACATTTTTATTGTTATGTAATCCTACTCCAGCATCTCTGCTCACACAGATGTACAATTAAAACTTCGGGCAGACATTTTTATTGTTACGTAATCCTACTGCAGCATCTCTGCTCAGACAGATGTACAAGTAAAACTTTGGGCACACATTTTTATTGTTATGTAATCCTACTCCAGCATCTCTGCTCACACAGATGTACAATTAAAACTTCGGGCAGACATTTTTATTGTTATGTAATCCTAGTGCAGCATCTCTGCTCAGACAGATGTACAAGTAAAACTTTGGGCAAACATTTTTATTGTTATGTAATCCTACTCCAGCATCTCTGCTCACACAGATGTACAATTAAAACTTCGGGCAGACATTTTTATTGTTACGTAATCCTACTGCAGCATCTCTGCTCAGACAGATGTACAAGTAAAACTTTGGGCACACATTTTTATTGTTATGTAATCCTACTACACCATCTATGCTCAGACACATGTACAAGTAAAACTTCGGACAGACATTTTTATTGTTATGTTATCCTACTGCACCATCTCTGCTCAGATGTACATGTAAAACTTCGGGCACACATTTTTATTGTTATGTAATCCTACTGCACCATCTCTGCTCAGACAGATGTACAAGTAAAACTTCGGGCAGACATTTTTATTCTTATGTAATCCTACTCCACCATCTCTGCTCAGACAGATGTACAGTTTATCTCATGTGTAACACCTTATTTAAAATTAACCAATAACCATAGTAATAATCTGGGTCTTAATTAAACTTTTTTTATCCTCAACTTTCATGATGAGGAAATGCATGATTACATATCAAAACATTATTTACATCTCCAATCATATAAATCTTCGATATCCTAATTATCTGTTATTCATGCAATTTATCTACATTTCATATTTTATATTTTTTATTTTTCATATCCACTCATCTCACCACTTTCACCCTTAGGTCCCTCGTTCTATCATATTGTAATTGTTCATTATAGAACGAGACAGCATTCTGTTTACATCTTATTTATTGTTCTGTCCTAGTTTATACGACAACTATTCAAATCAGTTATATAAAACAACAAAAATATTTCTCTTTTTTTTTCCTACAGTTCTCCATATAATTGTCTCTCATTGTAAATCACTATCTTATTCTCTTCCTTCTCACCTTTTTCATAGTTTGCAAATTCATACATTAAACCTCTTGCATTATCATTACAATCACACAACTGTATAATCATCTTATTTTTTAATAAAAATCGTTTTAATTCTAGCAGTCGTTGTGTATCTTCCACAAAATCCTTAATATTGACAAGCATAATTGTCAGTTCTGTCTGTCTGTTTGTCTGTCTCTTCATTTATCACTCTCGAGTCTTCTCACCACATAAATCAGCTTGAAACCTACACCACTCATTGACACCCCTATCTCCTAGATAATATAATTACAAATCACATACTGTATCTCTTCAAACAAGAAAAACATCACATTGCGATGGAACGTTTATATATTTGCTCACCTTCCTAGCTAAACATATCTATTTTTAATAACCAACCTGAAACGACACAACCATAAGTCATCTCATATCTCGCACCATATCTCATCAAACGACAAAACAAGACATTTCATGGAAACGCTTAAAACTCACCGAGTCTCAACTTTTACACCTAGACAAGTCTAGTTTATGGCACTTCGTTCCACATGACCTCCTTCACATAACAGAACTGCAACTCACGCATAATCTCACACCATATCTCGTTTTACGAGATTTCACGGAAATGCATAACTTAGCAATCTTTACAGCTAGCCAGGTCTAGCTTTCGGCATTACATTCCACACAATCAGCTTCACATGATAGAACTGCAAATCACGAAAAATCTCCTATCGTATCTCATCAAACGAGAAAACACGACATTTCATTGAAATCCATATCACTCTCAGAGATTTAAAGCTAGACAAGTCTAGTTTTCGCCATTTCATTCCAAATGACCAGCTTGGTATGACAGAACTGCAAGTCACACAAAATCTAACACTATATCTCGAAAACCAGCAAATCGCTGATTCCGCACAAATACTTAATATAACTCGGGGAATTTTCAAGCTAGACAACTCGTTGAAAACGACCAATGTGACATCACTGAAGTGCAAGTCACATGAAATCTAGCAACATATCTCATAACACAACAAAATACGACATTTAACGGAAATCCTTATAACTTGGTGAGTTTTCCAGCTGGACACCTAGGTCTTGAAACCTTGCACCACATCTCCTCAAACGATTTCACTTTTGCTCTCTCCCTGTCCGTTTATTTGCATTTCCGGCAAGCACGTGACCTCCGGTCATTGCTTGCCGGAAATCTTCGATTTCGGCAAGCATATTGCTCAGTCGCGTATGTCAATTTGTTGCTTGCCGGAAATCTTCGATTTCGGCAAGCATGTTCGTCAGTTCCGTATGTCTGTTTGTTGCTTGCCGGAAATCTTCGATTTTCGCAAGCTGGTTGGTCAGTCGCGGATGTCTGTCTGTTTGTCTGTTTGTCTGTCATCTCTCTACAGGTCTCAATTTGCACCAATCACTTTCAAACTTACACACTTTATAGATAATCAAAAAATGCAAGAAGCCTATTGTTTTTGGTCAATATAGGTCAAAGGTCAAGGTCAAGGTCATCAAAACTTCTCAAAACGGTGTTTTCTTCATATCTTTGTCACTATTAGTCGTATCTTCTTCAAACATAGCTCATTTTAAACGTCATTCCAAGGCCAGTCATCTGGTGTGTAGCTGACACAAATTTGCCGTAACCATGGTTACGAATTTTTGGGAAAAAGTCATGATATTCGAAAATAAGGGGCCTTATTTTTCTAACTTTGGCAGTTTTACAGCTAGAGAGGTCTAGTTTTTTGCATCAGGTAGCATTTAACAAGTACTGCAAGATTGTATTACAGGTCTCGCGATATCTCGTATAATATCTCGTCAAACGAGATATTTCGAGATTTCAGTAATCTTGCCCTGGAGGTCACAGTTTTGCAGGAATCTTTTTGAAACTGACATAGCGTAAGTCCTACACTATTATCTCGAAACAGGTTTTCCATTTTTTGAATGCAGCCGCTAGGTGGCGCTGTATGCAAACCTCCCCAACATATCCTGTTTTGGCGATATCTCCAAAACTGTGAGCCTCAATTACATAAACTATAGCTTATTTTCTTCCTCTGAGTCTTTTCTAAATCCTGGTGGAGTCATTTTGACTCAATCTTGAGTCACTTTGTCAGTGTGTCCGTCTGTTTCTCAGTTTTCATCAAACTCGCCTGCTTACCGGTTATGGCGTCTCACATATAGCATTCTACAGCTCACAGTTTTGAAAGAATCCTTTTAAAACTATTACATCTTATGTCTTACACTAATATCTCGAAACGGATTTTTCCTTTTCCAGAATTGGCCGCTAGGGGGCGGTCCACTCAAACTTCCACAACATATCATTTTTTGGCCATATCTCCAAAAGTATAAACCTCATTTACATAAACTATAGCTTATTATCTTCCTCTGAGGTTTCTCCATCACATGATTAAGTCAACTGGTCTCAATCTTGGGTCAGTTTGTCAGTATGTTTGTCTGTTTGTCAGTTGTCCTCAATTTCGCCTGCTTCCAGGTGCTTGCGTCTCACATGTAGCATTCTACTTGACAGTTTTGAGGGGGATCGTTTTGTAAATTACACTTGTCATATATCATGATGATATCTGGAAGTCCTATGTTTATTATTCAAATAAGTCAAAGGTCAAGGACAAGGTGATCAAAATATATCAAAATCTTATTTTCTTTAGAACTTTGTTAATATTGGTTCTTTCTTCACAAACTATGGATTATTTTCTTTCACTTTTATACTGCTCGTTCATCTGACTAACTTTACATCATTTCCGGCAAGCGCATGACCTCAGGTCATCTAGTCTGTTTATCTCTTTGTCTGTTTGTCACGACTCTCCAGGCCACACTTTTGCCTCAATCAACTTGAAACTTACAGGCGTGATTGACAAACCGATTTCTAGGTGCCCTATTGTTTTTGGTCAACATTCCTTCAAGGTCAAGGTCAAGGTCACGAAAAGTCTGGTTAACAGTTTTTGCTCGATTACTTGGCCATTAATAGTCGCATCTACGTCAATGATAGCTCATTTTTTTCGTCATTACCTGGCCTTTCTTTTGACATGTAGCTTACTTAAATTTGCCGTTACCATGGTTACATTTTGTTGGCCAAAATTCATGGAAATTGGAAATAACACGACCATTTTTTGTAACTTTGTCAGTTTTTAAACTAGGCAGATCTAGTTTTCGGCATTTTGTTCCACATGACGCACTTGACACGACAAAACTGCAAGTCACACCAAATCTCGCGCCGTATCTCGTCAAACGAGAAAAAACGAGATTTCGCGGAAATGCTTATAACTCGGCGACTTTTACAGCTAGACAGGTCTAGTTTTCGGCATTTCGTTCCACCAAACAAGCTTGACACGACAGAACTGCAAGACAGGCCAAATCTCGCACCGTATCTCGTCAAACGAGAAAACACGACATTTCACAGAAATGCTTATAACTCGGCCAGTTTTACAGCTAGACACGTCTGGTTTTCGGCATTTGGTTCCACTAGACCACCTTGACACGACAGATATGCAAGCCTGGCAAAATCTCACACCGTATCTCGTCAAACGAGATAACACGACATTTCACGAAACTGCAGCTAGACAGGTCTAGTTTTCGGCATTTCGTTCCACATGACCAGCTTGACAGGACAAAACTGCAAGTCAGGCACAATCTCGCACCGTATCAGGTCATACGAGAAAACACGAGATTTCAGGGAAATGCTGATAACTCGGCGAGTTTTACAGCTAGACAGGTCTAGTTTGTTTATCAGTACTCTCCTGGGCACAATTTTGCAGCAATCGCCCTGAAACTTACAGAGCTGGTAGAAATTTCCAAATCCTGGAAGCCTATTCTTTTTGGTCAATATAGGTCAGAGTTAAAGGTCAAGGTCGGCCAAAAACCTTGAAATTTATTTTCTTCATAACTTTATCAAATTTGGTCTTATCTTCACAATCTTAGGCTCATTTTCTTCTTCTTGGTCTTCCCCACAACTTTTGTAAGCCATCTTTTGTCTCAGATGTGTCACTTAGTCAGTATTTCTGTCTCTTTGTCAGCTGTCCTCATTTTCGCCTTCTTGCTGGTTTTTTTGTCTTACATATAGCACTACAAAGGCCACAATTTAACAGCAACCGCTTTAAAACTTACAGAGATCATGGAAGACCAAACGTTCTGCATGCTTTTTTTTGTCAATATCTGCCACAGGTCAAGGTCAAGGTCATCAAAAAATTTTGAATTTTAATCCTATCTTTACAATCTTAGGCTAAATATCTTCCGCTTGATCTTCCCCACAACTTTTGTAAGGCCAACTTTTGTCTCAGATGTGTCACTTTGTCAGTATTTCTGTCTCTTTGTCAGCTCTCCTAAATTTTGCCTCTTAGCTGGACCTTGTCTTAAATAAAACATTCTACAGGCCACAGTTTCGCAGGAATCTATTTTAACTGATACATCTGATACATCTTCACCTAATATCTCGAAAAGAATTTTTCATTTTTGAAAAATGGCCGCTAGGGGCTTATTTTCATGGTCTTTGTCTTGGTTATGACATGTTCTTGTTATTCTACCAATCTGGGTCAAAGTATTTCCGGCAAGCGAGTGACTTCTGGTCGTCTTGTTGCTTGCCGGAAATCTTCGATTTTCGCAAGCTGGTTGGTCAGTCGCGGATGTCTGTCTGTTTGTCTGTCATCTCTCTACAGGTCTCAATTTTGCACCAATCACTTTCAAACTTACACACTTTATAGATAATCAAAAATGCAAGGAGCCTATTGTTTTTTGGCAATATAGGTCAAAGGTCAAGGTCAAGGTCATCAAAAGTATACAAAACGGGTTTTCTTCATATCTTTGTTACTATTAGTGGTATCTTCTTCAAACATAGCTCATTTTAAACGTCATTCCCAGGCCTTTCTTCTGGTGTGTAGCTCTTTCAAATTTGCCGTAACCATGGTTACGCATTGGGGGAAAAAGTCATGATATTCTGAAATAAGGGGTCTTATTTTTCTAACTTTGTCAGTTTTAAAGCTAGAGAGGTCTAGTTTTTTTGCATCAGGTAGCATTTAACAAGTACTGCAAGATTTAATTAAAAGTTTCGCGATATCTCCTATAATATCTCGTCAAACGAGATATTTCGAGATTTCAGTAATCTTGCCCTGGAGGTCACAGTTTTGCAGGAATCTTTTGGAAACTGACATATCGTAAGTCCTACACTATTATCTCGAAATTGTTTTTCCATTTTTTGAATGCGGCCGCTAGGTGGCGCTGTATGCAAACCTCCCCAACATGTCATGCTTTGGCAATATCTCCAAAACTATAAACCTCAGTTACATAAACTGTAGCTTATTTCTTCCTTTGAGTCTTCTCCATAACCTGGAGTAGTCATCTGGACTCAATCTTGAGTCACTTTGTCAGTGTTTTCGTCTGTTTGTCAGTTGTCCTCAAATTCGCCTGCTTGTTGGCTCTTGCGTCTCACATATAGCATTCTATAGGCCACGGTTTTGACGGAATCCTTTTGAAACTATTACATCTTATGTCTTACACTAATATCTAGAAATAAATTTATCATTTTCCGGATATGGCCACTAGTGGGCGCTGCACACGACCCTCCCACACATACCATTGTATTGGCCATATCTCTACACCCAAAGCCTCAGTTACATAAACTATAGCTTATTTTCTTCCTTTGAGTCTTCTCCATAACCTGATTAAGGCATCTGGTTTCATTCTTCTGTCACTTTATCAGTGTGTCCATCTGTTTGTCCGTTATCCTCAAAGTCGCCTGCTTTCTGGTTCCTACGCCTTACATATAGCATTCTACAGGCCACAGCTTTGACGGAATCCTTTTGAAACTGGGACATCTCATGTCATACATTAATAATACGAAACGCATTTGTCGTCTTCGGAATTTGTCCGCTAGAGGGCGCTACAGTCGAGCCTCCCAAGTATATCATTAATTCGCCATACCTCCAAAACTATAAATCTTAATTATATACATTATAACTCATTTTCTTACTTTGAATCTTCTCAATAACTAGGTTATGTCATCTGGTGTCAATCTTGTCTCACAAAGTCAGTATGCCTGTCTGTTCGTCTTTTGTTGCCAGCTTTGTTTGCTTGCCTGTTCTTTTGTCTCATATGTCATTCTACGGGCCACATATTCTCAGCAATGTCCCTGAGAGTCTTTCCATTAATAGAAAACCGACAATATGTTCTGTCTGTCCGTCTGTGTTTCACTTCCGATTTCCGGCAAGCGTTCGACCTATGGTCGTCTAGTTTCGTTATTCCAAGATCGTAATTATTTTTTTCATTCCGAAATACTTGAGAAAATACCGTACTGTATAATTGTACTGATTTGGTGTTTTGTAATGTTAGAGTTGTTTTAAGAATAAATAATAGTTATTTGTTTACAAAAAAACACAGACTTCTTTATTCATTCCCCTAGACATATCACGTTGCCTAGTGTTACAGAATCTGATTTTTTAAATTCCGTTACAGAATTTGTGTTCATCATTTGTGATCATACATGATCTGTTTATTTTAGGTTCCGTAACCTAAAATTAAAGGCTCGTCTTGGATGCTTAATAGTTTTCAAATTTATTAGGCCTTGACCTGGACACATTGTTTTATCATACCTTGTTTACAAGATTACATATTGTTTACAGTACATTGTTTACAAGATTTATCTCAGTGGTTTTTTGTTTTTGTTTGACATCTAACATGGCAGATTTCAAACCTAAGACATTTGTTGACGATCCTGACCCTGAACAACTTGAACAGTTGGCAAAAGAACAGTTGTTGCGTTTGGGACAACACTTGGAGCTAAGTGTGAAAAAAAGCTTTTAGAAAGCCTGATATCTTTGCTAAAATCATGCAAGATCTTATAAGCAAAGGTATGATTGAAGAGACTGAAGTTGAAACATCTAAAAATGATAGCCTTGCTATGCAATTGGAATTAAAGAAGTTAGAAATGCAACATGAGATAGAATTAAAACAGTTAGGATTAGAAAAAGAAAAACAGAGAAAAGAGAGGGAAGAACATGAAAGGTTAGAAAGAGAAAGACTAGAAAAAGAAATAGAAAGAGACAGACTAGAAAAAGAAAAAGAAATTGAGTTAAAACGACTGGAGTTGGAAAGAATTAAAGTAGAACGTAGTCTAAGTGCTGCCCCAACTCACAGTTTTGATGTAACTAAACACATTCGACTTGTCCCACCTTTTCGGAAAAACGAGGTTGATAAATATTTCTTACACTTTGAGAAGGTAGCTGAAAATTTAAAATGGCTTAAGGAAAATTGGACTATGTTGTTACAAAGTGTATTGATTGGCATCGCCAGAGAAATTTATACAGAGCTTTCAGGAGAAGCTGCTGCTGACTATGACCTGGTAAAACGGTTAATCCTAAAAGGTTATGAGTAAGTTCCGGAGGCTTACCGCCAGAAATTGGGAAAAACGCATAGAAAAGACTTACGTCAAAATTTTATAGGACAAAAGAGCAGTTGTTTGATCGCTGGTGTAGTTCTAAAATTGTAATGAAAGATTATAACAATTTGTGCCAGTTGATTTTGCTTAACGCAGATGTCAAAACTTTTTCGATGAGAAAAGTCCTGAAACACTTGACATTGCTGCTCAATTAGCTGATGATTATTCATTACACAAAATGTCCTTTACTAGCAAATGAAACCAGTCATTCACAAACAAGAATGTAAATCAGTATGGTGAAAAGAAGTTTAAAGCGCAGTCACCCAGTACTAGTAGTCCTGATAGTTCAGCAAAGTCCATTGCTACACCTCAGTCCACGTCCATTGTGTCTAAGTCCAACAAAGACCAGTCATTTTCAAAGAAAATCTGTCATTACTGCAAAGAAGGAAGGTCATCTAATATCTGACTGCTGGAAACTTGCGAATAAACGAAATATCAAACCTTCTTGGTTTGTTTCAAAATATATGCGTAGCATAGTACAAGAGCCAGGCTCTTTTCATGTAAATAAGGGGTACAACTCCTTTGTTGACTCCAATAAAGAGTTTGATGCTACGGAGGCCCAAGTGCCTTCTGAATCCAAAGAAAAATCTGTAGCTTGCGGTGTAAAAACCTCAGTTGATTCATGCGAGGAATTAAATTAGGCTAGGTCATTTCAAGACTCCTGCGAGGAGTATTCTCTGGATAAGGCTAAGTCCTTTTATGACTCCTACGAGAGTATTTCAAATGAGGCTAGGTCCTCTTATGACAAACAGAAGTTTGCTTCTGCTGAGGAAAATTCCTCTGATGACTCCCATGAGGAATCTGATGAAAAAAAGGATGGAGATTCCTTAGATGACTCTGAAACAGAGTTTATGACTGACACTGTCAATGTCAGTTCTTTGTTTGATGAGGTTGAGGTAGTAGATTTCTCTCCTGACTCTGAAATGGAGTTATTTCAGCCATTCATACATGATGGTTTTGTATCACTTTCGAGTGATTTTTCAGATTCTACCCCTATTAGAATTTTGAGGGACACTGGTTCAGGCCAGACTCTCATGACAGCAAACACTTTGTCATTTTCTAATAGGTCCTTTACTGGTGCACATGGACTTGTTAATGGTGTGTTTTCAGACAGGCTCACTTCAGTTCCGCTTCACAGTATCTATTTAAAGTCAAATTTGATTTCTGGGAATATTACTGTGGGCATAAGAACTACGTTACCCTTTAAGGGAATTCTGTTGCTACTAGGCAATGATGTTGCAGGTGATAAATTACAGCCTGTATCAATAGTGACAGAAAAGCGGTCACTTGATCAAGACACTGATCCAGAGAGTCAGGAAATTCCTGGTTTGTATCCTTCATGTGCTGTAACTAGATCTATGGCCAAGAAAAACACACATGAGGATAATGGTCCAGATAATAACACTCTGGGAGTCACTAGTGACTCGTCTAACGACTCGCCCGTACAGGAAGCAACATTCTCAAGGTCAGAACTTATCGCGTAACAGCATAAGGACCCTGATATTTCATGTTTGTTTCCAAGGGCAGTTTCTAAAGATGAACTGTCACAAAACCCAGTTTGTTTCTATGTTAAAAATTGAGTGGTTATGCGTAAATGGCGACCACCTGATGTATGCGCTGATGATGAGTGGGCCGTCAAACATCAAACAGTAATGCCCAAAAGCTTTTGCAGTGAAGTTCTAAGCATGGCACATGAGGTTCCTTTGTCTGGCCATTTAGGTATAAATAAAACTTATCAGAAAGTTTGTACAGGATTCTATTGGCCTTACCTCAAGAAAGATGTTGTATAATATTGTAAATCATGCCATACATGCCAGATGGTAGGCAAGCCCAATCAGAATCCTCCTAAGGCCCCACTAAGGCCTATTCCTGCTTTCCAGGAACCATTCAGCAGGATTATTGTTGATTGTGTTGGACCAATGCCCAAAACAAAACCTGGACATGAATACTTGCTGACAATTATGTACACATCAACCAGGTTCTCTGAGGCAATACCATTCGCAAAATTAATGCCAAAAGTGTTGTAAAAGCTCTGACCAAGTTTTTTTACAACTTTTGGATTACCAAAATCTGTCCAGTCTGACCAAGGGTCTGATTTTATGTCTGGCTTATTCAAACAAGTTATGCTTGAGCTAGGTATAAAACAGTAGAGCTCTTCGCCATACCATCCTGAAAGTCAGGGCGTCCTCGAGCGTTTTCACCAGACATTAATAAACATGATCAAGACTTATTGCTATGACACACAGAAAGACTGGGATGAAGGAATCCACTTATTGCTGTTTGCTGTCAGAGAATCCTTTCAAGAGTCCTTTGGTTTCAGTCCCTTTGAACTAGGTTTTGGACACTCTGTTTGAGGTCCATTGCCACTGCTTAAAGAAAAACTCTTGTGTGAAAATCCTGATTCTCTTAGTTTACTGCAGTATGTCTCAGACTTTCGCACTAAACTACACAATGCTTGTGAGATTGCAAAGGGAAATCTAAAATCTGCACAAAGTAAAATAAAAACAAAGTATAACAAGTACACTGTAAGTAGGGTGTTTGAGCCTGGTGAAAAGGTCCTTGCCTTACTTCCTATACCTTGCAGACCTCTGCAAACTAGGGTTTTTTGGTCCTTACATTGTTGACAAGAAAGTCAGTAATTTAAATTACATACTGTTTACACCAGATAGACGTAAGAAGAAACATGTTAACATGTTATAACCATATAATGACAGAAATAGAACATCAGATGTTGTACAAAATGTTACTGCTGTAAATTGTGTAAACACTGACCCTGACCCAGTTAAAGTAGATACTGATTGTAAGTGTGATGTAGACATTAAGTGTGGTACAGTACCATTAAAAATCTCTGACGTGGTTAAAAACCTGGATGCCAAACTGTCACACCTTACCGCACAACAATAACAAGACCTAAAGAACCTGGTGCGGAATTATGAACATTTGTTTAGTGACATTCCAATGCGAACTAACATGTTCTGCAATGACGTCGATGTTGGCGAGGCAAGCGCAGTCAAGCAACATCCATATAGACTGAATCCAGAAAAACAAAAGTATCTACAGGATGAGATTCAATATTTGCTGGATAATGATTTTATTAAACCTAGTAACAGTAACTGGAGTTCACCATGTATTCTTGTGCCAAAACATGATGGAAGTTACCGTATGTGCACAGATTATCGAAAACTGAACTCTGTCACCAAGACTGACACGTTCCCGATTCCGATGATCGATGATTGTATTGATAGTGTCGGTAGCTCCAGATATGTCTCCAAGTTTGACTTGCTAAAAGGATTCTGGCAAGTTCTGCTAACAGAACGAGCGAAAGAAGTGTCCGCATTTGTTACGCCGCAAGGACTGTACCAGTATAAAGTTATGCCGTTTGCCATGAAAAACTCACCAGCCACGTTCCAGCGCCACATCCATATGGTTGTCAAGGACATTCAGGGCAGTGACGCATATATTGATGACCTTATCGTGTACAGCGACACCTGGGAGAAACATTTGCAAATACTTCGCGACCTCTTCAAAAGACTCAGTGAAGCACGTCTGACCGTCAACTTAGTAAAATCTGGGTTTTGTCATGCACAAGTAACATGTTTGGGTCATATTGTAGGGCAGGGTAAGGTAAAAACTGTTGATGCTAAGATAAGTGCTATTTCTGCATTTCCTTGACCAGAAAACAAAAAGCAAATAATGTGTTTTCTTGGTATGGTTGGATACTACAGGAAGTTTTGTCAAAATTTTTCTGCTGACATAGCTGAACCTTTGACTAATTTGTTAAAGAAGGAACAAGAGTTTGTATGGAGTGTTCAGTGTGAAAATGCATTTAAGAATTTGAAAGCAATTCTGCATAGTTCACCAGTTTTAGCAGATCCAGACTTTTCTGTACCTTTTAAGTTAGCTGTAGATGCTAGGTCTGTGTTATTACAGTGTAGTAGAGAGTTTCCCCTGGACATCATCCGCCGTGACACCAGGCACATCTGGGCATGCGCACTGTAGAGAGTTTCCCTTGGACATCATCCGCCGTGACACCAGGCACATCTGGGCATGCGCACTGAGAGAGTTTCCAGGTTTCCTAAACAAGAAGGCTTCTATATTGAACTATACTGCCGGGAGTCACTTATCGGACTCATCGGCCTCGTAAGTGTCATGTAAGCTTTACGTAAGTCTCCCGCTTACATTTTGGCGACGAGATGAATCGGTTGCTAGCGTGTCTTTGCTAGTTTTCAGCAGAGACTTTTCACTGGGGAAGCCATTTTCCCCCCGTTGATTTCTTTCCTCAGTTTATCACCACAATTTTCTCTTCCGATATTAATAGCCTTCAGTAACCACTTCGTCACTTGTTAGGTTTACCTTAGACCAGTTGAACCGTATTTATCTGTTTACTGTTATTTATTCCCTGCTTAGGATAACTGACACTGTAGCGGTGCGCTCTGTTATTATCCCCCAACTCCACGCCTGACGTCCACCTAACGTGGGGTTTTCCAGTTTAATGCACAGCGGTGTTGTCAACCAATTATCGCTCAGCGCCGTTGCCAACTGTTTGTCGCTCAGTGCTGTTGTCAGTCAGTCAGTCATTAGCGGTGTTGACAGTCCTATTGGATTTTTGACACTTATTTGTTAGTCAAGGCTGACATTATTCTTTCACAATAATTCTGCTGACAACCTGCCGTTTTTTCAGTATTATTTAACCAGCACAATTTTTTCAGGCCTATTTTTTCTCATTGTGTGAATCCACTTGCATGATAACCTGCATGTAGTCCTTGTCATTGGTCCAATATTTTCTGTTCAGAGCCTGTCACTACCCTGGTTCTAATAATATTCATATACCTCATAGTCAAATATTTTATATCATATTGCTTATCTATTATACTGCTGTGCCTGCTTTTCCTTTAACTCAGCACTGTAATATGCAATAATACTTTCCTTGCAACTTGCTTCTCTCCTTTTTATTTATTCTGTCAGCAATTTAGCGCTTTCAATTGCCTTATCTAGTTGATGTTTTCGCGTGTTGCATGATTCAATGCTTTTTCTGCTTTATCTACCAGTCACTTTTATCTGATTCTGTCCATCCTGAGGCGAGGTGGTAGAGCTATTTGTCGCATTTTATGTATAAATATATCTACAGCTCCAACATAAACTAAACCATGTTCACTCCGACTCGTATATTGAATCCCCTTTCTGCCACTCTTGAAGAGATATCTGCTCACCTGGCAGATTATCATAATGCCGACTCTGCCGCTGCACTTCTTTTGTTGCGTGCGGAAAAACCAGATTTTTCCATTAATGATCTGCCGGGAGTGACAGGTGTTCCTGATACTGAATGGGAAAATTTAACACGCACTTGCAGGATTTCACTCACCACGGTTGGTGAGATTCAAAGTGAATCTCAGTTTGTAGTTACAGATGTTCCGAAGGAATGCACAAAGTTTCCTTAATCTGGCACTGACCCTCATTCTCTAAATATTCTATCAAAATTCCTAAAGATAATGTGTATGGAAAGTCTGTTGGCCAAATAATTGATGAAACCACTTCAGACAGGAAAGTCATAATGAGACAGGGTTTTGGGGTCCCATCATAAACGCCGGACAGACTCTCCTTACAGCAGACTGATTTTCATGCCACCAATTCTCCAGGGCAGCAGCCTACTGTACCTTATTCAGAAGAAAGTTCTTAATGCTATGATATGGCCAATTGCACTCTATTATCTACAGCTGACAATCCAGCTAGCCCTGCTCGACAACAAATAAATACAGTCCCACAGGTAATCCATTCTGTACATAAAATCGTTAACAATATTCCCCCTCAGGATATACATGGAACATATGATCTGGAAACGGATGTTATACAAGCACCATCAGATCGCCCTTCCCCTAAATATTAGCAGCCTAAGGCTACCAGGCATGGCCATACATATGGGAGGAATTAAACTGGGCCCATTTCTATGCAGAGTACACCTGCGCAACAGTCACATAGACCACACCATACTTACCGGCCCCTACTTTCCGGATATGTTGATCATCAGATATATGGTGTCCATATGGTGTCCCAGTAAACCAAAAGGTACTGTCACAAGCGCGCCCTTACTGCGGGGACCCCGGCCAAGGTCGTTACCCAATGCCCTACTACCCATACCTATTCCCGGGTAATCCTAATTCCTCCATGTATCCCCCTCCGCCTCCACCAATGTTTGCTCACACTCCTACCCCTTTTGCTTCCCCTGTTTCACCCGTGCAGCCATATCTGCTGTTGCCTGATCAAACATATGCACCATCACCTTTTGTTGCATCTGGGATTAGGGAAGATCCCAGGCTGCTGCCAATACCAGGAATGTCTGCTGATCCAACGAAGATATTACAGGGAGATATGGATCATAGACCCTGTCATGCACATATGCAAGATGTACAAGTGGCAAACCAAAGGTCAAGGTCACCATATTCTGGAAGGTATGGTAATACAGTTTTACAGCCAGAAACTACCTATGCTCCACCCAAAATACCCAACGCTGTTTCTCCTTACTCACAAGTTAGGGAACACAAGGATTGCTGTCCTAGGAGCAGGTCAAGGCCAAAGGAGTCTAGTAACACCCACCAGTACAGCAGAAGTCAGTCCCCGGCTGAACGTGCTCCAGGCAGAGCGAGGCCTCTGTAATGGCTGTCTCCGCGTGGGGAACCTTATAGACATACTTTTGGCCAAAGTCCCAGTTCCTCATCAAATTCAGGGTCCAAGGAACCTGAATGCAAGAGATTTGATGGTCATAACAGCAGGTCGTTCGAGTCAATTCCCAGCCATGGACAAAGGGGGAGATCTCCACCCCCGCCAAAGCTATCCAGTTTCTCTGGAGACGGGGAATGCAGCTGGAAATCATTCATCTTCCAATTTGAGAGATATGCTTCCAGATACAACTGGTCTATTGACAAAAAGGCAGAACGCCTGGTAGATTGTCTGACAAGGAAAGCCCTGGAGCTGGTCAGGAAACTGAACATCCAGGATGACTATCGCAGCATAAAAGAAGTTGCACAGTCGATTTGGGCACAGTGATGAACCAATTACTGTCGGGAGCTCACTACAGTTTGTGAGACAAAATGAGGATGAAACATTAGAAACGTATGGCCAGTGAGTTTTATTTATGGTTTTAGATGGTTACCTGGGGCTGACTGGAGCTTACTTGAGAGGTTGTCTTGATAAGAACGCGGCAGCCTCAGCCATGGACAAGAACCCTCAAACTGTCAATAGGGCAGTAAAACATGTCAAGAGCTTTATCAACAATAGTAGAGTTATTTTTGGGAAGACCGCTTATCGAGCCAAGAGGTCCGCTTACTGTGTTAATGTCTCAGACTGCAGTGACGACCTCATAGATGACATGACACTTGAATACGACAAGCATCCTTGAGGCAGAAGCAATTTCAGCGATCTCGACTGAAGCAAAACACACCTGCGCCTACACGGCATCATGATCCCGCAATGTTGACACCATCTTCACCACAGCACCATTTAAAAGCTCACAGCCAAGATGCAGAGTCAGAGCAAAACAGGTCAATTTCTGATCAGAAAGTGAAGCTGTCAGACATCCTGGCTAAGATTAATGCCATGGACGCAAAGCTGGCACAGTTGTCAACTAGATGTGTCGGAACGACACGAATGCCCCCGCCTGGGGCAAATTAGAAACATTTGTTAAATTTTGTAAAAAAAGGTGTTGTATGGTCAAAAGTAGGTCAACAAGGGCAAAATGCAAACTCGATCTGTAAAGGGTCATTATCCAGCAACACACCTAAATCAGGCCAGTATCTGCAGGCATTGTGAAAAAAAGTCCATATATGTGCATTTTTCATGAACATTTCTGTCTTTCATGAATTTTTCTATGTTCAGGATCTGTCATATGGTGAAAGTAGGTTAACTGGGACGAAACGCGAACTCGATCTGTAAGTGGTCATTATGCGCCCACAGACCAAACATTAGGCCAGTATCTGTAAGCACTGCATTGCGAAACTAGAATATTAGCAAAAGTTGATAATCATTTATAAATTTAAATTGGAGAGGTATATACCATGTTTCATAACAATCCACCAAATGCTTCCTGAGAAATAAGCTCCTAAGTTTTTTTCTATACTAAGCTCTGTGACCTTGAAAAGTAGGTCAAGATCACCCATCTTTGAACTTGACCAAGATTTTGTAAATATAATGCAATAGCACTGAAGAAATGAAGTTCCTGTGTTGAATACCTTTGGAGATATCCTGGCCAAAATTGAAAAAATCCGATAAAATTTCATTAAAAAATCAGAAATTGCAGGTGGCGCCACCAAAATTGTGCAGCACATACAGACAATCAGTCCCAATGATCATAGTAAGATTTGTGAAAATCCACACAATGGTTCCTGAGATATAAACTTCTGAGTGTTTTTCTATAATCAGCTCTAAAATGTAGAAAAATGGGTCAAGGTCACCCATCTTCGAACTTGACGGAGATTTTATCGATATACATCTTCACTGATGAAATAAAATTCCAACGGAGAATCCTTTTAGAGATATCTCGCTCACAAGGTAAAAGTTAACAGACGCGGAACGGACGGACGGACAGACACCGGACAGACAGATGGACGGACGGACAGAGGGACAGCTTGGATGACGACAATAGCCCATCAGCCTATGAGCTGAGGGCTAAAACGGCTGTACATGTGTATTTGTCATGAAAATTTCTATTTTCATGAATGTTTCTAAGTTTAGGAGCCGTAAAACGGTCAAAAGTAGGTCAACCGGGACAAAACGCGAACTCGATCTGTAACTGGTCATTATCTGCCCACACACTAAAAATCAGCCTAATATCTGCAGGCATTGCGAAAAAAAGTCCGTACATGTGTATTTGTCATGAAAATTTCTATTTTTCATGAAATTTTCTTAGTTTAGGAGCCGTAAAACGGTCAAAAGTAGGTCAACCGGGACGAAACGCGAACTCGATCTGTAACTGGTCATTATTCGCCCACACACCAAAAATCAGGCCAATATCTGCAGGCATTGCGAAGAAAAGTCCCTACAACTGTTTGATTTCAGAATGACGGAATGACGGAAGGACGGACATTGGTAAAACTATATGCCCCGGCCACTTTGTGGCGGGGGCATAAAAACTAAGCCCACAGTAACTTTCCAGGAGCACCCACCAACACCATCTCTCATTCGAGATCCAAAGGAAGCCATATACTTCTACTGTCACCGGAAGGGACACTATGCAAAGTCCTGCTTGCAGAAATAATCCGGAAGAAGCCAAACTAGCTAGGACAATACAAATTTAAACTAAAAATGGTTGCCGTGATGCGACCTCAAACTTGGAAAAAGGCAGCTTTACACTTAGCCAGACAGACATAAAGGTGGATCGTTAATCCACTCTGTCAGGTGCTGAAAGCAAATACATATATAATCCAACGACTTTAATGACTGAAATTATAATGCACATTAGGCAGTCAAAGGGATTAAACCTAATCATACCCATAGCTATCAACGGAATAAAAACATCCGCCATCGTTGACAGTGCCGCAAAAGTTACTGTAGTAAGCTACGATCTAATGGGTATTCCAGAAGACCAACTGACTGAATGCCCAAAGGTACAGTTAACAGGATTGGTGGTGGTCGTGGTATCCAAGCCCACAAGTTGCTACAAGTTCCAATACAAGTTGGCAACTCTGTCTTCTTGTGGGACGTATTTCTGGCCGAGATAAGAGACCCGGTCCTGTTAGGGCTTGACTTTCTGGTGCGGCATAGATGTAAGATCAACTTAATGGACAAATGCATCTCTGTAGATGGTAACGGATCTATGCAACACTTAAGAAAAGCTACCAAGGGGAAGAATGCCACGTCTATAAAACGGTTGTGCCCAAATCATGTTGCATACCTCCTAATACACTGATGTGAATCCCTGTGGAAATAGCGAAACGGGTCGCCAGCAACAGAGATCTTCGTTTTGGAACCCAGTAGCGATTTAGTTAATTTGCGACCCTCCTGTCCTTAATCCAGAACAAAGGTTTCTTTGATGTGACGAACGAATCAAATACATCAGTCAGTTTGGCCGCTCTAACCATTGTGGGCACAGCAGTTCAAGAAGAAGATATCATGGAAGGCCAAGATCCTGTGGCTTGTGGCTTTCTGTCGTCTAGCATGAATGATTTTGTATCGGCACCGCTGGGAATCGCAGAGCCGACAAAATCTAGTCTACAGCATGATAATTCAGATGAAGTGAAAGGGAATACAGAATCATCAGAGCTGGAAACGGCGTGAGGTGATGAGAGTATCAGTATCAGAGTCACTTGATGAGCTTACAGCCAAAATGCCATCTCATCTGAACCAGTTGTGTGAGGATTCGCCGCAGGGTCAGCCTGACGAATGCCTTAAGTCATTAGGCCAGTTGCTGCTGGACTATGAGGACATCTTTGCCAAAGATGACTTGGATCTGGGCTGCTTATCCGCAGTTAGACATAAAATAGAGACTGGGGACTCCCCACCTGTAAGACAGAGGCTGCGGCGGACTCGTATTGGGTTCCAAGAGTTCACCTGAGATGGGTGTCCCCAGCCCAGGGTTTCACTGTACTAGCAATAATGATAAAGAAACTGTATAGTTTGTTGAGAAGTCAGCATACAGTACGACTTCCAGTAAGGGGAAGCCAGCAGGCAGAATTAAGTGTTTTAGATGTAGTAATGAGAACCACAAGCAGACACATGCAATCATATTAAGACTATCTGTAATGGTTTTTTTAAGTAGTTTCACTTACACAAATGTTGAACTGTTGATTAATGGCCAAAATCTTAAAATGGACATTGATACAGGTGCTTCTGTATCCCTGATTAGTGATAAGACATATAAGATGTCTTTACCAGGCATTGTTTTTCACCCAGTGAAATAAGTGCTGTAAACATGTGCAGGAGAATCCATATCCGTTCTTGGGATGATCCACTTTACTGTTGCATGCAAAGGTCAGTGTGCCAACCTACCATTGTTATTTGTACCAGGAGAGAGGCCATCTTTGATGGGGCTGAGATTAGACTAGTAAGGCCAACAAAAATAATAGGTATGGTTCCTAGGCACCGCCCGGATCAATTTTAAACCCCCGCATCAAAAATTTTTATTTTTATTTTCCGAAGTAAGTTACCAATTTTGAGCTACAGCTGCTCGGACATTTCTTTCAAGAAGACAAAATCATACACTTTCCTTTATTATGTAGTATTTTTACTTGTTTAGCAAAATAAATCTGTTATTATCATGCTTTTCCCTTATCATTTGACATTTTTATCGAAACATACCAAAAATATCTATAACTTGACTGCAGTGAGCCAGCCCAGTGATACTTCATGTCAGGCATTATTAGATCAGTACTCTTGTGTTGATAGAGGATAGACTTGGTACACTTAAAGGAGTAAAGGGTCATTTTTTGGTGGATACTGAAGCAGGGCCAAAGTTTTTTAAGCCACAAAGAGTACCATATGCCCTTACAAATCCTGTCAATAATGAATTAGACAAGTTACGGAAAAATGGCAGTAGAATTCTCAAAATTGGCTGCCCTGATTATCCCAGTGTTAAAGTCAGGAGGACAAGGAGTACTTATATGTGGTGACTTTAGAACAACAGTGAATAGTGTGGCTAAACTGAGTAAAAATCAACTGCCTCATATTGAGGATTTACATGCTTCACTGTCTGGAGGTCAGACTTATACAAGACTAGACTGCACAAAGCATACTTACAAGTTGAGCTGGAAGAGTCTTCAAAGAAAAATGTTACCATTAATACACCAAAGGGACTATTTCAATATAATCGTCTCCCCTACCTTGACACCACAGAAACCCGAGAGAAAGTTCCACTAACGCTGAAGATAGCAGGTCAATGCCAGAGAGACACCCTGGTTGATATTGTAAACAGTGATACACCAGACTTGCCTGAACCTGACTGTGATTTCTATTGATGCCGTCGTAACTGACCATTGTCAGGTGAATAGTGAGAATAACATCTCAGTTCCTAGCCTTACTCCTTTGGGATTGGCTGGTCCTTTGTGCCGTTCTACTCGTGTTCTAAAACCATCCAAGAAATTGGACTTATAGTTTCATGTGAACATATCAGTGATTCTTTAATGTGGGTTTTCAGATCAGGCAATTGCTGGTTCATTTGCCTACTTTGAACTTGTTAGCTTTAAAGGAGGAGATATGAGGCATATTGTGGTTTTATAAGGTTGTGTGTCATACCTGACACCATGCGCAATTTTGCGGCCATCTTGACGGTATTAGGTTTGAGGATTACCTTAAAGGGCCGACGGTGTGTGTTTCGGTATTATGCAGTCATATTCACAGTTTTGGTTGATGCGGGCGAAGGGGTGATTTTTGTTTAACTTTGCTTTGTTGCTTTACAGTGATGTCAGCACATAGTTTGATCGACAAGACCAAAGTTCGCAGTTCAGCTCAGTAGGTCTGTGCTCGGCCCAGCCAGTGTGTGTGTGGAAATTAGAAAGGCGTAAAATTTGAATGTTTTATATTTAACTGTGATGTGTTATCCAGGTTTCGTGGTTATGGGTGTGAGCAGTGTTTCCATAAGTGCGCACACGTATGTAGACTTGTGTGCACATATTTAGCACAAGGTTACGAGTATATTTAGTACTGTTTGAGATGGGATTTGTCATGCATTAGCTCGTGTTAACTTCTTACATCAGAATTCATAAACATTACACTTGTTCATTTGCAAGCTTGATAAACTTGGACACTTACTAGTAGGGAGTTGTTGCAATATTGCCTATAGAGTCAAATACTGGATTTTGTCATCTTTGTCATCGCCTGGCATATACTTGTCATAACATGGACTTTGTCATTTGCTTGGTGCAAGTGTATGTTGGCTACTGTAGCTGTATAATACTGCGTTATCCCAGAATCTTACGTTGTTGTTATGTTATGTCACATGAGAGTCAGTCAGTGTGAAGTTTCTATATGTGACGGGTCCGTGATGCACTTTATGTGGAATAGCCCATATTTTTGTATTGGCTCATGTAGTTTTAAGGAACAGCCCAACGGAAGGCAGTCTTAGATTGTTAGCGCAAGGATTGCTGGGAAACGCTTTGTATTTTTCCGGTGTAACCTTTCATAGGTCCGGATGGACGGCGTTACTAAGTAAAGTTTGTTCCTTTGCTGAAGTTTTTGGGGAATAGGACAGCCGTTGTCGTCATGGCAGGATATAGTAGCAGGTTATTGCTCGCATTGGCATAGATTTCGTAAGTATTTATTTATTTATTTCTTGTAAAACAAGGATGACGTATGTACGTTTGTGCCCGCACATGGCCATTTAAAGTTTAACCGGCGAAAGAAGTGAACTTTATATTTATGTACGGCTGTATCGTTTCTTTGGTAATTCTTGGTAAATATGTCATAATTTCCGTGTAATATGGGTGATTATGCAGTTAAATGTATGTTTTGGTAAGCTTTCTGTGGCTTCCTATTAATATTATGAATATTTTAAAGAAAACTGTTGTCGTGAATAATAGAGAATATTTGGAAATTGATGGAACCGAGTATCGGGGATGCCATTTGCAGTTCAGAGAAACCCTTTTGTGTACATTTGTCTGGGCGGAAGTGCTCGTAATACCTCACAGCTTTGTGTTTGTTTACATCTAACTATGCTCATTGTTAACTGCGCGGGTTGAGTTAGGATTGAAAATATATCTTGCTATCTTGTAGTTAATTTGTCATGCTGTTTTTATGAGACATAAATGCTATGTAGAATTTACTTGCTAATGTGGTGCTGGGGACAATATTATTTTAAAGTCACGTATGTGTTTAATCTCTTAGTGGTTTGACTAAATACTGATGTTAACGTCGATGTAAAGGAAAATAACAGAACATAGTCACGGATTTGTAAATGAGTAAACAGATTATTTGATTGAGCCTTTATTTGTACGTATAACATATCTTGCAGTACAACTGCTTATAATAAGTGACATAAGTTGTGATATAAATAACAGGATTCTGTATTATTGAAAATTGATCAGTGAAGGACATTATATATCATTTTCTTTTATTATGTGCAGAATATCTGCAACAGGTTTTTCATTTGTTGCAGTGGGGGCTTCTTTCTGACTAGAGCCCAGGTTCCAGATATGGATATGGCTTTTTGTACCTGATGTGATGTCATAGTCATAATAAACTGTACCAAACGTCAACGTCGTTACGGACTTGCCACATATTCGTTAGGACTCAAAATTCACCATGTGATCATATGCCTGAATTAGTATACGTTTACCATTCTGTAAGCTGTATAACTCTTAACAGGCATCATCAAGGTGTTAATATAACATGCATCATCTGAGTAAGTTTAGGTGGCTCTTAGTGTGTGGAATAGCCATGGTTGTTTTGCTATTGCTGTTATATGTACCAATGTTGTCATGTGTGTGGTAGATTGTATTGTCATGTCGTTGTATTGTCATATCTTTGAAGGCTCACCAGGTTCAGCATCCACATGCTTGGAGCACTGCGCCTTATCTGTGTCTAATAAAGTGTCAGCATACACTCTTGGTGTTTCTTCGCACTTCCACACGCCTCAGTGAGCAGATTTTAACCATCAGCAGACCAGTCTTCTGTAATCATGGCAGATAAATTACGGGTGGTCAGCAGGCATCTAAATACGCTTCAGTGCCATGTCACCAAGGAGAAAGAAGATGACAATCTGGAAGCTGTTCACTATGAGTATCATGATTCCATCACTGAGGAGGCCATTATCAGTGACAGTGATACATTGTTTAAAGACACACAGACTGAATATCTTAATGCAGTTAAGGACGCCAGGTGTTGGCTTAAGAAGCAGACTAAAACTCTTTAACCAGTCAGGGCCCTCTTCTATAAAATTGATCAACTTCATGAGTGTACCATAGACAGAGCTCGATGTCTTCAGTGGAGATCTGTTACAATATCAGACATTGATGTCCCTTTTCAATGAGGCGGTAGATCGTATTTTGTCAGATGGTCAAACAAAACTCACTGTCATGAATTCTTTAACGCACCTTTGTACACAGTCTTAGGCACTTGTCATAAGTGCTGCGGTTGCACCGCGCAGTAATTTCATGTATATTGTTCCAGCAAAGCCCATCATGGCAGGTTGTTGTTATTCTTCATGATCAGACACATACAACGGTCCAATACCATCATATAACATGATTGCAGCGGAAACAAATCCTGCAAACAACAAAAGTGATAAGTATTGTTCAGACTGTCATAATCATGATCAGCAACAATATGCTGACATGTGTACTCGATACGCTCCAGATCATATCGCTTCACATGTGAGAGCAGCACCACATTAACGGTGACAATAATTAGTGCATTTACAAGTGCTTATTGCAATACTTAAAGAGACACGCTAATCAACTACAGACTTTGTTTAAATCACCTCATTCCAAAATGGATAGTGTCCCAAGGATGGACCGGGAGTGCCCAACCCTGCAGAGTCATTTAAATTGTGTAGACAATGTATGAAACTGTATTTTATAGCAAAGAAAATCGCATCAGCTGATCAGGTGGCCCATATCCTATGCAAGTCAGCAACAAAGGTCTGCGCAAATATATTTCGTGGTCATTCTCAGAAGATGATAAGAAAGACCCTAAGTTTGAAGAACAACTATAGCCGTCAGGAAAATTATAGAGTTAGCCGTCTAAAGCTAATGTACTACAGACAGAAGCCAGATGAAAGTCTCGTTTACTTTATCAACAGATGCCATCTGCTAGCATTAAAGTGTGATTTCACTGATAGTGAAATTAATGAAAAGCTCATTGAAATGATAATACCCAGCACTCAGTTTCCAGAGTACAAGAAAGAATTACTGGAGAGAGATAAACATTAGATATACATTAGAAGAAGCTGTTAGGGTAGGACGCACATATGAAGCAGCAGCTTCTCATGTGATGCAGCTTAAACACATAGGAGCTATAAGCTCAACCACAGTGCATAATATCTCCCAGAATCCTACCAGAAATGGCAAGTGTCACAACTGTGCCCAGCAGCATCCCTTTCACCCCAGACAACTATTCCTTGCTAGTGGATCAGAGTGTAGACATTGTGGAAAGTTTAACCATTGGGCTAAATGCTGTATATCAAAGCAAACTCATACATATAGAAAATACAGGGGGACCCCTGGCCAAGGTCATAGGATACCCCTGGCCAGTCACAGGAGTAAGCCAGAAGAGCATTACAAGCCTCATCAGTCAAGGTCAAGTAACAGAAATGCCACTTACAAACAAGGCCAGTACTGACACACAAACCCTAGGAATGTACATGCTAAACAGACGGAGCAACAAGATGCAGATGCGCTTACACGGTCATTTGAAACTTTAACATTCAACAATGTGAAATTTTCGGCATGGTGTTTGGAAAGATGAGGCATACTCACGGGTAAATGTTGAATTAAATAATAGGCCTGGAATACACAATCTACAACTGAAGGTAGATACGGGTGCTCAAGGGAATACCTTGCCATTACTGATATTCAGATTATGTATCCTGAACTAACAAACGATAAGGGTCTTCCAGTGCACACAGTAGCCTCTACAGCAGGTGACACGCGACTTACCGCATACAAGCACAGTCTCATCATAGCCACAAACACATGCAAATCAGTCTACTGTGCAAAAAACACAAAACAACACACGTATAGTCAATACTCTTGATGAAATGAAACAAATGTACCCAGAACAGTTTGATCGCATTAGATATCTTCCAGGTGAAGTAAAATTAGTTGTGGATCCAGAGGTTCCTCCACATTTTAATCCACCAAGAAAAACGCCAATAGCGCACAAAGATGCAATTAAAACCAGTCTTGATTAATTTGTGGAAAATGACATTATCCGCAAAGTTCAAGTGAACGAACCAACAGAATGGATTTCTAGTCTCGCCTACTTGAAAAAAAGGATGGCAATCTGATCATATCACTAGATTCCTACGTAACAGGAGCTAAACTACAAATTTGCTGGAGCAAGATATTTCTTGAAACTCGATGCAAAATCTGTGTATTGAAGTATCGCACTTCAGAAAGACTCACAGCTGCTTACAACATTCCAGTCTCTATATGGTAGATATGCATTCACAAGACATATTCAAGTGTAAAATGGCATGATTCTTGAACAGTGTGATGGAGCAGAAGGAATAGCTGATGATGTAGTTGTTTATGGTGCTACAGAGGCAGAGCACAACAAAAATCTTCACCAGCTAATGAACATAGCTGCTAGAAATTGACTTGTCTTCAATTCAGATAAGTGCCTGATAAAACCAAACGGTATTTGATTCTACAGTCTTGTTTATGGTGCTGATGGCATCAAATCTGATCTAGTCAAGATTCAAGATCTCAACGATACGCCAACTCCTTCTTACAACACAGAGATACAATTCTTTGGTCTAGCGACATTCTTTAGTTCATTCATACCTAATCTTGCTGAGAAAACAGCTGTACCCGGAGATCTACTAAAAGAAGACAGTGCTTACGTATGGGAGCCCAATCATCAGAGTTGTTTTGAATCCCTAAAGTGTATGGTGACCAAGGAGGCAAGACAACAATATGAACAATATGTGTAAATGTATCCATGAATCCAGCATCTTTATACACCCAAGCCCTCTGACTTTTACTCTGTACTTCCTGACCTACATTATAGCTGTGTGACGCCAGAACGTCTTGACTTATTTCTGTATTTCTGGTGACTGAGATGAAACTGTGTTCTGAGTGATATATGCCATGAAGTATCAAAACATGGTGTCAGAAGTGGGATATCATTCACAGTGACTGCCAGTGCTAGAATTCTTCTACGTAAGCACTTCTCCGTATAAGCTCCTATTATTGCCCACCTGGCAAAGTTGTCTTTTGCATTCCTGTGAATCTAGGCGACAGGCGGTTTACCAAGAAATATACTGTTACCCCCGTGTCTAGAACTAAGTGAAAACATAGGCGAAAACTGGAAATTGTGGAGTCAGCTATGTAACAGTTATCAGGTGATAACTAAACGGACAAGATGACAAGTATAGAAAAGCTACCTTTATCACCTGTTTTGGCCCAGAAGCAGTGGAAATTCTTAATGGACATCCCTTTGAATCGAAAGAGGATAGAAATGACACGTCCAAAATCTTACCATTGTTTGAAAAACACTGTGTGGGTGAACCTAATGTCATATATGACAGGTCCATCTTCAACAAGAGATCTCAAGAATCTGGTGAAAATATAGACACCTGCTCTAAGGAACTTCGCCAAAAACTGTAGGTACCAAAACCTACATGATAAACTCATTTGAGACCGTATAGTCTTTGGTATAAAAGATAACTGTGTGCGAAGGAACCTCTTACAGCTGCCAGACCTTACCCTACAAAAAATTAATGACATTATCAGGCCTGCAGAAATCAGTTCAAAAGAAGCCAAAAGAAGTGAACAGAGAGACAGATGAAGTACACTCCTTACAAAAGAAATTCTCACAGAGAAATCCCTCCAACAATCCAGCACCACCTATGATTAACTGCAAATTCTGTAGCTAGGCACACAGAAAGGCAAAATCAGAATACCCAGCCTGGGGCTCCAAATGCAAAAAGTGAGATGAAGAAAATCACTTTGCTATCAAGTGCCCAAGCAAAAGAGGACATTCAAAGCGACACCAGGGAAGGTACAAGAAAAGGTCAAATGTTCATTCAATTGAAGACATCACTGAATGTAGTAGATGTGAAGAAGATGTACTGACAATCACTGACCAGCCGATCAATAAGATAGATACATTTGCCTAAAAAGGTCTTCGCTATGATGCTCATCAATAAAAAACTGTGCTATTACAACTTGACAGTGATGCCACATGCAACAACTTGCCTTCCTGCTACCTACCGCCTGACTCACCAATCAAGCAAACAGAAAGTCTTCTGTCCATGTACAACAAGTCAAACCTACAGACTGGAGGAGAGTGTGCGCTGAAAGTGGTAAACCCCAAAACAGGTCAGAGATACAAAACTGATTTCGATATAGTTGAATGTAACCAAGACCTAAGTCCTATCCTAGGTGCTATCACTATAAAAAAATGCGTCTGATCAAAGTTAGATACCACAATATATTTGAGGTTAACAATTCTGACCTTACTATGTCTGACATAACATCACAAATTCAGAGAGGTATTTGATGGAGAGTTAGGCACACTGCCAACAACACTGCACCTTGAAACAGTCCCTGGCATTGATCCTGTAAAAATGCCAATGAGAAGAATACCAATAGCACTCAGAGAACCTCTAAAGGCTGAGTTAAGGAGACTTGAACAAATGAAAGTAATTAAAAAGGTAAACACACCATCAGACTCGATCTCCAGCCTTGTTGTTGTTAAAAAACCTAGCGGCAAGCTCAGGGTTTATATCCATCCTAGATACCAAAATACAGCTCTCAAAAGAAACTACTACCCCCTGCCAGTCATTGAGGACCTCCTACCGGATTTACGATAAGCGTCTTCTCCTTATGTGATGTGCAAAATGGGTACTGGCACATCAAACTTGAAGAGGCTTCAAGCCGACTCACAACCTTTGAGACCGTATTTGGTCGTAATAGATGGCGTCAAATGCCCTTCTGCATATCACCAGCAAGTAAATATTTCCAGCAGACACTTGATGAAGTCTTGAAAGAACTGCCTGGTGTTCACACTGTAGCTGATGACATATTAGTGACCTGTAAAGGGAGACACACAGAGGCAATCAGTGATCATGACAAGAACATTATAGGTCTATTAACTTGATGCCAGCAGTCTGGATTGAAACTCAACAGGACAAAGTTCAAGCTCAAGTGTAAAGAGCTTCCTTACATAGGCAATTTACTCAGTGAAGATGGACGCCAGATCCTCAAAAAGTAGAAGCCATACAAAATATAGAAAGACCTGAGGACATTCACAGAGTCAAACGCATTATTGGGGTAGCAAACTACATTTCAAAGTTCTTACCAAAACTAACTGACATGACTGAACCACTCAACCAGCTGACACTTCAGGATTGTGAGTTCAAATGGACAGATGTTCATGACAGTGCCTTCACCAGGGTTAAACAGGCTGTCAGTGATTCACCTGTTTTAAAATACTTTAATTCCGCCCAACCCACAAGCCTGGAATGTGCTCGTCAAGCACTGGGCTAAGTGCTGTGCTTATGCAAAATGGACAGCCAGTTAGCTGGGCCTGCAGAAAACTAACCAGTACTGAAAAAACTACCATCGTCTTTGGCATGGAAAAATTCCATCAGTTTACACACGGCTGCCATGTAACTGTTGAGAGTCACCATAAACCTCTTGAAACCATATGCCACAAACCATTGTTGAATAACCTAAGAGGTTACAGAGAATGCTTCTTAGACTACAGCATTATCCCGACTGCTTTATCCCGTGCCCTAGTAGGACAGCAGCAATCAAAAGCTGAATTAGAAACCGAATCAATCAACATTCTAGACTATCTACCAGTCACAAGTGAACAAATCACCGAAATCCGGAAACAAACTGATGATGTTGAATGTCTCAAAACACTCAAGACTATCATCCTTGCTGGTTGGCCTGAAAATAAACAGCAAATACCTGAAAACATCAGATCTTACCAAAATTTCCGCGATGAACTATCTGTGCAA
Organism: Sipunculus nudus; assembly: GCA_026874595.1. Taxonomy (NCBI): domain Eukaryota; kingdom Metazoa; phylum Annelida; class Sipuncula; order Golfingiida; family Sipunculidae; genus Sipunculus; species Sipunculus nudus. The sequence continues at coordinate 77,199,294 of CM049313.1, read as the reverse complement.
GATGGAATTATATTTGGCTCTCACAGATGCGTCATTCCTACTTCTCTACAAAAGGAGATATTAGAACGTATCCACAGTTCACACATAGGCACTGAAGGCTGCCTATGCCACACACGAGAGTGTATTTACTGGCCTGCCATGAACTAACAAATTAAATATTTCATCAATAGATGTGACATATGCCATTGGTTTGAAATAGAACAAGCAACGGAAACCTTGATGAGCCATGAAACACCCTCACGACCTTGGCAGAAAGTTGGAACAGATATTTTTACTCTTGATCTTGTTACAGTGGATTACGACAGTAATTTCTTGGAAATAGACAAATTAGAAAATACCACAGCCATCACCAAAAATATCAAGGAACCATGGGTCACGGCACTCAGCTGAAGTTTGCAATTTTTGCAAATGCAAAATATTCTATTGTAATTTTCCCCCTTTATATAAGAATATGAGAAGCTAAGAGGAAAGGGGCCCTCCTACTTGGTTATAGTAAAGTTCTAACAAGGGACCCATGGGTCACGGCGCTCAGCTGATCGTAATTGGACTATAAATGTTTCTCCACTGTGATACTATATCGAGTCGATAAAGCTTATGAATATCATGGACATGTTGGGCTATTATAAAGGTATGTAATGTAATATGTGAGTAAATGATAAATGAAATTACCTGACTGATGGATTAATAGAGTCAAATATAGTTGTTTATTTATTATTTATTTAGAAGGGGTTAAAAACTGTGAAATATTTGAGCAAATATGAATGCAATGACAGCAGTAATAAGCAGTAGTAGAATGATGATAAGGCTATTTGTTGAAGGATCTAAAGTGTATGGTAGTCTGCAAGCATTCAATTTGACAGATATGATGTTATGATTAACTATGCTGATGAAGTGATTTATGAATTTGATACAATATCTCTTTAGTCTTGACAAGGTACATTATTGTGATGCCCACTATGTCTACATATTACACAATATTGACATAATTTCTGGCATGTACATAGGTACCTATGGACAAATAGTTATACAAAATATTAAAGTATGAATATATCTGCTTCATCTTGTACTTGCTTACTGACGCTGACTTTGGGATGGGGTTCGGAGAAGGGAAAAGTGAGGGCAGCACGAAGGTGGATATAGAAATATTCTATTGTAATGTTTTTCATTTACATAAGAATATGAAAAGCTAAGAGGAAAGGGGCCCTCCTATATGTTATAGTAAAGTTCTAAATATATGATTGCAAACTAATACTCTGACAAGACTGTCATGAAGAAAAAAAGTAAAATTTTGAGATACTGTGATGCATATGAAAATTTACAGATGGACAGGCAAGTGGAGAATGGACTAATACCTTTATTTCACTTTCAAGGGAATAATGCATTTAAGTTTATATATAATCCTATTTTTTTTAAGCATATCCACTTTTTCCATTAAGAAATTTTTATCTGAATCATTTTCTTTTATTTACAGGTTTTATAAATATTTAATAAAAAAACCTGAAAATATAAGTTAAAATATTAGAATTGTTGCAAAAGTTGCAATCATTATATATACAGAGTAAAAAACTGAAACTATAAGTTAAAATATTAGAATTGTTGCAAAAGTTGCAATCATCATATATCCAGAGTGTAGCTCATATTGGGTCATATTATGTATACACATATTTTATTATTTTTAAATCATAAATGTTTTAACAGAATTAAAAAGAAAGTAATGCCACAACATGGCATCTACAAGAATTTTCCTTGAATCACTATTAAAAAGTTTTGCACATTGGAGTTTCCAGTACATGCTTAATTTTATTCACCAAAATAAAATAAAAATACATTTGACAAAATAAAACATCTTTTCAAATAAAGTATACACATTGTTGGTTGAATGAGGGACAAAAAATATCATTGTGCTAATTACTATCCCAGTTAATTACTAACCTGGTGAAGTTTTTACTCTTCTGAAGTAAGGAATTACTTATCTCATGAACATCCACACTTTCATAGCAATACACCACTTTGTGGACACAATTAAATGTACACTTTAATCATTGTAACCCTGGTGGTACAATACAAAATCTAAAATGTAGCATTGCCTAGAATAAGAATGAATCAAATACAGAAAATAATAACATTCATCTAGTTTATGCACCATCCGGGGGGGGGGGGGAGTGCAGGGCAGAGGGGAAGCCTACTGGTAGTGGCCAGGCTGACCTAAGGCAAGCTGCCTGGGGTGGGTTACATAATGCAAATGAAGGCTGTACTACTAGCTGGGCTAGATGTAAACAACACTTGACATGGTGTATGAAAACATGAATAAAAGCTATTCTTTCCAATCAATTTCTTTGAAATTCTCGATTTTAAAAGATTAAATCCTTATGTATATATGCTGTGAAAATTAAATCAACAGTGCCAAAGTTGGACAAAATTTAAGGTATTGATTTTTTATTTATTCTAATAACTTGAAAAATTTGCAAAATTCAGATCTAATTTTGGGTAAACAATTGAATCTTGATTAAATAAAGTTATATTCCTGAAAAAAAGTCTCTAGGGTCAGCAATTCTCATGTTAGGTGAGTAAATATATTTCCTGATTTTTTTTTTAATTTGCATTATGTTTTGGCCCATAACTTCAAAAGAATACCCAATACTGACCTAATTTTTGATATGTTCATAGAAAATGTATGAAAGAATGTGAATACTAAATTCAATCAAAAACAGACCAGTGGTTTTGATATTAGGCAGCCTTGAAGTGTAACAATGGCTTTTTTTATGGAAAAAAGTTTTTTTTTCCTTAATATCTCGAAGGAACGAAGTCCTAATGACCCAATTTTCGGTATGGTAGGAGATATTGGGGACATCTAAAATTATGCCAACAGCCTGGGGAGCAAAGAGATGTGCACTGAATGACCTACAGTCATCAAAGTGGACTGCTTGACAATGTAAGGGAATACAACAAGAGCCTCCAAAAAAATTCAATAACTAGCTATATTTAGCAGCTTTTATTTTCAAATTTCAGATTTTAACAGATTAAATCCTTATGTATACATGCTGTGAAAATTAAATCCACAGTACTTACAGGAAAAAAAACGTGCCGTGGCCAAAGTTGGGCAAAAATTAAGGTACCAATTTTATATTTTTGCCAATATTTAAAAAAAATTAACAGATTTTGATCTAATTTTTGGTATACAATTAAATTTTGATTAATTTAAGTTGTATTACTGGAAAAAAGTCCCTACCTTTAACACTTTTGGTCTTAAGTGACCAAATATCTTCCTGATGTTTTTACAAAGTCCATTATGTTTGGGCCCATAACTTTTTTAAATTATATAATACTGACTTAATATCTGGCATGTACATAGGAATTATATAGAGGAATAATTATGGTAAATATGAAGAAAACCAGTTGAGTGGTTTTGATATTAGGCAGTCCTGAAGTGTTTTTCCTTAATATCTCGAAGGAACGAAGTCCTATTGACCCAATTTTCGGCATGGTAGTAGATTTTGGGGACATCTAACTGTATGCCGAATTTCAGATTCGTAGGTCCAACGGTGTCGAAATGTGCCAGTCTTACGGACGGACATCCGGACAGACGGACGGACAGACAGACGGACAGACGACGGACAATGGACCACAACTATAGCTCAGATGACTTATAGTCAGCTGAGCTAAATATACGATTGCAAACTAATACTCTGACAAGACTGTCATAAAGAAAAACAGTAACAGTTTTGAGATACTGTAATGCATATGAAAATTTACAGATAGACAGGCATGTGGACAGAATGGACTAATACCTTTATTTCACTTTCAAGGGAAAAATGCATTTAAGTTAATATATAAGCCAATTTTTTAGCATATCCCCTTCTCCATCAAAAGTTTTTATCTGAATCAATTTTTTATTTACAAGTTTTATAAATTTTTAATAAAAAAAACTGAAAATACAAGTTAAAATATTAGAATTGTTGCAATCATATATCCAGGGTGTAGCGCATACTGGGTCATATTATACATACACATTTTTTATTATTTTTAAATCACAAATGTTTAAACAGAATTTAAAAGAAAATAATGCCATATGATGGCATCTACAAGATAATTCCTTGAATGACTATTAAAAAGTTTTGCACGTTAGAGTTTTCAGTACATGCTTAATTTTATTCACTGAAATAAAATAAAAGATTCAGTAAATTTGATAAAATAAAACATCTTTTCAAATAAAGTATACACACTGTTGGTTGAATGAGGGACAAACAATATCATTGTGCTAATTACTATCTCAGCTTTAATTTATTTCTGGAATTGATAGTCAATTTCACACGCAGTGAAGTTTTTACTCTTCTGAAGAAAGGAATTACTTATCTGATGAACATCCACACTTTCATAGCAATACACCACTTTGAGGAAACAATTACATGTACACTTTAATCATTGTAGCCCTGGTGGTACAATACAAAATTTAAAATGTAGCATAGCCTATAATAAGAATGAATCAAATACAGAAAATAATAATATATTAACAATAATCATCTTGTTTATGCACCATCTCGTGTGGGGATGGGGGGGGGGGGGGAGTGCAGGGCAGAGGGGAAGCCTGCTGGTAGTGGCCAAGCTGAGCCAAGGCAAGCTGCCTGGGGTGGGTTAGAAAATGCAAGTGAAGGCTATACTACCAGGTGGGCTAGATGTAAACAACACTTGACATAGGGTATGAAAACTTGAATAAAAGCTACCCTTTTCAATTAATTCCTTTGAAATTTCAGGTTTTATAAGATTAAATCCATATGTATATATGCTGTGAAAATTAAATCAACAGTGCTTACAGGGAAAAAAAACGTGCCATTGCCAAAGTTGGACAAAATTAAAGGTATTGATTTTTTATTTATGCTAATAACTTTAAAAATTTGCAAAATTCAGATCTAATTTTGGGTAAACAATTGAATCTTGGTTAAATAAAGTTATATTCCTGGAAAAAAGTCTCTAGCTTCAGCAATTCTCATGGTAGGTAAGTAAATATATTTCCTGATTTTTTAAAAATTGCATTATATTTTGGCCCATATCTTCAAATAAGACCCAACACTGACCTAATTTTTATATGTTCATAGAAAATGTATGGAAGAATATGAATACTAAATATGATGTCAAACAGATCAGTGGTTTTGATATTAGTCGGCCTTGAAGTGTAACAATGGCTTTTTATGGAAAACGGTGGTTTTTCCTTATTATCTCGAAGGAACGAAGCCCTTATTACCCAATTTTCGGTATGGTAGGAGATTTTGGGGACATCTAATGGTATGCAAAATTTTAGAATCGTATGACCAACGGTTTTAAAACTTGCCCTGTTAACGGACGGACGGCCGTTATAGATAAGGATAAAGGACCACGACTATAGCTCAGATGACCTATAGTCAGCTGAGCAAAAAATTGAAGTAACATTTTGCAAGACATGGATGCCCAGACCAGGTAATCAGTGACAATGGGCCGCAGTTCTCATGCGATGAATTCGCAAAGTTCTCACACAAATGGGAATTTGAAACCATACCTAGCAGTCCAGGACATCAACAGGCCAATGGAATGGCCAAGTCTGCTGTTAAAACAGCAAAGAAACTACTAAAGAAAGAGAAAGCTGCTCTCAAAGACAAATTCATGGCATTATTGGACCACAGAAATACACCATCACAAAACACACACACTAGTCCTGCACAACGTCTATTCAGCAGACAAACCAAAACTTTACTGCCTACCACAAAAGAACTCCTGCAACCTAAAATAGACAACCAAACAAAAGAGAAGCTACACAAGTCAAAGCAAAAGCAGGCTTACTACTATAATCGAACAGCTAAAGATCTTCCCGATCTGAAAACAGGCCAAAGTGTATGACTGAAACCATTTAAACACAATGACGAGTGAAAAAGGGGAACTGTGATAGAAAGACTAAATGAAAGATCATACCAAGTACAAACAGAGAAAGGAACACAACATCTGAGAGCTACCATAGAGAGAACACAGCAGAGTGAAGATGGTACAGCTCAATAGGGTGACACACAAACAAATCAAGAATGCCAAACCAACACTGAACAGACCCCAGGAAAATTGTCTACAAATGAAAACACTATTAAACCCAGCACAAGCAAAAATACTGCTACTGCATCAGAAAAGATCATCAGACCAAGAAGAAGCAAGAAACTACCAAGTTACTTGATAGTCAATCACATGCACGCAAGAGATATAAAAGTAAAAGGAACACATAGTAAACACTGATAATTTGGTCATTTAATACAAAAAACATGATCAATTCAACATTGTACGGATTCATTGACAAAGTTCACCATCATACTTATGTAATATGTTATAACTACATGAAATAACTGTGTACACACATATATTACAAGCCCAAGTTCAGCACAAAGAACTATGAAAGAGACCAGCAGTGAACCATGAAAGAAATTGTAAAACAGTGAACCATGAAAGAAATTGTAAAACCTCTTAACGAGTTAACCAACATTTAAATGGATTTGTTTCCAGTATATGGAACCACAGTCACCCGGAATACTTTAAATATCAAGTTTTATAGACAGAAAACTAATATGTTCAACTTCTGAAGGAAAGGGGATGTAACAATTACAATTATTGAACAGAGGTCAATAATTTATTTATGGGTCAACTGGTGGTCCAATTACTCAAGCGTATAATAGTTCAAATTAACCGCTTGAAGTATTCCGGTTACATTGATATATCCTGTTGCTACCGTCAGCCGTCTGGGCCAATAACGCTCTGGTACTACTTTTCATCCGCGGTCGTGGTACCGCCGTTATGAATAACAATTAATAGGGGGAGGCCGGGTGGGATGGCACCATTTATTCTACAACTACTGATTGACATCAAGTTTACGTTTGGATATTTTCCCACAAGACGGGAGTGTTGTATCACTGAGTGAATGCGAATGCAAACAGAGCTAGAGCCTTTATTGCCCTGCCTATCTCCCTCAGCCACATGCTTAATGTAAAAAGGCTGACCCATAATATGTCTAAATGTCTCAATGAATCCATCATCATTATACAGTTTTTAATAGTCAGTCCGTAACTACGCCCAAGCCCTCTGACTTTTACTCTGTACTTTCCGACCTACATTACAGTTGTGTGACGCCAGATCATCTTGTCGTATTTCTGTATTACTGGTGACTGAGATAAATATGTGTTATGAGTGATATATGCCATGAAGTATCAAAACACGGGGAACAAGATCAAGGCTACATTCAGTGGTACCACATATTTGTGAACAGAAGCCAAGCAGAGATTAAGTCATAGTATGACAAACCTGCAAAAGCTAGTGAGTTTACCTAGGTGATTTAGTGTTCACACAGAATGTTGGTGCTTATGGTCACATATGGTTCAGGGTGTCATGGAGGAGACGACTGGTTCAGTGTCGTATAGAATTCATTTCAACAATGGTCGTTCATGGAAACAACATAGTGATAATCTATGTCAGCAATACTGTGTCTGTGTCAGAACAGATGTTTCTGAATGTGATTCTGGGGATCCACCTTCCCAGGTAGCAACATCTATCCTTTCTCCAGTGCAATCTGCTGATAATGATTCTACATCAGTGGGTCAAGCTGTACTCTCTGTGGGAAAGAAACTTCAGTTTGCGCCCCCCTAACTGATGGTGAAATTTCAACAGCGATGCAAGAACAGAGCAGTGATATCTCCAGGTTAAGGCAGTAAATATGTGCACATCATCCTACAGGCATATTAAATTGGTAGAATACATACATAAATTAAGTAGTAAGAAAAATACATTCACTTAAAGCAGTTGATTGGTGACTGTAACTTAAAGAGCTGAACAGTGTTACAAGCGAGGAGTGCTCCATTTCTTTTTTTAATGACCAAGCATTGTCTATAAGTCAGAATTCTTTATTAACAATTTCCATTGGACTTCTCGTATGCTCATCTGAACAACATGTTCCTCGGTATAATCTGGTATAAGGACTTTGTGAAAATATCATGTGGTGTTTTTCCTATTATGTCATAACAGGATAGGAGCTATCTTGTGTATTCCATTATATCAGTGGTCGTACATCAGAATATGGCATTATGATGGGAGGTTATATTCCCGTACTCAAGTGTGTTTTCATCTGGGTAGCTATAACTTTTCCATCCACCATCTTGGAATAAATGTTATAACTGTTATTGTGGGCATCATCTTGTCTTTGAGTGTTCTTGATGAAGAACTGATATTTAACAGACGATATTGACTGATGATGATGTGAAGCAATTATCTTTCACTGAGTGATCACAATGGCTGAGAAGGAACCCAGTTACTGCTGCATGACAGTGTCGGTACAGATTATAACTCTTGCTTTAAGATTATCTCAAATCAAAAGTGCAATGTTTAAGTAAAATAGTTGAATACATTAACAACCATTAGAATTCGAGGCTCATGGTTCTTCTAATACACTCTTATGGGTGAAAGACACGACTGACACAGATGAAGCAGTTGCATCATTTGTTGACAAATACATTACCTGTGCAATATCTGGTGATGAATGTAGATTGAGCATCATATCTGACATGCTATATGACCTTTCAGGGTCGAAGGAACATTAAAGCATTTATTAAGCACCACAGATGCATTCAAGGTTTCTCATGTATAACTTGTATATTTAGTGATCTATCATATACAGAAGGTTGAGAGATAACGGAATCTTATTGGTTATCAATTTATCACACACTGTTAGTTCTCCACTGCGCATGCGCATAATTCGTAGTTGGGGTACCACTTGGGATATCCAGTCTTTTCTCTTGCGTCATGCCACTGAACAGCACGTCGCAAGAATTTTTACTTTCTTTTTTAATAAGGGCCTTCATGCACATTTTGTCGTCCTCGGCAGTCATAGACCAAAGATCAGAATGTATTGGAGGTAAGATTTATCCCCAACTGTCAGATGATATATTACTAACATAATATTTTGTTAAATTTGTCTTGCATGGCAGATGGGTTCTGTATGTTGCTCCCTCGATCAGTACCGGTGGGTAATTGAACCTTCTGTTCAAATGAACAGATAATGTATTTCGCCATCGGCGCCAGCGATAAGTGGTTTAATAAATTAATCAACGAGCGCCTTACCTTACCCCAAATTAATACAATGAAATGTTTTGTTTGACCGATCGGCGGAATTTTTTGTGGGAACCCATTACGGTCATGTTCATTAGCGCGTCACCCATACGTGAAATTGGTTGATCCACGTTGTGTATATTTATTAGGTTTCCTCATGCTTTTGTTTACTCGATCCGGCCATGACATTCATATTTTATCATTAAAAAATATTGCTTGGTGTGTTTCTGCCAGCGCTTTTTCGGCAGTGTTACTAGTATGTATGCATTATTTTCACGCGCAGTGGTTCGGACTTCTTGTGTGTTCAATGTCGGTGCTAAGCCGAACCGTGGTTCTTCAGTATGTATTCTAATTAAGACGTAGTTGTCATTTCCACTTTTAGAATTAGACCACCAACTATTTATCCATTGCACAAGAATCTCCATTCTCGCTGATTTCTGTTGCGATCAGTACGTTTGCGCCGCACGAAATATAATAACCTGTCGGCAGATAAATGACGCCGAGTTGTGAGCTTCCTCAAAATTTTCACGCTTATCTTAGCTCAAGTTCCTTGTTATCGGACATTCTTCCGTGATTAGACCGGAAAATTCCCTGTCGTCTGTCGATATTTTAACTTGGCAGGGATTAAATCCCCCATCGGACCGCTGCTGACCCGCGACTCGTGTAAAACAAAATGGCACGGTCGGTTATCAGTGGTTATGTAGATAGGTCGTTCGTACAATTATACGCCACTTGAGTTCGAATGTACATTCTCAATTCCCATTATTTTAATGTGCAAACTTTATTTTAACTCGAAATTTCGGGTTCGAGTTGGCTTTCTAATTATAATTTTGCTATTGTGTAGATGATCGTCGCTGCATATTACTGTGTTATAATCGGAACTATTCTCCCGCGCAAGCTTTACATACGGCTTTTACATGCCTCCGGTGTCAAAAGGCCGCTTTTTTCTACGCGAGGCGGGATTTCGGTAGTTCTTTTCCGCTTTATCCGCTATATCACGTGATGAATGTAGATGAGCATCATATCTGACATGCTATATACTTGTGCCATACACCAATCTGGGTTTTGTAAAAGTGTGCTATGTTTTATGCGTAACTTCCACCCAGCCTCGCTTCCAATTCTCTCTCCATTTTAAACTGTAATGAACTACACGTGTTCTTCAAGTCTGTGTGTATTCTCGCTTTGTGAGAATCTATGAGTGAACTCGGATCATTCTGCAATGAAGACAAGACTCTGCAAAGGCTTGTCAAGGAATTGCAAACTCACACTCCCAAGTTTTTGCAACAAGAAGGGACCATGTTGATTCAGCTTTTCTGGGCCATCACTTTGGACCTGGCCCTGTAACAATCATTGCAAAAGGACCAGATGATGAAAAGGCATAATTGAAGAAAGACTGTGCATACCATGTACTACAAAGAGTAAACCATGTAATGTCTGATGAGGATACTTCAATGCATCACTGAAACAAATTCTAGACAAATCCTCTGTTTCGCTGCAAGAGTACGTTCAACATTTAGTGGAATCACAAAGATGCAAAATAATAGTGTTAAAGAGGTCACCAGCAGAAACTCTTATCAATCCATACAACCTTGTGATACAAAATGCATGGCAGGCAAATATAGACATACAGTATATCATAAATGCATATGTTTGTGTTATGAACATTGATGCCTTTATGACCAAAAATTGGTTACATGCTAAAACAAGTATTAAAGAGTACAAGGACCAATAGAATGAATCCATGCTTTCATGTGTAGGTTCAGTTTTCCTTTATCATCTTGAGGTCGGTATATAAGAAGCTTTTTCACAAGAACTATTTTCCATGCCCCTGAAACAATTCAGCAGAGAAGTCTTGTTTGTTAAAACGGATGCCAAAGATGTTCGAGCAGCTGTTCTCAACCCATGGAAGGGACTGGATGATTCAGGAGAACAAGAGGATGAGTAATGTGATTGAATGATACTCATAAAAACATAATTGCATAAAAAATCTGTCTAGTAGACTTTGCAACCAATTATAGAGTTCGATATGAAACTTGAATGAAGATGAAAATGACTGTGTACTTTTTGTATTAGATACTGACAATGTTCAAGAAGAAGTTCAAACAGAACTACAACAATAGATCAAATAGAACAACAGTGGCAGTAAGTTGTAAAATTTCATTAAATTTCACAAGTTTAGTATTGAAAAAGATCAAAGTGACTTCTATTGATACAAACTTATGCTATATCTGCCATGGTGGGTCAGGTGGGACGAAGATGTTGACCTGTTGGGTGGTTTTCCTGATTTTGTGTCGCGTTACTTTCATACACAGGACTTGACAGCTGAAAATGAACCAAAGATATACAGATAACCTAGAACTTGCGCATGAAGCAATCCAAAACCATGCAGAGTTTGGACTGAATATGCTTAGGAAAATGTTGCGCCTGGTGTTGATAACATAGTTGCAAGATTAAGAAGAAGAGGCAGAGGTATAAAGAGACATTGATCAGCAAGCTCTTGACGCCAATGCAGAACTGATGGAAAATCCAATATCCGATCATACTTCAGAAATAATTGTGCAAAATGAAACAGCTGAGAGACAATTTTACCTGATGATGAATACTGATAGATGGGACACAGTTTAAAAAAAAATAAGGCCAGATTGTATCCTTCATCAGGAAATGGTGCAAGCCAGCTGTTTTAGCTTTAAGTCAAAAAGAACTTCTGAAACCTTATCATATGTTTATCAGTGGAAGCTGAGCCTGTCGTCATAGGTGTAGACCATAGCGGTAACTTGGTCCTTTGGCACCTTATCATTGTTATCATTTAATTATGATTATTATAGTAGTAGTAATAGTTTTAAATATATAAATCCAACTATTAAGTTAATTACTTACTTATTATGTACTTTTAGTTGGCCAAAACAGTCACTGGGAACTCCGTCATAGAGATAGGCCATGGTGGTTGCTTGGTACTGGGATGATTGAATTCATTCTTGTTTAGGTATATTCAATTAGAATACAACATGTAATTATTTCAGGACAAAGTAAATAGTTGAAATAAGTTTCATCAGGTCTATTTCTCTAATTTGTTCAGCTGCCTAGTCAGCATGGTAGCCATTTAGATTATGGATGATAATAGGACAGATGGAAGTCACACATTCACGTTGGACGGTACTCTCATGTGACCATTGCCAAATATAAATAAGAATCACTTCATATCACATCACCATTTGTTCACTGCTACAACAAACTACCTGAATTGTTTTGTGTTTTATCCCTCCACCTCCCCAATATAGCACCACCAGTTATCTGTCACTATAATGAAGGTCAGTTACTATATATGTACACTAATTTAGGGTCAGGTGTCAATACAGGATGTCTTTAAGATACACCAGGTAGTGGTTATCTTCATTTTAGTTGGTTTTGAGTGTAATACTTTAATCCGTGCATGATGCAATAATTGGAAATGTTGCATATTTTGTTAATTGTATTGTACTTAGGAGTGTAATGTTTATATCTTTAATATATTTTGAATGTAAAATCGAATTATATGCTATGCAAGAAAAGATTTGTTAATGTCTAAATTTCTTTGTCCAGTAATGTATTAAGAACATAACACATATATTGTATATAATGTGTGTGGCATTTTTCTGTACTCCCCATCTTCTTAGAAAGGAACTTTATTATAATGTAAGATTGACATAAGTTCTGTCTCACCTCTCATCTTGCGATAGATCACGTGATATTGCACGTCCATTGTTCCCATTGAGCAATGCACTTCCGGTTCCTGTGAGGCTTGCAAGCATGTATCACTGTGGGAATTTTTAATTCAAATCATTGCTAGATTACCAACCGTACAGATGTCATTTTGCTCCTTTCAATTGCAGTTGTATACAGGTTAGAGTTCTAGTAGGAATTAGTGTTTTGTTAGCCCAGATAGCAGTATTTAGTAAAGATTGTGAATCATCCTGATTTCACGGTGATCACCGGTCCCCGGGATCTTTCATAACATTGGCTTTGTGCAGCAGCATCTTGGACAGGAAAAAGAAATGGGCAATGTCTACTAGCTCTCGGAGCAGTGACTCAAAAATCAGAAAAAATGATGATTATAATCCCCGGGAGGCAAAGGCAGACCAACCATGTATCAGTGGTGAACCGGAGTCAAGTTACCGTGTTGCCAGCCCTGTTTATGGGGAGCCCGAAAATAGCACACTTGCCACGGTACTTCCCCCTTTAAAAGATTTTAAGGAGAGCTCACAAACATATCACATGGTACTGCCAACACCATCAGTAGCATGCAACAAGAAATCAAGATGTTAAAGGAACATCAACATAGGGCAGCTTCAGTTCCATCAACTGCACTGGAAAAAAGTCAGGTCCAGGACCAAGATGGTGGACACGCAACAACCATGGGTAGTAATACGGAATGCAACACAGATGAGGAGGAACCCAAGCTTACGATCAAGAAGCAGAGTTGGATCAGTTGATGGACACGCCTCCTTGCTCTCAACCACATGCTGGTGAGTCTGATTTTCTTGATCAAATAGCTGCCTCCTTTGAGAGAAAAGAGAGCTAAGGCCCCGAGGTAAATCCTAAATTGGCAGAGCTGATAAATCTGATGTTCATGTCCAGTAATAGTTAAATGGTCCAGGAGAAACTGTACTTACGCCATCCAATCTATCCAGCCCGAAAGGAAGAAGGATTAACAAAGAAATATGGATTAAACTGCGTAATGACACGTGAGAGACAATAAAATCTAAAATTCCAGGCTGCCATCCTTAAAGGTGTAACCCCATCCATAAAAGTAGCAGGCGCACTGTTACAGATATATAATTGGGGCACACGTCTGTTTCAGACATCAATCTTGACTCTCTTATCAGACAAATGATGGGTGGCACAGGTATCATTGGCCATGCCAACCATGAGCTGAATCTAAGAAGAAGAGAGCTTATACAGGGGGATCTTCATTGGCTGTGCAAAGAGTTAAGCAAACCTGATGGCCCAGTCACAGATATGTTGTTCGGAGGAAATCCTCAGCAATCTGTACAAAAAATCTAAGCCTGAAATGCCCTGGCACAGTGAATTGTCGGAAAAAACCAACACCAGTACAGCCACCAGTAAAGCAAACTACATGCAACTTCTAGTCCAAAAGGCAAAGCGTCAGTGAACAAGCCTTTTTTTAGGCCATAAGGGACTGTTCTACCGTAAACCAGACCAGCAACCATACCACAAGGACAAACCATACTGGAGATAAATGTACAGAATAGACCAAACCAAAATCAGGCAAGTGACATTTCTTTTTTAAGACATGATAAATCAGTGCCTAACAGTCATTCCGGTACAAAAATAGGAGGTGGAATAAATTCTTATTACAAGGAATGGCAAATCCTCACTACTGATAACTATATATTAGATATGGTCAAGGGAGTAAAATTAGATTTAGATTTTACCTCTTACAAACCACCTGTCAGAAACTTCATACCAAATCCAATGAGATTTAATGCTGCCAAAGAAGCTATTGTTAAATCTGAAGAAGAAAGTTAATTGTGAAAAGGAGTGATCAAAGAAACCCAGGTAGAATGAGGTTGTGTTTTCTCAAATATTTCCCTTAAGGAAAAAAAAAATGGGAATTATAGAGTCACTCTGAATTTTAAATCACTTAACACCCAGACTGAATATCATCATTTCAAAATGGAATCATTGGAACAAGCCATAAACTTGATTTCTCCACTTGTTACCTCGCTTCAATTGACTTAAAAGATATGCCTATTACAGTGTGCCAATACATTCAGAATTCCAAAAATTTCTTAGTTTTGCTTGGAAAGGGAAGTACTATAAGTTTACTTGCCTGCCAAATGGACTGTCCGCAGCTCTTCGCTTCTTTACCAAACTCCTGAAACCAGGGTACTCATCCCTTAGAAAACTGGGCCATGTCAATATGGCATATATTGATGACTCTTTACTGAATTGAGATAATTATAAAGAATATGCTGACAATGTAAGAGATACAGTTGCTCTGTTTAAAAAACTAGGGTTTCAAGTTCATGAGCAGAAATCAGTTCTTTCACCATCACAGGAAATAATATTCTTAAGATTTGTTCTATATTCAAAATCCATGACAGTACCTCTAACACCAGATAAAAGCTGATAAAATAGTAACCAGTTGCAAATGCTTGTTACATACAGCACTTCCCACCATAAGGCATGTGGCAGAGATTTGGGACTTCTTATTTCTAGTTGCCCAGCAGTATCCCTAGATCAACTTAAATCCAGATACACAGAAGTGGATAAATCTGAAGCAGTAAAAGCAATTAGAAGAGATTATGAGGAGAAAAATGTCACTTTCTGATAATGCACAATTTGGACCTGAAGTGGTGGATTGAGAATGTGCACTCTTCCTACAAACCTATGAAAAGAAATTAGCCGCATTTGGTACTACAAACAGATGCCAGTAACACCGGCTGGGGAGATGTTCTAGGGGACACCAAAACAGGTGGTCATTGGGATAGTGTTGAGTCAGATCAACACATAAACTATCTAGAACTCCTGGCAGCATTCTTAGCCTTACAATCACTCTGTGGAAAAAAGTGACAAACACATTAGGCTTCTTATGGACAATGTAACGGTTGTAGCTTGCATTAACAAGCAAGGAAGTACAAAACTCAAACTTTATGCATTAGCAAGATACATTTGGGATTGGTGCGTTAAAAGAAAGTGTGGCTCTCAGCAGCTAATGTACCTGGAGTACAAAATATAGAGGCTGACAAACTCTCAAGTGACGAAAATCATGATGCTGAATGGCAATTGAACCCTATACTGTTTCAGAAACTAACAAAATTGTGGGGAACTACTCAGATAGACCTCTTTGCTTCCAGGCTAAATTGTCAGTTCGCATCAAACTTCAACTGGGCAAGTATCGTTTAATTTTTTAATAAATCTGCAGGTAACTCTGGGGGAGCTGGGAGCTAGCCTAATGCCTTAAAAGTATGCTAGGATCCACCACAGTCAGTAATGCATGACTTACCATAAGGGGCACCTTTCATACGGGGGTATGCATTGTTAGCGGGGTATTTGTCATTGTATGGCATGAATATGCGAGTACGGCAGCAAAACAGCTACTGACCACGACTTATTCTAAACATGGGAGAGAGCGACAAAAGCGACTTCACAATTGAAACATGGGCGGTGAAGTATAAGATAGTGGAACTGATCAAATGCTGAAAAGAGGGCTTCATGTCCATTGAGGCTTTAGAGTACATGATACCCGGACGATATAGCCAAAACCAAGATTCCGAGAGGCCAACGGAAGTTGATATTGAAGGCAGTGAGAGAACTACAAAGCACTCAAGAACAAAATGGGCCCTTAGGGGCTGGCCAACAAGATGGCGGACGGTCGGGGACAGAGACAGTTAGAGAATGAGAAGAACCCCTACAAGAACCAAGGCTAGCAACACACCAGACCCCAGATGTCAGAGGTCAACAAGATGACACTTATGCTCAGCAAGTATTACAAATGTTTGGGCGGCAGCAGGCAACAGAAATTGATATCCCTACTTATATCCGGACTAGCCAGAATCAAGATGGTGCCTTTCACGTAAACACAGTGAACAACTTCTGTGTGCAAATTCCGGGCGCCAGGTGCCTAGAAATACCCTGTCTTCTGGTTCGCTAGATGTCAGCGGAAGCCAAACCAATTCTACGTCTATGACTCATAAGGCTTCTTGGGATGCGCCCCAGATACAGATAGACTCACCACTTTGTTGGTCAAAATTTGTAGACATAATAGACAATGTTGATATAGGTGGGGGCAGGGAGGAGTCTTATATCGGTAGTCTCTCATCGGTAGGCGAGGGGAACACTGTAACTCTGAACATAGGACCACGTCAACCAAACCTGGATCGGATTGTTGGGAACTATGTCGTACCGCCCATAACTACGTTGTACTGCGCATGAGGCGGAGTGACATTCGGTCATATAGTTCTGTGTGATGTTTCTAATAAAATGGCTTTTCTACTCAATGTCTTGAGTTCATTTATTCTCATGAATTGCTATCTCATGGAGCTATCCTGTTTGCAGCATTGGGAGGTACCAGATGCAAAGACCAGCTTTAGGCCACCTTACACAATAGTAGCTGTTCTACACTGGTAGATATTGATGAGGATGCTTGAGAAGTTACCCCCACCAAGCAGGTAGAGGTGCAACAACTTCAGGCAAAGGCTCTTCTAATCACTCCCATGCCCACTTAGATTGGTTGTTCAGAGTCAATAGCATAAACTCATTGGAGCAGTATTAGGTGAAAACAACACAAGGCCAGCTTCATTGATCCAGGGAGCTGGAATCTCTCTAACCAAGTGTGGTGTAAGCTGTCGGATAAATCTCAGGCTGGTCCAAAGAATTAATGGTGTCAGAGTGGTCAAGAACTCTGCTAATGTGAGTAAAGACTGTATGCCAGCAGGTAAGCCAATAATGAAGCCTCCCAAGCCGGTTTGACTGATAGCCTTGTTTATCAGAGTAAACTTATCCTAATGCAAACTTGCAAATATGTGTGGAACATATCTAGTATTCCGTTATTTGCAGTTTTTCTCTCTATCATCCGGGACTCTTCAATAAATATCTACACAGAGGACACATTATATGTATCCGTGAACCAAGAGATATGGCTTTTCAAGTTTCCCCAGAGGAACAGTTCATTTTCTCTCAACCAGACAACTGGCCTAGGTGGATAAGATGGATCGAGAGATTTTGTATCACATCAGGGCTAGCTGAAAAGGTTTTAAGAAAATCAGGTGAATACACTGATTTGTTATATGGGAGATGAAGCAGACAATATATTAAGCTCGTTTAACTTAAATGAAACTCAGAGAACTACTTATGACATTGTGAAAGGATGATTTGATTCTCATTTTATTATGAAGAGGAATGTCATATATAAAAGAGTCCAGAGAGAGGGGGAAAGTGTTGATGAATTTGTTACTGACCTATTCTGCCTAGTAGAAAACTGTGATTTCAGAGAGCTGCATGATGAATTAATCAGAGATAGACTGGTAGTCAGACTGCGTGATGAGAGACTTGCTGAGTCTCTTAAGCTAGATCCTGAACTGACACTTGTCAAAATATTAAACAAGGCAAGACAAAGTGGAGCCAAAAAGAAACAAGGTTTTGTCAGAAACCAGTGAAGTGATACATCTATTTTAATATGCGGACTAATATTATCACTCAACCTCAGTAAAAAAGTGCATATTTATTTGGCATTAGATATAAAGTAGTTCTCTCGACATGGCTGCTCGGCTCATATTTGACATCAAGTTGACATTAAATGTGTGTAAAGTTACCCGGTTTGTGAACTTAGTTGCACCGTAATGATACAACATGGTGTCAGAAGTCTTCACGGACTTATAAAAATTGCTGTCGTTGGTGATTATGCTATGAATTTCTGCGCTCGCTTCCTATAAGTTTTGTGTTCTAGTGCAGTTATATAACAGATAACCGACAACAACCAAGAACTGCCGCAGTCGAATCATGGATGTATTACCGCGGCTAGGCCCATTAGAACTCAACAGCAACATTGCGGACAATTGGAAAAACTCAAAGAACCGTTCCAGTTGTATCTTGATATGACGGGTGCATCTGCAAAGGGTGATAAACAGCTAACATCCATCCTTCTACATATCATCCGTGAATCTGCCCTGGAAGTTTACAACACCTTTAAATGGGATGAGGAAGGCGAGGCATTTGGTAATAATATGTGGCTCACATAAGTCATGATGAAATTTGAGAGATATTGTACACCTAAGATAAACGTGACTTTAGAACGATTTCACTCCAATAACTATACACAGCAGGCTGGTGAAAGTATTGACGCCTACCTACTTGACCAGGCCTAGAAAACAGAGCAAAACTTGTGAGTTTGGTCAGTTGGAAGCGTCACTTGTTAAGGATAGACTTGTGTGTGGTATTACAGACAATGTAACTCGTGAACAGTTGCTTAGAGAGGACGACCTTTGTCTCGACAAAGCTGTCAAAGTTTGCAAAGCAGCTGATTTGGTGAAAGACAGATCAAAATAACTAAACCATCCAGCAACTGTTCACACCGTACAGAGAAAAATGCTGTCAAAGAACAAATACTGTGGAGTTCAGAAAAATCCTCAGGCTCAGAGTCACACTGTCTCACACGCACAGTTGACCAGCAGAGATAAGAATAATAGTCAAAGGCTTAGTCAGGATCAACACACTGAAAGTTCAGGTAAAAAGCATCGTCGGCACTGTGATAACTGGCACTTGTCTGGCAGATGGCCGGCATATGGAGTAACATGTAATTATTGCAACAGAAAAAAAACAATTCGCTAAATGTTGCCTTAGCTAGCGTACAGAAAATCAAGTTCACAAGGTTGAGGATGAACTTGCACCGTATGTCTTGGACAGCATCACAGTGGACTCGGTTTAAACAGAGAACAATAACTGAAATTACTCACTTATGATAAATGATATAGTCACACCAGTAAAGTTAGATACAGGTGCACTAGTGAACATTTTGTCAGAGGTCAACTTCAATCAATTAAAGAATAAACGAGAGTTGTGTGATGCTTCAGAAACATTAAAAGGGTATTATCAGAGTCCTATTCCAGTGAAAGGCAAATATACATTTACTGTTCACCACAATGACCATTACAGCAAATTGACATTCTTTGTAGTACCATGTGACACAGTCATAACTTGGCAGATTAGCCTGTGAGCAGTAAGGACTGATTAAAGTGCTGAACTCTGCATAGAACAAGAACCAACACAGGTCACACCACGATTCTGATTATACACATCTCCTCAGAGAAAATAATGATGGTTTTGAGGGACTAGGTTGTCTCCCAGGTACACATACGCTAGTTGTGGATGACACAGTCCAACCAGTGATATATCCTTGCAGAAAGGTACCGTTTCCTCTCAGGGAAAAGTTGAAAACTGACTGGACCTTATGGAACAGTTAGGCCTTATTACTAAAGTCAGTCACCGTTCTGACTTGGTTAACTCCCTGGTGGTCACTAAGAAAAAGAACGGTGACATTCGAGTGTGTATGGACCCCAGAGACTTGAACTGGGCCATCAAACGAGAGCATTATAAAATGCCCACATATAATGGGATAATGTCACAGTTCGCTGGTGCAACGTTTTTCACAAAATCAGATGTATCTCAGGAATTTTGGCAGATCTGTTTAGAGGTACACAGCAGTCGCCTGTGTACCTTCAAAATGCCGTTTGGGAATTACAAATACCTAAAGCTCCAGTTCAGAATATTGTCGGCACCAGAAGTGTACCATAAGACTGTACACCAGATTTTTTAGACACTCCCTGGTGTAAGCACAATCGCTGATGATATCATACTATGTGAAGTCTCAAAAGAAGACCATGATCAAAACTTGCGCTAAACCCCTAAGACCCCTAGGTGCTCTAATCTGCTTCTAAACACAGCAAAATGTGAGATGGGCGTAAAACAGTTCACCTTTTTCGGCGATCTCGTCACATCACATGGGCTGAAGCCAGATCCCAGTATGGTCTTCGCGATTGATAACATGCCTAAACCAAACAACAAACGGGAACAATAATGTTTCCTTGGGATGGTGACGTTCCTAACAAAATGGATTCCGGGATATTCCCAAAAGTCGGCACCACTCAGATCTCTCTTGAAACAAGATAATGAATCGGGTGGCTGCATTATGGCGCCATCTGGCAGGGGTTTAAGATATAAAATGAACTGGTCTGAGTTGTATCCGTTTGCGCATGCGCACACAACGAAGTTGCCGGAAACGACATTGGTTGACAGGAAAACTGAGTTCTTGGTCGAGTGCTTGTTTGCTGATCTGATGTATTCTTAGGATTGTTTGGCGATCTACGTTAGTCAGGTTGCAGGGAGAACAGTAAGGATTTGTTTGTTAAGATTATTAAAGCTTGTCATCGCATTTAAATTATGTCAGCAAGGGTTTAATAGTCTGAGTCCGCAACGACCTGTGTAAAGTAATATTCACGGCAGAATTATAGAATCCTTCCTACACCAGTACCCCTACCTCAGGGCCCAACTGGACAATAACAAACCTCAGTTGTGCCTTGACAAGCATGTTTCAATCCTGTAAATGTTTAGTATCTCTTCTCTAGTCAAATTTTTATCCATATATCTCTTTATTAAAGACTGTAAAATAGTCTTCCTTTCCTGGTATATCCATGACCACCATGACACTTATTTACATGTTAAGGTGTTGCATAAAATGTTTTTCACAGTTTTTTCCTCCCTGTCTTGAGATATTGTCTTTGGTTCTCAGACTAAACGGGGGTTTGAGGGTGCAACCCCCAATTTAAATGAAATATATATGTTGTCCAATTAAACCTGGGTTCCTAACCTGAGCAGGGTGTGGGGGTGCAACCCCCAATATAAATTAAATTATATTCATTTACTACATCATTAGTTTAGCAATTGACCTTCAGGTGGCGCTTCAATTACTTAGTTTTCAAATTAATCAGAACACCCCATTTCAGAATCTCAGCAAGTTAGCTCAGTGATTTAGTGTGTATTACTAGAAAGTATGAGATGGCAGGTTCAAACCCAGGTAGTGCCAAATAAAATCTTCTTGAAGTTATTCAATGGTGTAGAGTGACAGAAGTAACACATGAATAAAAGTTGAGGAAAAGAAATACAGAGCTAGATAAGGACAGTTTTTGGTATAATTTGCCGTCGCTCCCCGTTCTGTAGGAAGGATTCTATAATTGCTCCATATCCACTTCCTACCATACCCAGCTCACATCGTAGCAATATATTGGTAAAATATCATGTCTTTTGTTTAAGTATTTTAAGGACTATCATAATGTCTGTAAATTCATTGTATTTTATATTTTAGCAACTGGTTGATCATTTTCACCTGAAACCTTGTAAATCCGTGGGTATATTATCATTCAATGAACTCGAGTACAGTTTCCGAGTATGTTGTTTGTACGGTTTTAGCTGTTATGAAGCCTGTACCGCACAGACTGGTCAGCAGTCCTGAGGCCCGAATTTATGTCTGTACTAGCGGGACTGAAACGTTTTAGTGGATTTATAGTGATAGATTGTGTCTCCAGAGGGTGCTGGTGGCGAATAAGTGTTGATTCTTGCAGGTGAATGGGCTAATTGGTTTCTATGTATTTAAAGCACTGCCATGCTCAAGGAGGGCCAAGAATAACACTGCTATTTGTCATTAAAGGTGCAACTATAGTCTTATTCACTGTTACAGTGTCACCAACTATGTTGTTTAGCTATTTTTCCAATGTACATTGGCATGATTGATGATAGAACTGATATATCTAGGATTAGACCTTTGATAGTCTTGTGCAGAAATAGACTGGCTATATAGTCCCTATAGTCAATGTGTATCCAGTGTAAGAGAGGGTTTAGCTTATTAGCTGGGGCATTAGTGTGCTACTTCATTGAATGAGTCTAAAGTCGGATTAACCATGTTATTTGGGGAATATTACAAGCTGCAATGGTGACTGTGCTTGTACTATGTATAATTGTATTACCCATCAACCCTATGGTTAATATAATTAATTGGGTTTGAATATAATCTTAACATATGGTCTGTTTTCACACCGAGCTATGTAATTTCTCTTATAAGTCAACCGGATTGAGATCAAATTTAAGTTGAATTAGCTTCTGTCAGACACGTGACAGCCTGTGTGGCTTGCTTGTGGATAAAGATTACATTAGAAATCGACAGACAAGTTCATTAAATATTTGGGAAAAACTTTTTTTCTTCTGGTTAGATTCTATATCTTTTCAGACGTGTGTATTAATGTCAAGTCAGGATACCATAAATATACATCATTTAGTAGCATCAATCAACTGGGCTGTTACAAATAAACCTTTTTTTCATCATTTAGGTAAGACAGGATTGACGGGATATGTTCTCAGTATGCCAAGGACTGATGTACAGTCTTAATACCTTCATTTGTTATACATGTGTATTGACCTAGATGGTAGAGAACCATCCTCGTTCTTGTTACAAATTACAGCAAAACGTCATTAATTAGACCGCTTGTGGGTCTGGCTGAATTTGGTCTTTAAGTTGTAGGTGGTTTTGCTAGATAGGTGGCTTTCCAGACAGGTTCCTCTGTTTGTTATTGAATATGTCCTTTTTCGTTAAATTGCCTTGTAGTTTTAATAAGTCATTTATTCCTGTTCAGAATATCTTACTAAATAACCCACAGATATGTAAACACTATTAAAGGGATCTGAGAAACATAGAAGTCCATACGTATTTTACTGTAAGGTTATAATTGGGAGGTTTTTTTTTATCTTATAGTTATTTAGATCACATTATTATTTGCATGTCCCAAGTATCATACTTTCTTCTTAGATTATAATATTTGTCTAGGCCTAAATACTTGAACCTTCCATAGGCACCATGAGTGGCTTAAATCATAATCAGTATGTATAATTATGATATGGTTTATGATGTCAGTTTAATTGGATTATTGTGATTTCAATGCATTTTTATGATATTTTGTGGTTCTTGGCTGTGGATGTGTACTGCATGGACTGCTTGGGAGATACTTTAGTAAACAGTTACATATTCGTCTGGATTCTTGGGACTGCAGCAGGAGACTGTAATTTGCCCTGGTACCAGCTGGACTAAATCACTCTGTTGCCTAGGTGTTAGTGTTTGGTGTTAATCAACAGTGCTGTGTTGCTAGTGACACAGGTTAGTGACAGAGATTACAGTTATCATTTCGAAGGTCACAGGTCGTTAGTTGTATGTTCATTAGTCCACTATTTAGGAGTGTGACACCGGGTATCATAAATATTTATTCACCATATTTTATGAATGATGTGTTTTCCATGATATGATGTGTTTTATCATCTTGCATATTCTATTTCATAAATAACTATTGATTTGACTGGGTTCTCAGTAGACCGATTCTCATGTTCCACAGATACTTTGCCTCATGTGTTGATCATCAAAAGAGATTTTGTGTCATATCTTTGGTTATCCTGTGCCTATTGCTTGGTCAGAAATGTAGTTATATAATCTTAGGGGTGAGCCCATTAGTGACGCTAGGCATCTCGGACGAGGAGATGGACCATCAGGTGCCCAGAGAGGTTGAGGAGCTGAGGAAAAGGCTGGAGGAGTTAGAGTTGGCCAGTGGTTCTAGTAAGCAAATGGCAAGGGTCGTGTATTCAGAGAAAGTTGCCGAAATTTTCTGGTGAATCCCTTCTTCAGGATTGGGAGAGGAAGGCGAGAGCTGCAATCAATGTACAGGCACTAAGGAAGGAAGGAGCAGCTGATTTTTTGTTGTGTCATCTCGACGGTGCGGCCAAGCGAGAAGTCAAGTATGTGGATCCGGCCCAGAGAAAGGATCCGGAAAAAGTTTTGAGTCTCCTGAATGAGTCTTTTGGGGAGAGGAGTAGCACCCCACAGCTACTTGATGCTTTCTATAGCCGACGGCAAGGCGACAGGGAGACTTTACAGTCATTTGCTCATGCCCTAATGGAACTTTTGGATAAAGAGTTTGGCAAAGATGAAGGGTGCCTTCCCGACTGTGATAGATCTCTGCGGGACATGTTCACAGAAAAGGTGGCTGACAAGAGTCTGCAGAGGGAGTTGAAGCGGCATATAAGGGATCACCCGTCAACCACTTTCAGGGAACTCCGATGGGAGGCGGATCGGTGGTTAGAAGATGCCGGTCCCATTGAGGGACCTAAGCTCGCAACCAAGGACAGGCTCGCCCAAGCCAGCATTCTGTCCAGGCAACAGCACCTAATCCAGAACTCCAGCAGCAGTTACGCCACTTAATATCTCTGCAAAGGAGGCAGCAGGACCAATTAGACCAGCAGCACAAGGTATTGATGGAATTGATTAATAGCAGAACTTGGCCAAATGGTGGTGACAGGGCACAAATGTGTTGTTTCAATTGTGTCATATAAGGGCACTTTAAGAGAGATTGCTATCAGTGGAAGAGGGAGCGTGATTCTAGTATGCAGGCACCAAGGGGGACCCCCAGGAATACGCAGGATAACCAGTCCTCAGGGCTAGCCACAGAAGTAGGCAAAGCCTCCCCAAATGCGTACCCCCCTCCCCCCCCCCCCCCCACAAAAATGAGCCAGGTGGTGGGTGGGGCAACAACGGATGACTGCAGCAGGACATTCATACCAGTAATCGGAACCTAACCATTCGAACTGTAAAAATTGAAGGCGTGCCTGTAGAAGCACTCATAGACACTAGGTCTATGGTGACTACTTTGTCTGAAACAGTTTTCAACAGTGTTGTTTGACCCAGTGGAGTTTGTTTAGAGGAAGGCAAATGCTTCCAGGTACAGAGCGCGAACGGCCTAGAGATACCGTATATTGGAATGATTGTGTGCAACTTGGAGGTATAAGGTTCTGTTGTTGATAATGATACAATACTAGTTATCAAAGAGACTGAGGGAAATACGGCCATGCGCAAAAGTGTCCTGGCATTAATTGGCACGAATGTTCTTGGACGGTTACCTGAGTTTTCATCAATATTGAGTCATTGGTTTGGAGGGTCCTCCACAGAGGTGCACCGGTTTTGTTAGAGTCTCAGGGCCTTTATCCCAGATAGAGCGATATGAATTCCATCCATCATAGTGACTGGGCCAAAGGAGGGCCTTGTAATTGTAAAACCGTTAGTTCATGGCAGGAACCACAAGGTGAGAGTTGTGAAAACCCTGTTTAACGCAGACAG
This sequence comes from Sipunculus nudus, assembly GCA_026874595.1. NCBI lineage: Eukaryota > Metazoa > Annelida > Sipuncula > Golfingiida > Sipunculidae > Sipunculus > Sipunculus nudus. Next base: position 77,173,490 of record CM049313.1, on the reverse strand, counting down.
TCAGGCTGCCTTTGTGCAGGTTATTAATCCTTCAGAAGATGATGTAGTGCTCAAGCCAGGAACCAGGGTAGGGACGTACTAGCCAGTTGGGGATGTCGGGGCAGATATCGAATTTACAGTGAGAGCTCAACAGGTGACAGTGTCGTGCACTCCAGAACCAGTCAGTCGAGTCTCTGGCACAGATAAATTTTACCTGTGTTTCTATACAGAACTATTTGGTGATTTCCCAGGTTCTAAGGAAGAGTTATGTATGGCCCAAGGGCTACTTGAACGCTATATACTTTTTCTGCCATGAGGGAAAGGACTTTGGGGCCACACGTACACTTTGTCATAAGATAAACACCATGGACGAGGTCCCTGTTCAACAGCCTTATAGAAGGATTCCTCCTCATGAAAGGCCTGAGGTAAAACGCCACCTACAGGAACTTTTGGCTTAGGGAGTGATACGGGAGAGTGCCTCCAATTACGCGTCTCCAGTTGTAATCATAAGAAAAAAGATTGGAGAGTTGCCTTTGAGTGTCGATTATCGGCGTTTAAATGTCAAGGTGAGGAAGGACTCTTACGTGCTACATAGGATCGATGAGTCTCTCGAGGCCATGAGAGGGGCCAGAATCTTTTCAACTCTGGACTTGGCAGCAGCATACAACCAAGTAGAGGTCGATCCAGCTGACCGCCACAAGACTGCGTTCACCACACCCATGGGGTTTCAGAATTCGTGAGGATGCCGTTCGGGTTATCAAATGCGCCGGCCACATTTGCCAGACTAATGGGACAGGTATTCCATGATGAGGACTTTGAAAAGCTACTAGTCTATTTGGACCATATTATAGTGTTCGGCTCCAACATGAAGGAACACTTGGAGAGGTTGGAGATTGTTTTCAGGAAGCTAGAACAGCATGGTCTTAAACTACGTGCAGACAAATGTAACTTTTTTCCGCAGGACGTTAACTTCTTAGGCCATGTGGTATCTGCGGAGGGCGTACAGACTAGTGCAGAGAAGATGAAGGCGCTTGCTTAATGGCCTCAGCCTAAAACGCTCAGACAGCTGCGCGGATTTTTAGGGTTTGCAGCTTATTATCAACTGGTTTGTGAAAGGTTTGAGCTCAATAGCAGCGCCAACTCTAAGGATTGTGGCAGGAGAAGCATCAAAGTGCTTTTATCAGGCTTAAAAGGGCCCTCACTAGTGCACCAATTCTAGCCTGTCCGGATTTCTAACAACCATTCATATTAGAGACCGATGCCTCTGATAAGGGTCTTCGGGCTATTCTCAGCCAAGAGCAGCAGGGTACCAAAAGAGTAATTGCATATGCCAGTAGAGGACTTTGAGGAGGTGAGAGGAACACAGAGATACAGCTCGAAAAAAAAACTGGAGCTATTGGCCATAAAATGGGCTGTGACTGATAAGTTTACAGAATACCTGAGGCACGGACGCTTTGTTGTTTTAACGGAAAACAACCCACTTATGTATCTCATGACTCAAACCAAGTTGCCTGCAATAGAACAGCGCTGGGCTTCAGAGCTGACTGGTTTAGACTTTGAAATCCGTTACAAGCCTGGTGGGGCCAATCAGAATTTAGAAGATCTGTCCCGGCAAAAGGATCGTCCATGGGATGACGAATAGACAGGAGCAGTTTTGATGGAGCTAATACAGTGCTCCGCTGTGCCAGTTGATAAGCATGTGACAGCAGCCAGTATTGCCATTGAACAAGATACAATACCTGAATCAGAACCAGCTTTAGAGGCGGTAGAGCTGTCAAGCATTTCTAAGAGGACTTGTAGAGGTTGCAGGCAGATGATCCATGCATCGGTAGAGTTGTGTCTTGATGGAAGAGAGAGCCAGTTGAGGTCCAACTTATACTCCGACAGTGGGATCTTCTCTGTTTGAAAGATGTTTTACTGCAAAGAGTTCAGGATCCTGACCAAGGGAAACTTCTCCAGGTTGTACTACCCACAGTTCTGAGATCACGAGTTTTGGAGAAATTCCATGACAAACATGGGCATCAGGGCCTGGACCGTGCTACTGCATTGATTCGTGCCAGATGTTATTGGCCTGGACTGTATAAAGATACCACAGATTGGATCGACTGGTGTAACCGATGCGACTTGAGTAGGTTAGGAAGGTGAAGACTCTGATGGGTTCCATTTTGGCCAAGAGGCCCTTGGAAGTGGTGGCAATAGATTTTACCTTATTGAAGTCAAGAAGTGGCTACGAGAATGTGCTGGTTATTACAGATTTTTTTTTTACGAAGTACTGTGTTGCTTTACCCACAACAGACCAGAAGTCTAGTACAGTGGCAAATGTCCTGGTAAAACAGGGGTTCAATAGGTTTGGAGTAGCTCAGTGCCTACACTCTGACCAAGGGCGAGACTTCGAATCTCAACTGATTCATGACCTTTGCCATCTAATGGAATCAAGAAGTCGCGAACAACGGCTTAGAATTACAGAACATTACACGATCTTCTGCACAGCATACCTCCAGCGCACAAGTCAAAATTGATAGAGTTTATTGATGAACTGGTGATTTCATATAATACGACCCCTCATGCCAGCACAAGTTACTCACACTTTTACTTGATGTATGGCCACGAGCCAAGGCTTCCTGTAGATGCACTGTTTGGGTGGTTTGGTGACCAAGATAAAACAGATTCAGCGAACTGTGTACAGGTTCACCAAAAGCAGCAGCAAGAAATATATGAGATTGCTTCAAGGAAACTGAAACAGGCTGCAGTCGACAGGAAGGAAGTCTTTAATCGTAAAGCGAAGGAAATGCCTCTCTCTGTTGGTACGCAAGTGTTCAGGCGGAATCATGGAGTGAAAGGCCGAAATAAAATACAAGACACATATTGCCCAGAAATTTACAAAGTGATTGACAGACTACAGGACAAAGATGTATACTTAATAGAACCTGCAGATGGTTTCGGGCACACAAAAATGGGTTAACCGGACCCTTTTAATAGAGCAACCTCAGGAAGATGGCTCAAACCATGTTGAGTCTGATATGTCAATCTCTGTGGAGGAACATCCAACTGTTTTGCGAGGAGCCAGAGGACAACGGCTGGCCTGCACCGGAACCGTTTCATGAACCGATGACAGTCCTATCTTCCTGACAAGCTCAGTCGTGCACACAGTATTCGACATTACGGTTAGAGACCTTAGTTAAGACACTCTTTAAGGCTAGATTTTGCTATGTAAAGTTGATCACATGTGGTTACTGTTTATTTGGCTTAAGCAAACATCAAAAGGGGGAGGTGGATGTGGACGAGTCCACGTAGTTTGACTTTAAATCAGCAATAATTACTTTTTGTATGATGCTCTTACAGCGGGTGGCTGCATTATTGCGCAATCTGGCAGGGTTTTAAGATATTAAATGTACTGGTTTAAGTTGTATCTGTTTGCGCATGTGCACACAACGACGTTGCCGGAAACGACATATTGGTTGACAGGAGTTCTTGGTCGAGTGCTTGTTTGCTGATCTGATGTATTCTTAGGATTGTTTGGTCATCTACGTGAGTCAGGTTGCAGGGAGAACAGGCAGGATTTGTTTGGTAAGATAATTAAAGCTTGTCATCGCATGTAAATTATGTCAGCATGGGTTTATTAGTCCGAGTCTGCAACGAACTGTGTAAAGTAATATCCACTTCCTACCATATCCAGCTCACATCGTAGCAATATATTGGTAGAATATTGTCTTTTGTTTAAGTATTTTAAAGACTGTCATGATGTCTGTCAATTCATTGTCTTTTATATTTGAGCAACTGTTTGATCATTTAGACCTGAAACCTTGTTAATTCCGTGGGTATATTATCATTCCGTGAACTCGAGTTCAGTTTCCGAGTATGTTGTTGGTACGGTTTTAGCTGTTATGAAGCCTGTACCGCACAGACTGGTTGGCAGTCCCGAGGCCCGAATTTATGTCGGTACTAGCGGGACTGAAACTTTATTTAGTGGATTTATAGTGATAGATTGTGTCTCCAGAGGGAGCTGGAGGTGAATAAGTGTTGATTCTTGCAGGTGAATGGGCTAATTGGTTTCTATGTATTTAAGGCACTGCCATGCTCAAGGAGGGCCTAGAATAACACTGCTAATTGTCATTATAGGTGCATCTATAGTCTTATTCACTGTTACAGTGTCACCAACTATGTTGTTTAGCTATGTTTACAATGTACATTGACATGATTGATGATAGAACTGATATATCTGGGATTAGACCTTTGATAGTCTTGTGCAGTAATAGACTGGCTATATAGTCCCTATAGTCAATGTGTATCCAGTGTAAGAGAGGGTTTAGCTTTTTAGCTGGGGCATTAGTGTGCTACTTCATTGAATGAGTCGGATAAAAGACGGAAAACCATTTTATTTGGGGAATGTTACAAGCTGCAATGGTGACTGTGCTCATACTATGTATAATTGTATTACTCTGCTGATTGAACTGTTGAGACTGGAACCACCCCTGTGTTTTGGTGTTACCGGACACTTTGAAGAAAAACCCATCAACCGGATGGTTAGTATAATTAAGTGTATTTGAATATAATCTTAACATATGGTCTGTTTTCACACTGAGCTATGTAATTTCTCTTATAAGTCAACCGGATGGAGATCAAATTTAAGTTGAATTAGCTTCTGTCGGACATGTGACAGCCTGTGTGGTTTGCTTGTGGATATAGAATACATAAGAAATCGACAGACAAGTTCATTAAGTATTTGGGAAAAACTTTGTTTCTTCTGGTTAGATTCTATATCTTTTTAGACTGGTGTGTATTAATGTCGAGTCAGGATACCATAAATATACATCATTTAGTAGCATCATTCAACTGGGCTGTTACAAATAAACCCTTTTTTTTTCATCATTTAGGTTAGACAGGATTGATAGGATATGTTTTCAGTACGCCAACAGACAGATTGGCATCGAGGCCAGATGAGAGTCTCCATGATAAGGTAGAAGCATATGTAGACTTGGTTGTCACAACCATGACCGTATCAGATAAGCGGAAGGAACAGATACGTCAAGTAAACTTGGCTGATGAGCAGTTGTTAAGCCTCAAAGATCTTATCTTGCGAGGTTGGCTGGAATGCTGAACCAGTGGCCAGGTAACTGCATAGCATACTGGAATATTCGCAACGAGCTCTCAGTTGTTAATGATTTAGTTTTAAAGGTACCAAAATTGTGATACCGGGATCGATCCCCAAGGAACTGCTCCTCAAGGTCCATGAGGTTCATATGGGTATTGGGAAATGTCACAGGAGGGCTTGAGATGTTATATATTGGCCAGGACTTAACGCAGAAATCAGAGACATGGTGGGCCAATGTGATGTGTGTCTGAAATTTCAATGTAATCAACAAATTGAGCCCTTACAGCCACACGAAGTACCAGTCCGTGCATGGCAACGAGTTGGGACTGATATTGGTACAGTCTACAGTAAAGCTTACTCAAAAATCTCTGTTTATTACTCAGGCTTTCCGGAGGTGATAACTTTAAACACGGCAACCAGCAAGACAGTAATTAACGCCATGAAGTCCATGTTTGCAAGGCATGGCCTACCAGATGTTGTTATATCGGACAACGGAATGCAGTATGACAGTATGGAATTTGCAAACACCATTAGAAACAGAATTGCAGATGAATGTGCTTTAGAGTCTCTGCACCCTGATGATAGAGTAAGAATTAAGGACCATCGTACAGGACTTTTGACTGTTAGGGCTACAGTGCTTCGCCAAGTAGCACCTAGATCTTAGAAGGTCAAAACTGATGCAGGATATGTCTTGCATCGTAACAGACATGTCATGCGAAAGGACGATGCAATTGTGCATTCGCCTGATATTGACCCTGATCTGTTTGAGACTGAACTTAGCAAACAGTTGGCTATGCAGACGGCCACAGAGTCACCAGATTGTAGTGATGCGTCAGGGCCTTGTGAGCTCCAGATGACCATCCGCTGACCAGTCCATTGGTACGAAGGTCCGGTCGACAGCGCAAGAAACCAAGATGTTTAATAGAGACTATCTGAAATATCATTTAGTCTCTTCTGTTATTTATTGATATTATAAGGTGGACTGCATATAAGTATCTTAAGGAACAGGGATTCAGTTATAATACTTACCTGTTCTAAATATGCATGGACATTGCAGGACTTTGTGAAAACAGTAATTCGTTAATTTTATTGATGGTTAAATGTACTTAAGTGTTTACAGTATTGTGCTTAATAATCAGCAGCCAAGTTAAATCACAATGCATCTGAACTATGCGAATAACTGTCTTAAGAGGGAAGGTGTAGTGATACGTTTATTTTATTATGCGGACTAATATTGTCACTTAACTCAACCTCAGTACAAAACCTGCGTAGAAATTTGGCATTAGATATAAAGTAGTTCTCTCTACATGGCTGCTCGGCTCATGTTTTGAAGTTGACATTAAATGTGTGTAAAGTTACCCGGGTTGTGAAGTTGCTTCCACCGTAATAATACAACAACCAGTTTCCTGAAGTAGGGCAGATCAACTATTCTTCAGATTGCATTTGTTGTTGCGTGAATGTGCTATCACAACAGAAGTGAACATTGGAAATTCATTGCATAAATATATTACTTCCAAGTTATTTGTTTACATATTCTTCATTTTATATCCACATTGAAGTTAATCGCGCATCAGTATTCCTTGCGTTTGGAAGTTAATCGTGCATCAATATTCCTTAGTTAGAGGAATTTTGGAAGACTGCTTTCCAGTCAGTCTTTCCTACCCAACTCAATCTAGGTAACAGTGCCGGCCATGTACCAAGGCCATTCAACAGAACCGTGGAAACTGAACATTATTGCCAACCCAGCATAATCTTCTACTTTGTTGACCCGTCTACGCCATTTAATACACTTATGTTTATCAATAGCATAGTAGTTACCAGTAGTCACCGCAATGCAGCATTGTAATGTAATCATTGCGTGCTGATAAATTTCATGTTCATTGTGTTCATTGTGTTAGGTATATATTAATGTCAACTTCACCAGTTACATTGTAGGGTGAAGTATTCCTGTGCAGATGTATGCTAACTTGCATTTTTTTATCTATGGTATAAGGTTCTTAAGTTATTGAATTTAACTTAGGTACTACCTATTTATATATAAGGTACCAGTTCACTAAATATATAGTTCTTAAGCATTAGTGTGACAGAGCAATGTAGTTATTAGCCAAATTCACAGATTATAGCTGGATTGGTGCCAGTCCTTTATGAAATAACCCATTTTAAGGTCAGTTTTAAGGAACAAGAATGTCAAGACAAAGATAACCCATGGCCTGATAATGATGTGGAAGATGGGGAGATCTCTGTGAGAGATTCCGATACAGAACAGCAAACAGATGCTGAACCAGAGGTAAGCCAGAATAATGAACACAATGTCAATTCATTTCTCGATGAACTTGCCAATGAAGTTGGTAAGAAGGAAAATGTTGGCCCACCTATTATGGACAAATAAGCTAATATACTTGAAAGTGTTTTGCCGAATGTCCTCAGTGATGATAAAGTCTCCAGTAAAGAAGACTTGCAGACCTGAAAACTTAGTGGGACTCTCTCAACCCACAGTACAGTTTGGGCAGAATTGTCAGTAGAAACTAAGCACAGAGACCTCATATACCAAAAGATACCATCTACTGGTACTCTTCAGTGGCATGATATCCTTGGTGACACTGACAGATACCCTGATAAAATCTGTCTTAGCCAATGTAGAAATTCCTACAGAACAGATCAAGTCAGCCCTACCTGACCTGACAAATGGTCTAGCACTTGTATCCTCAGTGGCACAAGGCATCAATATGAGGAGAAGAGATCTAATAAACCCAGAGCTAAATAATGACCTCATGAATTTGCTCACCACTGCAGGCAACCCGGTAACTCGATCAACAGCTTGGTGAGAACTGGAGAAAGCTAAGAGAAGCATCAGACAATGGTAACACAAGTGTCGCGCCCATGCATGCAGTGGAAATGAAAGTCTTCAATCCATATTTCCACAAATGGCTCTCTTGTACACCAGAACAAGTGATAGAGTGCACCAAAAAACAAGGGACCCATGGGTCACGGCGCTCAGCTGTTATACAGATAAAAAATATGATTTGGGAAAGAGGCACATGCTGGTTTTGTGTGGTAATAAATATAAGCTTTATTATGAGTTGTTGGTGTTTAGAATATGTATGATTTTGATAGTATCTTTTGAGACAGGGAAGAGGATTGATTTCATTTATTTTATTAACAAATGCAGTGCTATTGTCACACAGATTTTGACTTGGCCATATAACGTATAAGCAGCACATATTATAAAAGAGTTGAACTTTTTATTAAAATTTAATAACAAATATTGTGCCAATATAATTTTTATTAAAAAACATTATAAGAAAATCATATGATTTTTTAAAAATAAAATATAACTGAAATGATTATTGAAATAATATTATAGAATATATTCATGAATGCATTCATGAATACATTTTGAAAGTATCTGCACTGGTATTCAAATACTTTCATTTTAACCTGAATTCCGTTTCTTATGCAATAAAATTTTTTAATGCAGTACATATTCATATTCGTATTCAAATACATTTGCAAAGCATTCGCAAATGTCTAGTATTTATTCAGTTTTAGCCAAACAAAGATGTTGAGAATCCAGAATATAAAAAATTCACAAATTTAAATAATGATCATAAGTACCTGGTTTTATGACTTTTATTTATATTAAAAAAATAAATGTAATATATTCACTTTGGACTACTTTCACATCAATCTACACACTAGACACAGTAGGAATCTAGATTAATATTATCAACTGCATCTTTGTCTATCATTAATTTTCTTCATATGATCCCAAATGATTAGTAATGAATAATATGATTTATTATTTTATCATTAAAATTTCACTGAAAAATACCATAGGTGACTGAATGGTGTTATTTGGAATAACATTGACATTGACATTCTATCCATCCATACAAGATTCTTACATCATCAGTAACTGCAAGTTAATTTTCTGTTACTCATCAACTAACAAATTCCTTTTCTATTAATTTTTCTTTAATTTGTTATAAAAAAAACAATAAAAAATTATTAATTTATTGTTTATTGTTATGTTGTTTTTCAAAACAACTACTAGATGAGTTGGGTTGGACACCTGGATCAACTGTGGCTGGGCATTAGCTGCCTGGCTGCCCCAGTGTATGCTTCGCTCAAGCATGCATAATCTGATGAAAGGTCAACAAGGTCAACATACAGGTGACTAAAGAGGGGCTGGATTAAGCCTGGGTCTGACATGGTCTCATATAAACATTAATAAAAGCTACAATATTTGGCCAATTTCTTTAAGCTTACTAAACTACAAAGATGAAATCCTTATGTGTGCATGATATGAAAATTATATCAACAGTGCTCTCAGGAAACAAACGTGCCATGGTCAAAGTTGGGCAAAATTTTAGGTACTAATTTTATATTTATACTAATAACTTATAAAATTTGAAAAATTCAGAACTAATTTTTGGTATTCAATTGAATCTTGATTAAATAATGTTACATCCCTGACAAAAAATCTCTAGCTTCAGCAATCCTCTTGTTAAGGGAGTATATTTCTTGATTTTTTAAAAAGTGCATTATGTTTGGGCCCAGCTGATCGTGATTGGACTATAAATGTTTCTCCACTGTGATACTATATCGAGTCGATAAAGCTTATGAATATCATGTACATGTTGGGCTATTATAAAGGAATGTTATGTAATATGTGAGTAAATGATAAATGAAATTACCTGACTGATGGATTAATAGAGTCAAATAAAGTGGTTTATTTTTTATTTATTTAGGAGGGGTTGAAAATTGTGATATATTTTAGCAAATATGAATGCAATGACAGAAGAAATAAGCAGTAGTAGAATGATGATAACGCTATTTGTTGAAGGATCTAAAGTGTATGGTAGTCTGCAAGCGTTCAATTTGACAGATATGATGTTATGATTAACTATGCTGATGAAGTGATTTATGAATATGTGACTGTATGACACAATATCTCTTTAGTCTTGACAAGGTACATTATTGTGATGCCCACTATGTCTACATATTACACAATATTGACATAATTTCTGGCATGTACATAGGTACCTATGGACGAATAGTTATACAAAATATTAAAGTATGAATATATCTGATTCATCTTGTTCTTGCTTACTGAGGCTGACTTTGGGATGGGGTTCGGAGAAGGGAAAAGTGAGGGCAGCACGAAGGTGGATGTAGAAATATTCTATTGTTATGTTTTTCATTTATATAAGAATATGAAAAGCTAAGAGGAAAGGGGCCCTCCTACTTGGTTATAGTAAAGTTCTAAATATATGATTGCAAACTAATACTCTGACAAGACTGTCATGAAGCAAAACAGTAAAAGTTTTGAGATACTGTGTTGCATACAAAAATTTACAGATGGACAGGCAAGTGGACAGAATGGACTAATACCTTTATTTCACTTTCAAGAGAATAATGCATTTAAGTTTATATATAATCCTATTTTTTTAAGCAGATCCACTTTTTCCATTAAGAAGTTTTTATCTGTATCATTTTTTATTTACAGGTTTATAAATTTTTAATTAAAAAACCTGAAAATATAAGTTAAAATATTAGAATTGTTGCAAAAGTTGCAATCATTATATATACAGAGTAAAAAACATTGGGTCATATTATGCATACACATATATTTTATTATTTTTAAATCATAAATGTTTTAACTGATTTTAAAAGAAAATAATGCCACAACATGGCATCTACAAGAATATTCCTTGAATCACTATTAAAAAGTTTTGCATATTGGAGTTTTCAGGACATGCTTAATTTTATTCACCAAAATAAAATAAAAGTAAATTTGACAAAATAAAACATGTTTTCAAATAAAGTATACACACTGTTGGTTGAATGAGGGACAAACAATATCATTTTGCTAATTACTATCCCAGTTTTATTTAATTACTGGAATTAATAGTCAATTTCACACCTGGTGAAGTTTTTACTCTTCTGAAGTAAGGAATTACTTATCTCATGAACATCCAGACTTTCACAGCAATACACCACTTTGTGGACACAATTAAATGTACACTTTAATCATTGTAACCCTGGTGGTTCAATACAAAATCTAAAATGTAGCATGTCCAAGAATAAAATAAAATACAGAAAAATTATAACATTCATCTAGTTAATGCACCAGCTGGGGGGGATGAGTGCAGGGCGAGGGGAAGCCTGCTAGTAGTGGCCAAGCTGGGCCAAGGTAAGCTGCCTGGGGTGGGTTACATAATGCAAGTGAAAGCTGTACTACTAGGTGGGCTAGATGTAAACAACACTTGACATGGTGTGTGAAAACATGAATAAAAGCTATTCATTCCAATCAATTTCTTTTGAAAGTTCAGATTTTAAAAGATTAAATCCTTATGCATATATGCTGGGAAAATTAAATCAACAGTGCCAAAGTTGGACAAAATTTAAGGTATTGTTTTTTATTTATGCTAATAACTTGCAAAATTTGCAAAATTCAGATCTAATTTTGGGTAAACAATTGAATTTTGATTTAAAAAAGTTATATTCCTGAAAAAAGGTCTCTAGGTTCAGCAATTCTCATGTGAGTAAATATATTTCCTGATTTTTTAAAAAATTGCATTATGTTTTGGCCCATAACTTCAAAATAATACTCAATAGACCTAATTTTTGGTATGTTCACAGAAAATGTATAAAAGAATGTGAATACTAAATACGATCATAAACAGATCAGTGGTTTTGATATTAGGCAGCCTTGAAGTGTAACAATGGCTTTTTTTATGGAAAACGGAGTTTTTTTTCCTTAATATCTTGAAGGAACAAAGTCCTAATGACCCAATTTTCAGTATGGTAGGAGATTTTGGGGACATCTAAAATTATGTCAACAGCCTGGGGAGCATAGAGATGTGCACTGAATGACCTACAGTCATCAAAGTGGACTGCTTGACAATGTAAGGGAATACAACAAGAGCCTCCAAAAAAATTCAATAACTAGCCTAATTTTGCAGCTTTTATTTTCAAATTTCAGATTTTAACAGATTAAATCCTTATGTATACATGGTGTGAAAATTAAATCCACAGTACTTACAGGAAAAAAACGTGCCATGGCCAAAGTTGGGCAAAATTTAAGGTACCAATTTTATATTTTTGCCAATATTTAAAAAAATTTAACAGATTTTGATCTAATTTTTGGTATACAATTAAATTTTGATTAATTAAAGTTGTATTACTGGAAAAAAGTCCCTACCTTTAACACTTTGGGTCTTAAGTGACCAAATATCTTCCTGATTTTTTTACAAAGTGCATTATGTTTGGGCCAATAACTTTTTTAAATTATATAATACTGACTTAATATCTGGCATGTACATAGGAACTATAAAGAGGAATATTCATGGTAAATATGAAGAAAACCAGATGAGTGGTTTTGATATTAGGCAGTCCTGAAGTGTGAAAATAGATTTCTAATAAAAAATTGAGGTTTTTCCTTAATATCTCGAAGGAACGAAGTTCTATTGACCCAATTTTCGGCATGGTAGAAGATTTTTGGGACATCTAACTGTATGGAAAATTTCTGATTCGTAGGTAAAATGGTGTCGAAAGTGCCAGTCTTACGGACGGACATCCGGACAGACGGACGGACAGACAGACGGACGGACGACGGACAATGGACCACGACTATAGCTCGGATGACTTATAGTCAGCTGAGCTAAGAAGACCCTTTGGCCAACAGAGAAAGTTATCCAGACCTAACCAATGGCAAAACCAGCAGTGATTCAGAGAGGACTACTGAGCCCAAAAAGGAGCCCAATGACAGTTATTAATGGTGGTGCAAATACTGGATATAATATCAGATAAGCCAGATAAGATTGCTGGTAATATCAGGCATTTTCACAAACAATGGGAAAAAAACCTGACTTCTGATGTGACAGGTTGTGTACATGTTAAACTTCATTAACTCACCTGATCAGACTGTGATCATTAAATTTACTCCCATTAAATGGGTTATGATGCTCAGCTGACTAGGAAGAGATTCACAAAATGAATTTTATCATCCGAATGCCATATTTTGTATGTGGAATCTTCAAAATCAACAAGAAGAAAAAGTTTCATGATAATATGTCCAGCCATTCCAATGAAATCTAGCCTTTTTGTATGCAGTCAGCTGACCTAAAAATAACCATCTACATATTTGAAGGACATTCTTGGATGTAAAGACAGAAGATTCTAGGTCCAGCAGTAAAGTGTTGTACCCTGTCTGACTGTCTAAGTGCTTAAACATTCTGGTCAGTAATATAGGTCACCATGACCGTATATCAGGTTTCCATGGATATTGCCTAAGACTTCCCTGTATATTACATTTGGACATTCTAGGGCCAGCAGATACAATTTGTGCCCATCTGATTGCCAGGATGCTAAAATTCTTGTTTTAGGGTCAAAGTTCACAGAATAAAGGTGAATTTCAAGTTAGTAGATTCTAGGCCTAGAGGATACAATTTGTGTCCCCTGATTGACTGGGTGCTCAAAATCATGTTTTGAGCATGTAGTTAAAAAAATATAGGTCACCATGACTTACTTTCAGGTTTCAATGGAGATTTGACGAGGACCTCCCTTGATGTCCAGTTAAAAGTTTATAGGTCTAATCATTACAATTAATGCCTTGATAACAGATGGACTGCTTCATCTGAAGGTCTGGTAAATAGAAAAAAGATGCATAAAAATTGGAAAAAAATATATGTGGTGCCACCAGTCTTCAGGAAATGATAAAACACTCCATGATCAATACGCATTGAAAACATCTTTGCAATCAATACATAAATCATTCAGATATTGGAGCTTTTGCAACAATTTTTTAATTATTGTTGGAGGTACTTTTGAGCCCCATAGCTCAGAGAACATAGGTCATAGTGACCCTATTTCAGGTTTCCAAGGAGATTTTTTATGGATTTTTTTTTCTATCAGTTTTCAGTAAGAAGATTCCAGGTCCAGTGGTTAGGATTTGTGCATTGTTTACAGACAGACAGAAAGACACACAGACAAACAGATGGAAGACAGACAAAGAGTGATCACTATAGCTCTGATGACTTTCAATCAGCTGAGCTAAAAATCAACAAAATACTTGCACAATCCAATAAATCTCACAACTTGTTGGCACCATGGTGTCATGCTTACCAGGTGTAGAATTTAGTGCATTACACGACAAGAATCTGGAGTTAGAAAAGATTCAGCCACTGAGGGAAAGCAAGAGCAATTTTAATTCGAAGATCAATCTGTCTGCCCAAGCAATTGAGGATATACATTGATGGTCTGATATTTCTTTGTTTCAAGCATTAGTGTGACAGTGGCATAAATAAAGAATGTTACAACTAAGTGACAGTTTGATTTTGCTGCCTTATTTTGTAGCTGAGTCAAAACAATGTCTTAGAAAAATAAACAACTGCTTTAAATTGACAATTGGTCTTGTTCAGAGGTTGGGTATAAGAATAGTATCGCCATGTAGATTTTTGTTCCTCCGGATGCTGTGTTGTATGTGGTTAAGTTGAATCCACAAGAACTGTGTTGTAGTTTACTTGTTTATTATAATTATTTGCATCTGATGAAGTCCAGATACTGACTGTCTGGTTTAGTAACCAGTACACATATATATACATGATTCAACATTCATAATTGACATTAACATTTCTATAACAGATCATACAAGGCACATATTACATAACACATACACATAAATGCATGAAAGTAGACATCTCGGTTTTTACCTTTCAAAGCCAAACAGTGAATACACAATCTAATTAATGCCAGACAGTTTGTGAATCAATTCACCTTCTTTGGCACCTTGAGAGTTAGACACATACTAATTAACTCTTATCCTGATGTAACATGAATCTTGTGCACTTGACTATGAAACACTGGCATTCCAAATTGTAAACTTATTGTAATAAACACATTTAACCTGTAAAACACTTTGATTGTAAAACCAGGAATGATAATTCAAGTTACATTAATGAACAACGGCGAATAAATGAAGGACTAATTGTCACATACAACCCGCCAGACTCGTGAACTGTAACCATCTGTTTATTCCGTCAAAGGGGGTCGGCAACTGTCCAGCAGGGCCAACCAAAACATACTCTCCACGCAACATGCAATATCATGTAATAGTCTCTTATTTAGAATTACTCTGTGACATCTTCCCCTTTGTTAAGATATCTTTCAGACCGGTTGTCTGAAATAAAGTGTCATACTCTGCAATGAAATCATTAAAACAAACATGTTGCATTTAACCATAGATGAATCACTACGAGTCTCTTACTGGTATTGAAGCTGAATTAACCAGCCTTCTACGAAAATAAAGTTTCACCTTAACTGTTACTTTAATCACTTAGTCCATTGCAAATTCATTATGCCATGCAGGTTTTGTTTGTTTACTGGTACTTTTTCTCGGCGTTGGAATAGGCTTTGTTTGCACGCACGCGGTTTCTTGGTTGTCATGTTGTGTTGGAGGGGATAATGGGGAGTCATCTCTGAGATGATCTGGTGTCTTATCTGTCGTTCTTTCCTCAGGGTGGTGGTCATCAGTATCAGTGACAGGGTGCTGAAACTGAACTTGATTAGGAGATGGATTTAAGAATCTCTTGTTCCTCCTGTACGTTTGACCACTCTCTGTAGTGACGTAGTATGATCTGGGTGTATCATGTACTCCAGTAATTACAGCTGGCGTCCATGTTTTATCCAACTGTACTGTTACACTATCACCCAAGTGCGGATATTTTAGCAAGTCTGGCGTGTTGGTCATAGTAGTATTTCTGCTTCGTCTTTCGATTTGCAAATGAGATTTTGTCGAATCAACAACCTTTGGCTCCAGGGACTGATCGGAGCACGGTAATTTGTCATTTAAACGCCGACTCATGAGCAACTGAGCAGGCGAGTAAGATAGTCCACATATCGGAGTATTCCGATATTCAAGAAGAGCAATATGCGGTTCCTTGCCTTAATGATAAGCTTTCTTTAACAGAGTTTTCATGATGTTGACAAATCGTTCACTCTGTCCGTTTGATTGTGCGTATGTAGGGGAACTAGTAACCGTACGAAATCCCCATTGTTGAGCGAATTCTTTGAAAGTATAACTACCGAAGGGCATACTGTCACTCACCAAAACATCAGGAATGCCTTGTCTGGCAAATATTGGTTTTAGAGCGTTGATTACTCCCTTAGCTGTTTTGCTATCCAACTTGGTTATCTCAGGATACTTTGAAAAATAATCGACTACAACCAAATATGCTTTTCCTTGAAAGTCAAACAGATCCGCCCCAAGTTTACACCATGGGCATTGTGGTATGCTATGCGATATCAGCGGTTCTTTGTAGTTCGATCGCTGGTACTTGGCACATGTGGCACAGCGTTCAACGAACTTTATGATGTCTTTGTACATGTTAGGCCAGTACATGATATCTCGTGCACGATTTTTACATTTCTCCATTCCAAGGTGACCTTCGTGCAGTTTGACAAGTATGTCCTCATTCCCAGATTCAGGAATTATCAGTCTATCTCCTACAAACAGTAGTCGTTTTCCTCATGGATCTGATCGCGCAAATTCCAAAATGGTTGAAGATCATGAGGAACTGAGGGTTTGTGCTTTGGCCACCCACAAGATACATAGTTTTGTATTTTACAAAGGTCTTTGTCTAATTTGGTCGCTGCGCCAATTTGCTCGAGCCTCATCGGTGTCGCCGGATAAGTGGCTGTGACCTCATGAATGCACATGTCAGTGCCAATTGTGTCACAAGCTGGTTTGTCTGATACGTGCGCTCGCGATAGCGTATCAGCAACATACATTTTGGATCCTGGTACATATTGAATACCGAGCTGATATTTCATGAGCTTTAGGAGCATCAATTGGATCCTGGGGGTAGCACTATACAGCGGTTTTCGAAATATGGCCTCCAGGGACGATGATCACTCTGCACTTCAACTTGAGAACCATATATGTATTGGTGGAACTTTTCTGCGGCAAACACAATTGCTAGTAGTTCCTTCTCTATTTGCGCATATCTGGTTTCAGTATCGGTTAACGAGCGAGATGCATACGTGATTGGTTGCCCGGCCTGTATTAAACATGCACCGAGACCTGTGGATGATGCATCTGCCTGAATTGTCAGCGAACTTTCAGGATCATTCAGCCGGAGAACAGGTTTACTACTGAGATCCATCGCTGCCTCGTGTTCAGATTCCCATGTCCACGATGTGTCAGCTTTCAACAACTATCGCAGGGGGCTGATGACGGATGATTTGTTTGGAATAAAGGGAGACAAGAAATTCCACATTCCCACTAGGCGTTGAACTGATTGCTTGTCAGTAGGATTTGGCATGTCTAGTATAGCCTGGATTTTGTCAGTAGGATTTGGCATGTCTAGTATAGCCTGGATTTTTGCACTATCAGGCTTAAGTCCATCTGCACCGAGTCGCACTCCCATATACAACACTTCCGACTTTTTGAGTTGCATCTTGTGGCGATTGAATTTAATGTTGTGCCTTCTTGCACGCTCAAGAACGTTATAAAAAATCTGGTCATGATGCGCCTCATCTTTAGCTGCTATGACCATGTCATCAGCTACGACGTACACTCCCTCTGTATCTCCAAATATCTGGAATGTTTTCTTTTGTTGTTCTTGCCAGCACTCGAGATACCAAACGGCATCTGTTTAAAACAGAATCTGCCAAATGGTGTATGAAAAGTACACAGTGCAGCGCTATCAGAGTCAAGTTCTACCTGCCAGTAGGCGTCTTTCTGGTCCAAGATTGAGAAAAGCTTGCATCCGCTTAGCTTGCTAACTATATCATCAAGCGTTGGTGTCTGGAAATGTTCACGACAAATTGATTTGTTCAGTTGCTTAGGATCTAAGCATATTCTCAAAGAGCCGTCTCGCTTCTCTGTGATTGTCGTGTTCGTCAGACACGCAAACAATGAAGAATGGAACACCAGTTTAACAGAAACAGAAGAATGTATTCGCTCAAGGAACATGGCGATCCCACATAAATATTCATGAGTCCCGGGTGTCCCGGTCTTAGCGATTACCGCGTACATTTTGACATGGAATATTCAGGGCTATGCTTATTACTGAATTACTATAAAATAAATTATGAGAACTATCTCCACACCTCCCTTCCTGAGTACTTAAACTGGTAAATACAATTACTCAAAAGGAAATAGGTAAGTTAAATCCCTCTAATGAATCTGGTATCAGAATATCTCAAAATGATTAAAGGAATTGGACCCGTCCAAGACTTATGTATGGTTATCCATACCTTACCAGTAATATGTACATCTCAAAACAACGTGACTACGGAACAACATAATCTTTCAAGTACTCAGGTCTCTTTCTGAGTCTCTTTGACACTCTGGGTTCCGTTGCCACAAAGTCTGGTACATCTAGATCAGACTCGGCTTCCTGTGCTTGCTCGGAACCCTCATGTTCAGGATCCTGCTGTGAGAGATGTCTGCGATTTCGGCGAAGTAACCCGGAATCAGTTTCAACAATATACGATCTTAGGGTATCTGCTGGTTTCTGTACTGTACCTTCACCTACCCCTTTTACCCACACGTGATCTCCCATTGCTAGATCACCGAGAGATTTTGTGCGACGACGCTTATTGAAGTTATCTGCTTGCTTTGCACAGGCAGTTTCTTCACTTGCTCTCAGTTCACGAATATTTACGCACTTTGGCTCTAGTAGTGAGGGTAAAGTCGGAACTGGGGTGCGAATTTGGCGACTACCTAGGAGTTGGCTAGGCAAGTATCCATTGGCCAGTCGAGTAGCACGATATGCCTAGATACCAAGCCACAGATCTTTGGATTTTTTCAGTATAGCTTTTGCAGTTTGCACGGCACGTTCACTCTCACCGTGGCTCTGAGGATACCTCGGGCTGGATGTGATATGCGCAAAACTCCAAGCTGTAGCAAACCCCTGAAACTCCGCACAAGCGTTCTGCGGCCCATTAGCTGAATAAACCTGCTCTGGGCTCCCATGACAAGCAAAGAACTGTTTCAGTTTCTCTATCACATGTTTAGCTGTCGTCTGCGTTAACACAGCTATCTCGAAAAATCTGGAGTAGTAATCAACAGCGATCACATAGTGCTTTCCTTTCAGTTCAAATAAATCTGTCCCAACGACTTGCCATGGTTGGTCAGGAAATCTGCTAGTCATCAGTGTCTCCGGTCTGTTTACTCTCTCTGGCGTACATAACTTGCACATAAACACTTTATCATATAACTGCCGACTCAGTCCTGGCCACCAGACTGAGGAAAGAGCTCTGTCTCTACACTTTGCTATTCCCAAATGTCCTTCATGCAGTTTATCCAAAATTTCTAATCTCAAAACGGCTGGAATCACAATACGATTGTCCTTCAGTAGCAAACCATCAATGACTGAGAATTCAGTTTTGTAGGCCCAATACGGTATCAGTGACTCAGGCAAATTTGCTCTAGCTGGCCATCCACTATCCACATATTTCATCAACTGAGCACAAATTTCATCATCCGTTTGTAGAGTTTTGATCTGCGCGAGGCGATTTTCTGTAACCGGTAGACTGTCCATAATCATGCTCACATAGGCTTCTGTAGCATGTTCCAATTCTGCACGGACGTCAACACTTGCAATTAGCTTTCTCGATAACGTGTCAGCTGTGACCAGAGTTTTACTTGGCACATGTGAAATTGTGTAACTGTATTGCATAAGTCGCATCCGGAAGCGTTGGATACGCGGTGTCATCTCTGTTAAATCCTTAGTACTGAGTAAAGGCACCAGAGGTTTATGATCAGTCTCTATATGGAATGTCGGCAACCCAAACAGGAAGTCATGAAAACGCTCACAAGCCCATGTGACGGCTAAGGCTTCCTTTTCAATCTGTGCGTAACGTTTTTCGGCATCACTAAGCGAACACGAGGCATATGTGATAGGCTTCATGGACCCATCCGTTTGTTTCTGCGACAAATGGGCTCCCAATCCATACAAAGACGCATCTGCGGAGAGTACGGTATCACGTGTGGGACTCTAGAATGCCAATGTCAGTGAACTTG
This sequence comes from Sipunculus nudus, assembly GCA_026874595.1. Classification (NCBI taxonomy): domain Eukaryota; kingdom Metazoa; phylum Annelida; class Sipuncula; order Golfingiida; family Sipunculidae; genus Sipunculus; species Sipunculus nudus. Next base: position 77,153,385 of record CM049313.1, on the reverse strand, counting down.
TCAAGATTTGTTTCACCCGCTGAAACGCCGATTCCTGTACCGAAGTCCAAATCCACTCATTTCGCGTACTTAAGAGATCTCGTAGTGGTTGTGTCACAGAGGCCAGATCTGGCAGGAACTTGCTTTGGTGGTTAACCATGCCAAGGAAACGCCGCAGTTTCGGTACGTTCTGTGGTGCGTCCATATCGACTACAGCCTGGACCTTCTGTCGATCAGGATGTATTCCATCACTATCGACTAATTGACCCAAGAAGCGGATCCGATTCTCAAAAACTGACACTTTCGGAGATTGAGCGTAACGCGATTCTCTTTGAGACGTTGTAACACTGCCTCGAGACGCCAATCGTGTTCATTCTGAGTAGCTCCGTATACTACGATATCATTAATGAGGCACACTACGCCTGCTAACCCGTTGAGGATTTCCGTAACGCGACGTGTAAAATGTTCTGGGGCGGAAGAGATTCCGTAGGGCAAGCGCAAATACCTGTATCGCCCGAACGGTGTTATAAATGTGGTCATCAAAGATGATTCATGATCGAGTTTCAGTTGCCAGAACCCGGAACTGGCATCGAGCTTCGTAAAATATTTCGAATCATTGATTTGTCCGAGAACTTGCTCAACGGTAGGTAGCATGTATCGCTCGCGAACTACGCTGTTGTTTAGCTTTGTCAAGTCCGCACAAATACGCAATTCACCACTTTCCTTGGGTACAACTACCATTGGCGAACACCAGTCAGTTGCACTAGTCACTGGAGTAATGACATTTGAATCTTGCATTCGATCGAGTTCTGCTTTTATGCGATCCATCAGCGGTAACGGAATATGTCTCAGAACATTCAGAGAATACGGCTTTGCATCTGGCTGAAGTTTGATACTGTATTCACCAGAAACTTCCCCATGCCATCAAATAGTTCAGGGAATTTCGCTTTGTATTTAGTCTTATCATCTGATGAGCTAGTATCACTATTACTGACTTCGCCAACTCTGGTGAGTACTTTGAGTGCACAAATTGCTGGTCGGCCAAGCAGCGGTTGACTAGTACCCTTTAAAATGTATACATCTTGTGTGGTTGTGGCAGTGTCTGTTTTTAGCGTAGTATTCACTTTACCTACCACTGGTAACTTTATATTGCCCGGTCCATACAATACCCTGTCTGTATGGAGCATTTGTCCATGTACTTTCTCTTGGTACAGTTTCTCGGGTATAACTGATACATCAGCACCTGTATCAATTTTAAATATGACTGGAAAGTCCCCCATATGTACCTTAACACACCACGCTGTCTGGTCATCTGTGTAGACTTCACCCAAAAAGGGATCAACTGGTGCTGTTTCAATTTCACCTACGCGCTTACCAGATGTGGCTGCTCTACATGCACGAGCATAATGTCCCCTTTTTGAACATTTATGACAAGAAACATCCCTTGCAGGACATTCTGATCTTGGATGCCAAGGTGTTTTAGCACACCTACCACATTTTGATTTGTTTGGACTGTTTTGACTGTATCTGGGTGGTGGCTTTTGTTGGTGGGGTGGTCTTGGTGCTGGGTTTCCCTGCGATCGAAACTGCGACCTCTGGCGGTAGGTCTTGACGGCATCAACATTTAAGTTTTGGTTTTGACTCTGCCTGACTATCGGCTGCTGTTGCATAAGGCTTTCATTAAGGCGAGCCTGTGCCACTGCACTCTCTAATGTTAACCTAGAATCTAACTGTAGTTTCTTTGACAAGATGGGGTCTTTGACACCTACAACAACACGGTCCCGTATCATCTCATCCCGCAATGTACCAAAGTCACAGTGGTCAGCCAAGCTATATAGCGCCGTGATGAAATCATCCATGGATTCACCATCATTTTGTACCCGGACACTAAACTTGCTGCGCTCAAACACGTGATTTCGTTTGCCAGTAAAATAAGTTTGAAATTCATCATGCACTTTCTGATATATTTTCTTATCCAGGGCTGATAGCGTAAATGTGTTCATGATATCGTCTGCTTTATCGCCCATTAGATAGATGAACATATTTTCCTGTTCCTGGTCTGTTTTTTCTGCGAGCCCGGTTGCTTTCCGAAATCTCTCGAACCGTCGGCTCCAACTGGGCCATTCGTCCGGAGTAAAGCTGAACGCCGCGAGGCCGGTACCTGATACTGTGCCATCTTCAGTTCCAAAGCGTGGATATTCAGTTTATCTCACTTCTGACACCATGTCGTGTTCATCAGACACGCAAACAATGAAGAATCGAACACCAGTTTAACAGAAACAGAAGAATGTATTCGCTCAAGGAACATGGCGATCCCACATAAATATTCATGAGTCCCGGGTGTCCCGGTCTTAGCGATTACCGCGTACATTTTGACATGGAATATTCAGGGCTATGCTTATTACTGAATTACTATAAAATAAATTATGAGAACTATCTCCACAGTGATGACGAGATTATTTACCCAGTCAGTGGGTTTGTTAATAGGCTCAATGATCCCTAACTCACACATTTCATTGAGTTTAACACGAAGTGGTTCATAAAGTTTGTGAGGTACCCGTCTTGGAGGTTGAATTGTCGGCTGAGCATCAGCACTTAGTTGAATGTGATATTGCCCGGGATATTTGCAAAGTCCTTCAAACACATCAGAGAATTTACTGAGAATATCATCAGTTGACAAACTCTGGCAATCTATAGTGTGTTGTTCTGTGGTAGCATTTGCTCCAGACTGAAGTGATCCTAATTTTATTGAAGTGTCAAGACCTAAGATCGGTGGAGATTTTTTCTTTGTCACGAAAACTTTGGTTGTCTGACTGGTATTCCCGATTTTTATTGTTATCTGGGCACATCCTGCATGCTCTACCACTGTGTCACCAAATGCTCTCAGAAGGACGTTTGAGGGCTGCAGCTCTGGGCGGTTTCGTATGCGTTTCCATGTTTTCCATGGTATTGTGTTAACTTCCGCTCCGCTATCAACTTTCATGCGAATCTTACTATCACAAAATTTCACTGTTTCAAACCATGCTTTTTGATCTGCAGCTACTGTCTCTATTGATTTGATAGTGAGTGGACACAAAAAGAATTCATCCTCTGAGCTGTTATCATTCGATTCGGCGGAGACATTATGTACCTGCCTGGGTCTGGGATTACGCGTTCTACAACACCTGGCGAAGTGATTTGGCCTTGAACATTTTCTACAGGTCTTGCCGTATGCAGGGCAGTCTGTCGGTGTGTTAGTCTCGTGATTACGGCCACAACGAACACACCTGTTTGAATGGGATGATGCTGTGTTTTGATCTCTGATATTGGGTACAACATTACGTCTGGACCTGCGTAGTGCATTGACAGTTCTCTGACTTTGAGGGTTACACTGTGGCACCATGGCATGCGTTTCTCTATGTGTAATTTCTGAAGCTTTACATATGTCAACAGCTTTTACAAGAGTAAGTTCCTTCTCACGTAAAAGTCTCTCTTTAAGTGCTCTCTCAGTTATGCTGAATACAATTTTATCTCTAATCATGTTATCACATTCAAGAAACTCGCACTTACTGCTCAATGTTTTCAATTGTGTCAGATAATCATCAAAGGGCATCTGTTCTCCTCGTTTGTAGTCCCAGAATTTGTATCTGTTAAACACACTCCTTTTCTCCCCGGTCAGTACCATTTCAAATTTTGCCAGAACGTGAGCGTAATTTGTTTTATCCTCATCTGCCGACCACTCGAACATGTTGAATCTTGTCAAGGCTTCTGGTCCTAACGCAGTGAGTAACATACCAATTTTTACGTTGTCAGGTTACTCGTGGGCTTCTTTTGCCGTCATTACAGTTCAAACATTTGTCGAAACTGTTCCCAACTGCCTGCAACATCTCCATCGAATGAAAGTGGTCCAGGGGGTCGGAAATCTTCCATTTTCGACTTCTGACACCATGTCACATACAACCCGCCAGACTCGTGAACTGTAACCATCTGTTTATTCCGGGAAAAGGGGTCGGCAACTGTCCAGCAGGGCCAACCAAAACATACTCTCCACGCAACATGCAATATCATGTAATAGTCTCTTATTTAGAATTACTCTGTGACACTAATGACTAATCTGAAGCTTTTACAATCTGGTTCCTAAAGCTTTATTTAGGTATTTTATCCACTAGTGATAATACTGGAGTAGATTGTTGTATGAATTTCTGTTTTTGTATGTGTTTAAAAAATATTAATATGATATTTAATTAGTTTATAAACCTTAAAATCAAGCACAACCTAATTACATCATGATTCTAAAAATTAATTTTAACTAATAGATAAGACTGGTACCATAATATGATGTTTAATTGGAATCTTTACCAAGCCTCGGCTAGGTATTGCCTTGTTCACTGAGGAAGGAGATTTTTTGTTATGCCATGACTCTAAATCTGCTGCCCATCTTGGCCACAATAACATGTATGCCAGGTCAAAATGACTTTTCATTTGGCACCAAATGCCATTTGACTGTGAATTATATTTTAAATGTTGCCGCATCTGTTATGTCAACAAGAAGGCCAGCGTAAAACCCAGGGCTAGTCTGAAAAGCTTCCACTCTGGATTTCCCATGGAGGATGTATATTTGGATGTCCTCGGCCCATTCCCTATCATTAAGAGCAGAACCAATATATCCCCGTCATGATCAACCAATTCGTAAAATGGGTCAAGTGCACTGCTATCCCAGACCAAACTGCAGAGCTCATTGCTAGTAAGTTTCTTGAGCATTTTATTGCAACATTCAGCTACAACAATCTATCCATACAGATCAGGGATCTAACTTCCAACCAAGCTTATTCAGTGCCTTTTGCAAATCGTTTAGCATTGCCAAAACCAGAACCACACTATACCACACATCATCCAATGGGAATGTGGAATGGCAAAATCCAACCTTTCTTCAAATGATTTGTGGTCTAATGCAGGGGACTGTCCGAGAGTGGGATAAGGACTTGGCGATAATCAACATGGCACTCCATTCTATGGTCAACCCAAGCACTGGTTATTCTGCAAACAAATTCATGCTGGGTCTTGAGGTCCTGCAACTGAAAGACAATCTTTGGCCACCCTTACCAACAGCAAGTGGAATCACATGTGTTGGTCTCTGTGCTTTGGGAGAAGATGAGTCATGTACACGGCAAGGTCCGGCAAAAGTTGCAGGCAACTCAGTTGTATCAGGAGACTTGGTACAACTCTAAGCTTCAAGAGAATGTGTTCATGCCTGGTGAAATTTTCTACCTGCTGAACAAAGCTTCAAAGAAGGATGTGAAACAAAAACTACAACCAATGTACATGGGTCTGTATAGAGTAGTCCAGAATAAACATCCTCTGTACTGCAAGTGGACCAAAGGAAAGACCTAATTCTTCATTGCGGCAATACCAAACTGTGCAATGACTGCTTCATACCATTGTGGCTCCACAGAGCAAGAAACAGGTTTTGGCAGGGTGAGCAAGTTAAGGGAGTTTTATGAAGCTAAATTCATCTTTGATTATGATGAAGAAGTTGCTCCCCAATCTCAGAAAATAGTAAAGGGACCCAGTAAGGATTTTGGTCACCTTATGCAAAGGCATTTTGTAGAACAGCACCTAGTACTTACCATGACGGTTCCAGCCATCAACAGCCAGTTTGAGCTGTCAGGTGCAGGAGGGCTCCCAGTGCTCCCTTAAAGCTAGACACGAACACGTTAGCACTGTAGATAGGCAATATTGGTGTGACCAAGCCCTTGAGCCAGGATAAAAGTAGAGTTACAGTTAGTGGACTATGTTACAGAGGAAAGACATTTTGGGCAGGATAGTAACTTCAACTAAGATGAAATGGGAAACACCACAGACCATTACGTCAGCACCCCCAAACTGTATAACAGGTCTCCTTCACTTTAAAACAATAGCCATTTTTGTCTCACAGTTCTCCCCTTAGTTCATTTAAGTAACAAATCCCTAGGACCCTCAGTTCCCCGTACCTCTTCAGGAAGCACGTCACCTAAATTAAGAGCTGACCCAGCCGCTATTACAGCCCAGTTTGCATGTTTCTGCTGGTTGTGGCCCTGTCTTCTTCTCTAACTGAAGGTCGTTTTACTTATTACAACCTCCTACAACAAATGTTAAGGTGCCCAAAGACAAGACACAATAAAACCAAGGACCCATTGGTCATTGTGCTCATTTTACGTTGCCCTTAAAGGTAAAATTCTAAAATGATATCAAATGGAGTATGGGAAGAAGAGGTAATATAGGCCATGGTTGGTTGATACAATTGGTTTGGATTGATGCATAAGAAATTGTTGCAAACAACTTTTTTTTGTGATCTGACCATGTGTTTCCTAATGTTGAAAAAAAACTGAAGCATGTGAGCAGTTTGCAAACATAGGAAATATACTATTACCATGATCATTGGTTTGCTTTTTGATAAGCTGTTTATAATTCAGAAGCTTACACATATGCTCAACTAGATCCAATTTTTTTATACCAATTATTTTCTTCAATTTTATAAAATGTTGTGTTATTTATACTGGGAGTTCCAACACCTTAGCATATACATACAGGGTGTGAAATTTTATTCCACAGTGCTAACAAGAATAAAAGTTTATTCATGATTATGATTATGAAAAAAAAAGCCAATTACTTTATATCCCATTCTTGTTTTCTACGGCTGGAAAATTACTTTTTTTTATTACATCAAAATCTTATCAAGTTTATAAATTTTATACATTTGCAGGATAACATATATTTCTGATCTTATCAGTTGATTCACATTTCTAAACTGCATTAAGATTTATTTTGGTCAGATATCTCACATTATGCACACAGATGTATTTTTTTTTTTTTACCCTGAAAATATATTTTTTAAAATTGCAAAACAAATAATAATAAAAATAACATTTGATTCAGAATTTACAATTCTAAATTGCACCACTATTTATCCATATTTTGGCTGATATATTAATAAATTATGCAAACTAATGGGTTTATTTACATTTTGATTTTTCAATTTATTTTTTTTTAATTTATTTAAAAGGAAATTAAATTTAAAAATGCTACATTACCACAACACTCCAATTCTACATTGCACCACTATTTATCCATATTTTGGCTGATATATTAACAAATTATGCAAACTGATGGGTTTATTTACATTTTGATTTTTCAACTTATTTTTTTTAATTTATTTAAAAGGAAATTAAATTTTTTTTAACATGCTACATTACCACAACACTCCTTGAATTACAATTTTAAGAAAAGTTGTGTACATTGGTGTGGAAACAGCTTTACAATTAATGAAAATTTTTACAGTTGTCTGTTTTGTTGTGCGCAGGAGTGTTACATGTGTCTGTTGACATTGGGTGTAGGGCAGGCATATTTCATTACTATGGGAACCTCGCTTGTTTGGGCGCTGGCTCACCTGTGGGGCCTGAAGCGTGGAAACACAGCCTTCTTTGATCTTGATGTTTCAGGTCTGTTTATGTGTGTGTGTACTGTTCCTTGGGAATTTTCCATTTCTAGTATTTTCAGATGAGAAGCCATAAATTAGGGGCTGTGTTAAGAGCTTTGAGAGAGAGAAAAATTCTAGCTGACACGTAAGAAAAATTCCAGCTGACACGGAAGAATTTGAGTTAGCTTTGGGACCTTTCCAATAATTGCAGAATTTATAGATATTCTCAGTTTGCCTTATGGGGTTATTACCAAAAGCTCACTTTTGGATTACAACAGATTGAATTCAGGATTGATTTGGACTATTCACTGAGAAGACTTGCATGAACTGTTCATCTGAAATATTTATGTTAAAGGATTCTTGTAGAGCTGTGACAGTGGTGGTATCCATATATCAAAGCCATAGGATCTGGACACTTTGTCACTGTACATTTTTTTTTTAAAGAATGAATTTTTACTAGATATTTCTTGGCACCTCAGGTACCATAGTATCGCCAGACAATCCCCCCCCCCCTTTAAATAAAGTCCCCCCCCTCATCTTCAGCTGCATATACTGACACTTAGCAAGCGACTATGGAACATCTATCAACTTGAGAAACAATAATTTTCACCAAATATGGGGCCCAATACAGAGAATCACTCTTATGAAAAGGGGATAAATTTATACTATTAAAATGGTCAAAAAACCTGCCTGGTTTATGAGAAAACTCTCCAAGATGGATGTACATGCCATGTTGGAGACCAACACATTGGAGGACTCCTCAGATATAAGCAATTTTCATCTAAAACAAATGTACAGATGGATACCACACAAGAAAATGGCAGATGGCGCCACCATTCTTGCATACAAGATTGAGAAGCCAAGATCTATGGTTAATGCACAGTTTCAGACCAATACAGCACACCACTCCAATGAAAAAAGCATTAAATTATTCTACAAAAAAGGGAAGGTAGGTGGTGCCAACTGTATGATCTACGAGAAAATTTCCACGATTAATAGACATGCCAAATTTAAGGCCAATACCTTGAACTACTCTGGAGATAAGCGCAGTTTTCACTGAATGCACATGTACAGATGGACACCATGGCAAAACAATTGCTGATTGCGCCACCAGTATTAAATAAAAGATGAAGGAGTGCAAGATCTATGGATTGGAACAATTTCAGGCCAATAGGGCAAATCACTCCTCAGAAAAGGGCATTAATTTGATCTACATAAACAGGAAGGTAGGTGGCACTATCTGTCTGGTTTACGAAAAACTTTCCAAGATGGATGGACATGTCAAATTTCAGACCAATACCTTCAACCACTCTGGATATATGAGCAATTTTCACCCAAAGCACATGTACAGATGGACCCCATGGCAAACAATTGCAGATGGCACACCAGTCTTGAATACAAGATGGAGGTGTCCAAGATCAATGTACATACACCATAAGTTTTAGACTTTTAATGCTTACAGTACTGTCAGGTGGGAATGATTGAGTATTAAAAGGCTCAAAAACAGCGAGAGACAGAAGGTGGCACCACCTGCCTTCCTCAAAAGACAAAGCTATCCAAGATCTTTGGTCAATTTGATTTTTGGACCAATCAATGTATCCCTTATTGAGATATTTATGATTTAGTGTGTTTTTCACCATATATGGTAATATTAAAGGTCAAGGCCACTCTCATAGGAAAGATAATGACCCCAATTTAAAAAAACATCATCCCATAACCCATGTCTATGTATATGCATAATATGTAAGAACTCTGTCCATAAGTTTTTGACTTATAATGCTCACAGTATTGTTAAGTGGCAATGAAGGGGATATTAAAAACAAGAAAACAAGAAAAGGATAACAGGTGGCGACACCAGTTTCCAGTTAATGACAACACTATCGATGATGTATGGTCAATTTGATTATTGGATCAATCCATGCAAGACTCCTGAGATATTTAAGAATCTGTGTGATTTTCCTGAAAAAAATATACCTATTCAAGGTCAAGGTCACTCTCTTATTACTTTTTTTTTTACATTAATGTCATTAAACCATAGTATTTCCAGACTTTGTCAAGCGATACAATTATTTGTTAACAAAAAAAACACTGAATTCTTTATTCATTCCCCTAGACATTTCATGCTGCCTAGTGTTACAGAATCTAATTTTTTTAATCTCCGTAGGTAAATTTATTCTCATCATGACTATGTGATCTGTTGTTCTTAGGTTCCATAACAAAATAAATGAAAGTTTCTTGCAATACAATTGCTGGATTGGAGGGGGGGGGGTTGAGGTGACTGTTACAGCAGGGGGATCGCCCCGAGTGACCCATCACAAATCAGGTGCTTTGGCATAGCTCACTTCCAGAGACCAGAAGTGCATAGGCTGCCTGGACAATGCATATGAATACAATAGAGCCTCCAAAAAATTCAACAATGAGCCTAATTTTAAAGCTTTATTTTCAAATGTTGGAATTTTAATAACATATTAAATCCCATGTTTACATGAGCTGTGAAAAATAAATCAAATGTACAAAAAGGAAAAACATTTATCATAGTCAAAGTTAGGCAAATTTAGGGTATTGATTTTATATTTATGCTAATACCTTTAAAAAATTTACAAGATTCTGATCTAATTTCTGATATACTATTGAATTTTATTTTATAAAGTTATATATGTGGAAAAAAGTCTCTAGCTTTAACATTTATTGTGATAAGTGAGTAAATATCTTTCCTGATTTTTTACAAAAGGCACAATGTTCGGGCCTATAACTTTTATAAATTAAGTAACACTGACCTAATTTCTGGCCTGTACATAGGAAATATATATGAGAATATTTATGGTAAATATGAAAAAAGACAAGGGGTTTTGATATAGGCAGACCTAAAGTGTGAAAATAGGCTTTAAATGGAAAACTGAGGCTTTTCCTTAATTTTTTAAGGAACACATTAAGTGGCAGTAACCTAATTTTGAGTTTATTAGGAGATTCTGGGGACATCTAACAGTATGCCAAATTTTTTAATTTTTAAGTCTTATGGTTTCAAAATGTGCCAGTCTAATGAACAGACAGACAGACGGACGTCAGACAATGGACTATAACCATACCTCAGATGACTAATTCTCAGCTGAGCTAAAAATACTTCTCCAGGAAACCATATAAAAAACAAGGGAACTATATGAGTGACCTGAGACAAGGTAAACTAAGATGATGTTTGATGCAAGACACAGTGTAAAACTAATCAGAAATGAGACGAGCATCCCATGGGTGCAAAATCACAGATTTGATTATCAAGATAGCCTCCAATCCTTTGAAAAAGGAATGATAATCCTAATGAGACAACTTTAATAAAAATTTAATGATGTACTCACTGAATTATACAAGGACATAAAAGTCACAGTGAAACTGCAAAGATGGTATATGCTTGGACCATTCCATAACCAAATTATACCAGTAGTATAGGAGTAAGTGGTTAAGAACTAAATTGTAAATGTGTGATGTGATATGGAAAATAATCAAGAAGGCAAGAACTAAGCAACAATGTGACATGTATGATGTTGTAGGTGACCCCAATCTTGACATGTATGAAGTAGGAGGTGTCATAACTCTAGTCTTGACATGTGTAATGCAGGAGGTGATGCCAATCTTGACATGTATGATGTAGGAGGTGATGCCAGTCTTGACATGTATGATGTAGGAGGTGATGCCAGTCTTGACATGTATGATGCCAGTCTCGACATTTATGATGTACAGGGTATGCCAGTCTTGACATGTATGATGTAGGAGGAAACTCCAGTCTTGACATGTATGATGTAGGAGATGATGCCAGTCTTGACATGTATGATGTAGGAGATGACGCCAGTCTTGACATGTATGATGTAGGAGGAAACTCCAGTCTTGACATGTATGATGTAGGAGGTGATGCCAGTCTTGACATGTATGATGTAGGAGGAAACTCCAGTCTTGACATGTATGATGTGGGAGATGATGCCAGTCTTGACATGTATGATGTGAAGATGACGCAAGTCTTGACATGTATGATGTAGGAGGTGATGCCTGTCTTGACATGTATGATGCAGAAGGTGATGCCAGTCTTGATAGGTATGATGTAGGAGATGACGCCAGTCTTGACATGTATGATACAGGAGGTGATGCCAGTCTTGACATGTATGATGCAGGAGGCGATGCCAGTCTTGAAAGGTATGATGTAGGAAGTGATGCCAGTCTTGACATGTATGCTGCAGGAGGTGATGCCAGTCTTGACATGTATGATGTAGGAGATGACGCCAGTCTTGACATGTATGCTGCAGGAGGTGATGACAGTCTTGACATGTATGCTGCATGAGGTGATGCCAGTCTTGACATGTATGATGTAGGAGATGACGCCAGTCTTGACATGTATGATGTAGGAGGCGATGCCTGTCTTGACATGTATGATGCAGAAGGTGATGCCAGTCTTGATAGGTATGATGTAGGAGATGACGCCAGTCTTGACATGTATGATACAGGAGGTGATGCCAGTCTTGACATGTATGATGCAGGAGGCGATGCCAGTCTTGAAAGGTATGATGTAGGAAGTGATGCCAGTCTTGACATGTATGATGTAGGAAGTGATGCCAGTCTTGACATGTATGATGCAGAAGGTGATGCCAGTCTTGATAGGTATGATGTAGGAAGTGATGCCAGTCTTGACATGTATGATACAGGAGGTGATGCCAGTGTTGACATGTATGATGCAGGAGGTGATGCCAGTCTTGACATGTATGATGTAGGAGGCGATGCCTGTCTTGACATGTATGATGCAGAAGGTGATGCCAGTCTTGATAGGTATGATGTAGGAGATGACGCCAGTCTTGACATGTATGATACAGGAGGTGATGCCAGTCTTGACATGTATGATGCAGGAGGCGATGCCAGTCTTGAAAGGTATGATGTAGGAAGTGATGCCAGTCTTGACATGTATGATGTGGGAAGTGATGCCAGTCTTGACATGTATGATGCAGAAGGTGATGCCAGTCTTGAAAGGTATGATGTAGGAAGTGATGCCAGTCTTGACATGTATGATGTAGGAAGTGATGCCAGTCTTGACATGTATGATGCAGGAGGTGATGCCAGTCTTGACATGTATGATGTAGGAGGCGATGCCTGTCTTGACATGTATGATGCAGAAGGTGATGCCAGTCTTGATAGGTATGATGTAGGAGATGACGCCAGTCTTGACATGTATGATACAGGAGGTGATGCCAGTCTTGACATGTATGATGCAGGAGGCGATGCCAGTCTTGAAAGGTATGATGTAGGAAGTGATGCCAGTCTTGACATGTATGATGCAGGAGCTGATGCCAGTCTTGACATGTATGATGCAGGAGGTGATGCCAGTCTTGACATGTATGATGTAGGAAGTGATGCCAGTCTTGACATGTATGATGCAGGAGGTGATGCCAGTCTTGACATGTATGATGTAGGAAGTGATGCCAGTCTTGACATGTATGATGCAGGAGGTGATGCCAGTCTTGACATGTATGATGCAGGAGGTGATGCCAGTCTTGACATGTATGATGTAGGAGGCGGTGCCTGTCTTGACATGTATGATGCAGGAGGTGACATAAGTCTTCAAATACTTGAAATAATACATACTATAATATTTGTTTTCTTGGGATGAAACCCCTTTGAATAACATACCCTGGGTATAAAAATAAGGAATAAAGATACTATAACTGCTTTGGTTGTCCCTTGTGAATATGGCCCCAGCATTCTCAGTCAGATATCAAGACAATCAAACAGAATGAGATGAAATATTGCCAACCAAAACAGGAGAAACGTTATTATCAACCTGATTTCAGATATCAACAACAATGGCATTGACCACAAATGATAATGACCATGCATGATAGTGTTTGATGAAACAAGAGTCAAAATGTCACAGCAAGAAAAGACAAATGATCATCCTGGTTAAACATGAATCAAGATTTTAGTGTTACTCATGATGATTCAGGAAGGCTCTGTGCAAGCACATTAACATTCAGTGTGTAATCATGGCAGTGGTCACATAAGGACTAAGTAATAAAGTATTTCCAGGATCTCATTGTCATGTAATGATCAGTCTTATTCATTTTTTAAATGACTCCAGTAGATGGCGACACTTGAGTATTATATAAACAGACAGAATGCAGAAGACACCACCAGAGTGAGGATGCACTCATCATATTAGATGAGTTTTTGTTTTTGTTTTGATTGGTTGGTTGTGTCACTTGGTTTTTTATTCACACTGGATTTTTTTTGGTGTTTTCCTGAAGATCAATTAAGTTCTGATCCATTTTTATGGTATTGTCTGCTTGTACAGTGGTTCCTCAAGTTTATGCTGAACACTGAACTATAAATGCTACACTTCTTCACTAAAATGGGTTTCATCCCAGCTCACTTACTTATAGTGTACTTGAAAGGATTTGTAAGGATTCCAATTCTGATACCTGATATGATTAAAGAATATAAATGAGAATGCAATATGTCAAGCCTTTGACAGAACAAGGCAGATCCAATGGTCAGATCAAACTTGCATTTGCAAATTTTTTATGTTTTAAGAACCAACCAACAACCCACTAGCATCCTTCACCCGGTTTGCCATAGCCTAACATTGAGAAATTTTAAACAGGATACATTGGTCTTGTACAGCTAAAACAAAGCCATTTCACATTTCAGGACAGGTGTACCTCCTACCACTTTCGATCAGAATCTGATGTCAAATCAAGGTATAAAACCCACCAGAAAATGGCCAAGACCATAGAAAGATGATGACCATGAAAGTCTTTGAAGAAACAAGAGTTAAAATGTGAAAGCAATAGAAAATAAGATCAACCTGATCAAATTTAATTTTGATGACCATGAAAAGCCTTTGATGAAACAGAGTTAAAATGTAAAAGCAATGGAAAACGAAGATCACCTAGATCAAATTTAATTTTGATGACCATGAAAAGCCTTTGATGAAACAAGAGTGAAAATGTTAAAGCAATGGAAAACGAAGATCACCTAGATCAAATTTAATTTTGATGACCATTAAAAGCATTTGATGTAACATTGTTAAAATGTCAAAGCAATGAAAAATGAAGGTCATCCTGATCAAATTCAATTTTGATGACCATGAAAAGCCTTTACTGAAACAGAGTTAAAATGTCAGAGAAATGGAAAACAAAGATCATCCTGATCAAATTTAATTTTGATGACCATGAAAAGCTTTTGATGAGCCAGAGTTAAAATGTCAAAGCAATGAAAATGAAGATCATCCTGATCAAATTTAATTTTGATGACCATAAAAAACCTTTGATGAAACAAAGTTAAAATGTCAAAGCAAAGGAAAATGATCAAATTCAATTTTGATGACCATGTAAAGCCTTTGATGAAACAGAGTTAAAATGTAAAAGCAATGGAAAACGAAGATCACCTAGATCAAATTTAATTTTGATGACCATGAAAAGCCTTTGATGAAACAAGAGTTAAAATGTAAAAGCAATGGAAAACGAAGATCACCTAGATCAAATTTAATTTTGGTGACCATTAAAAGCATTTGATGAAACATAGTTAAAATGTCAAAGCAATGAAAAATGAAGGTCATCCTGATCAATTCAATTTTGATGACCATGTAAAGCCTTTGATGAAACAGAGTTAAATGTCAGAGCAATGGAAAACAAAGATCATCCTGATCAAATTTAATTTTGATGACCATGAAAAGCCTTTGATGAGACAGAGTTAAAATGTCAAAGCAATGAAAATGAAGATCATCCTGATCAAATTTAATTTTGATGACCATAAAAAACCTTTGATGAAACAAAGTTAAAATGTCAAAGCAATGAAAAATGAAGATCTTCCTGATCAAATTTAATTTGATGACCATGAAAAGGTTTTGATGAGACAGAGTTAAAATGTCAAAGCAATGGAAAATGAAGATCATCCTGATCAAATTTAATTTTGATGACCATAAAAAGCCTTTGATGAAACATAGTTAAAATGTCAAAGCAATGAAAAATGAAGATCATCCTGATCAAATTTAATTTTGATGACCATGAAAAGCCTTTGATGAAACAGAGTTAAAATGTCAAGCAATGAAAAATGAAGGTCATCCTGATCAAATTTTTATTTTTGATCACCATGAAAAGCCTTTGATTAAACAGAGTTAAAAAAGTCAAAGCAATGATAAATGAAGATCACCCTGATCAAATGTAATTTTGATGACCATGAAAATCCTTTGATGAAACAGAGTTAAAATGTCAAAGCAATGGAAAACAAAGATCATCCTGATCAAATTTCATTTTGATGACCATTAAAAGCCTTTGACAAAAAAGTTTAAAAAGTCAAAAATAGGAGACAAAGATTATTCTGTTTAAATCTAAAGTACCGGTAAATGTAATTTTTCTTATTTATGACAGATCAAAACAAAGTGAACCTTCCTGATTTTACAGGCAACCCTTTTTGTGGAGATGGACCTTAACTTTCTTTGTATGTTTTAATAACCCGCCCCCCCTTTCTCCACTGTAGGTGTAGACTGCAAGAACCAATAAAGAAACAGAGTCTTAATCAAAGAATCTTTGCTGAGTGATAATTAAGGAAATCTTGTTGTTATACTTGAAACAAAGAAAGTCACACAAGGGCTCTGTAATTATAAATACAGCCCATCTTGCACACTGATCATTCTACTTCCTACAGATGGAGGTTACAGCAAGAATATCTTGTTTTCTTTAACATATAGGGATTATCAGAGGATCAGACCAACACCACTGTAGATAGATCTCAGCCAAAATTGCTTGGAAAAAATAAATGTTTAGGGCTCAGCAGCCACAGGGAGAAAGGTCTGTTGATTTATTTTATACACTGATGATCCATTCCACGTAGAACTGCCCTTATATTACTGCCCATTGCCAAACATTTAGAGCTTATTCAATTGCCCCATGCTAATTAGCTTACCCACTTTTAAACTTGTCTAGGCAGGGGAATGTTGTCCAGCAGGAAAGCTGTTGCCATATTTGGTGATTAGCAAGTTAAGAGATAGAGGAATGAAATCAGTGCAGACACAATGGCTATGAAGCAAAACATTTGGTTTGAAAAATGTACAGTTCATGGGATGGGGGTAGAACAGTTGCTTAGGTCAAGATGGTGGATCTAGGCTACGTCTGGCGGGAATTCAGTTTCATAATGTGTATGACTGGCATAAATATGTGTGTCAATATGTTAAAATATCTATATATGTATATTCTTGTATCAGTTTTGTAATTTTTTCAATGTAGATGCAGAGATGCCAGTTTGCTTAATCCTACGTGCAACTGCCATATTTATCCTAAGATATATTTATGGTTAGCAATTCCAGCACTGAAATACAATCCCCCATGATTACAATGCACAGCTTTCCATGTTGCCATCATATTATAAGTCTTGCACCATGTCTGCATTGAAATGACAAGCATGGTTTCCCTGCATATTCATGGATCCATACGCAAGTCACCATTACATTATATATTTGCTATACCATATGTTAACAGGGATTATTTAGACCTTCATTGAGACCAGATGTACGATCACCCCCCCCCCCCCCCCATAAACATGGTGTTTCCATCACTTAAAGCCTGTACATGAGTATTCAACAGTATAATGATATTTCCTTCTGCTGTCCCATAGAATGATAGGCCCCAAGTCTTGCAAGGTAGAATAATTCTTGGTTAATCATATGTGGCCAATTCTATTAATCCTGCCATTTGCAAAACACATGTTGCCTGTTTTACTGGATAACATTTCTGTTTAGACTCGCAAGTAATTGTTATGTTGCCATATGTTAAGTCATATGCAGCCACCTATACTTGTCTATTAAATATGTTGCCTTTAATACTCAATGTAATTTATTTCAATATATGCAGTGTTATAACCATGTAGCCTTGGGGGTTATATTACCATTTACTTCCCATATGGAAAGCGTAGGGAAGGGTATCATCAGACAAGTGTTATAATGTATATAATCAATGGAAAATTTTTTCCTTTCTCTTTGTCATTACCTGCAGGTGTCTATTAAGAGTAGAAGGCCACCCCAGAGACTAGCAGAGGAAATAGCAGTTCCACTAAAGCCAGGCAGGTGCAAAGAAAAGGCAGCCGGGTGACCCAATTAAAGATGCAGGACAGGTGCCCTCCATATCTGCCACCATGATGCAGTCAGCTTCTGCCACGCCCCCACCCGCAACACCTTCAAATGAAGAAGATGCTAGGAGTTAGACCAACTCATGCCTCGTATGGACAAATGTTTCAAGGCTTTACTAGTTGAGTGTGTAGGCCAACCAACAAAAACACAGCAAGATAACGGCACACAACACCTGCCGTCACTACCAGTCCTTGCAAATGTCTCGCAACCTCTACCAGATAACAGTTCTGCCACCAGTAGCACCTGCAACAGCCGCCAGCATCACAGGTAATACTTCTAACAATACCACACTGCTAGCTTCCATACCCATAGCTGAACCTACCATGTGGTCAGTAGGTACAACTCAAAAGGACAAGGGTCAACACAGGCAAATTCCCATGTTTCACAAAATATCCCACTCCTATTGGGTATGACAATCCAGCAATTACACAATTCAAGATGTATTAAACTGTCAAATCATGTAGATATGTTTTGTCTTTTAGGGATAATAGAATCAGCAGTGACATGGAACGGGGAACACCCTGTTGATGTGGAATTTGAGGTGGAGGAAGGAACAGACCATTCATCTGATGAAGAGACTAGTGACAGGGATCAAGGAACAGAGAAGAGACCGAGGGGCCATATATTTAGAGCGACTGACAAAGGTGAAGCTGTGAAGGACAGTGTGGTCTGGCACACATCCAGTGCCTCCTTCTGTTGGCCTGTGCCAACATACCAAAATGTGCCATATCAAAGGATGTGGGAAAGAGGTCATGGCCAAGGAAAAGAAGAGAGGCACAGCTTTTGGCATTTCATGGGTAACTCTGTAGTATAGCGCTAAAGTTATATGAGCTGGAGAGTGGGTCAAAGTTAAAAGGTCAGAGGTCAGACCTGAGCTAGATTGCGGGCATGCTGGTCGTGCGGGCAATTTAGAGATTTGATGTCGATCTAGAGCTGATTAAACCTTCATGTTACACATCAAGATGGTGTCATTCTTTATATGAACGATCTAACTAACTCCAAAGCTAAAAAAAATTCAAAAGTGCAAATGGTGCCTCTTTAGAATATTTGTTTTCAGCACATGGCCAATGAAGAGGGAGAACCTAGCTGTATTTGGCCATGATGAACTTGAAAAGCTTGTTAAACATTTCAGTGAAGATTATCCTGCCCAGGATCAGTGTCAAATGGAGGAGGTGGAAAGAAATGGTTGTCTTTGAAGTGCCAGGTTCAGCATATGAGACAAGATCAAGTTTTGAGTACAAGTTACTTTTGACTTGTTAGTGTCTGGAGGACAAGTGGAGCCCAAAATATTTTTTTGAGCCCTGTAAATCTCTTTTTGAATCACTTACCCTCATTTTACAAGGCAAATTAATAAATGTTTGATCTGTGATAAACATTTATGTGTAAGTTGACACTTATGTTAGTATTTTATGTGTAGCTTCATACTGCTACAGACATATTGTCTCCCAAGAATGATTCATATCATAGGAAGACATAATTTATTTGCAGATGTAGCCAAAAAAGGGATATTTTAAATGAAAAATATGTCTGCTTTTTGGAGGATTACCCCTCACTGGTGCCAACACAGCAGCATTGAAATAATTGATAAATAAATTAAATATTAGATCTGACATTTTTTTGGTTTTCATGTTATATTGGTTCAGTTGCAGACATGCAGCAAGAATCATACGGCTTACACCTGGTGGTCACAGCCCTGTGTGAGAGGCATCAATCTGGGGGATATCAAGTTAGCCACCAGCAGCCTTCTGTCTGGCAATAACTATGAGTACATTTGGCTTGATGTGTGGATGTGTAGATTTGCATATATTGGTTGTGTGAGCAAGGTGACCTACCACAGATTACAGTCGCATTGTTGTGTTCCAGCAGTAAAGGCCTACTGGCAAGGGATCCTTGAACACATGAACAGTATGCCAATAAAGATGTTATAGTACAAGGTAAATATGAACATTTGTGTTGAAGCATTTATGGAAAACTACTGACAGATAATAAAGAAGATGTGGTCATCTATTGGGCCATCATCAATGAAAATATTAGTACAGCCATGGAATAATGGGTATTTCACCAATATAAGTAAGTAAGAAAATAACAGAAGATGATTCCAAAGTCCCATTTTCTGTTGCAGACAGCCAAGATGCTTATTATAAATGATTGGTGCATAATATGAACAATCTTATTCAATTTGGATTCAAACACTCAGAAAAACTGGCATATGTCTTTCAGGGGGGATGGTCATAATGACAGTCCTGGATTTTCAGCTCAGTACCTAGGTGACATACACATTCATGGACCACAGTAGCGATGATATCCTGGCTCTTGAGAATGTGGACAAAAAGCAGACAGAGGAGAAAAGTCTTAATATGGAGAAGTTTAGGTTTGCAAAGGGCCTTGCAAAGCTGTCTAAGGTGTGCATGTGCAAATTGTCTTAGGTTGTGACTGAACAACATGGTCAGATAAATAGTCTGTTAAGTAGGAATTCAATGAGAGGTATTGATGTTCACCTGTTGGATTTCATGAAACAGGTGCTGGCCAGGTCCTGTATTGGTCTTAATACCACATACAAGTTTTGTGAAAAAATGTTTCTCCAGTTGCTAAGAAAATTTTGCTTTAACACCAATGTTGGTCTCTCTCCTTAGTATTTAGTTATTTTATAAAGTGTTAGTATTAAAATTCTTTAGAATTGATAAAAAATGTTTTGTCTAAGAGGCAAGTTGCAGATATCATGTGTTGTGAATGCATTTATTATGGTCATATGAGTGAAGAATCATCTGTGTTTGCTTCTAGTCTTTCTCTCCAAAGGTATATAATTGCATGCAGGTTTCACTTCATGCCAAGGTACTGATTACACCTTGTTTGATCTTTTGCAGGCAAGAATTATCCAAACATCTTTCATTCATTCGACCTGTAGCGTGTTGCCAAAAACTTTGTGAAAAAACTGTCGGAGGTGAGGATAAGATAAATTATCATGATTTATACACTTCAGAAACATGTCCAACAATGTTAAAATATGATCTAGAAAAAAATATCCTCTGATCAAATGATGCTATCATTGTGAACATACATCTGTGTATAAAAGAAAATTAAATCGGGTGAGAAGCTAAGGGTTCCTATACATGAAGTGCATGTTATATAATGTTTGTACATGTATTTGATATGTTTGCTCTTTTATTACAGAGGCTGCTAAAAGGAAATCAAGCAGAGATTTGGAAGTGTAGGTCTCCAGTGTGTCAAGTCATCTGTGGCACTGTGCAGGAGAATACAAGGGTGATGTAGAGTATTTCAAGGTCAGAAACTTGTGTATGTATAAAAACAAAAATGACACAACTTTCCTGTTTTAATTTTTTTCTCAGACTATCACATCTTTGGGCTTTGCTTTCTGTATCACCAACTGAATGACTGTATGGTTGGGCAGGTGGCTTTCATTGTTGACTCATACATTAAAAGGCTGGCAATTCTTACTTTAAAATTTCACTTGCTTTTATTACAAGAGGTAACTTTATCACAATTTTTAAGTATAAAAAGATATATATATATATATATATATTTATTTATTTATATATAATATATTTTTACACTATAATTATATTTTGACATTTGCAATAAATAACTATTTAAGAGGTTTGTATCCTATGGATGTGTTGCAACCACTATAACCTTGATTCCCTATATGGATTGGGCTCTGTTTGCCATTGTATAAAGTGAAAGTCCCTCTTTAAAAAAAGATGAATATGATGTCAGTGCTGATAGTACAAATTCTTGTTCATATATATAATCTTCAGCAACTCAGCAGGCGATAGTTTGTCAGTATAGGCAAATGGGAATCCAAAGACATATTTCAAGAATGTAAATCATGGAAAAGGTTGTCTAACTGCTTACATAATATTTTTTTTGTTACAAGAAATATGTTGATATATAATATCACAATAAATTAATTGCAGTGTTAAGAAATTCATCCTGCTTATTTTTTTTCAGGACATGTGGAATGGGGTTTTGGCTAAAACCAGAGGTGTTCATGAATGGGCCAGATGTAAATGCACCCATGAGCCTCTGGGTGACAGAGAAAAAAAAAGAGAACTGGCACATAACGCTCTGAAAGATGTTTTCCTGAACAACTGCTTCCTGCTTTACCACATATTGTGAGATTCAGGTGAGACTTTACCTTTATTTAAACAAGGGACCCATGGGTCACGGCGCTCAGCTGTTATATATGATAAAAAATATGATTTAGAAATGAGGTACATGCTTGTTTTGTGTGGAAATAGATATAAGCTGTATTATGAGTTGTGGGTGTTTAGCTTATGTATGATTTTGATAGTATCTTTGGAGACAGGGAACAGGATTGATTTCATTTATTTTATTAACAAATGGAGTGCTATTGTCACACAGATTTTGACTTGGCCATAAAACTTATAAGCAGAACATATAATATAAGAGTTTAACTATTTATTAAAAATAATAACAAATTGTCCCAAATTATTTTTATTAAAAATAATAAGAGAATCATATGATTTTTTTAAATAAAATACAACTGAAATGATTATTAAAATAATACCAAAGAATATTTTCATGAATGCATTCATGAATACATTTTGAAAGTATTTGCACTGGTATTCATACACTTTCATTTTTACCTGAATTCCCATTCTTATGCAAGAAATTTTAAAATGGAGTACTTATTCATAATTGTATTCAAATACATTTGCAAAGTATTCGCACCATGTCTGGTATTTATTCAGTTTTCACCATACAATGATGTTGAGAATCCAGAATATACAAAATTCACAAATTTAAATAATGATCATAAGTACCTGGTTTTATGGCTTTTATTCATATTAAAAAAAATAAATGTAATATATTCATTTTGGACTAATTTCACATCAATGTACACACTAAACACAGCAGGAATCTAGATTAATATTATCAACTGCATCTTTGTCTATCATTAATTTCCTTCATATGATCCCTAATGATAAGTAATGAATAATATGATTTATTTTTTCATCATTAAAATTGAACTGAAAAATACCATAGGTGACTGCATGGTGTTATTTGGAATATGTGACATTCTATCAATCGATAAAAGATTCTTATATCATCAGTAACTGCAAGTTAATTTCCTGTTATTATCAACTAACAAATTCCTTTTTCATTTTTCTTTAATTTGTTATTAAAAAACTATAAAAATTTATTAATTTATTGTTTATTGTTATGTTGTTAGTTAAAACTACTAGATTAGTTGGGTTATCACCTGGATCAACTGTGGCTGGCCATAAGCTGCCTGGCTGCTCCAGTGTATGCCTCGCGTCAAGCGTGCATAATTTGATGAAAGGTCAACATACAGGTGACTCAAGAGGGGCTGGGGAGAGCTAAGGTCTGACATGGTCTCATAAAAACATTAATAAAAGCTACAATTTTGGACCAATTTCTTTCAGCTTTCTAAACTAAAAAGCTGAAATCCTTATGTGTGCATGATATGAAAATTATATCAACAGTGCTCACAGGAAACAAACAAGTTGGGAAAAATTTAAGGTACTAATTTTATATTTATACTAATAACATATAAAATTTGAAAAATTCAGAAAAATTCAGATTTTGGGTATTCAATTGAATCTTGATAAAATAATGCTACATCCCTGACAAAATATCTCTAGATTCAGCAATCCTCTTGTTAAGGGAGTAAATATATTTCTTGATTTTTTACAAAGTGCATTATATTTGGGCCCATAACTTAAAACAATTACCCAGTACTGACATCATTTCTGGCATGTGCATAGAAAATGTATAGATAAATATGTATATTATATATGATTAAAGTCAGATCAGTGGTTTGATATTAGGCAGTCTTGAAGTGTAACAATGGGTTTTTAATGGAAAAATGAAGTTTTTCATTAATATCTGGAAGGTATAAAGTCCTAGTGACCAAATTCTTGGCATGGTAGGGGATTTTGGAGACATCTTATTGTATGCCAAATTTTAGGAACTGAGAGCTGAAGCTGGGGAGCTGAGCTCTTGCAAACTGCATAACACTAGCTTGATGTAAACAATATGTTACATGGTGATTGAAAACTTGAATAAAATCTACAGTTTTGATCAAATGGTTTCAAATTTTCGGTATTTACAGACAAAATGCTTACAAAAACATGCTGTGAAAATTAAATCCACAGTACTTACAGGAAAAAAACGTGCCATGGTTAAAGTTGGGCAAAATTTAAGGTACCAATTTTTTATTTTTGTTAATATTTTAAAAAATTTAAAAGATTTTGATCTAATTTTGGGTATACAATTTAATTTTGATTAATTTAAGTTATATTACTGGAAAAAAGTCCATTGCTTTAACATGTTTTGTGTTAAGTGATCAAATATCTTTCCTGATTTTTTACAAAATGCATTATGTTTGGGCCCATAACATTTTGAAATTATATAATACAGACATAATTTCTGGCATGTACATAGGAACTATATAGGGGAATATTTATGGTAAATATGAGGAAAAACAGATGAGTAGTTTTGATATTAGGCAGTCCTGAAGTGTGAAAATAGGTTTTTAATAAAAAATTTCTCAAAGGAACGAAGTCGCAAAGACCCAGTTTTCGGCCTGGTAGGAGATCTTGGGGACATCTAACATTATGCCAAATTTTGGATTCCTAGGTCTTACAGTTTCAACACATGCCACATCTACGGACGGACGGACGGACAGACAGATGGAGGTACGATGGACAATGGACCACTACTATAGCTCAGATGACTTATAGTCAGCTGAGCTAAAAAATGTGATCATAAGCCTCTCCTTGTAACTGAAAGATCTGACTTAGATTCATGAATGAATTGAAAAATCTAGAAATCTACAAGCCTTCACAATATGAAGGGTCCTTATTATGGCAGGCTACCAAACATATGTTTGCTTTCACTTATTCAGCCCAGGTTCATTTGTGTATAAATGACTCTACATGAATATTCCTTGATGACATTCCTTCATCAGGATCATGTTCCGGATGCACACAAAAATCTATTCAACACACACAGATGGGGATGAACATATGCCCTCCAGGCGGAGGCAAGAAAAACAGAGTAGGCAAGTCAGGTATTGAAAAGAAGCCACTTTGTTATTTCTATTTTTCATCAAATATGGGGGCCAATATCGTGAATCTCTCTTGAGAAAAGAGGATTAATTTTAGTATTAAAATGGTAAGGTAGGTGGTGCCACCTGTCTGGTTGCACAACTATTGCAGTTAGTGCCAGCAGTCTTGAATATGAGATGGAGGTATCCAAGATCTATAGACAAGCACAAATACAGGCCATTACAAATCATTCCTGAAAATAGGGCATTTATTTATACTTTGAAAACAGAAAACAGGAAACTCCACAAGGTGGATGTACATGCCAAATTTAAGACCAACACACTGAATGACTCCTCAGATATGAACAATTTTCACCTACAGCAAATTTACTGACAGACACCACATGAAAATGATTGAAGATGGTGCCACCAGTCTTGAACACCAGATGGAGGTATCCAAAATCCAAAAACAAGCACAATTTCAGGCCAAACCGGCAAATCATTCATGATAAAAGGGAATTAATTAATCCTATGTAAACAGTAAGGTAGGTGGTGCCACCTCTCAACTTTACAAGAAACTCTCAAAGATGGAAGGATAAGCTAAATTTCAGACCAATACCTTGAACCATTCCTGAGATATAATTTTTACCGAAAGCACATGTACAGATGGACAACACACAAAAACTATTGCAGATGGCACTACCAGTCTTGGTTACAAGATGAAGGTATCCAAGACAATGAACATGCATAATTTTAGCCCAATCTGTCCATTGGTTTTTTACTTATAATTATAATGCTCACAGTACTGTCAAGTGGCAATGATGGGGTAGTAGAAGGCACGAAAACAAGAAACAAGAAAAGGACAGAAGGTGGCCCACCTTTCTTATGCAGAAGACAAAGCTATCTTTGTTCAACTTGATTTTTGGACCAATCCATGCATCCCTTATTGAGATATTAATGATTTTTACCATATATGGCAATATTCAAAGTCAAGGTCACTCTCATAGGAAAGGTCTTGATCTCAATTTATGGGATATTCTGTTTAAAACAGAGTTTAAGTGAGATAAGATATTTCCTAAAGCTCACGCCCCCTGTTTTCCATCTGTGGTTATGCTGGCACCCTTGAGCTATCTGTTGTGTTATGCATCAGGTGATGCCGGAGCTGTGTGCTTATATTTGTCCTGGTCTGTTATTTGTAGCAAGACCATGCCATGTCAAAAGACTAATGCATTAGATGTCAAACATCCAGTCAGGTGCCATAAGTAACCATGTTGTATGACAGACTGAATGTACTATAAACACCTCCCAACTTGAAGGCTTGAGCGATAATCATTAATATGTTGGGACAAGACTTTCTGTTCAGTGACTGGTTAGAAACTGCTATACTCCCAGTAGCCCTGCCTGGGCTTTAATTTTTGCATTTACTAATAAAATTCTTAAAATAAAACATGATCCAATGTACCGATAGACCTAACTCAGTGCCAGCTCTTATCACTAAAGCCCTGTAAAGTCCGTATGGTGAATCCCTGATATTTGCATATTAGGGCATCACAAGGCTCCTGACGATTCCCTCGCGTTTTCATATCAGGCAGCCTGGCCTCATGTGAGCAGCATCGTTGCTATGAGAACGCCAACAGCAGTCTCACAGCTTGATCCTGTAGTGAGTTTACATGTATGCAGGGAGGTTATCTGCGCAAATTGTAAATGCGCATGCGCACTTGTATGACTGGCAATCGCCAGTATCGAATATGGCACCACTCTGATAGGACGTGAGTGACCAACAGTGACCTAGCTGATGGAATAAAGCCCAGTCCAAGTATTTTGGTGTTTTGCCTCTGATTTAGGTCCAGTGCATGGCAGTGAACGAAAGAACACCTCATTGGCGCCCAACGTGATTTAATATGCAGGGACATTGAGAAAGAGAGGAGGAAAACATTCAAGGGTAGCCCGGTATGTTCAAGACAGTCACATGTGTGAACCATGTGGTACTACTGGTAGGTCGCCATATTGGAAAATTTGTTTAGTCGACTTTGAGAACTGTTTACTCTTCATGAACTTTATAATGGTATAGATTTTTCATAATGGCTGGAAAGGAAGACCATATAAAATATTTACAACATTATACAAATGACTATCTGACAGAACTGTGTCATATGAATAGGCTAGACTTGTTGCAGTTGAAAACAAAAGAAGATAAAATTGAAGCACTTGCTAGTCTACCTGTTATTAAAGAAAATGAAGAAAAAGTCACCACTTTCGCCAGCCCTGACAGTAGTATTCTTGCCATTCTTGAACATTTAGAGGGACAGAGGAAATGTCAGGGACAAAAATCCTAGGAGAAAAATGTTGAGGCCATAAATTCTGGGACACTGGTCATGTGACCAAAACAAGGGGCCACCAGAACTAATTGCTCTGATATTGCATCAGGCTCCAACAGCCCTTGCTACTGATTTCATCAGTTTGTAACAGGTCAGCATATTGCACCACCCTGTGCAAGGGTTAGAGACCTTATAAACCCCCGGTCTGGGTAGCAGGGGGGGAAATTACACTGAGAATCTGCCAACGCCAGGTACGACAGCAAGGACAATACTGGCAATAGAGATCATGAGATGCTGATGCTGCACCATAGGGGTGAGGGGGCTGATGGCTGACGTAACCTGGTGATAATATGTGTTAAGAATAGAGAATAAGAAGAACCTGTACTATGTCATATTGAAGCCTCCTGGTAAGCTAGAACTACTGGAGTGTATCACTGGAGAATAATCAATATAGTAATTTGTGAACCTGGATATATCTATATAAATACTGTGTATATATATATGTGTCAGATGAGGAATAAAGACGAGATATTCCCCTTTGGAGGACTACATTATATTTATATGGGACACTGAACACAAACAGCTCACACGAGCTGCCACAACAGAAACATGATTTGGAACAATTGATAGCAGTAATGGCAAATAATAACAGTAGTAAACAGAGAGGTTTACCTAGGTTGAGAGAAATTAAAAAACTCAGAAAAGAGGATGACATTAGAATATATTTGAGAACATTTGAAGATGTGGCTAAGGGGATATATGAAACTGAGGACCCTATATGAAACTGAGGACCCTAGAGCCATATTTGACCAGACCTGCACAGAAAGCCTATGATGCTCTATTAAATGAAGATAGAACAGACTTTCAGAAAGTACGTCTGGCTATATTGAAACAGTATAAATTGACTCCAGAAGTTTACAGATTGAACTATTACAATGCAAGGAAAGATAGCTCAGAGACATTTTCAGATCTTGTGTTTAGATTACGTGAGTACCTGAACTACTGGCTAGTGCCAGATGATGAGTTAATGGAAAATACATCATTTGTGAGAGTTTTTGAGAAACTGATTAAAGGACAACTGTTAAAATGTGTAGCTGATGAAACATTACACCTTAAACTGATGAAGGCTGACACTGCTGGAAAACCTTTGTGTGAAATAACCGAGTTGGCTGACCAGTATGCTTGTCATTAGTGCACCACAAGAAAGATGTCATCATTTGTTTTGTCACATACGCAACCACATGCCAGCTACGAATTGGCCAATGAGAATTCCACCTTGGCTGGGAATGACAACAGAAGTCCTGCAAGAGGTGGTGTAAGCAATAACAGAGACATCAAACGGACTTCACATCGCTACTCTGATGCATGTTTTAGTTGTGGTGAGCTGGGACACATCAAGCGAGATTGTCCGAAATTAATAAAGTCTGGTGGTAATAATAAAGAGCATGTAAATAATAAAAGAAAAGAAAATGTCAGATTTACCTCAGTGAGCAATCAGGGGATACAGTCTGACTTACAATATGAATTTAACCCCCTTGCAAATGTATGGTATCTTAAAAAGTGTGAAAAACTTTCAGTGGATTTAGGTCCATTGGTTGAATTAAAGATGAACGGGTTTGAAACCCACGGGCTTGTAGACTCAGGAGCCTCTGTTACAATAATAACAGAAGAAGTCTGTAAAAAATTGGGAGTTCAAGACAAGATTGACAGACCAGACAATATTGCCCTCAAATGGTTTGACGGTTGTATGCTCCAGCTGGCGTAATATTGCTTGACATTGAATGTTGTGTGATCATTTCTTGTGTTGAATGCATTGTAGTTTAAAATATGTCAACCCCAGTGGTGTTGGGCCAGAGCTTTATTTATAAAGTGAGGCTTACAGTAGATTTTGCAGCTGGTGAATATTGGTTATCATCTGTCAAACCAAAGGTAAAATGGCCACTTCTTGGCAGAGTATCTAAAACAGAACCTAAGATAAAGGAAGATGTATCATTTGCCCAACCCTTGTCTTTTTTTAAGACGAGGACCAGAATCAAATAATTGATGCTTTAAAAGTTGAATTTTCTGATGTAATTACAGATAGTATTGGAACACTGGAAAAATTGTTATCTTCAGTATCTGGGGCTAGAATTTTCTCAGTATTGGACCTCAAATCGGGATTCTGGCAGGTTAGCTTTAGGAAGGGAGACAGAGAGTTGACAGCTTTTTTACTTGGGGGAAATTTGTATCAATTTAAGGTGTTACCTTTTTAAACTTTTCAGCATTTGATGGAAAAGGTATTGAAAAATGTGGTTGTTTGGGTAAATATTGTACAGTACATATTGATGATGTGATTCTTCCATGAGGGAGGAACATGCTGTTCATCTCAAAGAAGTATTATTAAGCCTGAGAGAAGCTGGTTTGACTGCCAATAATGAGAAAAGTAAATTCTTTCTTAAGGACACCACATATGTTGGCCATGGGGTTACAGAGGTGGGTATTTCCACTTGCCCAGATAAAGTGGAGGCAATAGTAAATTATGCAACCCCCCCAAACAGGCGGGAGATGGATAGATTTTTGGGCATGCTTGGGTGGTTTTCTAAATTTATACCTGATTGTGCGTCAATTTCAGAACCTTTGTAACAGTTAAGGTGCCAAGGGGTCAAATGGCTATGGTTGACTGAATGTGATGTAGCTTTTGAGGAATTAAAGAATAAACTGTGTGAAGCTCCATGTTTGGCCCACACAGAAGTGCAAGCATGGGGATTGGAATTGCATACAGATGCCAGTAATATGGGTTTGGGTGCATCTTTAAATCAGGTACAGAATGGCGTGTTGCGTCCAATAGGATTTAGTAGCAGAACTTTAACAAAAGCAGAAAGAAATTATAGTATAACTGAGCGTGAAATCCTTGCGGTTGTATGGGCCTTAGGTAAATGGCGTCCATATATTGAGGGCAGACATACAGTGGTTGTTACAGATCACATGGCACTAACTTGGATCTTCACTACCAAAACAAATTTTTTCCCAAGACTGTATCGTTGGGTACTAAGTGTACAAGATTTTGATATTGAAATTAAATACAGGAAGGGTAAATTACATGTGGTACCAGATGCATTTTGTAGAGATACTAGATTTGAAAGCATAATTTGTGTGGGGTTATTAGAAGTTGAAAAGGAAGTTTTTGATCATTACAACTGTACAAAGCCTACTGATGATGTGATAGACTGGGTCCAACGTGAAAACTGTTCTGGGTGGTTTCATGATAGATGTGTTGGTGTTGATCCTGAGGAGGCTGGTGATATGGATTTTGTCTGTGAAAATTGTAAATCTAGTGATGATGTTCAAAATTTACAAAGATATCTACTGATAATGATTTGCAGGGGGATTTGAGCCCAGAGGGAGCATTGACATGTGATATTGGTACTGCAGTAATGGGAATAGATCAACTGGCACAATTACAAAGAAGATCCATTTCTGTTAAAGATCATAAAATGCCTTGAGAATGGAAATTATGAGGAGATGTCATCTAAAATAAGGAAAATAATAAGTCAATGTTAACTTGACCAGGTGTTATTTAAGAAAACTGGATCTTTTAGGCAAATATTTGTACCTAATGTTTTGAAAAATCATATTCTGAATGAGAATCATGATAATCCAATTTCTGGACACTTTGGAAGGAAGAAAACCTTGAATAGAATAATGAGAAATTTTTACTGGATAGGTATAGGTAAGCAGGTAAAAGACTATTTGAAAAAAATGTGAAACTTGCCAAAATTGTAAACCTCAGTATAGAAAATCCATGGGATTGATGCAGCCAATTTTCTCATCAACACCTTGGGATTTATTAGCTATGGATTTGGTGGGTGCTCTGCCAGAGTCACATGCTAAGCATAAATATATCTTGGTCTTAATAGATCACTTCACAAAATGGGTGGAATTTTTCCCATTAAAAAAAAGCAACAGGAAAAGAGATAACCATTATCCTTATCAGAGAGATTATAACTAGATTTGGACCACCATCCAAACTGTTAACAGGTAATGGATCCCAGTTTACATTACAATATTTAAAGGCAGCTTGTGAAAAATCTCTTGCATAGTACACCATACCATCCCCAATGTAACTGGGTGGAACGTGCAAACCGTGATCTTAAAACAATGTTGATCAGTTATGTAAGAAAGTTGAATGGTGATCAGAGCTGGGATGTGCACCTGGCTGAGTTGAGGTTTGCAATAAATTCTGTTAAGAATGAGGCAACAGGCTTTATCAAGAGAGTTGAATCTATCAAGAGAGTTGAATTTTCCTATGATTAATGTTATCCAGGGAAAGTTGTCCAAAATTGAAGATAAAGATCATAAGAAATTTTTAGAGAGGAAAATTTAACATGATAAAGAGAGAGTTTCAAGAGCTGTGGCAAAAATGAAAAATCAAGCCGGACTGAACAAGTAATATTATGATCAGAAGAGATGTAAGGTTGATCTTAAGGGAGGGCACCTTGTGTTGTTGAAACTCACCCAATGTCAGATGCGCAAAAATCATTTGCAGCCAAACTTGCTCCGAGATGGGAAGGTCCCTTTATGTTGAAAGAAAAATTAAATGACGTAAACATGTTGATCAAATGAAACTTTATTCTAATTGAATGAATAACTAGTTAAGGTATTATCCATATGCTTGATTGGGAGTGTTTATTATATCAGTGATTGAAACATTATCAATATTATTAGTAATAATCCCTGAATACCTCATTCCTGTTATTATGGAAATTTAGCTTTAGTGCTGAAGATGGATTTTGGAGTGAAATGCAGAAAGAGAGTGGCGCCATATTTGATACTCACACCACGCTAAATCTCTTTTATTTTGTTTTTCTCCTGGAACTTTCCCTTGCACTGAAATTAGGTTATGTTACAGCAATATGAATATAAAGGTCATAATTGGATCTGTAACCAGTTATTTGTGTTATCATGATGAATAGGAACCTTCCTTTATTATGAAGTTTGAGCAGATCACTGTGATATGGTTATCTATAAGATAACTTAGACTTGTATTATTAATTTTTATGCACTTATTATTAATACAAGTAACTTTTGACTTGTTAGTGTCTGGAGGACAAGTGGAGCCCAAAATAATTTTTGAGCCATGTAAATCTCTTTTTGAATCACTAACCCTCATTTTGTTAGGCAAATTAATAAATGTTTGATCTGTGATAAACATTTATGTGTAAGTTGACACTTATGTTAGTATTTTATGTGTAGCTTCATACTGCTACAGACATATTGTCTCCCAAGAATGATTCATATCATAGGAAGACATGATTTATTTGCAGGTGTATATTTTCTGTATATTTTCTGTAACTGTCACTCTAATGGTAGCTGTTGTTGCATTGCAGTTAATGACGATTATATGCATAAATAAGTGAAACTCTGTATGTTGATATATATAACATTTTATTACTTCGTCCAGGTCAGCTGATGACAGTTTGCTTTAACATTGTCATTGTAGTTGACGATGTATTCACGGTGTATCGATGGTACTTCCGCCAATAAATCAGTGATTAAAAAAACTACCTGGTCTCCTTGGTCTCCTTGCACTGATGACTAAATACACGCCACAGTCAATGACTAAGTCAAGAGATGGAGATCTACAGTTAGATATCATCACACACTAGAAGGCCAGCTTGCCAACTAATCAAGTACAGCCAGGTGATCTTGTATTTATGCTGAACATCAAAGGCGTATTTATTGACATTTTGTGCATACCGAGAGGCAAGACTTACAGATTGTTTACTATCATCTGAATGTCATGAACATTAAACCTGCCATTATGAAGATTCATGTTGTGCAGTGCACACTATAAGATTTGTTGACTGCCGTAAAATATATTAGCATTACACAATATCCTGCATATACTGAACTGTATATCTGATGCTGCCGCAGATTATATGACGAGCTATGCCGATTTATTCTGCTTATACTGAACAGTACAGCTTATGCTGCTGCCGCCGTTCTTACAATAAACTAACACAACTCGGAAGCAAGTAACTGTACCTGATTTAATATGCTGAATAAATGTGATGTTCATCAGACTAGCACAGCATGTGGTACCCGGAAACAGAACTGCTATGACTAAGTTTGTTCTTTATGCTTAAGAACTGTGTTCTGTTGTTCTAAGGTTTTCATATAATCAAGCGCTACCATGTTTACTTACTTGAATGTTTCATGCATATTTAGACAATGATATCCTAATTCAGGATACACTTGTGCAGTTCACATTAATATTGTGTTGCTGAAGATATTATTTTCACATACTTGAATGTTTTCATGCATCTTTAGACTATGATATCCTAATTCAGAATACACTTGTGCAGTTCACATTAATATTGTGTTGCTGAAGATATTATTTTCACATACTTGAATGTTTTCATGCATCTTAAGACTATGATATCCTAATTCATGATAAACTTGTGCAGTTCACATTGATATTGTGTTGCTGAAGATATTATTTCACATACTTGAATTTTTTCATACATCTTTAGACTATGGTATCTGATCCATGATAAACTTGTGCAGTTCACATTGATATTGTGTTGCTGAAGATATTATTTCACATACTTGAATGTTTTCATACATCTTTAGACTATGGTATCTGATCCATGATAAACTTGTGCAATTCACATTGATATTGTGTTGCTGAAGATATTATTTCATATACTTGAATGTTTTCATACATCTTTAGACTATGGTATCTGATCCATGATAAACTTGTGCAATTCACATTGATATTGTGTTGCTAAAGATATTATTTCACATACTTGAATGTTTTCATACATCTTTAGACTATGGTATCTGATCCATGATAAAGTTGTGCAGTTAACAACTCAAATGAATGTTTCATATGATCACAGTTCATTCTTAAGTATGTGTATCAGTGTTGAAGTCGAGTCACCAACCTCCGAGGCCAAGGCCGAGTCCAAGTCACCACCGTCAGAGGCCAAGGCCGAGGCCGAGTCACCACCATCAGAGGCCAAGGCCGAGTCCGAGTCACCAATGTCCGAGGCCAAGGCCGAGGCCGCCTCACCGCGATCTACCAGTTAAACTGCCTATACTTAAGAAGGCAAATATTTCATTCATAAAAGTACCATATATATGCCTCTTTATGATATATATGCCTAGATAAAGCGGATAAAACTTTTTTTGTGGTCCATCTGGACCATTCCGAGAAATCCTGCACGTATTTTCAGGCCTATCCTTCCTGCCAGCAATGTATTTACCCCGATGATAGTTTTCATAACGTTAAACATCGCCCTAATGCACATTTTGGGCCACAATAGTCTGTATATAAGTATATGTTTTTTTAGTGATGGTCTTATAAGTCGTAATGTGTCCTGGTTACAAAGTTACAAAGTATACAAAAGTGTACAACGTTATGCTGATAAAACGTAGTTTGACCCAGAAGGGAAGTATCGTTTGTCCACAGTTTCCAAAGGATACTCCGTGCCTTGCATGTACACTCCAAAAGCAGCGATTATGCAGTACTCATGCATTCCCTCTGCTCACACGCGTAACCCAACCCAGTTCAAGTTTTCTGTCCACACCGTGTTTGCACCGGCTAACAGGAAAATCATGGGGTACGGTCACAAATAAGTGACATTTCTGGGGAATTCCTGCTTGGAAAAAATCCTGCTAAAAAAACCCACTCATGCACAAATAATTTTTTATTTATGATTAATAACAGTTAATAATAGAACATCTTCAAGGAGATAATTAACAGTTGCAAATGTTCATGATAAAGGTTTGTTTTGGCGAAAAACAAATGCATCCCAAAATTCCGCATAAATCCGATAGTTCCGATACTGTAGATTGAAACGTCATTTTTTTTTTTGCTTGCAGGCCACTGTCTAGTGATGGTCATTATAATAACCGTTAATTTATGGGGCATTTCTGAGCAAAAACAGAAACAAGGCTTGAAAATATACAGGCCAGTCGGCCATGTGTAACGCTGGTTTTACACGTCCCCTAGAAAAATACAGGCCCGTATATCTTTTAAATTAAAAAAAATAGTTAAAAGATTAAATATAATTAACTACATATGTACTCTTTGTATATCGTTCACTGCCTTGATGGTATTAATTTTTTTTATTTGATTTTGATTTAAAAATATGAGCACCGAATATGTGCACAATGTGCCCGTTTTCTGTCTTGTGACCTCTTTAATATGCGTGAAATTGGCTGAGAATTAAATTTAGGTGAGAAACTGCATAGATTAATATTTGTACTGACCCTGTTACTCACCAATAATATATTTACGTCACCATACATGGTGCCACCAAAGTCTGCTGACCTGCTGACCTCACTGATTATGGATGGATTTTGTTGGAAATCTATAGGTGAGATATTATATTGAATAATATTTCTGATGAGTTTTATCAAAATCGATCGTATTTCACGTAAGTTATCGTGGCAACACCACAAAGAAGCCTAGTGGTGTGTAACCTTATTAAATATGCGTGGATTTTGCCAAGAATGGAACTCGGGCGAGATAATATTACTCTCACGGACATTTCTTTATTTTGGAAAATCCACTTAACTATAGTCAGCCAGGGTAAATACTTGTTAAATAACGTACCAGCATATAAACTAGAAATATAATAAAATTCAACAACAGGCACGGCGCTGCCTGGTGTTGATTATATTTTATTTTTTCTTTAATTAATGACTTAGCATATAATGTAGATCTTCTGTATCCTTTCAACCTCTCCAAATGAAACGCCGCATGGCTGGGAAATATCGTCACTTGCAGGTTCTATTATAGCCCTGCATTATTTGCTATATATACTCACGGTGCCGCCAGGATCTTAGCTAGAAAAACAAAAACTAAAAAACAACCGAAGGCGAAGCGATGTCAGTGAACATTTTCCCGCCAAAATTGTCATGAATGAAGTCACATGGGGTGGATTTTACTACGAACCTCTTATTGGCTCTCTATCTATGACACTTCATCTCTCCGCTCACAAGAACGTATGCATGCACTGACTAGGCACGGATCTATGCAAATCAACTGCATGTTAGTCAATGTGCCATATATGGTTTAAATGCCAACATGGCCGGTTGACAGTACAAATGTCGAGAGATCTCATTTAATGCGACAAAGATGAACTTGCGCTTTATTTTGTAATCCAACGAGAATGGTTTCTTATTGCTCAATGTGTCCTTTGAGCGATTCCCCTATTTTTTATAACGTTTGTGCATGTTAATAAGTCAGTTCATGGAGCTTTTTCACTCTTGCAAGTGTTGAAACTTTGGGAGGGGTTTACCGGCAATTTTTCCCCTCTCACCGGCGTACAAGAATGTACCGATGGTTCCTTGTATGTAGGCACAATCAGACTAATTTAAAAGTCTCAAATTAAATGATCGGCTACGTCGGGTAATACCTGTCAAAGACTTTCATTATGGAAATTAAGAATATCCTCATGCAGACTGAGTGAGATTAAAAATAGAAGGGCTATTAGTCTAGCACCTGAAGGCAGATTTTTACAGGCCAAACAAGCTTGCACCTTCACATTTCACAGTAGTGAGCCAAAAAATACGGGTGATTGGCCCGCGGGCCCCCTAAAATTCGAATCCTGTTCACAAATGCAAGCTGAGTACATTCAAAAAAGGTCAAACGTGCGCGGCCTCGAGCCGCCTCGGACCCGTCTGTCCTGAGTCACTGAGGCCGGAGGGCTCGAGGCCGAGTCCGACCTCCAACACTGATGTGTATACAGATGTTAATTTGAGCTATGGCACGACTTAGCCTGCTAGAAATGGGTAAACTACATTAGGTTGCATGTCTTGTATAATAGTATTAGAGCATGTTATGTTTAGCATGTTTATGCAGATTATCGTATTTGGTTGTTTTTTTTTTTTTGAGCTTCTGATACATGTTTGAACCTTCATTTTTTATTCAGAAACCTGAACGATTGTGCAGTATTGTGCACATATCATTGACATTAAGATAAGTTCAACCAGTTAGTTATGCTAAACTTGATACTTGTGATCATCATTATGAGTCAAAATATTGTGGATTCAGAACTTGTGACAAAGCACAGAACAAGCGATGTGCCACATGATATAGCTTCCATTTTATCCGATTTACATAGCTCAGAACAAGAGGGAAGTCGAGCACCAAAACTTGCATCATCAACCTAGTTGGGATTGTGACTAAGCAGGGGAGAAGGTAGTGTAACGTTGAAGTTGCTTGAGCACATGGAACAAGATAGGGAGATCGTTGACAAATTTTGGTCTGTCCTGAAACGGGCTGGGAACTTGGTAAAAATTACACAAAAGAACCTCGAATATCCTGAATCCCTTAATCTAATCTGCCTTTCTGACATCAGCCAAGAACTTAGGAAATGCCTTGAGGTTCTCGACAGGACTTGAGGGAAGAGCTTAAGAGGTACTATACCACAGGACGCCCGGCGTTACATGGATTGTTGCAAGGATAATCTGAAGGAATTAATTCAAAGGACAAGTACTCAAGAAATCTCAGATGTAGCTGATCAGTTTCGGAGCTCAGAGAGCCATAAGTCTTGTTGCAGCAACACTTCCAGTATTTCTAGAGATAATCTACCAGTAGCCAAAAGGGGACTAGAACAGTTAAAAGCCAAAATGAAGGCAGACCCATCCTTTGCATCTGACTACAGACAGTTCATGAATGAGATGATAAAAGAGGGTGAAGCTGAACCAGTTCCTGATGAGGAGAACGACCCCTCTAGCAAGCATAAGTGGATTTTACCGCACCACGGAGTATATCACAAAAGAAAGAACAAGCTGAGAATCGTTTTTGATTTTGCATCAAGATGTCAAGGAACCTGTCTCAAAGACCATTTGCTTCCAGGTCCTGACTTAATAAACAAGATGTTAGGATGTCTGCTAAGATTTCGGCAAGGACCTATAGCAGTCGCAGGTGATATAGAGAGGATGTTCTACCGCTTCAAAGTTGACCCAAAGGATCGCGACTATCTTCGTTTTCTATGGTGGGATGGTGACTTAGATTCCGAACCAAGGACATACAGAATGACCGTTCATCTATTTGGGGCAGCAAGTTCCCCAGGCTGTGCAAACTTTGCCCTCAAAAGACAAGTCACGGACTACGAGCAAGAATTTAGCGACACAGTATGCCAGTTTATCAGAAACAATTTCTATGTCGACGATGGTTTGTTCAGTTGCTGGACAGCAGAACAAGCAATTACCTTAATACGCAAAGCATGTCAGCTGTGTAAGAAAGCAAATATCAGACTACATAAATTCATCAGCAACAACGAAGTGGTGATGGATGCTATACCACCAACTGAGAGAGTGAGTGACATCACATCCCTCGACATTCCATGAATTGCTGTGGAAAGGGTCTTAGGAGTTCAGTGGTCGATTCAGAATGATGAGTTTCAGTTTTGCTTAGAATTAGATCAGAAACCCATGACATGGAGAGGAATTCTTTGTACCATAGCATCAGTGTTCGATCCTCTCGGCTGCCTAGCGCCCTTTATTCTCCTGGGCAAGCAAATACTCCAACAGATGTGTCGAGAAAAATGTGAATGGGATGAACCTTTATCTGAAGAATTGAGACCCAAATGGGAGAGGTGGATCTCAGTACTACCCAAATTAGCTC
The DNA here is from genome assembly GCA_026874595.1 of Sipunculus nudus. Taxonomy (NCBI): domain Eukaryota; kingdom Metazoa; phylum Annelida; class Sipuncula; order Golfingiida; family Sipunculidae; genus Sipunculus; species Sipunculus nudus. The sequence continues at coordinate 77,114,823 of CM049313.1, read as the reverse complement.
AGATCAAGGTACAGAGATGTCACATTCCGAAGGACTTGGTGATATTTTGTGCCTCGAAATCCACCATTTTTCAGCAGCAAGTTCCACAGGTTATGGCCAATGCTCAAACCTTCGAGTACTTAACCATCAAAATCAAGTCAGTTGTTGACTGATACTTGGGGAAAAGCAGAGTGGCACCTCTGAGACTACAGACCATTCCGAGACTAGAACTTTCGGACGCAGTTGTATCAGTAAAGCTAGCAGATGTTCTGCGAGAACAACTATCCTATGAAGTATCAGAGGAGTATTTTTATACCGACTCCAAAATAACTCTGGGGTATATCAGTAATGATGAGAGAAGATTTCACTTATTTGTCTCCATTTGGACAAGGTGAAATAAAAACTCCTCTAGTGTACACCAATGGCACTACGTCAAAGGCAAAGATAACCCAGCGGATCATGCCTCCGGGGGTTATACCCAACAGAACTCGTAGATTCAAACTGGTTCCAAGGTCCAGCCTTTCTCTGGGAAAGTACGCTGCCATCCGAAAGGGAACCTGGATATGAAATCGATCCCACAGATGTTGAGATAAAGAAAGCTGTGGTCAGTATAGCAAACACGGAATTGAATATTTTGAACAAGTCTATAGTGCAGAGATTACAGAAATTCTCAAGCTGGTGCAGAGCTGTCTCTGCTGTCGCGACCATTCAGAGATTTACCTCAAGGAAACTAGGTTCTGCACCAAGAAACGAACGAAGCCACGCCAAGCTTACGATTCTCAAACTGCTTCAAGCTGAAGCCTTTAAAGACGAAATCAAGATCCTGATGAATGGAACCTTGCCAAAGACGAATAGACTTTTCAGGCTTGATCCTCATCAAGATGAACACAGTATCTTAAGAGTAGGAGGCAGGCTTGGGGAATCCCACTTATCCCTTGGTATACAGCATCCAGTTATCCTACCTAGGTCACATCACCTAACGGAACTCATTATTTCTTACTGTCATGAGAAAGTTGCTTACCAAGGAAGGGGATTCACAATAAACGAATTGAGGTCAAAGGGATATTGGATTCTTGGCTGCAGCAGAGCAGTTTCCTCAGCAATTTATAAAAGTGTGAAATGCAGGAAGCTAAGGGGCAAGTCCGAAGGACAGAAAATGGCAGAGTTGCCAGATGATCGTACAAAACCAGCACCACCGTTCACTTACTGTGGCTTAGACAAATCAAACAATATGCCCTGATTGTTACTTGTATGTTGTCCAGAGCGATACACATTGAATGTCTCGATGACATGACGTCTGACTGCTTTATCAATGCGCTCCGATGCATAACTGCCCTGAGAGACCCTATCTGACATAAAAGGTGTGATAATGGAACTAATTTTGTCGGCCCAAAGAAGATCTTCAAAGCAGCATTTGGCAAAATAGAATGTGATAAGATCCGACAGTTTCCTCTTTCCAAAGAATGCGTGTTTCTCATGAATGTCCCATATGCCAGCCACATGAGAGGTGTATGGGAGAGACACATTAGAACTACGAGAAGTGTACTAATGGCAATCCTTGACCAACACAGTTCCCGTTTGGATACTGCTACACTGCGTACATTCCTTTACGAAGCAATGACCATTATAAATTGTCGGCCATTAACAGCGCAAAACCTTAACGATCACATGGGGCCTGTGCCATTAACGCCAAACCACCTGCTGACGATGAAAACTAATCTTATACTTCCACCACCAGGCAATTTTGCTAGGGAAGATATCTACGCCTGCCAGAGATGGCGCCAGGTTCAAAGATTGGCAGATGAATTCTGGAATAGGTGGAAGAGGGAATACCTATCAAGCTTGCAAGTCCGCAATAAATGGAACAAGACACATCTAAATATTTCCGTAGGCGATCTGGTGCTTCTTAAAGATATCAGTTATACAAAGGAGATTGGAAGCTTGCCAGAGAGTTAGAGATAATCCCCAGCAATGACGGACTCGTGAGAAAGGTAAAGCTGATTACTGGTGACCCGAACCTTTCAAACGAACGAAAACAACTTACGGAACCTACCGTATTAGAAAGGCCTATTCACAAATTGGTCCTACTGGTTGAGGATCACTAACTTGTACTGTAGTTGTTTGAAGTATTTATATTGTTTACGTACACACGCACACACACTCACTATAATTTGTATCTTTGTTACGAAGTACATAAAATCATTTGATTTTAGGGGAGGAGTGTGGCTGCCACAGTAACGATGCAGTATACTTGGATTTAACTTTTTTTTTTGTTTTGTGATCAAGGGTGTTAACTGGTATAACCAAGTAGTTCCGACAAACAAACTAGTTCAAAACATTGCCACATGTACTTACTATTATCAGCCGAGTATGTAGAGTTGTCCTACAGTTGTACATTACTAGTGGATTTCAGTCAGATATTAAGTAAGAGACTTCAATTTGATGATTTATACGATGTTTGCGCACGAATATATCTTGATGTAAAAAATCTTAGAACTATCTTCGAGTAGGAGGAACGCAGGCCGTCGAATTTATCATCAGCTGTGTCCTTTATCTTAAGTCGACTCCTGTATCACAATATCAATATCGATATCATCATGAGTTGTGGAGTGCATTCTATCCATACGATATTCCATCTCCGAAGAGTCAAGAGTCTGTGTATTATGCTAGGAGAGAGCCCAGAGTCAGTCAGTACAACCATAAACTCTTAAGTCTTATGTGTAACTTGTATCATTGTATAGTTTTTAAAGTCAGCTAGTTCGCACATATTAATGGTTATTGTATGTTTTCTGTATATTTTCTGTAACTGTCTATCTGATGGTAGCTGTTGCATTACAGTTAATGACGATTATAAGCATAAATAAGTGAAACTCTGTATGTTGATATAATGTTTTATGACTTCGTCCAGGTCAGCTGACGGTTTGCTTTAACATTGTCATTGTAGTTGACGGTGTATTGACGGTGTATCAATTGATGGTACTTCTGCCAATAAATCAGTGATTAAAAAAACTACCTGGTCTCCTTGCACCGACGACTAAATACATGCCACAAAGGTTACCTACCACACATTACAGTCGCACTGTTGTGTTCCAGCAGTGAAGGCCTACTGGCAAGGGATCCTTGATACTACACATGAAAAGTATGCCAAGAAAGATGTTATAGTACAAGGTAAATATCAACATTTGTGTTGAAGCATTTATGGAAAACTACTGACAGATAATAAAGAAGATGTGGTCATCTATTGGGCCATCATCAATGAAAATATTAGTACAGCCAGGTATAATGGGTATTTCTTCCATAAACATGTTATTCCTTGTTATATTTTGTCTAGTCATCACCAATATAAGTAAGTAAGAAAATAACAGAAGATGATTCCAAAGTCCCATTTTCTGTTGCAGACAGCCAAGATGCTTATTATAAATGATTGGTGCATAATATGAACAATCTTATTTAATTTGGATTCAAACACTCAGAAAAACTGGCATATGTCTTTCAGGGGGGATGGTCATAATGACAGTCCTGGATTTTCAGCTCAGTACCTAGGTGACATACACATTCATGGACCACAGTAGCGATGATATCCTGGCTCTTGAGAATGTGGACAAAAAGCAGACAGAGAAGAAAAGTCCTAATATGGAGAAGTTTAGATTAAAAAGGGCCTTGCAAAGCTGTCCAAGGTGTGCAAAGTGTCTTAGGTTGTGACTGAACAACACGGGCAAATAAATAGTCTGTTGAGCAGGTATTCAATGAGAGGTATTGATGCTACCTGTTAGATTTCTTGAAACAGGTGCTGGCCAGGTCCTATATTGGTCTTTATACTACATGCAGGTTTTGTGAAAAAATGTTCCCCAATTGCTAAGAAAATTTTGCTTTAACACCAATGTTGGTATCTCTCCTTAGTATTTAGTTATTTTATAAAGTGTTAGTATTAAAATTCTTTAGAATTGATGCATGCAGGTTTCACTTCATGCCAAGGTACTGATTACACCTTGTTTGATCTTTTGCAGGCAAGAATTATCCAAACATCTTCCATTCATTCGACCTGTAGCGTGTTGCCAAAAACTTTGTGAAAAAACTGTCGGAGGTGAGGATAAGATAAATTATCATGATTTATACACTTCAGAAACATGTCCAACAATGTTAAAATATGATCTAGAAAAAAATATCCTCTGATCAAATGATGCTATCATTGTGAACATACATCTGTGTATAAAAGAAAATTAAATCGGGTGAGAAGCTAAGGGTTCCTATACATGAAGTGCATGTTATATAATGTTTGTACATGTATTTGATATGTTTGCTCTTTTATTACAGAGGCTGCTAAAAGGAAATCAAGCAGAGATTTAGAAGTGTAGGTCTCCAGTGTGTCAAGTCATCTGTGGCACTGTGCAGGAGAATACAAGGGTGATGTAGAGTATTTCAAGGTCAGAAACTTGTGTATGTATGAAAAACAAAAATGACACAACTTTCCTGTTTTAATTTTTTTATCAGACTATCACATCTTTGGGCTTTGCTTTCTGTATCACCAACTGAATGACTGTATGGTTGGGCAGGTTGCTTTCATTGTTGACTCATACATTAAAAGGCTGGCAAATCATACTTTAAAATGACACAGGTTTTTATAACGAGAGGTAAATTAATCACAATTACATAGTATAAAAAAAAGAATAATATATATATATATATAGAAACTTGATGGTTTATCGGTGCATGATTATTTGTCATATACAGCAAAAATTGGTGATTTGGCCACTAGGTTTAACTGGGCCTCAGTCCTATTGTACAATAATGAATACAGCAAGCTGCAGGCAGCTTATGGTTTTAGATAGGGCTCTGATATACCCCATCTCTCTACTATTAACCTTGATTTCGTCAGGGTCAGCAACAAACTTTACGCCTAGCTGCTGGGGATTACCAGGTTAAAAGAAGTTGCAGGGGGATATTGATAAAGAATATTAACTGCAGGTAATTATGTATGGGTTCAGAATCACTGATCAACAGTTGATAATCAACATTAAACCATCTCCTGTGGAATTAAAAAAACATGCATCTGCTGTATATGATAATAACAGGGAGTAAGTTGAAAATGAATTATTAATGCAGCTCCAGGAAGGGTGTTATGCAGTTGCACCTAATCAACCATAAGTTACCAGTCCATTAAGGGCAATCAGAAAACCGGGTACCTAAGATGTGCTGATCATCCATGATTGTAGTATGCTGATTGACAAAGATATGATTGATTATTCAACGTTGGTATCAGTAGGTTATGAAACGTTGGATGATGCACTACAACTAGCAAAGCAAGGGTATTACATGGGTAAGATTGATCGCGAATCTGCATACAATAAAATGCATACACAAAAATATATTTGTTTGAAAGCTTTGTAAGAAATAACATACAGTAATTATTTTTCTTCTGCATTTTTCCAGATATTGACACTTCAAGCTGTATTAGCATCAAACACAGGTCAGCCATATTGTAGTCCCTTAAAAGTCCAAGTTGTCACAAAAGGACATAGGGTCACCAATAAACTTGAGATGGCCATTGCAGACAACACTGTATGTGCAAAGTGCCCATATAGTAATCAAGACCAGACAGAACATTTGCTTGAAGGCAAGTCCTACCTGTTCAGAAATTTCTCAGTGGGACAACAAAAAATTATATAATTAAACAAGATTTAAGTCATATCTAAAACTAAGGAAGGAATCTCATCAACCAAACAACACCCCATAGTTCCCAAATTGAAGAAGTACATTGAAGGAGGAATATGTCAGACCTAGTCACAGCTGAAGGCACCATGGCAATGGGAGTTGGTAATGGGCTGACAGGTCACAGAAGGTGAGACAACGGGAGACACGAGGGAGCTATCAGAGGTAGGTATATACACTTGTTCAGAGACTCTTAGGGACACAGAGGTTGAGGTCTATGAGACCATTATGACAATGGAACACACAAGTCAGATGTTACGGTAAGAATGCCAGGCATTCTCCAAGGATGAGAATGACATTGGATGTGTACCTGATTTGCAGTACACATCCAGAGTTACTGGATGATGAACTAGTAAGGAAAACTTATGGGTTGATTCCCCAACCCCTCTTTAATGAGGTAAAAGATTACCTAATAGATCTTATCAAAAAGGGTTGGATTTGCAAGTCGTCATCTCTTACTTAAGTCCCATGGTGTGTGTTAGGAGGCGGAATCAAACATTGCATTTGTGTATCGATTACCATGCCCTCAATGCAAAATCTGTCCAAAGTCAGAGCCAATACCAAGGATCTAGGGAGTGGTGGAAAGTTTAGCAGGAAACTCTTGATTTTCTAAGCTTGATTAGGGGAAGGCATATTACCAGGGATTTGTCACAGTATTTATTTCCACTTAGGCCCTGTATGAGTGGGTGGGAATACAATTTGGGTTGTCCTGGGCACCAGGTGTATTTCAGTCGTTCATGGAAGAATTGTGGGATTTGAGGGACAAGTGGTGTATCCCATACTTGGATGATTTCTTAGTTTTAAGTATGTCATTGCAGCAGCACTCAGCAGATGTTAGAGCAGTTGTTAAACAGGAAGGGTTGTGAAACTAAAGCCACCCAAATGTTGTATCGTCTGGAAGGAAGTGAGACTCCTTGGGCAGTTGGTGTCAGAGGCATGTAGTAGAATCGATCCAACCGATTTGTAGGCGGTCACTGTTCTGAAGAAAAAGAGAGTGTAGGCGAAGTATGTAACCTATTGGGATTACTTGGATATTTCCTGAAGTACATACCTGACTTCAGCAGGTGGGCTAAGCCTCTCTATGACTAACTGACTCCTAGGGAAACCCCAGAGCCAAATGAAAAATGGAAGAGTAGTTGGGGAAGAACGAGAAAAGCATCTTTCTGGCAGACTGTGACCTGGATGGAGGAATACCAAAAGAGACTGGAAGAGCTGTTAGATGTGATAGCTAGTCCCAAGGTGATGGCATTCCCCGATTTTGATATTCCCTTTACATTTCACACCAAGCTTCTCAGGAAGGGTTTGGGGCAACACTTTTCCAGAGTATATAGTATGTTGGTCATTATTGCCTTTGAATCAAGAACACTGACATCAATGGAGAAGAGTTATCATCTGCATTATTGCAAGCTGAAGGTTTTTGGCACTTGAATGAGCTGTGTGTGAAGGGTTTCGAGACTATTAGTATTATGCCTCATTGGTAGATGTCTACACAGATAACAATCCGCAAACATATACCTTGACATTGGTGGAACTTGGTAACCACAAGGTAACCACTGGTTTCTGATCTGGCCAATTTCCACCTTAACCTCTGTTACAAACCGGGGAGACTGAACACCGATGCCGGCGCATTGTCTTGTCTGCCGATGAACCCGGAAAATTTCATGGGGGAGGCCATAGGTAATGAAGATGTCATGGGTGTGATGGAAATCAAAAGAAGTAATTTGGACCTTGACAGTGGTTGGATCACACTGTTTGTTGTCTGGAAAGGATTTACAAGATCAAAACCCTTTGTCTAAGATGGGTAGCCAAGCCCTTGCAAATTTTGTGCCAGTGGGCATTAAGAGTGCACAAGAGGATGACCCAGATCAGAAGAGAGTTGGATTGTGGGTAGAACAAGGAAGAAAACCATCCCATAAATACCTAAATTACGAGAACCCCCTGGTCAAAGCATGGTTTTGTGATTTGGACAAGCTGGAAGGAAACAGGTGGTGTTTTGTTTAGATCCTGTCTTTTGGCCGATGGTACCAGGTGGTCACAGTTGTGCCTTCCTAAGGTGTACCGTTCATTTGCTCTGAGGGTACTACAAAAGAGAAGGGGGCATCAAGGTGCAGATCCAGTTATAACATTGGCTGGAGATTGGTTTTACTTGCCAGGATTTGCTAGAGATATTAAATATATGTGTCACAGAAAAGAAGCCAAGTCAGGACCACTGAAGTATTATCACAGCACATAACCTTTGGAGTTGGTATCAATAGATTTCCTGCACTTGGAAAGAGCTAAAGGTGGTTATAAGTAGATCATCGGTTTGGTCTACCACTTAACCTGTTTTCATACCCAACCCGCAACAAGAGTGCGAAAACTGCTGCCGACAAGATTTGGAATGAGTTCATTCCCCTTTTTTGTTTCCCCACACAGCTGTTAAATGATCAGGTTGGAGAATTTGAAAACAAACTCTTTAGGAGGCTTCAAGACCAGTGTGGCATCCTATCACTGTATCACTCTATGGCAAATGGGAAATGTGAACATTGGAACTGGACCAATTTAGACAGGTTGCATACTCTCAGAACAGAACAAAATGGTGATAGGAAAGCTCATTTGAACAGGTTAGTCCATGCCTACAACTGCACCAGGCAACAGGGTTTTCCCCTTTCATTATTTTTGGATGGTCACTCAGGTTGCCTGTGGATTTGGTTTTTGGATTTAAAGAAAGGTTAGGAGGGACAGGTGATGATTGGATGGATAGGTTTCAGGAAGCATATGATGATGAAAGAAATCATCGAAAATAAAAAAGACATGCTCACTCTGTTGCTTCAATTATCTAGTGATACTAGATCAAAGAGCCACAGGGTCAGGGATGGAGGCCATTGTCATCAGGTATATCATATCAAAACCAGTTGATAAAATTATGTAAAAATCTTGAAGATTCAGCTTAAAAAAAAAATTGTATGTTTTTTTTAGATTTTAATAATATCAAATACCTATTTATTATTAATAAAAATTTATCTATTTATATTTGTCAACATACCTTCAAATAAAGTTGAACCTTTTTGTAGGTGCTACATCATAAAGTTGGCACCTCTATTAAGTGGGCCCTTTAGGCCAGTCCCATATCAACTGTTCTACTCTTTATAATGTTTAGATAATGTGGGCACCCCTAATGATATTATCATGATTATTTGAAAGTATTTTAAATTATTTTATCATACTTCAGGAATTAATTGTGCATGGGGATTTTCTGAATCAAACATTCTTACCATGCCTTGGTATTTGTTTGTAGAACCACATGGGATGCTACTGGTATTCCTTTTTGAAGTTTACAACTATTTTTGCAGTTATTCTTTATGGTCTCAGAGCTCTACCTATATATGGCTGGATAAATGTATACTGAAGTCAATACTTAGCCAAGATTGGATGCTTTTGTCCTGATAAATGCCAGGAAAAGAAGCCCTGCTCATACATGAAGACTCCTATATATTAGGGATAAATGAAAAACTCTTTTATAATATGCTTTTTTCCTATTCTATTAGCAGAATGTTTTTTTTTTATTTCCCAAAATATTCAGAAATCTTACTAATAAGATTTTCTGCTTCTAAAAGTATTTTAAATCAGACTAAATAAGATAAATTCTGACTAGCTGACAGGTTTATTAATAGGATATTCAGACTCAAGCCTAAATGACTGGAACTTTAATCAATATTTTAAACTGGAACATGTTTTTGGAATAATATAGCATGAGCTTTGTTTTTAACACTGATTTTAAATATTGATACAGTATCAATCCTGATACTTATTTTTTTCTTGTTGAAAGATTACCTTGATGAGTGGCATGGGGGGGCATAATCGTGGCAACATCTTTAGGAGAATGTTGCATAAAATTGGAACATACCTATAAGTATCAATACCCGATGCCGACGCTGGAGACTGAACCTCCAGGTTTTGGGCCCGCGACCCCTCCGACTGGCGGCAGATGAAGGAATGAGCTTAGAACCAGAATAAAGTACTACTAGAAACTTACCAGGAGAAATACCGAGAAATACCACTGAAAACCCACCATTTCCAGCTGTCTCAGGTGAGATCCAATCGTTACCTTGACCAACAATTATATGAGCGCCAAAAACGCTCATATATAGAGACTGAGGATAGCGGGCTGCTTCATTTTGCCCCGGAGATCGCCGCCATTTTGAGATGATTTGCCGCATAAACCTGACTGTTATTACCAGTCCCTGGGTACGGACAGGATGTTTTAAAGCTACTATTATGCCCTATTATATGTAATTCTATTTAGTTTTGCCAATTACAGTTGTAAATAGCCCCCTGAACCCTGGCATTTAATCTGCCTTCACTTTGCACTGCGTCATCTGCTAGACATTCACTCTGTTTGTGCCCATGTTCTGTCAGTTCACCACTTTTGGCTGGCGTTCTAATAACATGAACTAGGGCCATTCTCTGCACATATGAAGCACTGTGTAGTAGAATACTGATTTTACGGCCACCATTTTCATTTGTTAATCACATCTAGTAATTTCTCAGTAGTTTTCTCTAGTGTTTCATGCCTTTTAGTCTTGTATTTCCTAAATTTACAATACATTAACAGCCTTCATTAATTCCTGTCAATAGGCTTGTTTACTACCATACTTCTCACTAAGTACTAACCTGCACTAACCATATTAAGTTTTATTGTTTTGAAGAACTGCTTACTCTGCTGTTTGCTTAATATTAGTCCTTCCAACCATTTCACTGAGAGCCATTTGGACTTTCAGTGACTATTTAGTAAGAGTCTATATCACTGAGGCATTTGACCTTTCAGTGATTATTTAGTGAGTCTATCTCACTGAAAGTTATTTGGACTCACAGTGATCATTCAGTTTATCTCACTGCGAGTCACATGAACTTTCAGTGATTTGTTTATTTAAGAGTTCATCTCACTTAAGAGTCATTTGGACTTTGTGATCAGTTAGAGTTTAACTCACTGAAAGTCATTCAGACTTAGTAAGAGTTCATCTGACTGAGGGTCACATGCATTTACAGTGATTTATTTATTTAGTTAGTTTTTTCTCACTGAGAGTCACATGTTCTTTCAGTGATTTATTTTGTGGGATTTTATCGGACGGAGTCTTTTCGACTTTCAGATATTTCTTTAGTGACCATTCCCCTCACCACAGGTCCCTTAGACTTAGTGAGTAATTTATTCTCTGAATTTCTCTCACTGCTGAATCATTGCTCTGCTGCATCTCATTGGTCACATTTGCAGCAGCTTGATTAGATAGCATGTGACTGATTTCTTAACATGGCTGCCAACCAACCACCTGACCTGAATAAGGCTTCCTCGAAGCAGATGTCAGAGACGTTACTGGAGATTCTTACTCGTGATACTACTAAGGCAGTTATTCTCCTCCGTGACAACAATCCCGATTTCAGCCTTGATGACCTCGTGTCAACCACAGGAGTTACCCTCGACTCTTGGCAACAGCTAATCAAGGAGGGCTAGGTGATCACCCCTGATGGTGGCCCCACCAGCCATTTACCAGCTGACCAACCGACTGGCCCAACCGCAGACTTGACGGCCCAGGCCCATGTGGATCCACATATTGGCGAATTACTTCGAGTCATTCCTAAATGTCTTGTCTTTGGCAGATGCACCACTGACATAAGGAACGTGCCCCTAGGGGCACCAACCGATGTACACTTGGTCCATCTCCACAGATGGGCCATGGGTCAACATATAAACCATCACATAGGGAGGGCGCTCACCCTAGATTCCCAATATGGAAACAGAGGACCTGTTGGGTCATCACCCAGTTCACTATTGGATATTCATATTCCACTGGTAATGATGACTTTCCACCAGCCAATAATGCCCAATCTTTTGAGCCGTCTCCTGGTGCATTCCCATTGCAGGGAACATTACCTTCAGCTTCACATCCTACTAGCGGACCACCAAACTACTGGCAACCAGTCTACTACAACCCGGATTTCAGACATTCCTACTCCCAAGGCCTGAACTTAGTGCCACCTACAGCTGAACCTGCACACCACCAGGCCACAATGGTTGCCTATGGTCCCAGGCTGGTTTATTCCCCAAATACACAATCCAGTTCCACAGGTTCCTTGTTCGGCGCCAGCACACCATTCTGTGGCACTGGACTCCCCAAGTCATGGAAAGATAGGTTGTTCCAACAAATCCAGGAGAGACAGCAACCTGGCACAGCATAGCCGCAGGAGGATGGGACTCCAACCGCCAAGCAACCAGTCTGATGATGGTATGGACAGACATCATCATAGGACTCAAGGATGACCTAAAAGCAGATCTAGCTCATGTAGCTCCAGTAAGAGGTGTCTGCTTCCCCGCCGCTCTTGAAGCTCCGATAGTTCTTCTAGCTCTGCCAGTCCTGGGAAACACCATGCCAAGCGCCGCTTTAGCCCACCACCACCAAAGTTGGGACAATAAAATGGTGACGACACATGGAAGTCCTTTCTCTTCCAATTCAAGAGGTACAGTAGTAGGTATCAGTGGTCATTGCACAAGAAAGCTAACAGGCTCGTTGATAGCCTTTCTAGTAAGGTGCTGGATTTTGTTAGGAAACTGGGAATAGAGCAAGACTACAGGCTCTTAAAAAAGAAAATGAGTGAAAGGTTTGGAACTGAGACGGACCCCATCACAGTAAGGAGGGCTGTACAGCAGCAGGAAGGTGAGACCCTCGAGGAATTTGGACAACGGATATTGTTCATGGTCATAGATGGTTTACCAGGGGCTAAAGAAAGCACGTTAGAACAGATTGCTGTTCAGCACTTCCTGAGAGGTTGAACAGACAAACACGCAGCAGCTTCCGCAATGGATAAGAATCCCAGTACCATTAGCAAGGCCGCACAGTATGTTACTAGTTACGTCATCAACAACCGGGTGATATTCTGCAAGTCATCCAACCCTGTACTGTGTGTACAATATCCTCATGACCAATCAGATCTATCAGAGGAGGAAGAATTAGAGGTGAGAGCCGCTGGATTCAGACAGTTTTGACCAAATCACCCACCGCAAGGCACAAGGGGCCAGGGACAATGATTGACAAGGCCAGTAAACGGCAGCTGAGTTCGCAAAGCCACCCCATACCTAAAACATCGGAAATGGAGAAAGGCCCATGCACCTATATTATGTTTAAGCAACAACAGAAACAGCTATCTTCCATTTTGGAGAAAATGAGCCTATTGGAAGGTAAAATTGAACAAATGTCCAGAATTAAGCCTACTGTCCTCTGCTCAACGTCTGCTAACACCACCCCCACCTTCCCTCGCCACAGAAAATGTTTGTTTCTTGTGTCATCAACCATGCCACTTTGCTAGAAAATGCCCAGAGAAGGGGACCTCACAGGTACCCAAAGAGAAACCATAAGGGATTGGGAAGCCAGAAGAGCATTTAAACCAGTGGCGGTCATGTCCTGTGGCTCAAACATGACCGATACAGCTAGCCACCCTCAATCAAATGCTGAAGTCTCATCTAACCTAAGCAGAGATGGTGCTCAGGACAAGACAGATAAAACAACCAAGCTAGTTAGCGAACTATTTGTTGCTTCCACCAAGGCAGTTTCCAATTTAGACGGCAAAGCTGGTAATTGGAAATGCCAAGGTTTAAGCTTCATAGTTTTTATCACTATCAATAAAACAGATACATGTGCTGTAGTGGATAGTGCCGCCCAGGTGACTATTGTTAAGACAGACTTACTAAAGGATTTGGTTGATAAGTCATCAAAGGTTTTCACTTTGAAGGGAATTGGAAAGAAGAATTCATCCATCCCAGCGTTTAGGGTTAAAGACATTGAAATTGGTATTTGCAAGTCTAAATATAACTGGAATGTGTATGCAGCTGATATAAGTGACCCTGGCTATTGGGACTTGATTTTCTGGCGGCCCACTATTGCCCATGACCTCGACACGAATATTATCACCTTCCCAGATGGTAATGTGCATGCTACCTTGAAGAGCACTGCTTCAGGAAAAACCTGTCGGATATATGAGGTAGCAACTTGCATGAAAGTACATTTACCACCGATGACATTTTCATCCATTCCGCTCCACGTCGTTAACTCAGACAGCGACTGCAGTTATGTGATCCAATTACAAAACGACCAGAGGGGATTGCTACCTACTAGCGCTGTTATCTGAGGTAGAGGATGGATTGATGTGATAAATGACAAATGCGACTCAGTATGCGTAGGAACAGCTGTTGAGGCCGATCAAGTTATTGGTAACGTCATTACGCCAAGTACTCTGCCAGATTGTTGGAAATCATGTTCTGCAGTAGTCGTTCCAGGAAATGCTGTCTCCAACTTAGATGAGTCCATTGAACACATAGAAACCATGTTGCCCACTCATCTGCTCCCCCCATTTCTGGACTGCAAAGGGAAACACCCTGATGCACATTTGCACGCCTTAGGTGAGTTGCTGTTGGAATTCGCAGATGTCTTTGCTCTTCATGACCTCAACCTTGGCTGTGTGCCTAATATCAAACACAAAATTGACACCGAATCAGCACCACCTGTCAAGCAGAGATGCGGCGTACCCCACTTGGTTTCGAAAAAGAAAAACAAGAACATCTGAATAAAATGCTGTCAGCAGGTGTCATCCAACCATCAGAATCTTAATGGGCGTCAGCGCCAGTATTGGTTAGGAAAAAAGATGGCACCGTCAGATGGTGTATTGACTATAGAGCCATTAATGAAAGGACTGTTAAAGACCAATACCCGGTACCGCTTATTGAGGACTGCTTAGACATGCTAGCTGGGACCAAGTTCTTTACCTGTCTGGATCTCGCTTCAGGGTACTACCAGACTGAGCTAGAAGATGCCTCAAAGAAGATAACTGCATTCATCACTTGTTACGCATTATTTGAGGATTCGGGCTATGTAATGCACTGGCCACATTTATGAGAGCAATGAACACTGTATTACCGAATCTTACTTGGGATTAGGTACTGGTATACCTTGATGACGTCATCGTCCTCGGAGATTCTTTGGCAATATGAAGGAAGTGTTTGAAAGATTCCGACAGTTCAACCTCAAACTGAATCTGAGGAAATGTGCTTTCTTGAAGAAAGAAGTTGAGTTTTCGAGCAAAATTAAGAGCCACCCAGGCTTATCAAAGGTGTTATTATAACACAAGACTGAACAAAACTATCTATCAATTAGGGAATTGGACTGGTCAGCGAGAAAGGGAGTCAGCCCCAAGCTTCACCCAATTTGGAAAGGGCCATATATGATTGTAAAAGAAAAAACATCCAATTTACCTGGTGCACATTTGGGAAAAGAGACAAGTATGTGAACCATGATAACCTAAAGTCATGTTCAGATAGCAGCATTCCTTTGTGGCTCAGAGGAGCCAGGAATCATCTCTTCCAGAAGGATGCCACGGGCCAGGGTCTGGAGGGTTCTTCAGACGGCCAAGCTGGGAGGGGCTGACCCTGACTCGGAGTCACTCAATTATCTTTGGAATCAAAGTGATGATGCCCCCCCCATCAACCAGTTCAGGGTCCAGAAATTGAGCCAGGATCAAAAGGGAAACAGTGCGACCAGCTGAAGGGAGAGGAGAAACCTATCACCAGGAGTAGACGAGGGAAAAAATAAGGCATCCAGCGTACCTCAAGAATTTTTTGTTGGACAATTAGCATTAAGTGCATAGCTCCCTCCTTTAGTTAAGGGTTCCATAAGACTATAAGAATCAGTGTAAATTATTCTAATTTCTTCTTATTATCTTGCAGCCGCTCTTCACCCCCTCCCTACCTCTGCTCACCACCTCCTTTCATCACCATCATTATGGATCTTCTTGACGAATCATGTTTTGTACCAGATTATGATGAAAGTGCAGGGGCCAACCATACCAACCCGTCTCCTTCCAAAAAGAAAAAGAAGAAGCAAGTAGTAATCTGTCTCATTTTTAAAACTTCATGAGCACACCACTGGTCCCAAGGATGACCGACTGTGGGGTTTCTGGTGTCAGGGGTTTTGGATGCCTTCCAGAAAGAACTTGGGCAGACCTCACTGGAGGAGGTGTTGGCCTTTACAACTCACGAAGGTTGCTATACAAAGAAGGAGTTCCAGCTTGATGAACAGCAGCGTCTCCTACAGCTGGCCACCACCCCCTGTTTAAGGATCCCAGAGGGCCCGATCTTGACATCTCCACCTAATTGTATTGCAGGACTCCTGCACTGGGAGACCCTTATTCTGCTGGCTAACCGTACTTCACAACAGTTCCGTGAGTCCCTGTCAACACTGGAGCCTCCTTGGGGCATTGAACTCATAGACACACATGCACACATTGAGATACTGCTTGCACAGAGTAATATTAACAGCTTAGCTTCCTTGGAAACTCAGGGCGCGTTTTGGCAAAATTTGACAAGGGTTGTTGCCAATTTTGTCTATCCAGAACACTGGGTTGACCCTGTCCCCATAACACAGGATCCAAGGGTCAAATGTTCATTTGGCATCCATCCAAAACTCATAAAGGACAATTCCAAGGTCAATTCAAACCTGTGCAGCCTCATGCCTATGCTTGATTCTCCTCACTGTTGTGCTATAGGTGAAGTAGGACTGGATTTCAACAAAACTACTCCAGCCAATCAAACAGCACAATACCACTTCCTTGAATGCCTACTCAGTAGTGCTGACTTCACCAATAAAGTCTTAATCCTGCAATGCTGCGACCATGGCGATGGAGAAGCTGCAAAGGAAGTCTTCAGGCTGCTGCTAGATAACAACCTCCATGGACAAAAATTCACCGTCACTGCTTTGTAGGAAATAACTCCAAAGCCACAACATGGATGGAGGCACTGCCCAATTGTTTCTTTTGGGTCACCAAGCTGCTTCTGAAGTCCGACCTGGTCCGGCAAGCAAGAGAGGCCATACCAATAGACAGGCTCCTCCTTGAGTCAGATTGTCCCTATCTGTCAAAAAATCTTTGACACCTAATGTCCATAGCTTATGAATTAAGCAAGCTGAAGCAGCTCCCCATCCTTACGCTTCTACATAAGCTCAACCATAATGCTGTGCAATTCTACGGTTCCTTCTAGCTTTTGATGGGGCCAACTCCTCCCCTGGTCACAAGAGCTAGGGTAACTCATCTCGATTCAGTTGGCATAGCTGGAGAATCGAGTTTTATTAATGTCTGCCTTGTATGCAATACTAATCATCCTATTCAGTTGGCTTAGCTAAAGAGTTGGAGCTGCTCTTTTTTGTCACTCTCTAACATATAGTGCTGCTTGTTAAGTAATGTTTTTGTATTAACCCTTTTCTTTTGAATTTTGGGGAGTGAAAGACAAGTTCCCTCCATGAGGATTAGATATGTAAGTAACATTACTATTGGTAAAATGCTTTAATTTTCAACTTTTCTTTGTATACCCTCTCCCAATCAGATTTTTTAAGAGGGGGAATGAAGTAGAATTAGTATTATTAGTATAAAGACCCGATGCCGACGCCGGAGACTGGATCTCCAGGTTTTGGGCCCGCAACCCCTCCGAATGGTGGCAAACGAACAAACGAGCTTAGAACCAGAAAAAAAGAATTACTAGAAACTCACCAGGAGAAATACCACTGAAAACCCATGATTTCAAGCTGTCACAGTTGAGATCAAATCGTTACCTTGACTAACAATTATATGAGCGCCAAAAACGCTCAAATTACAACCTGTGGTCCTGTTTCAACATGAAAGGATGAAAAGACAAAATGTCCTTTGAAGAAATTCCTCTGAACAGGCTTATCTACAGATTTGTAGTAGGGACCAATGAAATAAAGTGTGACTTATATATGAGAACCATTTTTTCCTGACACTTGGGGTCATGGCAACAGCCAATCAGGAGAGCGCCCAAACACAGATAGAACAAGACGATTGAGACAAGTGGATCAAAGACTGACAACTGATATATTTCGCAGCCTGGACAAGGTGAGGATGAAATCCTTGTCCCCCAGACAGTATGTATACCTTAACATGTGCTGTAATTTTCAGTCTGAGCTGTAGGTAAAGCCCTCAATCTGGAAAACTGTCAACTATTAAAATGAAATCTCTCACTTTAAAAAAATTTTCATACATTTATCAGCATTTTAAAGATTTTAAAAATGTCATGTTTAGAAACATTAAAAAGTTAAAAGCCTTCAGCATTAAAAGTTTTAAAAGTAACCGTTGGAAATTAATATTTGAATATTTTTTTTTATATTTAAGTATTCATATTTATATTATGTATATAATTGTTTATAAGCCACACATTTTGATAAAAATTGCAGAAGCCTGCAGGAGAAATCAAGCTACAGATAGCCGAGATGTTTAAACACACCTAAAGCAAATCAGGGGATAATTGTACAAGATAAGTCAGCATTACAAGTTTTATAAGATACAGTTAGAAATAAATATTTGAATATTTTATATATTTTAGTATTCATATATATTATGTATATAATTTTTTATAAAAAGCCACACATTTTGAAACATATCAGAAGCCTGCAGGAGAGTCAATCCAAGCATGGGTGAAAGCAAAATCGAGCTACAGATAGCTGAGACGCTCCAACACACCCCAAGCAAATGGGGCATATTTGTACAAGATAAGTTCATGTTATTTCTGTAGCCTTTTTTTTTGTCTTTAACATGATCTTTATTTTTTTACTCAGTCATCCAGGCTATACAACTAATCATGGCATCCATCTTTTGCCCATCAGACAGGCCCATTTTAAAATGATTAAATCTACAGATTTTAAATTTAATATATACTATTATATGTTTATAAATTTCATGTCTGCTGCCTCCCTGAGTCAGGACTCTAGTCCAGCAACAAAGCAATTATGAATAAAATGAAACCTATTAGAGCTCGAAGACTCTGTCTAGTTCTATAAAAGACTTACAGACTCAGATTTAGCATGTTCCACCTGTTTGGTAGTTCCGTCAACTCTTCGGAGCAAGGTACTCTGCAATTGTCATGATATAAAATCCTCCGGTCATTTAGGCAGGTATTAGACTCTTGCTTGACTGCAGAAATCATTCTATTGGTACCTGATGGCTAAGGATAGTATGCTATGTCCAGACACGCAATGCTTGCAGTAGGAATAAGCAGCAAGGTAAGAAGCCGAAAGCTTCTATGCAGATGTACAATGCAGGTTTTCCATGATGAGAATTCACATTGATGTTTTAGGTCCTTTCACAGAGAGTGAAGATGGCAATAAGTACATTCTAATGATGTGCGATCAGTTCAGCATGTTGTCTGAATGTGTCTCTATCCCCAAACTGTCTGCCGGAATTATCGCCACAAGATAACTCACAAAATTGATCACCACTTTTGATTGTGCCATGGAAATACATTAGGACCAGGCACAGAACTTTGAGTCAGGTCTGTTCTCTGAACTATGTCAGGCCCTTTGAATAGCAAATACCATAAAAACACCTTACCATCCCACCTTGAATGAGCAGGTAGAGAGGTAGAATCGCACATTACAGGTGTTACTAGGACAAGAATATCCGCACTTGGGATAGAGATCTTTCCCTGATCACCATGGCCCTCCATTGGGCAGTAAATTAAAGCACTGACTTTACCCTGAATGAAATTATGTTAAGAAGGGAGGTTTCACAGCCCACTGGACATTGTCCTGGGAATGGCCAAGCAGAAAGTTGTGTCAAGGACACCAGTATCCTTGGTCCAAGATCTGAGTGACAGAATGACTGAGATTCACCAACAGGTCCGGAAACACCTGAGGACAACCCGACTCCACCAAATGAGAGATTATGATGTCAAGGTGAGGGATTCCAACTTTGAGCTTTTAATATATCTCTGAGATAGGTCAACCAAGAAGAGGCAGAGTCCTAAGCTTTGAGCAATGTGGAATTTGTCCTTTTATGGTAGTCGGGGAATGCTGGCCAGCTGCTGCTACTTGATGCCCATCTGCCCTATCAGATGTAACCACTCCAGGCCCTTCTGGTTTTATGGTTGGATGTATTGTAACTTCTTCTGGCCCATCAAATGAAACCATTTCAGATTTAACCACTTCAGGCCCTTCTGGCTTGATGGGTGGATGTATTGTAAACTCTTCTGGCCCATCAAATGAATCATATCCAATCTTTGTGGCCCATTACATGGACTTGTTGCAAACTCTCATTTTCAACCAGATGGGAGGGCAGATAATCCAAAGAGAGACAAAACTAACAGTCTAACAATGTCGCCTCAAAATTAGTCACATCACTTGGCAGGAAGGTGCGTAGACCAGGGTACTTTGGCGACTACGGTAAGTCAATAGCTTGTGACTGGTTGTTTCAATTTTTTGTTTCTCATTCAAGTAATGGTGCACACTAAAAATAGCTAAGTTTATTTCATTAGTAAATTGTTTTGGACCAGGAGGTCTTGCAGTTGTTCTAGGTACCTAATGGCTCAGTGGGACCTCCTGTCAGAAGTGGCGTTTGTGCCAGATTATGAGGAAAGCAGCAAACATGATACTTGTGAAAGTAAAATTTCCATTGCAGATAAATCTGATTGGAGTGTGTACCTAGGAAGTTGGACTTTGTCTGACAAAGTCTCTGCTGAACCTCGCATGAAGTGTACGTTTGGGCTTCACCGAAGGTCCATAAGGTCATATCAAGAAATCCTTGGGGAAAATCAGAGACTTGGACTGTCTCCTATCCACACCTGGTTGCATAGGATTAGGGGAAGTAGGCATGGAACACATAAAGGTGGATCCCCAGCTGGCGGAGGTCCAGTCTCAGTTTCTGAGAGAAGTGTTTCAGCTGATGAAGCGGCACTATGAGGTACCAGTACTTGTCCTCCATTGTAGGGATGGAGGCAGTCAGTGGCAGTGGCCTAGCTGCCCGTCAGGCTCTGCAGCTGCAACATGAGGAAGGCCTGGCAACCACCATGATCCATAGGCACTGTTTTACGGGCACTGTAACAGAGCTCGAGGATAGTCTCAATGCCTCCCTTACTGCTATTTTGGATTTACCAAACTGTTTTGCAGTAGCCACGTGGAGCAAGCTGTTGCAACAGTACAGGCTGGCAAGATCCTGTTAGAGTCAGTAGCCCAAATCTTTCAGATTCACCATGGGACATCTTACCCATAGCTAACAAGATTACCACTATCCTGGAGTTTTAGTATCCACCATCCTGGGACAGTGTTATGAAAATGCAGACTGAATGGTCCCTTTTGATAGTTTTTATATATATTTTTGGACTGTTAAAAGAAGAAGTCTATTCACTTGTGTCATAGTTGGTGGCCATGTGCACATCCTCTGTGCAAGTCTAGGCTTGGACTTCTTGTTTTATACAAGTATTTTTCTGGAGTTTATTGTAAGTTTTCAGTTAGGAACAAGGACGTTAGTTCAACAAGGACAAGACAGCCATGAAGTTGAGTAAATACCTGGAACCCGAGGAATACAGACCTGGAATACAGACCCGGACATTGGACAGATCCCATTTGTCCCAGGCCTGCAGGTGTGCGCAGTGTTCCTATGAGTACTAATTCATACCTATGACATATAGTTGTTATATATCCACAATATAATCTTTTTAATATAGTCTCATGATGGGAGCTTACCACCTACACCCAACGCCCCCTGGTAGTGAATATAGTTAGCTAGTCCAGTATGGCGGCCGTGGTTTGGTCTTGGAATAAAGCTGTGTAAACATCTGTGTTGTTACTGTCTGGACGTTCACCTGCACAACAATATAACATGGTGGCAGCGGTGTTAGTGAACGGGACCTACCCAGACGAAATTTAAGACATTATTACGCCGAGTGAAAAGCAAAAAAACAAACTTTTTGTGCCATGCGAACGATCTGCCCGCGTGGTATATTCGGCCGACCAGCTTGCCGATCACAAGTGCAACACTTGTTTATGCCTGACAGAAAGACAAAGACATTCAAACACATGTGAGTACTGCCAGATATATAACGATTGTGAGATTTCGATCTACAACGAACTGTCATTTGATTTCGTATCAGTGCAGTGACTGTTGTCCTAACCTCCTAGGAGTAACGGCACAATTCTGCATACCGTGCATACCGTACCGGTCGACCTTAGCCTCACGACTTGCGTGCTTGTACCAGCACTGCCAAAATGGCAGTGCCGGGAGTTCAAATGCCCATGCTAGACTGGACTGCCCAGGATCAGAAACACGCCTATGAAGAATGGCATGATTTTTTGACAAGTTATTTTGTGATAAATGACGTCGCCACAGCACGTCAGTGGCATTACATACTGCTATCATCCGGGTCACAGGGTCGTGAATTATGGAACTCATGGGCCATGACAGAGCGAGAGAAGGAAAATCCAGACACCGTATTTGCCAAATTTAAATCACACTTAGTTGGAAAGCCTAATAAATGGGTCGCTCGCCTAGAATTAGCAGCTCTCACTCAAAAGGACGGCGAACCAGTGGAAAGTTTTGTGTGTAGACTCAAAGCCAAAGCCCAGAGCTGCGAATTCACAAATGAAGATACGCGTGATGAGATGATCACATTTCAGCTAATCAAAGGGATTGTGTGGCCTGAAGAGAGGAAATGTCTTATATCCAAAGGTAATGAGCTTACATTAGCTGAGGCAATTAAATCGGTTCAGACATTCCAAGCCACCCTGAAGAACACTAACACCTTAAGCGCAGGTGTCAAAGTCGACTCCTTAGTAAGCAAACCACATCATAGTAAATGCAAATACTGCGGCACAAAGCACCTGCCAAGAAAATGTCCAGCATACGGGAAAAGATGCGCCAAGTGTCATAAAATGAACCATTTCGTGCCCGTGTGCATGCAAAATGATACTGGTGGTGCAAGACCTGGCAGGGATACGCCACAGAGACATTCTGACAGGCATAGACGCAGGCCTCGTTCTAGAAGCTGAGATCGAGCAGTAAACGCTATTGAAATACCTGCAGAATCTGATGACCAGCCATTAGACTGCGGCGCAATAGTGGTCAACATTGATCAGATCGACTGTGAGAGACAATCAATCATGGCTAAGCTAAACGCCAAACCTCCTGGTGTACACAAAAAAGTGACACTCAAAGTTAAAGCAGATACAGGGTCAAATGGTAACATATTACTTTAAGATGTCTGAAGCAGATGTACCCTGATGAGAACGTCAGGAAATCAGTTCTGACAACAAGCGATGTAAAGCTCACTGCGGTAAATAGTACAGACATACCACAGATTGGTAAAGTTGATATGCCAGTGCAATTTGAAGATTCTGAGTGGCTCTTATCCAGATTCTACGTGTGTGACACAGAGGGTCCTGCAATCTTGTCTTGTGATGCCACAGAAAAGTTAGGCATAATTCAAGTGACATCCAGCCGCAACATCTTTGCAACTACTGCAGAGAAGCCGAATCAGCACTCTGATTATAACCAGCCGATCCCTGATCGAGATGTGCTACAGTGCCAGTACTCAGAGTGTTTCAAAGGCATTGGTCATTTACCAGGTCAGTTCCACATAGAACTGAAGGATGACTCAAAGCCTGTAGTTGCCCGTCCGCGCAGATATCCGATTCAGCTCAAACAAGAGATAGAAGAGACGCTCAGTGAGATGGAAAAAATGGAGATTATTGCAAAGTGCGCTGATGATGAAGCTACTGACTGGGTGAATTCCCTCGCTTTTTCACGCAAGGCGAACGGAGAGTTGCGCATATGCCTTGACCCCAAAGCCCTCAACGAAGCTATAAAACGCACAAACCACAAAAGGCCAACGCTTGAAGAAATCAGCCATCAGTTCAGTGGATCCAGAGTATTCACGAAATTAGACGCAAAAAATGGCTACTGGGGCATAACGCTGGATGAGCAAAGCAGCAAACTATGCGCGTTTCAAAGCCCCCTAGGCAAAATGAGATTCCTGAGACTTCCGTTTGGCCTATCAGTGTCTCAAGACGTCTTCCAGAGACACATGGACGACATCATACGCAAAGCTGGATCGGGAATTTTGGGAATTGCAGATGACATTTGCGTCCATGGTAAAGATGAAGCCGAACATGATGCAGCATTGCATAGATTCATGGGATGTAGCTAAAGCACATGGACTGATCCTAAGACCCGAAAAGTGTCATGTTCGCCAGCCAAGCATAGAATTCTTCGGGTTGATCTGGTCAGATAAAGGCATGAGCCCAGATCCAAAGAAATGTGATGACATACGCAAGCGGCCTCCACCTACTAATGTCAAAGACTTACAAAGTTTCTTAGGTGTGGTCCAGCACCTGGCACCGTTTGTACCACTTCTGTCAGACAAGACGTATACGCTGCGCCAACTGCTGAAAAAAGACACTGAATGGGTGTGGTATGCAGAACACAATGCAGCTTTCGAAGCTCTAAAAGAGGCCGTACATGAGAATATGCTTCTCAGATTTTTTGACCCCCAGAAACCGACAGAAATCGAGGTAGACGCATCGTCCGTGGGATTAGGTGCCGCACTGATACAAGACGACAAACCTATCGCATTTGCGTCAAAAGCCCTCACCCCAGCAGAAACGCGATATGCTAACATCGAACGTGAACTACTCGCAGTTGTCTTTGGAGTTGAAAAATTCCACACATACATATATGGCAAACATGTAACTGTTCGCAGTGATCATAAACCACTGGAAAACATCCAGCAGAAAATGCAGCTGAATGACGCACCTCCTCGCCTGCAAAGGATGCACCTTCGTATACAACCATATCAAGCAACAGTTACATGGAGACCTGGCCCTAAAGTCATGTATGCTGACTACCTATCACGAGTTGAGCCATCACAGGGTCCAGAGCTAGAATTAGAACATACCATACATATGGTGCAAATCTCAACAAGTCGGATGAACAAAATGCATAATGCAGTGAATGAAGACGCTGAATTATCGGCATTACGCGAACAGGTCATGATAGGTTGGCCAGACAATGTAAAGAAAGCCCCTAAGATAATCAGAGGTTATTGGTCAATGCGAGACCATATCTCAGTGGAGTATGGCATTCTCTACACAGGCAACAGGCTAATCATCCCCACCTCCATGCGCGCGGAGTTCCTCGACAGGATACACGCTGGCCACCTAGGCATTACAAAATCTCAATTGCGTGCCAAAGAGTCTGTTTATTGGCCTAATCTGATGGCCGATGTAGAGAAATTGTGTCAAGACTGCATCATTTGTCTGCGAAATGCATGCAGTACTGTTAAAGAGCCAATGCAGCCTCATACGGTTTGTAAATGCCCATTATTACTTTGTAACAAGAACATACATATTTATTGTTTACAATAAGAAAATTAGAAACAAAAAAAAATGTATATCATTGCTAGGATTTGAACCAGGGACCTTCAGGTTTCAGGTGTGGCTTGCTCCCTGTTGAGCTAACTATGTTTGTTATGTCATGGTTGATATCACACAGGGTAATGACCAGAGGTCACTGTGTACAGACACTATAATCATGTGACAGTTAGGTCATTTCCTGTTTGAAAGACCAAAGCAGCATGGCAGTATGACCAGAGCTCCTTGTAACCTTGTGTACCCTTAGGTAGAGCCCACACAGAGGTAGGTCAAGTGGACATTATTGTAGCCTATTAATGAACTGTAATAATCAACAGTAAAGGTTTGTAGCATATATTACCACAATATAGCAATATCTTTTTCACGGAATGTATGTTAATAGTCTTAATATATACAGGTTTCATTACATTCACTGTGTACCGGTTAACTGTCTGAGTAAAGCAACAGTATTCGACTCTATACAATTATTTATAACAGTTATTGATGAATGGATTATCTTTGCACTTATTTAAGGACGTAATGGTTTATGTATGCACTAGTTCATTGTAAAGTATTATATTTCATCTATATTTCCTCCCACTTAGATATTTCTTACTTTCTCTTTTGTCCACTAGTTTCCAAACGCGTTCCGTGTTCCGTGTTCCATTTCAACGTCTTACGTTCCAAGTGGCAATTGTTATCATCGAGACACCATAGTATGCCGGCCATTATAAGGAACATATGTGTGCTATTGTACAACGATTCAACGTCTATTCAATGTGTTAGTGCATATTACAAAAGATAGATGGAACTTAAGGAATATAGTCTTGGTCTCTGTGTTATTGTGTGGCAAAAGGATTATACCAGTGTGTGTGTTGAAACGTCCTAACGCAACTGCACCAACACGGTTCCCTCTCAGCCATGGGAAATCCTATCAAGTGATTTGTTCGATTTAGATGGGAACACATATATGCTTGTGGTAGATCATTTCAGCAGAATGCCGTTTGTCAGAGCTCTGACCACACAGACGAGCTCTGAAGTGATCAAATTCTTGAAGGATATATACTCCGTACACGGCATCCCAGAACGGCTCATGACCGACAATGGGCCTCAATACAGCAGAGATGAGTTTCAGAATTTTGCCCTGGACTGGGACTGAACATATCACATCAAGCCCTAGATATCCACAAAGCAATGGCTTCTGTGAAAGAATGGTTGGAGTCATAAAACCAGTCCTGAAGAAAGCAAAGCAGAGTAAAACTGATCCGAAACTTGCTTTGTTGTGTTTGCGCACGACACCTCTAGAAGCTGGATTGCCGAGTCCAGCTGAGATTCTATATAACAGGAAAATAAGATCAAACCTACCTGTGAAAAATGACCAAATACCAAGTGATGCCTTGGTGTTTGAGAGGTTGTTTGACAAGAAGCAGGAATCCCAGCAGCGATACAACATGCATGCCGGAACAGAATTACCTAACCTGTTGCCAGGAATGAAGGTGATGATCCAGGAAGATCCGAAAAAATCACAATGGACACCTGGTACTGTTAAATCTTTGTGCGATGAGCCTCGCTCATACATGGTTAAAACCCCTAACGGCGGTATTATTCGGCGAAACAGAAAATATCTAAAGGAGATTAGCCCAGACGCAACAAAGAGACTTTCGTTCAATACTCATGGTTCACCTAGTCATGATACATCTAGTCATAGTACATCCAGCGAACCTGAGCCTACTGCTCAGAAAGAAAGTAGTGTTAAAACTGTAAGATTTAATGACAACATACAGCATCAAGCCATGAGAAAATCAGACAGAAATATTAAGAAACCTGAGAGACTCATTGAGCAAATGTAACTGCATTATTCCTAGTGAGCACATTTAACAGTTTAGCAATTAAGCATATATTTAGAGTATATTTAGCAAGTATTATTCAAACTGAGAATAATCATATGGACGATATTGAAAAGTTTTATTATTGTGCTTAAAAGTTAAAAGATCCAACATCATACAGTCCTTCTACAATTCTGATTTTAAATTCTTTGTGAACAGAGGAATGTTATATATCCACAATATAATCTTTTTAATATAGTCTCTTGATGGGAGCTTACCACCTACACCCAACACCCCCTGGTAGTGAATATAGTTAGCTAGTCCAGTATGGCGGCCGTGGTTTGGTCTTGGAATAAAGCTGTGTAAACATCTGTGTTGTTACTGTCTGGATGTTCACCTGCACAAAAATATAACAATAGTTATACAGAATTATGGTTTGGCTGAGCAAACAGAAGCTCCCATTGGCAGAGTTATTCTTGATTGTATGCATAATGGTAAGCAGTACCAGACAGTGTGAGGTAGCTGATTATAAAGTTCCAAACCTATTATGTCTTACAGACTGTGTCAGTGGAGCAGCAGTGTAAATAACTGTTAACATGCCAGTGCTAGAGATATTGTAAAAGAGTATTCAGTGTTCTTGGCAAGGTGCCAGGAGAAGTTTCATTGAAAATAGATACAACTGTGACTCCTGTAGCTCACCCCCTTGACAAATTCCGATCGCCTAGAGTGCAAAGGTACAGGAAAAACTTGATGAATTTGCATTATTGTGCATAAAAGATTAAATCCCCGTAGGTACCCCCACTCAATGATAAAGTACACTGCATGTTGTACCCAAGAAGGATTCAACTGTACATATTACAATTGATCCTAGAGATTTTAAATGTAGCTCCACTGAGAGAGTTCCATTCTAACAATATGGTAGAGGAGGTAGCACAGAGTAGTGCAAGTGCTAGATACATGATTGTTCTTGATGCAAACCAGGGATATTTTCAGTTAATGTTAGTAGAACAGTCAAGAGATGATACTGCATTTTACCCTGCTGGTGCAGGAACCATATTGATACGGGTGACATGTCACATGTACGTCTTGCTGGAAAATGTAATTAAACAGTTTGGGAGACTGCTAAAGTTATAGACCAATCAAAATATTCTTATCCCATCAGTCAGTATGACCACTAAAGGGGATTTCCTTTCAAATGGTTTTGTGTACAAATAGCCATGGCATATTAAACATGTGGACCATGACATGACATTTCATGACCCGCAAAGTAAGTCAATCATGGTGTCATCTGTTGTTGTTGACAATGAGGATATAGTTGAAATATTTCTGGATTCTGACTTAGGGGATGAGTTTTTCTGATGGATTTGATGAAAATGACAATCAGTTTGACTCAAAAGGTCCTGAGGATCTAACTGATCCATTATGGAAGTGGGCAAACGGTGATATGATACATGTTCTGTGCCGGACTTCAGACTGGCATGTCAGCTAGGCCCCAATACAGAGTTAGTTCACAAAGGTAAACATATGAGCTGTCTGAAAGCCTTTCCGTTGTTCTTCACCTACCAGGTCATTGAGTGGTTGGTGGAAGAGACAAACAGATATGGAGCACATACCTGACTCAGGATGACCTAAAACCACACTCCAGGTTCAGAGCTTGATCACAGAGTTGGTGTTCATGGGCTGATCATAGCCATGGAGCTGTGCCAGTAGGTGGATGTTTTTGTATGTCACTATATGTAAAAAATTTCCCAATCATGTACATTGTATGAATAATTTATAAATTTAGATATCTGAGTTACTGGTAAGTATTTAGTGAACATGTAAATTTGTTCTAACTTATATGAACCCCCCTCCCCCCCAATGATCTCAACTTTGTTTTAGTTATCCGTGGTTACACTTTGATGATTTTCATGAGACAATATTGGCCTAATGCCTTTTTAAGCAAGCATATCTTGTTGCCACATACCTACCCCAGATTGACCTAGGTTGCTGGTTTATTTTATAGGGAACATTTAAACTTTTAATGAAAATACCCCCCCCCCCCTTCCCACCTATATATACCCTTGGCCCAGCTTGAACAATTAAGTTTAGGTCATACTTTTGCATTTTTCATGAGACAGTATGGGCCTAATGCCTTTTTGATGAACATTTTGTTGCCACATACTGTAAGGGAGCCACACTTGTGCCGACTTGTCATGAGGCTTGCTTGGTATTAATGTCACGTCAGGAGGACACCAGGAGATCACCGTGAGAAGCCAGCCGAAGAGCGCCCAACAACCTATTATAGACAGAAACTACATGCTGACATGTTATGTATTCCCACTTTCCGTAACCGAGTTTGTGTTTTTGGCATGTGTTTTTGGGGATCACGTGACCGGACGCAGAGTTAGGCGGATCGGCCATGTTGATGTATGACTAGGAACCTGGATTAAAGTTTTGTTCCGTTTATGCCGTTTTATTCGGTCTGGTTCTTCTCTGGGACATAACATTTTGGCGACAGGACAAGTTGACGATCCCACAATGGCTGCCGAGGGTCTTTCGATGCCAATGTTCGAGTATGAGCCCCGGGATACTGCGGCCAAGCGCTGGCTCAGATGGCTAGCGCGTTTTGATAATTATTTAGCTGCTGCGGACATCGACAAACCTGCACGGAAGCGTGCTATGCTCTTGCATTTAATCGGCGAGGAACTTTATACAGTGTTTAATACTTTGCAAGTCCCTGCACCTGTTGGCGAAGAGAAGGAATACGAAACCGCTCGGACAGCTCTGTCAAACTTTTTCGCCCCCCAAGCGAAATGTGGAGTACGAGTTATTTATGTTTAGAGAGGCGCGGCAGGAGGTAGGAGAGAGTTTGGATGCATTTTATGCTCGCTTGCGTACGCTTTCCAGCAATTGTGAATTCCATGACCCGGACAAGGAGATTAAATCTCAAATTATTCATCGGTGTCTGTCATCGAAATTAAGGGAGGAAGGACTTTTCAAGCCTCAGTTAACCTTGTCAGAGCTTTTAAAACTTGGCCGGACAATGGAATCTTTACGTCATCAGACAAGAGCAATGGAGGACAAGCTCACGCCTACGTCACATCCGGTTCCGGTGAGTCAGAGTGTAAACAAACTCAAACAAAAGACCCCCTTTAAAGCCCCAGTAAAACCCCATGGGCCTAGTAATACTTCTACTTCAAAGACTTGTTATCGTTGTGGCGGTAGTTGGCCACACCCGAAGACCCGTAAATGTCCAGCACAAGGTAAAAAGTGCACTCGCTGTGGCGGACTGAACCACTTTGCCAAAGTGTGCTTGAAGTCTAAGGCACCGAGAGAGTCGCAACGTGTTAACGCTGTAGAGTATAATGAAATGTATCATATGTCAAGTAAAAACGCAAATGGTGCATATAAAGTTGAACTTCAGATCAATGGTATTCCTACAGTGATGGATATTGACACTGGAGGTTCAGTCTCAATAGTGAATAGTACTGTGTTTAATGAGTTATTGTGCTCTGGTTCCAAGACAGTCCTGAATAAAGCGCAAATGTCTTTGAAGACATACACAGGTGAAATTATTGTACCGGAAGGTGAAATCAGTGTTAGTGTTCAATACAAACAGCAATGTAAGACCTTGAAATTAGTAGTAGTGCCTGGTACTGGCCCAAGTTTAATGGGAAGAGACTGGCTAGAACAGATTAAGCTTGATTGGCAAGAGGTGCATCAGGTAGTTGATCTTTTTGATGAATTTCCTGAAGTTTTCAAGGATGAGTTAGGCTTATTGAAGGATACTTGTGTCAAAATTTATGTGAAGGAGAATGTCACTCCAAAATTTCATAAAGCCAGAACCGTTCCTCTTGCTATGAAAGATAAAGTGCTGGCTGAGTTGGATAGACTTCAGCAACAAGGTGTGATTAAACCTGTTATTTCCAGTGAGTGGGCGGCACCCATGGTCCCTGTTTTGAAGAACTCTGGTGAAGTGAGAATTTGTGGAGATTACAGACTAACTGTTAATCAAGTAGCTAAAGGTGATAGCTACCCTTTGCCTCACATTGATGAGTTATATGCCAAGTTATCTGGTGGTGCTGTGTTTACCAAGTTAGATCTAAGTAATGCTTATCAACAGCTCAAGTTGGACCCTGAGTCACAAATGCTTACTACTATCAATACGCCGAAAGGACTCATGGCATATACAAGACTACCTTATGGAATTAGCGCATCACCAGGAATATTCCAACGTACACTTGAGAACCTACTACAGGACATACCTATGACCACAGTGTATTTAGATGACATTCTTGTCACCGGCAGCACACAAGCTGATCACGACCAGAATTTGAGGACTGTCCTTGATCGACTTCAGAGTAGTGGGTTGCGACTGAAGCGAAGTAAGTGTTCGTTTGCTCAAGAAAGTGTTTCTTACCTTGGTCATGTGATTGACGCAGTAGGCATCCATCCGGATCCTGAGAAATGCAAGGCATCACAGAGGCACCAGCTCCGAGCAACAGCTCAGAGCTGCGTAGTTATTTAGGGATGCTGAACTACTACAATAAGTTTCTACCGCATGCTAGTACGATATTGAAACCTTTGTATGCTTTGTTACATAAGGACACTAAATGGCACTGGGGTGAACAACAGGCCAGTGCTTTTCTGAAAAGCAAAGAAATGCTTCAATCATCACAAGTGCTTGTACACTACCAGCCTGATTTGAAATTGTACTTGGAATGTGATGCTAGCCCATACGGTCTGGGAGTTGTCCTCTCACACGAAATGCCAACAGGAGAACAACGGCCAGTTGCGTATGCGTCGCGCATGTTAGCACCTGCGGAACAAAAATATGCACAAGTGGAAAAAGAAGCCCTTTCAGTGATTTTTGGTCTTAAACATTTCCACAGATATGTGTATGGACGTAGTGTTACTATAGTTACCGATCACAAGCCACTTTTGGGGCTGTTCAAAGAAACAAAGGCAATATCATTGATGGCATCTGCCCGTATCCAGCGATGGACTCTGTTATTGGGTGCATATGACTACAGCCTGGTTTACCGTCCTGGCAAAGATCACTGTAATGCTGACGCCTTAAGTCGACTGCCTGCCCGGAAACAACCTGCTTGTGTGCCAGACCCTCCTGAAATATTGTTGTCGATGGAGTTTGTGGATACTTCGTCTATTGTCACAGCAAAACATATTGCTCAGGAAACTAGGAATGATCCTGAGTTGAGTCGAGTTCTGCAGTACACGTTACATGGATGGCCTGCCACTATGCCAGATGATAATGAATTGCGGCCGTATTACCCGAAACGACATGAATTGTCTGTGCAGAACAGTTGTTTGATTTGGGGCACGCGTGTGATCATTCCCAAGAAGTTCCGAGAGATACTGTTGTCTGACTTGCACGATACACACCAAGGAATAGTGCGGATGAAAGCTTTATGCCGCTCTTACTTTTGGTGGCCTAAACTTGATAGTGACATTGAGATGACAGTACGGCAATGTCAGATGTGCCAACAAGTGGGTAGGAAGCCACCAGTTGCACCGTTGCAGCCTTGGATTTGGCCTTCAACACCCTGGAGTCGAATCCATATCGATTTTGCTGGTCCTTTTGAAGGGAAAATGATCCTAGTGATTGTGGATGCTAATAGTAAATTTATAGATGCTCATGTGACCACTTCCAGTAGTGTGGAGGTGACTCTGGATAAACTTCGCCACACGTTTGCTATGCATGGGCTCCCATGTTCTATCGTCTCCGATAATGGACCATCCTTTGCAAATCAGAAGTTCCAGACATTCTGTGATATGAATGGAATTCGCCACATTAAAGTTTCACCGTACCACCCATCAAGTAATGGGTTGGCTGAGAGAGCGGTACAGTCTATCAAAAATGGGTTAAAGAAATCCAAAGAAGGATCCCTGGAATCGCGATTGTACAGATTCTTGCTGACATACAATATCACTCCGCATGCTACGACAAACGAATCGCCCTCAGTTTTACTCATGAAGCGCCAGTTAAGGTCAAGGTTTGATTTGCTTAGCCCTGATACAGAGGCAGTTGTGCTAAAGAAACAAGAACAAATGAAGAACCACTATGATATGAAAGCCAAACAGCGTAGTTTCTTTATTGGAAACAAAGTTTACGCGAGAAATTTCATGAAGGGCCCCAAATGGGTCTCTGGTGTGATACAGGAACAGTTGAGTCCTGTTAGTTTCACTGTCCGATTGTCTGATGGTCGCGTCTGGAGGCGTCATATGGATCATGTGAAATTGTGTTATGATGATGTTGTTAATGGTGAATTGCCACAGAATGAGCCTGCACCTGAAGTACAGAGATCTATAGGGCCTACTCAGTTACCCGTGCCAGTTGTACCAAATGACTCTGTGCCTGTGAGTAATTCAAATGTTTATCAGCCTGAGATTCCTATTGCTATTGATACCACTGATTGTGACACTCAAGCTAAAGACTCTGATGCTGGAGCTTGTACTTCATGTGATACATCTTCTGTTGCGCATGAGAACGCCAATAGTTCTGATGACACTTTGGCTAATAGTAAGGGTAGCTCGCGTGTTGATAACTCTTTGGTTCAGAGTCGACAAAAACGAGTAATCCGGAAACCAAAGAGGTTAGACTGGTAAATTGTATGAGCCACAGTATAGCGATGTTTGATGTTTTTATTTTGTTTCATTAACATGTCAAAGTATAGACTTGTTTTAATTTTACATTTACTCGTAATCAGTTGTACTTACTATATTACACACATCTGGATACTTATACCACTGCTCCAGTTCACATGTAATTATGGTAAAACTTTATTAAGCGATGTCTCAGCTAAGGTTGGAGGAGATGTTATGTATTCCCACTTTCCGTAACCGAGTTTGTGTTTTTGGCATGTGTTTTTGGGGATCACGTGACCGGACGCAGAGTTAGGCGGATCGGCCATGTTGATGTATGACTAGGAACCTGGATTAAAGTTTTGTTCCGTTTATGCCGTTTTATTCGGTCTGGTTCTTCTCTGGGACATAACATTTTGTGTGACATCTATGTGAGTGTACGTTGACACATTCATGTTGATGTAATCTAGTGTAAGGATTACAGTATACACTTATTCATGCAAATCCTTATATGGTATAACTGTTTACATTGAGTGTTGTTACTCTGGCCAGTAACATGCACCAGAGTTTGTCATTATCAGATGTAAGAAAATGGACATTATTGCTCTTGTTTAGATATATTATGATAGTACCACAGGGGCCCACCAGGGGGGGCAGTTTCTGTTTATTTGAATGCTACCACTGTTTTATTATGTGTAAGCACAGATACTAATGTTTAATCTGTCCCCATAATGCCAAGCATGTAGTTTCTCTTCAGGATACAGAGGACCACAATGTTTTTGAAGGAGTGAAATACTGTAAAAACTTTTCTTTATTTGTTTTAGACCTCATTAACGATAACTTGTTTCTGTATATGTAATGTTTAACAATGCCATGGATGGCCAGTTGCAGTCTGTTTACTTAAACATCCCTGATAATTTTTCTGATAGTTTTATATGTTAGTCATTATTTAATACCAGGTTTATTATGCCATACTACAGACAAATACATTAAGGTTTTGTGATGGGTCTATTTTCCTTTTGTCTTTATCTTTATTTACATTTCCCATGTCCAAAATATAGGTCAGCTGATACAATATCTTACCTTGACTGAATGCATATGGTCTTTAATATATGTCACTTTAAAGTTTATGTATGAGGAAATGTCACATCAAGAATTTAATTATATTACTACAACAGGGGTCGAATTCCTAAGGGGCCCCCAGGCTCGATGCCCGTGATTTACAGGCCAGGCCTGGTATTTTTCAAGTAAGCGGACCCGGGGGGCCCGTCCGAATCCGACCCCACAACAAAAGGAAACCGCCCCTCAGGTGTCAACAAATACCGCAGAACACTCGCGCCAGCTGTGAGCGTAATTAACCCATCTAATCTTTATCAAGGTCCTTTTCCTTAATTGCAGCAGCTCATTAATACATTTTCTGTCTTCTTGTTTAATCTGAGATGAAACTCAGCTCCGTCACCCATCTGCCGCTTTGCTTTCGTCAGAAGTTTGACAGCACAGATCCTGCCCAACTTTTCTTGAATTTTTATTGGTTGCGGCCGGGCCCTGGCCCAGAACATGCATAACTATTCGAGCGGTGTTAATATTGAGCTCCCTTTCAATAAAATGCATGTTACAGCATCATTCAGTGCTGGAGTATTGGCCCAATAAAACTTCAGGTTTTACCAATAATTTATGCTGTTTCCGTGCCATTTGCTCGGTGAATTCGGTGTACATACATGTACGTGCGTGCGATTATTGATAGTTTAGTATATAAATTTGATTCACAATATTGTTTAGTATACAATTATGTGGCAGTTTCTGGAAGGTGCGAAACCTCCCAGCAAAAGGAGACTTACGGACTCCGACAAAGACAAACATGAGCGTGATCGCGTTTATGAGAAAGAGAAAAGACAGAGGGAATTCCATAATGAATGGAAAGCAGGCCCTCCGTGGTTGAGCTAGGACGAGGAGAAGAAATGTATGTTCTGTGATTACTGTCGGCGCTATCTGAGATTTGTTGGATATAACTGTAACTTTGTGTTAGGATGTAAAAATTGAAACTGTACGCTGTAAAAATTGAAATTGTACGCTGTCAAGTTCCATGAACAGCAGAGTGGACATGTGAGGGCTGCTGAAACTGTTCAGGCAAAGGAGGCAGAGACCATTGTTGGAAGTGATGCTCACAGGTAAATATAAAACACATTTTTATAAAATGTCCTTTTATTAAATATAAATATATTAAAAGAAAAATGTTTGTTGAAAATAGAACTTTGTATTTTTTAATATGATTTATTATTTAATTATAATATTTACTATTATTTTTTTCATGTGAATCAGGCCTTGCCTTTTGAGGCGAGTGATCGCTTCCGCGCGCTATGGCTCGCTTAAAACACACTTCAGGGGAGCTAAGAATCACTCGCCTGGCATTTTGGGCTTAGTTAAACTGATTATTTTAGTCATTAGTATAACTGTTTGCAAATGCTTGCAAACAGACGTGATTGCACTTGCTCCCATGAATTCAAACTGAAAGCTAAATCCGCTAATGGTAATAAATGTAAAATGTCATCAGTGGTGTCAACTCATTACCCTCAACAGAACTGCAGCAAGATTCAGGGCCGTTACAAGAATTAAAAAGCCCCCCTGATATCCTGATTGAAATCATGTGAACAGCTATACACGGTGTATGCTAAATGGAACAGCCGGACCAGATCAGAGGAAAATAGTTTCAAATCTCCGCTGAGAGTTTCGTTTTGACACTTGCAAAAAAAAACAAGGGACCCATTGGTCCCGGCGCTCAGCTGAATGAGACAGATGCGATTGTGTCACTATTGTTGTATGTAGGTCTGAAAGATTTCATTTTGACAGATGTAATTTTTTGTATTAATTATGTAGTTGAGCGGAATAGTTATTTAGAAGTATCAGTATTTTAAATATGAACAAGAATGTGTGTCTAAAATATTGCAATGGGAATGACCAGATGTTGTAAATTGCAGAGGAAGGAAGTGGAGATTTTCAAGTATAAAAATACACATTTAATAAATCAAAATATTTATGGAAAAGTAGAAAACTTATATGTTTTGGGAAGCAGTTGTTGCTAAATTAGAGAGGAAACAGAATGTCTCAAAAAGTATCTATAGAGAAGAAATTGTAGATTAAACTGTGAGAAGTTGCCATGTTTGATCTGAATTGAAGAATGGGGGATTGTTGCTAATAATATCTTGTGATCTAACTAGGGTTGGGACGGTTACCAGTATACGGTATTATCACGATATCTGACAGCTACGGTTATCATACCGTCAACTTTCCTATTATCGCGATACCAGGATATCAATTTTGTTCACGATTTTGGTTCACAAGCAAGCCCTTGAAGTACAAAATAAATTTATTTCAAAGAATCATTTATTTATTTTTATAAACCACATGTATTTGAATACACGCGTGTGGGTAGAACCGTGTGCTTACAGACTTCGGGATTAGTCGGAAATGTCCGGAAGTAGCAGGATGAATCAGATAGGACAAAAGCTTGAGAATTTCAGGAGAAAATAACATTATAATGAAAGAGCAATAAATACACATATTTATGCTTTTATTGCATGGAACGAAAATGTCAACATAAAAGTGTCACCACTGAATCAAACATTCCATACGGGTTGCATATTTTGCCATATAAAATTGAGATGGTATATTTAGCCATGATTGGTATGACACGCTCTCCGAAAATTCGCCGGGATTCTTCGGCTTTTATGTAGCTATAGGAAACTGATGGAAAGTTCTGACAAGGGTGATTCGACGATGGGGGCACTTCCCGCACCTTAAGCTTGCACACCTGCAGGACCT
Source organism: Sipunculus nudus (assembly GCA_026874595.1). Lineage (NCBI taxonomy): Eukaryota > Metazoa > Annelida > Sipuncula > Golfingiida > Sipunculidae > Sipunculus > Sipunculus nudus. The sequence continues at coordinate 77,077,700 of CM049313.1, read as the reverse complement.
TCATGCAACTTACATCACTTAATGAGTCATTCTGTGGTACTGGCACAATAGGTATAAAAGGTATTAATACTTAACCCCTTGTATAAAGTCAAGACTTTAAAGGTGGTTGTTATAAATACCATTATTGATGGCTTATTAATGCCTTTATATATAATTAAAAATATCACGATATCACGGTATATCGCGATAAAATTTGAATAATTATCATGATATATAAAACCTGTATCGTCCCAACACTAGATCTAACCATGTGTTTTCTATTGTTGAAACTGAAGCATTTAAACAGTTAGTAAAGACAAGATCTATGGTATTTCCATGGTCATTGGTTGGTTCTCTGACTAGTTGTGACATTTAAAGAGTTGACATAATTGTGTCAATTTGGTGTTATATATTATATTAGAAATGTCAATATTGAAATCGCCCATGATCACTATAGGCAGGTTGTGGTCAACTTGAGAGACTAAAACTTGGGAGTTCAGAGAAGAAGTTACTGATGGGACATGCCGGTGACCTACGAAGGAAAACAATCTGAAATGACTGAGTCTAAGTGGGAATATAGAGAAGAGATGACTCAAAATCTGGTGTTGTGTGGTGTTGAAGGGTTACATGGGGACTCAGCTGTTTGACCTGATTTGGGGGGGGGGGGGGGAGGATGAGAGATTAAAAACACCTTTGTAACTCTGTATATTTATTTCTTTATTTACCAGTTATAAATTCTATGCAGTTGCCAGAAGAATATTGTCCTAAACAAATACTCAGTGGCAGGGAGTGAGGAAAGTTACAACACCTTTGCATAAACATACAGGATACAAAATTTAATCTTACAGGTAAAAAAAAGTTTTATTCATAATTATTGAATATTTAAAAACAGACAGAGAGACAGAAAAACAAAGCAAATTACTTTAATTCCCATTCTACTGAGGCAGAAAATTACTGAACGAATGTTTGCATTAGGTCCTCATTTTTTTATTACATCAATGTTTTGTTAAGGGAAATTTTTGAAAAAAAATTATAATTTTACTATTCATTTACAATATATATCAATTATATTTGAAACTTTAAGTTGATTAACAATTCTAAATTGCATCAACATTTACAGTTAATCTGCTCAGTCAACATCACATTATATACACAGATGTATTTATTTTTTCTTAAAATATATTTTTTTTTAATTTGCAAAATAATAAATATCTGAAAATAACACTTGATTCAGGAAAAGTTGTATACATTGGATCGGAAACAGCAATGCAATTAAAGTATGTAACTAATGCAACACATCTGTTGGGGGGGGGGGGGGGGGTCTGGGTTGCCATGTGATTCTACATTTGTGACAGCAGTGTTGCATCACTAATAAATTTACCCAGGCAAGGCTGTAGGGACCAGATATGGCTGGTATGGAGGTTCAAAATGAAAAAAAAATTAGAGCCTCAGAAAAACTTCAATAACTAGAACAATTTTTAAGCTTTTACTTTGAAATTTCAGAATTTGAAAGATTAAATCTATATATATCGACTGTGAAAAGTAAATCAAATGTTCTTACAAGAAAGAAACATGCCATGGTCAAACTTGGGCAAAATTTAAGTTATATAGAGGAATATTTATGGTAAATATGAAGAAAACCAGATGAGTGGTTTTGATATTCGGCAGTCCTGAAGTATGAAAATAGATATTTAATAGAAACACAGATGTATTTAATTTTTTCTAAAAATATATTTTTAAATTATAGATTTTTTAAATTATATAATACTGACTAAATTACTGGCATGTACATAGGAACTATACAGAGGAAACAGTAAAAGTTTTGAGATACTGTGATGCAAATGAAAAATTTACAGATGGACAGGCAAGTGGACAGAATGGACTAATACATTATTTCACTTTCAAGGGAATAATGCATTTAAGTTTATATATAAGCCTATTATTTTTAGCATATCCACTTTTTCCATTAATAGTTTTAAATCTGATTCATTTTTTTTATTTACAAGTTTTATAAATTTGTAATAACACAACAGAAAATATAAGTTAAAATATTAGAATTCTAAGCTGCAATCATTATATATCCAGAGTGTAGCTCATATTGGGTCATATTATGCATACACATATATTTTTTTATTTTTAAATCACAAATGTTTAAACTGAATTTAAAAGAAAATAATGCCACAACATGGCATCTACTAGATTATTCCTTGAATCACTATTAAAAAGTTTTCCACATTGGAGTTTTCAGTACATGCTTAATTTTATTCACCGAAATAAAATAAAAGATTCAGTAAATTTGATCAAATAAAAACATCTTTTAAATAAAGTATACACACTTTTGGTTGAATGAGGGACAAACAATATCATTATGCTAATTACAATCTCAGCTATAATTTATTACTGGAATTAATAGTCAATTTCACACCTGGTGAAGTTTTTACTCTTCTGAAGTAAGGAATTACTTATCTGATGAACATCCACACTTTCATAGCAATACACCATTTGTGGACACTATTAAATGAGCACTTTAATCATTGTAACCAATACAAAATCTAAAATGTAGCATAGCCATGAATAAAAAAAAATACAGAAAATTATAACATTCATCTAGTTAATGCACCATCTGGGGGGGGGGGGGAGTGCAGGGCAGAGGGGAAGCCTGCTAGTAGTGGCTAAGCTGAGCCTGAGGCAAGCTGCCTGGGGTGGGTTACATAATGGCTGTTCTACTAGGTGGGCCAGATGTAAACAACACTTGACATGGTGTATGAAAACTTGAATAAAAGCTTCTCTTTTCAATCAATTCCTTTGAAATTTCAGATTTTAACAGATTAAATCCTTATGTATATATGCTGTGAAAATTAAATTAACAGTGCTTACAGAGAAAAAACGTGCCATTCCCAAAGTTGGACAAAATTTAAGGTATTAAATTTTTATTTATGCTAATAACTTGAAAAATTTGCAAAATTCAGATCTAATTTTGGGTTAATAATTGAATCTTGATTAAATAAAGTTATATTCCTGAAAAAAAGTCTCCAGCTTCAGCAATTTTAATGTTAGGTGAGTAAATATATTTCCTGATTTTTTTAAAAATTGCATTATATTTGGGCCAATAACTTCAAAATAATACCCAATACTGACCTAATTTTTGGTATGTTCATAGAAAATGTATGGAAGAATATGAATACTAAATATGACCAAGAACAGATCAATGGTTTTGATATTAGGCAGCCTTATAGTGTAACAATGGCTTTTTTATGGAAAACGGAGGTTTTTCCTTAATATCTAGAAGGAACAAAGTCCTAATGACCCTATTTTCGGTATGGTAGGAGATTTTGGGAACATCTAATGGTATGTATAATTTTGGATTCGTAGGTCCAACGGTTTTAAAACATGCCCTGTTAATGGACCGACAGCCGGACGGACGACGGACAAAGGACCACCACTATAGCTCAGATGACTTATAGTCAGCTGAGCTAAAAATCCTTACTGTAATTGTCTGCAAATAATTACTTAAACACACGCTTCCATTTCATATCTGCAGTTATAATCGATACGTAGACAGTATTTTCAGATGAAGACTATAATTGCAGGCATGGACAAATTTGGCGAACGATCATTTCTTTCGCGTGTTGGTTACCCAAACTACTTTTTGTGCGAACGGCGCAAATTTTCTTGACCTATGAAATTTAAATTGAGATTTATAGATATTTGTTGCAGGAAATACAGCCTGAAAATAATTTTCTACTAAAGCGTGACGACTCTAGTGTTTAAGTCAACGTCATAAATGTCACCGTTTGTTTGTTTTAGCGAATTCTCTTCCAAGACGTTTCGCTATAAACTTTACAGCCCTTGTGACTTGACCCGAATCTGATCTGAACGACGGCATATCATGAACGGGAGAGGAAGTTTTGAAACTATTTTGCAACAAGTTGGATACTTAAGTGTAATCAAAGCAAAAGAATCCATATTAATATTGCTATGTGAATTAAAAAAAAGGCCTTTACAAAAATCAAGGGAAATCTTTTCATTTTCAAACTCAGTGCAACCTTTGTCTGTTTGCAGGTCCCTGAAGATGTTGGATAAGGCTGTTCTGGACAACATGTCCCCTCTGTTCAGGATCTGTCATGCCTTGGCCCTCAATTCCAGACCTTTCACAGATTTTGAATGGCAGTGTGACCTTGATGCAGCTAAGGGCATCTCAATATCACCCCACTACAGGAATGACAAGTCTGCCAGGCAGTTCACAAAATACATAGCAGAGGTGGATCGGAGACAGCTTGAATGTGATCTAAGGAAGTGTTTGGTGTTTGTGTAATGGTAGATGGTACCACAGATTCCAGTGTCAAAGAACAGGAATTAGTTTATGTGAGATTTGCTCAGAAAGGAATTGTCAATGTTAAATTTGCTTCAATTGAAAACTGTGCAAAAGCTGATGCAGTAAACATCACAGCAGCAATCTTTGATTCCATGGAAAGTGTTGGACTTGTCAAGACTGAATTCATAAAGCGACTTGTAGGATTTGCCAGTGATGGCGCATCTGTGATGCAGGGCAAAAAAACAGGAGTATCCGTGAGGTTACGGGAGTATCAGCCACAGCTGCAGTCTGGTCACTGCATGGCTCATAGGCTTGAACTGGCGTACAAAGACTGTGCCAATATTTAAAAGGATGGACTCATTGCTGCTTGGAATTTAACTGTTTTACCACAACAGTGCACTGAATTGCAGCAACTTGGAAGAAACCTTCAAAACAACACCAGCAACATGTGTGATGCCAACCAGGGTTGGAGGAACCAGATGGCTGGGACACTCAAAGCTGGCCCTTGAGAATTTGACAAGGGGCTATCAAGCTTTTATGGAGCACTTCAAACAGGTATCCTGTTCAATTTAATTTCATGTTAAGGTAACTACCACTTACTTAAATTAGAAAGCAAAATAGCTGTCATTTAAATGAGAGATAAGTGATACAGGCTGACTGAATTTTCACAAATTATACCACATATACAAATTAAATTAAATATACAACAAATGGCAGCAAGAACAAGTTGACTGGATCTAGCTCTTAATTTTTAGCTAACCCACCCTGATACCTCTGCCAACAAGGATGCCAAGGCCAAGGCTGCCAACTACAAGAAGAACCTTCACTCAAGGGACATGGTGCATTTCTTGCTGTTCATGCAAGATGTGGAATCATGCCTGAACAAGTTCTCCCTGTTACTCCAGAGGACCACTGTGACACTGGCAGAGGCATATAAGGAGTACAAGATAACATGCTCTGCACTGGAGAAGTATAAAACAGAGTGGGTATCATATTTTGTAATTTTCTAATTTCTAGAAATATAAAGGGAGGTTTTTTACAATAAGCTAATGCCTATGGTACCTCTTTGAAGTTTACACGGTTGTATAAAATAAGCAACTTTCTGTACACAGATAACTGACTAAATTTAACAATGTAAATAACAACAAACGTCAGATGTAGACTATAATCAAAGTTTCTAACATGTAAACAATCACAAAGTATCTTTATATTTGCAGGCCAGGTCCCAATCTCCGTCAAGTGCTTGGCAAGAACATCTACCAAGAGACTGATTTGGTGGGGCCACTGAAGGAGTTCTGTTCGGCTAGGACAAGAGTGCTGGAGGGACTTCTGGACAGACTGGATGCCCGCTTTGATGATTTTAAGGAAGATGTGTTGCAAGCCACCTGCCTCACAAACCTTACTGAATGGCCAACAGAGGACATTCCTGCAGGTGCCTGGAATATTTTTATATATTTAGAACTGACTTGTGGAAAAGGAAAATGAGGATCAGACTAAGTTTTGGAAAAGATTAGAAAATTTGCAGTTTTAAACAGTCTTCTTGTATTTAAACCTTGTTATAAAAGCTGCTGTTTCAGAAAGAAGAATTGCATTTGTTGACATTTCATAATATGTGTAAAATTTGTTTTGAACAGATTTTGGCTATTCCCACATCCAGGTTCTTGTGGATCATTGGCGACCAGTCCTAATGGGTGCTGAGGTGGATACTAGTCAGATTGAGATTGAGTGGGCTCTCTGGAAAGAGAAAGTGTACAAGAGGTAACAGTTGTAAAGTTTGTTACTTGCTTGAATAATAACTCTCTGTAAGTAACCCCAGAATAATTAAATTTTGACGTTGATAATAAATGCATGGATAGCCATGAACCTTGCCCTGAATACTGGCAGTGAGTAGTTTGGTCAGTTCCCTGAAGTTGGTGGCACCACCAGTATTTCTCCCAATATTAAATAACTTTCTTTTCTTCCAGACACTGTCTGTCCTTTAGCAATTCACAAATAGTAACTGCTGGCCCTAGAAACTTAAAAGCTTGTAAAAATATCCATATTGACAAATTCAGCTGAGCGTTGAGACCCATGCTTGGATCCCTAGTTACTATGTGAATGTTGATGTTAAATTTTTGCAGATATCCCCAAGGTCCTGGTGAGAAGGTCACACGGACTGCCTTGAACATCATGTATGGGCAGGCCTGTCCCAATGTGCTGCACCTTGTGGACCTGCTGCTGTCCCTGGCTGTCACATCAGCAGACTGTGAGCGGGGCTTCAGCCAAATGAAGAGCGTCAAGTCTGACTGGAGGAGCAGGCTAAGTAACGAGACACTCAACATCCTCATGAGGATAATCATAGAACAAAAAAAAGGAAAAGACTTTGACCCAAAACCAGCAGTAGAGCTGTGGCACACAGACTCTGTAGGAGGGAGACTCTACGCAGTATCAGCAGAGGATGATGTGTCAGAGAGATACAGTGATTTGGATGTTTCCGTGGAGGAAATTTAGGTCGGCTAAATACTTATGATATATTGTAAATAAATCATTTTCTAAAGCCAAACATGGTTTGATTTTTGTATTTAAATGGTACAATTATCTTCGTAAAGTGCAGGCCTGTGATTTCCTTGACGGGCCTGTATGAATGATTACAAGCAGGCCCGGCTGGCATGTGATTTTTTCTAACTGATTTCTATCCCTGTACAAGAGCTTAAGTTCATTTTTGGTTAATCTGTACTAGTTCATGATGACGACACTAGGTGGTGGTACTTTATCCATATGTGTATGTAATAAACAATTATGAGTATGGTAAATATAAATTAAGTAAAAGCATTTATGTCCAGATGTAGAGAGATGTTACAGAAAGTATGTTCTATGATGAAACTCCTGGATAGTAAAGTTTAACCATTTGACAGAGACTTGGGAGACAACAGTACTTGTGCAGGTGAAGTTTTGTAAATGTGTATTCTTATGATAACTGGTGAAGCCATGGACTTTAATTTAGAGTAGTGGGTGAGAAGCTGTGGTGATGATTAGTATTCTCAGTCCCTTGCATAGCATCATTCTTGCCGTACTATATCCAGTATTATGGAAGTTATATGTTGGGGGAATACTAAAGTTGTTTTTATGCATATGTACCTTAAGTAATAAAGATGTTGTGTGAAGTTACCCCTGATGAAAGACAAGCTGTCTTCATTGTTTTCTCTCCCTGGTTTACAGGATGACTCTGATTGCCATGGGTGCTACCCATAGTGCCCGCAACAGATTCTGGGGGCTTGTCCAGGATCGAATTCATCTTGGGTCGTCGGTCCATTGAATCTGGAGACTAAGACTCCAAAGCCAGAGATTTCATTCACCATTCCTGTTGTTGTCGACTGTATCCAAGATGTTAATTGGTAGAGGAAGAAGCTAGTGGGGACGCTCAAGAAGAAACTGGTACCGCTTCATGCTAGAGAACTCTATCAGATAGCCAAGCATTTGCTATCCTTCACAAACAGGAAACAACAACACCAGACCCAGACAATGAGGAGTGTCGTTATGATCACATACTTTGTTACATTGGAAGCCAGACCTTATGTGATCTGGAGGTTCAGGGCATCTCACAGTTACTGGCTCTGATGGACGATATCGATTGTGTCATCGAGAGACGTCAGCAGACATCTGTCATTGATACTGCGGCTGCTGGACAAAGTGAAGTGACTGAAATGTTACTACCAACAGATCAGTCTACTGCTGCCCTCAACATTGGTGAATTGCAGGGAATGCCATCATCCCATGACGATGATGAAGCTGGCGTCATGGGCCACAGGCTGAGAGTATGCAGACTGAGACAAGCCAAAAGAAAAGAATGGTCGCTGTGAGTGACAGATCAGCCAGTTCGTAGTGCTAGTAGTACCAGTGCTATTCTTAACTATAGATCCAACCAGAACACTTATGACCAGGCTGCTAAAGGAAAAGAAGCCATGTTTGCCCTGAAGGACATTTCCTCCTAACATTTTGTCTGATATCAGTTATAGTCACCCATGCAAACAGATTGATGAGGGACTTGCTGAGAGATGCCCACCAGTTGAAGTTATTAGAGCGGTGCTTCGTGTAATTAAACCTGGACACTTCAAGGACATGCTAATCAGTAAGGAAGGGCTTACTGTTGAGGAACTGAAAAGTTTTCTCAGATCCCACCAAGGTTAGAAAGGGAGTACTGAACTCTTTCAAGAATTGGTAAATATGTGCAAAACAGTTCGAGAATGAAAATCCACAGCAGTTCCTCTAAAGGATGATGGGCCTGAAACAAAAGGTACTGTTTTCGTCCAGGTATGAACATACTGAGATCCAGTATGACATTCGCACAGTCCAAGATGTGGTCCTGCATACCCCTTACCATGGACTTGGAGACAAGCACACTGATGTGAGAAGGGACCAACACATATCAGACCAAGCAATCAGTGACCAGGCACTTTTACGGCAAGTCAACAAAACCACGAGTGATGAATGTGAAAGAAAATGTATATTGACCACTGTAAATGAAAATAAAGAAGCTAATCCTACCTTTTTATGGGATACCATAAAACTGACTATCCGGAGAACATGTATATGTCACAGCCATAGAAAACAAAAGAAAACCAGAGAAGAAATTAGTAAGTTAGAAAAAGATATAATGTTCTTGAAAAACAAAATATTTACAGACGCTGAGCAATGTGATAAACATAAATTAAAAGAGAAGGAACAACAACTATATAAGTATATAGAAGAAAAAGCCAGGGGGGCTGCCATCAGAAGCAAAACCAGGTGGTATGAGGAGGGTGAGAAATCAACAAAATATTTTTTAAATATGGAGAAAAGGAATTACAACAGAAAGGTTGTCAGTAAACTTATTATAAATGGAAATAGAATAAACAATCCACAGGTAATATTAGAGAAAGAAAAAGTATTTTTCCAGGAACTTTATACTTCAAATCAACAACATGATGTTAGTAAAGTTGAACATTTTCTTGAAAAATATAATATAAAAATGAATAAATTAAAAAAAACAATGTCTACAGAAATCACAGAACAGGAAATATTAAATAGTTTAAAAACATGTGCAAATGGAAAATCGCCAGGGACAGATGGTTTCCCCATTGAGTTTTACAAATTTTTTTGGAATGACATTAAGAGATATTATATGGACAGCATCAGATATAGTTTTAGTACAGGGCTTTTATCAATAACTCAGAGGCAGGGTATAATTAGCCTTCTCCCTAAAAAGGGAAAAGATGAACTTTATCTCAAAAACTGGAGACCACTTACACTCTTGAACTGTGATTATAAAATTATTTCAAAATGCATTGCGAACAGAATAAAACAGTTTCTCCCAACTTTAATTCACTGGGACCAGACAGGGTTTATGCAGGGAAGATATATAGGGGAAAATGTTGCAAAAGTTATGACTTTGTCTGAATATTTATTACAAAATGAAGAAAAAGCTTTCCTCATGGCTGTCGACTTTGAAAAAGCCTTCGATTTTTTAGAATGGGATTATATTTATAAAATTTTAGAATTAATGAACTTTGATTTGCATACTATCTCTATGATTAAAACATTGAATACTAACATCTCCAGCTGTGTTATAAATAATGGTTATATCTCTGAATTTTTTGAGGTAAATAGAGGAGTCAGACAAGGCTGTCCCCTATCCCCCTATCTATTTATACTTGCTATTGAATTACTGGCAGAGGCTATAAGATCAAATGAAAAAATAAATGGAATCTCATTCAAACATGGTGTTTTTAAAATAATACAGTATGCAGATGACACAGTGGTGTTTACAAAAGATATCGCTAGCATACAAGAAATTCTTAATGTATTTTCTGAATTTAATAATATCACAGGTTTAAGGATCAACCGAGACAAAACAGCTATAATGCCCTTAACAGAAGGGAAATATGAAGAAAAAGATAACGTTACAAATTTAGGTTTGACCTGGGCTGACAAACAATTAAACTTACTAGGAATTACTATAACACCTTCCATGAAAAATGTTGTACAGTTAAATTATACACCAAAAATACAAAAAATAAAGAGTGTGATATCTGTATGGTCTCGCAGAAATCTCACACCCCTGGGAAAAATTACCATTATAAAGAGTTTCCTTATTTCCCAGGTAATTTATTTATTATCAGTTCTCCCTTCCCCAACAAAACAAATTTTGAAAGAAATAGAGAAATTGCTATTTAAATTCATATGGCATAAAGGTAGAGAATCAGTTAAAAGGAATATTCTTTATGCACCTATAGATTGTGGGGGGCTTAGCATGATACATCTACCAACACAGGACATAACATTAAAAATAGCTTGGATAAAAAGAATACTGTGTAAATCAGAAAATGATATATGGAGACAAATGTTCATACAGGGTCTCAAGATGTCTGATGAGTCATTCAGGTGCAATTTACATAGAAATGACATTCTAGAGATATTTGTAAAACCATCCATATTTTGGAAAGATGTATTTCAGTCTTGGTGTATATATAATTACCACTCGCCATTAACATGCACAGACATTAAAAATCAAATCATATGGTTCAATTCTCACATTAAAATAGGAAAGAAAGTTATATTTCTAAGATCATTATATATGGCAGGGATAAAATATATCTCTGACATAATTAAAACAGATGGTGCAAAGAATGTTTGGTTAAATCATAATGAGCTATGTCATAAATTTAATGTTAAAATAGATATTATAACATATAATGGAATAATTAATGCCATCCCAAAACTATGGAAAAGCTTACTTGAAACCGAAAAACCTGAAATTATTACCATGCCTTATAATTTTAACTTTGATAGAATAATAAGGACTAAATATCTGACTAAAAGTGTATACACCAAGGTGATTCAGAAAAACCTGGAAAAGCCAACTTCTGCAATCCAGAATTGGGAATCTGACCTACAAACAAAATCTGAAGAGAAAGTATATAAAGGTTTCAGTAATATATTTAACTGTACTATACCTGTAAAATTAAGGATGTTCCAGTTTTATATACTACACCGCAGAATTACTTTAAACCCTTTTCTTTATAGGATAAATATAATTAACTCTGCAGAATGTAGTTTTTGCAAAAATGAGGATGAAACCATTTTACACTTATTTTGGGAGTGTTGCTTTTCCAGATTTATTTGGAGTGATATTCTTTCTATATTAAAATCATATGGAGCAGTTGAAACAACATTTATATGGTCAGCTGATAATGTTATCTTAGGGTGTTACAATACAAGATGGTTGAATTTCATGACTTTACTTATCAAAAGGTACTTATATATTAGTAGATGTAGAAGAGAACAACCAAAAACCAGGAAGTGTAAAATGTTTATTAAAGAAATACATAATATTGAAAAATATATCGCTCTCAAAAGAGAAAAATTGCAACAGCATGAAAATAAGTGGAAATCTCTCCACTGCCTTATTAAAGAATAATTTTATGGAAGTGATACTGACATTGGTAACATTTCATTACAGTATTCATACAGTTGTTGAAATTTTCTGATATTATTACAGTTGGAGATTTGTCAGTATGTATGTATTCTTTTTTTTCCCTTTATGTTTTGTTCATTTATAGCTGGGTATAGAGAAAAGTATGTATAGATACATACATATATTCTACAGTCGGACTAACTTATGTTGTTTGCCTTGTGTGTATTTTTGCTGTATACTTTTTATGTATTGTTCTTTTGTCAATAAATATTTAAAAAAAAAAAAAAAAAAGAAAATGTTGGTTTGGTCAGGGCACAAGCAGGAAAGTAGTTCAGGCCCATAGCAGCCAGACAGAGCCTGAGACCAAGACAATGCCATTCAGCAGTTGACTGCCAAGGTAGAGCATCGACTAAAGTGATGGATGCATCAACTCAAACCAGGCAACAGCTCGCCATGCCACAAGCTTCATCAGAACATTCATATAAAAGTCAAAGTGAGCATGTTGATAGCCATCAAGAACAAAGAAATAGGAGACCAAACCAATTTGATAAGTGTGTCGATAAGAACCTGCCTAGGTGTAACCACTTTTATTTGTGGAGCCTAGGGCCACCTAGCAGTAGGTTGTCTACAGAGACCAACCAGACAGGGAAAACAGGTTTCGGTCACAGAGGTGGGATGACCAGTGACCAGTGAAACCGTAAAGTCCCATCAAGGAGATAGTTGTAAGTCTGAGCCGTCGACTTCCGGTACACAAGTTGCATTCAGTCATTCTCTGGTCATACGAAGCTCTCAACAATTGACTTATATCGCCAACAGATTAATGCCTTTATGATTTATCACAGATTCTTCACTTTGACCGGACCAAGGAACCATTTGAGTGATCGCCTAGACGGACTTCAAGTTTGTCAGTTCCTTATTGAGGTGGTTCATAATCTTACTATAATCCCAGGTTTTGGCTTTTGGCTTTGCAAAGTTGTTTATAGCTTCCCCCCTCTCATATATTTAAACCGATACAGTGAGGCTGTAATCACCAGTCTTATTGTTCAGTAACGTGTTATCACTGACAAATATAACAGTGACCATTCGTGATATGGGTGATCCCTTACAGTTTGCTACTGCTGGATAAAGGGGAATTAGAAATTGCCTTAAAGCCATTGTTTGGCAGTCATATTTACTTCAGAAAAAAAATTGGAAGATTGTCCTGTCTATCATTTGGTATGGTGTCATACAAAGTTGTACTGGCTATCGGGGATTCGCAAATTAGGAGATTAAAGCAGGGCGTAAAGAAATGGGTTATGAAAGATCGTCCTGTCTATCCTTTGGTATGGTGTCTCACAAAGTTGTACTGGCTATCGGGGATTCGCAAGTTAGGAGATTAAAGCAGGGCGTAAAGAAAGGGGTTATGAAAGATCGTCCTGTCTATCCTTTGGTATGGTGTCTCACAAAGTTGTACTGGCTATCGGGGATTTGCAAGTTAGGAGATTAAAGCAGGGCGTAAAGAAAGGGGTTATGAAAGATCGTCCTGTCTATCCTTTGGTATGGTGTCATATAAAGTTGTACTGGTTATCAGGGATTCGCAAGTTAGGAGATTAGAGCAGGGCGTAAAGAAAGGGGTTATGAAAGATCGTCCTGTCTATCCTTTGGTATGGTGTCTCACAAAGTTGTACTGGTTATCGGGGATTTGCAAGTTAGGAGATTAAAGCAGGGTGTAAAGAAAGGGGTTATGAAAGATCGTCCTGTCTATCCTTTGGTATGGTGTCATATAAAGTTGTACTGGTTATCAGGGATTCGCAAGTTAGGAGATTAAAGCAGGGCGTAAAGAAAGGGGTAATGAAAGATCATCCTGTCTAGCCTTTGGTATGGTGTCATATAAAGTTGTACTGGTTATCAGGGATTCGCAAGTTAGGAGATTAAAGCAGGGCGTAAAGAAAGGGGTTATGAAAGATCGTCCTGTCTATCCTTTGGTATGGTGTCTCACAAAGTTGTACTGGTTATCAGGAATTCGCAAGTTAGGAGATTAAAGCAGGGCGTTAAGAATGGGGTTATGAAAGATCGTCCTGTCTATCCTTTGGTATGGTGTCATATAAAGTTGTACTGGTTATCGGGGATTTGCAAGTTAGGAGATTAAAGCAGGGCGTTAAGAATGGGGTTATGAAAGATCGTCCTGTCTATCCTTTGGTATGGTGTCTCACAAAGTTGTACTGGTTATCAGGGATTCGCAAGTTAGGAAATTAAAGCAGGGCGTAAAGAAAGGGGTTATGAAAGATCGTCCTGTCTATCCTTTGGTATGGTGTCTCACAAAGTTGTACTGGTTATCAGGGATTCGCAAGTTAGGAGATTAAAGCAGGGCGTAAAGAAAGGGGTTATGAAAGATCGTCCTGTCTATCCTTTGGTATGGTGTCTCACAAAGTTGTACTGGTTATCGGGGATTCGCAAGTTAGGAGATTAAAGCAGGGCGTAAAGAAAGGGGTTATGAAAGATCGTCCTGTCTATCCTTTGGTATGGTGTCTCACAAAGTTGTACTGGTTATCGGGGATTTGCAAGTTAGGAGATTAAAGCAGGGCGTAAAGAAAGGGGTTTTGGCGATGAAATCAGACCTCAGATTTTCTAAATGTGCTGTTCATTCACACGGTGTAGGCGGAAGCACGGTTAATACAGTAAAGACAGCTGACCTTTGGATTGTAACATGTCTTAAAACTGCACCAGGTAATTCTTCACGTATGTGGTAGTGACTTGTCAGATCATGGCTAGAAGTGGTCAGCAATCAGCTGCTGCTACTTGTAGATCATTTGCATAAACGTGTGGGGGTTCCTCAAGTCAATGTGTTGGCACTTAAGCTAAGGTTTTACCCTTATTGGGGCAGAAAGTATCCCAGGGATTATTGTTGTAAAGTTACTATATGTAACCAGTTCCCTGACGCCACAATTGGAGATACTGACTATGCAAAACTATGGTTGCACACATTCAAATGGGGCCTCCATCTGTTCCTTGATGATGGAGGTCACTTTTGTTGTATAATGTGAAACATGTATCACAAGATACCTCTGTATGTGGCGACCCCTGCCGGTAATAAAGAGAGTTATGTTGTTCATGATGGAGTCCGGTGTGTTTAACAACTTTAACAACTGGGGTTTAAAGTTATGGTACAAATCTATCAAGAGATGCTGTATCAATGGTTTAGAAATCCAGATTAATGTTGTTGGTGCTTGTATTTGTAATGGACACCGTGCATGATGTAGGTGCTTAACAGCCCAATTTTTCCATGTAATGAATGGCAGATAGCACCAATGAAACATAATTATCATCATTACTCATAAGGACTAGTGTCTTAATTCCTGGCCAGGCAATGGTTTCTTCTTTTGCGAACAGTTCTGGTATGCAGTAGTATTCATTTTTTTTTAATTAATAAAAATAAATAAATAAATAACATAAAAGAAAATATATAAAAATAAATAAATAAATAACATAAAAGAAAATGAATATCTAAAGAATAAAATAAATATATATAAGTATACGTGGCAAGTTGAGGTGACTATAATATTTTTAAAATTAATCATTTTGGTAATAAACCATTTGGGTATGTTGTTTGGTGAGTTTTCTTACAATAAGCATCTTGTGGAAACGTATTGCTCTAGTTATTCAGTTATTTCATATTTTCACCTACGGGTCCAACAAACCCAAGCAGGTTGCATTTCTGAATTTATTGCATGTCATCTATACTTTGCTTGGTCTATGCAGTGCTATTCCCTCCCGAGACGTATTCTATAATTTTTTTTATAGATTCCATGCCTTTGGCATGACATTCACGGCATGGTCTCGGTATATTCAGATTATGCATATGCCAGAGGCGTTGTGGTTATAATCCCCTTCCCCACAGTGATGTGACATGCTTTGCATGGCCCCTGATGAACACTTGCAAAGGAGAGTTGCCTTGGTTTGGGTAACAACCCAATGTTAATTCATTGGAGCTTAAGTTGCCTACCAGGTGCAATCCCCTGCCCCATGTATTTCCTTTTACATGACGTGCTATGCACGGGTCCCATTTCACACCGACTCATTAAGCAGCTGGTTTGTGCTACATTATAGCAATTGATTCCACTTTTACACTTTTTGGAGACATACTCTATGTTATAGACTCCGTGCCAATAGCACTACATGCCCTGCATGGTCTCCTTATTTAAATTCTGAATGATATTTACGCTATATCGAGCATCACAGAGGCATAGGCAGAACTGAACTGCACCACACAGCGATGTGACATGCTTGGCATGGCCTCAGCTGATGCTTATACTGTCACAATGTAAACCCATGTTATACAAATCCTCTTGTGTTAAAATTATTTCTTCCAGGATGCCGTCCAGGGCACGCATAGCACCTAGTAGTTTGGTTGAGGAGGCCTTGAGGGGCCAGTGTGCTGCGCCAATACCAACCACGCAGAGATGCATGCGGTGGGACGTGGCAGCTAGTACCCTAACCCATCTATGTCAGTACACTCTGCTCAGGACACTATATCCCCGAACCAGCAGTCTAGATCTAACTTTAATCAACAAGAGGCTGAAATGTGGCTTGACGGACTGATGCCACTCATGGACAGAAGGCTGGATGCGCTGCTTGAAAGGCATGGTATTGCACAGAGTACAGCAGCTCAGCAAACTACACCGTCAACCCAGTGATGTTCGGAACCAACTTCATTCAGGCCATGGAAACCCCCAGCCAGGGTTAGCTTCCGGTGACTGCCAGCCAGTCTGCAACAATGTTGCAGACGGCAGGAAGGCCTGGTCAACCGACGCCGCCTCCACTCACACCTGCATGTGTGCAAAACACATGTTCAGTCATCACAGGTGAGCAAGTTCAGTCCTCTATCGCAATCAGTGGAGGCATCTCCTGGTCCTTACCTAATTCTGACATGAACCCTGCTGTTAACCACAACCACAATGCCCTAAGTCCTGATCTCAGCCATAATATATCAATTGCTCTTAGGTTGCAACTGTCAGATAAAGTAAAAGAGAAGGTTTGGGCTGACAAGTTCATAGACTTTGCTGAATTGCTTGGCCACGGCACTAGGTCCTATAGCCTGCAGATGGAGGATCAAGCAGGACTATGCTGGCTGCCAGAACACAACAAGAGACAACTTACTTTTAGTGCCTGGTCTCAAGCATTCAATATCTGTATGTCTATCTACACACAAAAGTTCCCCCTTCAGGCACCTCATCTTTGCAAGTACCCAGCACTGTTTGGGGTCTTTATGATTTGGGAGCTAATTGGCAATCCTATGACTGAAACTTCAGGAGGGTTCGCAAAATGTATGCCTGCCCATGGGAGAGGCAACATACAGAGCTATATGTGAATGCCCTAACCCGGGTACTCAAAACGGACAATCAGCCCTTTCGTGGCCTCAGTAAGAAAAAAGGCACATGCAATAAATTCAATAGGCTGCACATACCTCCATGCATGTCAAAAGTGCTGTGGCAACCACCCTAGGATCCAATGTAAGTCCCAGACTGATGGACAGATCAACACTGCTTCCAACTCAGGACACAGGCAACCCACGCAACAACCCCAACATGGCAAGTGGTTAACCTGCAGATGCCTAATTAGCAAGACGTTAGGTCTTAAAAAGCCCCATCATCATACAAGGTTAGGTAAGGAGGAAAGAGCCTACCTCAGGCTGTGGCTAGAATTCTTTTGTTTTAACAATGGTGAAACTTTCTTCCTTAAACATGAGTGGGACACTTCTGAATTGTTATAACTGCTTCCTGATTCTGCAAAAGGTCAACGTTATGGGGCTTTGCTAGGCCAGCACTGGTTTTATGGTAGGTTCACTGAAGAGTGGAGGGATGCAGATATTGTCACATTGGAGTTAGTCCTCATTGTGATGGCCTTCGATTTGTCAGGAGGTCAACTTAGAGACAGGAAAATACTCATGTTCACAGACATTTTGGCATTTGTGCATATACTAAACAAGCAAACCTGTAGAGAAAAGAACACTGAACTTAGTCAGAAAGTTTGTCCTTAGCACACTTATGAATAACATTCTGTTTCATGCTAAATATAAATCAGGAAAAAATAATACAGCAGCTAATGCTTTATCTCGTTTACAGGTTGACAGGTTCAGGCGGCTGGTTCCCAAAGCCAACCAGCAACCAGCTCGGGTGGCTTGCCTCCCCAGGTATTAACATTGATTTAGAGAGGAGACCAGTTTGTCCACAAACTTTAAAATCTTTCAGATCCAGGCTCTCCACCAGCGATCAGAAAACAAATTGCTGCAGCACAAAGAAAACCCCTTGTCTAGATACAAGATGCCCTATCACCAAACCAGTTCTCAACAAATTAAATTATGCACTGCATTTCACAGTTAATGAACCATATTCAAGACTCCTGTACAAATCACTCTACCTCACATATTTGTATGGCTTTTGCATCCTAGGTGAACTTGTAGCTTATAGCACAGCAGTTAGACATCAAATAGTGCAATTCCAGCATGTGACTTTAGTCTACCAAAACGTGATCCCTGTAGGTTAATTACATCATTGGGATGTATCACAGCAAAACAGTCAGGGCAGGACAGTGTCAACAGGTTAACATTCAGGCACAGCAGGGACCGTATTGTCCAGTCCAGGTGTTAGTGTCTTGCCTAATTCTGTCTTGGAAACAAGTGAAAACGCAATTGGCCTAAGACCTATCTTTTGTAAGGTTAGATCCAAAACAGTTCAAAGGTCACAGTTTCTGTATTGGGGCAGCAACAGAAGTTTCCGCAGCTGGATTGAGTGACGCTCAAATAAGGGTGTTAGGTAGATGGAACTCTCAGGCATTCAAAAAATATATTCTCCTACATTCTATTTCATGACTTATTTGCACACAGAAAGCACCACAAACCTCTTTCTTGGGTGGAGAGCAACTTTGTGGTAGTGGCATTTTTTGGACCCCCACCTTCTTAAATAGTTGTTAAATAATTAAAAGATTCAGAATTTATCAAATGGGGGCATATGTATGTTTTTCAAATTCATATAATTTTGAAAATTAAATATTATTTTATGGCAGCTTTAAGTTGCTCAAACGTCAACCCAGGCTTGCTTTATCTCTCCCAAGATCAAGCAAGTGTTGGTTTGTGGTGTGTATGTGTGGGTGTGTGTGTGTAAATGTTGTTAAAATCAAGTAAGAGACATGAAGTATACATGAAGTATACATATTATATATTAATATACCATTGGTTTTCACCAATTCAGTAACTGCTTATACTGAAACTTAATGTTACCCTTTTACGACTGAATCTCAGACATTAATATGACATCTGTAAATTCTGCAATACATATATAACAATAGCAATAAATTTTCTGAATGACCATTTCATGTTCAAGGCAAAGGAGATGTTATGTTCGTGTTGTCTGTCTCTCTACTGTAAATGTGTGAAGGTGTGTACTATGTCTAACAAGTTTGTATGTGATGTCATGGCTTCTTGGAAAGAAGCAGTTGGAGCCATTAAGGATTTAAAAAGTGAAACGTGGATAGTTGTGAACTACATTTCACCATTTCAAAATTGTCTCAATTCTTTGGGTCTGTTCATACACCAGGGGACCTGACTTTATCGGATTGGCTAATAGAAGTTAAATTATTGCCACCAGTAAGATCTTGAGGGGAAGCTTGGGCTCTAGCTATAATAGACCACCGTTAGGGATGAGGCCTGTGAAGAAAACCTTTGCCTAACATACGAGCAGTAAAAGGACCATAATGAAATTGTGAAGGCCTTAAGGAGAATTTATGCACCCCCTGAGAGCCTTAAGTCCTTGACTATAAAGTCTAACAACTGGACTGAATGCAAGGGAGAAACCCTTCATGATATAAGTAGGAACCTTGTTAGGCTGTACAATAGAATGGCGAAGGTGGAGAGCTCCAGCTCATGCCAGGCACTAGGAATGCAGAGGTTCAATTAGAGCTACTCAAACTCAAGGTAACCTTTGAAGGTACATCCTTTGCAGAAATGCCTGAGCATGCCCTGAGGCCCAAACTCAACAATGCCTCCAACCTCCATTTAAGCCTACCAAGACATAGGTGTAAAATTTTATTCAAGTTTCATAAAGGGAAGGGTATACCAGTATTAGTGCCACCGGAGTGTATACCTGCACTTGAATTCCTGACAGATGCAACTGTAAAGAAAAGGCCTGGTAAAACATCTGATTACATCTCTGGAACCCTAGGTAAGCAAAATAACCTACTGACTAAACTGTATTTTGAAACTGTTACCTTGCGTTTCAATTATCAGGTGCCAATTTTATTGGATGGTGTGACATTTGTTAATCAGTTTCATTTGGGTTTGGTCATAATCACAATCTTGCATGCTTGGCTGATGCCAGGAATTCCGAGCCTAATTATGAGCTTGGGCAGGAAATTGGGGATATTGGTCATGTTGTGATGTATTCATGTGCAGATTAAATGGTGCTATTACTGTTAACCTTGGTGATAAGTTGGACTGTCAGTGCTACAAGTTTACATGGTGGCAGAGCATATCTTTATAACACAGAAGGCACGGATATTGTCACTCAAGATGAGTGTCAACTACAAGAATCCACCTGCATTAGCCTGCAACACAAACTATGAATCATGGAAAAACAAAATTGCCATGTGGTGGGTGGTCACTGATGCTGACCCCAAAAAACAAGCACTGGCCTTTGCTCTGTTCTTGACTTGGTAAGTCAGACAAAGGGCACTCGAAATCAAGGTCGAGGAACTGAACCAGGATACAGGTATGGATGTTCTTATTGATGCATTAGATTCAATAATTATGAAAGATAAACTAAATCTGGCTGACACAGCTTATTTACAGTTATATTCCTTCAGAAAACCCGACAGTATGAGCATGGCTGACTTCAAAATAGAATACAAAAGACTATATGAACACCCAGGTAGCACAAAACATTTTCAAAACATTTTGAATTTGTTTCATATGTTTCAGAAAAACATTTTGGAAAGAACATCAGTATAACATCATAAAAACATTCTTCGGAGAAAACATAATGTTATGAAAATGTTATAAAAATATTTGAGAAAAACATTTTTTCTTCATGTTTAAAACATGTTATAAAAATGTTTACCCTAGATTACATAATTATTCAAAGAATACAAGATGCAACAGAAAGGATCATATTTATATGGTCATTAATAACCAGTGAAAAACAAAACTATTTTTTGTTTCAGGAAAATGAAGAACAATATTTTCTTAATATTTTCTAAATGTTAAAGTAAAAATATTTTTGATTTATGTTTATAAAATGTTTTTAGTACATCTGGCACAGAAAAAGGTTATCACATTGAAAATATGTTGCAAAAATGTGTTAATAAAATATCTGCAAAATAAACATAAATAAAACATATACAAAACATTTTGTGAAAAACACAAGATGTTATAAAAATGTTTTGGAAAAACATTTTTTGTTCTTCATGTTAAAATCATTTTTATCATCAAAAAAGGTTTACTTGTTAAAATCATGTCATAAAAAGGTTTACTCCAAGATGACATAATTATTCAAGAAATGCATTAGGTAATAGAAAGAAGGCATATTTATATGGTCATTTATCATCAGAGAAAACAAATCTATTTTTTTGTTTCAGAAAGACATGGAATAATATTTCTTGTAATTTTCCAACTGTTATAGGAAAAATATTTTGACTTATGTTTTTAAAATGATTTAAATACTTCTGATACAGAAAATAGGTTTTAATGCAACAGTTAAATCATCATTTCATTACGCATGAAGGAAGAATTGTGTACTCATATTATGAGCACATCGAAGCACAGCTTTAAATTGTGTAAGCTACAAAAAAAGTGATCACAAGCTTACAAGAACAGCTACATGGGCTTTTGATGACACAGCCACACAATATATGGTGGATCCTTCAAACCTGCAAAGTTTTGGTTACCATGGCTTGGATACAAGGGGAGAGGAAGCAGTTGTGTAGTTTATCTCTCCCCTAACAAAAAATAAATATTTTGGGCACTTCTTTCATACAACACAAAACACATTGTCAAGAGCAAATATGAATCCATGTACTTTTCCTCAAAAGAGGCCTCAGAATGCTTGTTTCAATTCCTGTTTTTCTCATATTTTCTTACCGTGGGAGGGGAATCCCGTCTCACATTTACCCCCCCCCCCCCACAGGCGGCTGTGCCCTCTTAATACGAACACGTATTCACATGACATTACAAAACAGACATTTTCAATTTTTCCTGGTGGAAACCTTGAAAGAATACCCATATTTTAAAATAATCATGCATTAGACTGAGAATTTACACAGCAAAGTCCCTTTGCAAAATGAATAAACTGCAAATTTATGCATTCAGCATTCAGCATCTGTTTGGAATGTCGTGGCACGCATACACGTATATAAAGCACAAAGCACGAATGAACAAAATGGCCCATCTCTGTGCACTTGATCAAAGTGTGGGATCACTTCTGGATAGGTCGTGATGACAACAACGTCCAGGACTTTTCAAGCTCAACAGCGGGAACACGAACCATTTTGTCGAATTTGGCTAGTCATTCTGCAATTTACAGTAAGTTGTCAGATATCTGGATTGTTATCGTGGTTTTTTTTTTAATATGTGAATCAGGTCTGTAATTTTATTTATAAATAATGTTACAGGAAAAGATTAAAACTGTATACATTTGACTTTAGCAAGAAAGACCATGATACCCTGTTGTGAAAAATTAAAAAAACAGTCAAGCCTAGCTGACGGATTGCTTCTACAAACTGGCTGACGGATTGCTTCTACAACTTCAGTATAAGTTCACCGACCGTTAAGAGGCTGTCGTGACATGAATTTTTGGAGTGATTAGGGTGTTCTTGCAAATACCCATCATCACACTTCAGGACTACCTAACATGAAAACAACTGATCTATTATTCTTCATATTTACCATTAATATTTCCTATATAGTTCCTATGTAAATGCGGAAATTAGGTCACTATTATGTTATTTGGCAAAACTATGGGCCCAAACATAATGCACTTTGTAAAAAATCAGGAAAGATATTTAATCACTTAGGCCACTCCAATTTGATTCAGTGTTTTATGGAATCGCCAATGAAAATCTAGCAGAATTTAAAAGAAAAAAATACCATGTGGCTGGTATCATACCAACTGCCATTCTCTTCTGTGAGATTCCTAAAAGTGCAGATGATTCTTTTTTCCAAGGGGATACATTTGTTGTGGTGAAAGACAAGATATTTCAACCCTCACATGGACTTCGTCATGGGACTGAACTTACTTCACTTATCAGAGAGTGTTACAGTGATGATGGAGTTTCTTCCATAGTTCCAGTACTGCTTGAACTGACTGATGGGGGCCCTGATCACCGAAACACCTATGCATCAGTACAGGTACAGATGATTGAATTTACTAGGGCTATAATGATTTATTGGTGCATGAAAACATCACGGTACAAAGTAAATATATTGTACCGGTAATGTCAGATTGCTCTCATTTCCATGATATGTTGACAATATATGATCATCCATTGGAAAGTGATACATAACATTGATTAATAATCTCTGAGCCCTATAATTTAAATCATGTGTTGTGAAATGCCATTTATATCTAATGAGTTGAATGGTCTCTAATAGGCTACTGTAAGAAAATATTATGCATATCTTTGAGTGAATCATATTTTCAGTGAATCAGTGATGTACTGCAAAATAGATTGTATTGTGAAATACTGATTGTTACAGCTCTAAAAATGTAGTTTTTTACCATTCCCAAAGTTCTCAATTTCCCAGAACACTAAATTCTGTATTTGCCCTTGAATCATTTCTTCTATAGCACATGAGACTTTGAAAAAGATGTATGTATTTAGAATGCTATGTATGTCTCCAGATTTGATAGCATCACATAGTAGAATGCTTTATATAATGTATTAAACCATGACCAATGCAATTTTTAAATAAAAATAACAATTATTCAATAATTTTGCAGATTATGCACATCATTAAGTTCATCCTGCTGGACCTTGACCTTCTGGTGGCAGCCCGTACAGCACCAATGGGGAGCTGGGCAAATCTGGCAGAAAGGGTTAACTCCTTGTTGAATCTTGCCCTGCAGAACGTTGCTCTGGAACGGGACAGGATGAGTGACTTGAATGAAAAGTTGATGAAGACTGTGTCCAGCCTAAAGGTTTGAAATATAGTTTTTTTTTTAATTTTATCTGTAAACTTTTGCCATAGTATGGTGTTGTCTGTCAGTCCTTAGACAAGTTTCTTGCCGATGGCTGAATCAATTCTCTGCTTAGAGTGTTTTCATGACTTGAACTCAAAAGCTTTCTGTATCTTCTTGAAAGAGCAAATTGTGTATTTCTCATAGTTTGCCATCATATAACATTGTGTACTGAAATATTTGAAAGATCAAGACCAATATTTGACATGCACCTTTATATGAATAATACCTGCAAATTAATATTTTTTTTTTAAATTCCCAACTTTATTTCTTAGTGATGGTCATGGCTTTATTGTGGTGTAACCATCAGTGATTCTACTGAATATTTTTTATAATAGTTTTTATCATTCCAGGATGCCCGTGAAAAGGCAGCAATCAGACCAGCATTTAAGGATGGGACTTATGAAATCTGTCTCTCCAGTAATTGACCTCATTCAGCGCCGGTTTACCCAACTCAGACTTAAGGAGCGGCCTGTGAAGATTCACCAAGCAGCAGCGGACGAGGAGATCAGGGACTTCTTCAGTGGACTATCCATCATTGACAGTGACATAGTCTGTGAGAACCTGACACAGAAAGAGCTCCAAAAGTCAGCATGTATGCAGGATTTCATGAAGAGGCACTGTCAACTGAGGCAATACAGTTTCCAGGTATTTCATGTTTTATAAAATTAAAATAAGCCTGTATGTAATTTAGAGAGATTCGGTGTCAGAGCTATTTGCACAGCAATGCGTATATTGTCCATCAGTCCGTTTAATATCAGTCCTGAGCATGCAAGTGTCTCAGCTTATCAGTTTGCTCAGAGACCTTTCCCAAAAGTGTTAGAATGCAGAATTGCAATTACTGGCTGTAGGCAGGATAAAGTGTGCCTGTTTTATGACTGGTTTGCTGTTTTTGGTCTATGGTCTCCAAAAATAAGGGCACAGTGACCTAGTTTTATAGCAAGTTAAGACAGACCTTTATAATTAATATATGCGTGTGTGTGTTTAAAGCGTACATCATATATTGCTAAAAGGAAACAAAATTGTAGCATTTCACAGGAAAGAAACATATTTTTCCAAAATGAATTAGATTCACAATGTGGAAAAGGGAAATTTTGCTTGCCACACACTCACACAAATTATTTTACAGTATTAAAACCTATATTTTAGTTTAGTCTTAAGTTTCAAGGTTTCAATTTACCAGTAATAAAGGTGTGGGGCAAGAGTGTACAGATGTCAAACTACATGTTCTCAGATTAAGAAGTGCAGTCCGGAAAAAATGCTGGAAGGCTGCTGGTATTGCTCATTGCAGCCATCTCACCTGCCAGCTGACCTCTTCAGCATCCTGAGTTTCCTGCCTGACCCAGTGGAAGATCCAGCCTCGGGGGCATACAAGAAATTCAGTGAGGTATAAAACATGTACATCAGTCTTAATGTGTAGGATCAAGCCTCCACTCTATTGTCATTGTAAATTCTACAATTACTGCATTAACAACATCACAATACATGCTGACTTATATCACAACATTATTACTATATTGGGACTGCATTAAACAGATTCTTATATGATGCAGAAATGTTAGAGCTTGAACTGATAACTATCAAAACTTATTTATTTTGGATATTCACTCTATATTATGAAAAGGTTACAATTCATAATACTGTCAATATGTATTTTTGCTGTATGTTTTGCTGGTTTTATTTGACTATTTGAAAATGACAAGTGGGATATGTTTGAAAAATCATTTTTTTTTTCCTGTCTGACAACCTGGTCCGAGGTAAAAAAAAATCTGTAAAACACTTAATAAAATTGGAGTGGCCTTAACAAAATAAATGTTATAGCTAGAGAGAATTTTTTCAGTAATATAACTTAATGTAGCGGTTTAAGGGGGGGACACTAGACGGAGGCCAGTATTTGCTGTGAAACCGGGTCGGCCATGGGCCAGATGGTATCAGGCCCCTGATTGGCCAGAAAAAAAGGTAGCTGGCCCTTGATTGGCTTGTGCGTGAAGTTGAGGAGGAACCGAGAGAGCTGGAAGAGAGGCAGATTTGCGATAAGATTGAGGAGAACGGCGATTACGGAAAGAGAGACTGACCTTTAGAGGTGAGAGCAAGTAGTGGAGGTATAGCAGAGAACAAATAGTAATCTGTAATTAGCAAATAAACTGTTGTTGTTCTAACAGGACTGGTCTTGTTCTTTGCTCCCTGGCCGGGACAGAGGGGTCTGCCATTTGAAATTCGAGGGATTTGGGATCCTACTAAGATTAAATATGGGCATGTACCCCCTGGGGCTGGGTAGTCGAACCCAATAAGCCAAAATACGGTACATTGGCATCCCAACGTGTAGCAGTAAGTAAAGGAAATCTTAGCTGGGACCTGAAATCCGGCCGAGGAGTAAAGTACATCATAGTCTGGCACAGTAACCCAGAGAATATTAATTGGAGAGACCCCCAATTTATGAAACTAGTAATAAAAGTGTAACTGTCAGATTAAAAAGCCCAGTGTATAGTTATATGAGTTATACTGGTGTGCCTAGTGATAGAGCTCAGTCTGTGCTTTAATGTGAAGTGGTAATGCAGAAAATTACCTGTAAAATAATAGTGAGTTAGTGGACTCTGCAGTTACGCTGTGACATTAAATGTGCTGCTGAAAACGTATACAATAATGTTAAATCCCTTGTATAAGTCGCATTTTGTTATGGTGCTGTAATAATTTGTATATAAGCAGCACCATATACAATACCGTAGTACCTCAGGTAGGAGCCGCACTTTGTGTATCAGACTAGAAGAGGTAGTTAGTTAAACCCACAAAGATAATGACAAACCCAGGTAAACAGTGGTCGGGGTTGGGTGACCCCTGGTGGGTATGGGGAGCATTACCCCCTTCTGGGACCTGACTTATACATGACGGTAGATCAGACAGGATCCGAGACGTGGAGCCCAACCAATCCATTTTTGGTGGACATGCAGTCGACTGGACAGGGGGTGGGCTCACTCCCTGGGGCAATGGGACCATCTAGGCGGCCGTCGCTGCCAGAAGCAAGAGCGGGGCATGCGGGCTCCATGCCGCCGATACCAATTGTCGCCAGACTTGACTTGTGGGGGACATCCAAGTAAGAAACAGAAAAAGCCAGACAAGTTTGCTGGTGAATGGGCAGCATGGGCAGATTTTGATTTTGAACTTTGAAACCATCGCCGAATGGAATGGCTGGACAGAAGCTGAGAAAGCTTTACAGCTGGCAACATGTTTAAGGGAAAGGGCCCAAAGGGTGCTTAGTGAGGTCTCGACTGAAAAACGCCTTGATTATGAGACCCTGAGGAATACCTTAGCCAAAAGATTTGGTCCAACATGTAGAGGGAGTGCGTTTTGGGAAATGTTCTGCGAAAAGAAAAGAGGCGCGAAAGAGACCCTAATGGAGTATGGGAGCGAGATTTACAGTTTAGCACAAAGGGTATACCCAGGTTTTGACAGTGAGGCTATAGACCATATAGCCAGGGACCAGTTTGTCAGAGGACTGGGAGACATGGAGATGAAGAAGCACGTTGACCTCAGCTGTCCATCCAGTCTGGAAGAAGCGGTTAGCCTGGCTACTCAGTATGAGTCGTTTGAAGAAGGAGAAGGTGTGAGGTCAGATCGCAACCTATGACCTAGAGCGGCTCCAGTAGATGACTGGCGAACAAGGGCTGATGAACAACTACGGTGTTGCTATGGTACTAACGGTGCTGCCACGGTGGTTTTACGGCGGAAATTGCGGTGGTCACGGTGCCACGAAGGTCTTACTAGGTGTTACTACGGTTTATTACGGTAGACACGCCGTGGGCTATAAAAGAGCTGTAGCACAAGCATTCCAGCACAGCTTGAAAAAAAAAACACGAGAAAAATAAGCCGCTCATCCGTGTCTACTCACTGTTTATTGACAGTTTTGATTTATTTATTTTTGACAGCCATTAGTAGGCTATTATTATGCCAGAAAGAAAAATGCGAAAGAGAAAAGCCGAGCCAACCAAGACAGTTACAGATGAGGAAGAGGACACACAGAGACCTGATGTTGAATTAGGAGACTCAACGTCAAAATCAGCAACTAGATCTGCTCCAGGCTCAACCAGGGACGTTGGTGATGATAAAGATGACGACGATCAAGAACCAGAACAAGATGATGATGATGAAACTGCTGCTTCTGCCAAAAAAACAGGCAGAGTGAGGAAGGTGCCCATCAACATTAGTGAGGCAATGGAAGCAGATCTTGCTGAGTGGCTGAAAGCGAACCAGTGCTTGTATGATAAGGGCAAAGCAGATTACAAAAATACTCAAAAGAAGAAAAGAATGTGGGACGAAAAAGCTGCTGAACTGAATCTGGAAAGTGGGGTCATTCTTCGCACATGGTATGATTCGATATGAACGAGAGTTGGCAAGGTAACGTCTAATAAGTCCAGGTCGTCCCGAAAGGAGCTTACACAGCGCGACAAATTCACAGTGGACAAGTTCAGATTTCTTGTGGATCATATAGTTCGTCTGAGGGGGCATGGAACCATCAGTGTGTGTATAGCATTGGTTATTATCATATTTATAATTTTCATGTTGCAATTTATCTGATTATTCCAAATAGGCCTATAAACTGAACTGTTTTACAGCCAAAAATAATAACAATAAAACAATTTCTTATGAATGAATCTTCATTTATATTTTTTTCGTTTGCATCAAGATTGCCTACCACTGACACACAAGTGGACTCCCCACGTTCACCAACGCCACCCCCTGAGATACTATCTGACGAAGAGGCCACAGCGACAGCCACTACTTCTGATGTGCCAGACATTGGGGCATCCACGTCCACAGTAAGACGATCTCGTATGTCTCCTCCATCCGCTGCCAAGATAACTAGCACTGTATTGCCCACGGAATGTCCTAGCGCCCGGCTATCCACTGACCGAATAGACGACATCCTGCAATCACTCATGCAGACATCGCAGGACAGCAGCAGGTTACAAAACCAAATTCAAGAGCTATTGAACACAGATACAGCAAATGTTCACACTGCCTGGGCCAACTTTCTGGGGGCCATGTCCCATAGCATAAGCGAACAGCACCTGCACGACTACTTCAGGAAGTCATTAGAAGTAGTCCTGGCATCAGTGGAGGAGTCACAACGCCAGCCAGTGCCACTTGTTTCTTTGGCTACAATCAGGGGTGCACTCGTCTCTACTGCTTCTCCACAGCAATCCACGACGTACACAACTCCGATGAGACACAGCCGCCACCGCAATGACAGCAACAGGAACTAGGCCATATAACAATGATGAACTTCCCCAATATTCCAGGGGAGTCTCAACAGCAAGCAACACAGCAGACACAGCAACTACACTCGTGGCTGGGTACAAGCTGGCAGACAGCAACACCAACAGCAGGCCTCAATCCAGCTGTACCTGTACAGAGGCCATCCAGCACGCCATCGTCCTTTTCGTTTGTTGAAGCCCTCAACGCGTCGTCAGACTGCGAATCTGTCGACCACTGCATCTTTGAACACGCCGCCACTAATGGCACCAAAGCAGCAGCCATCCCAGTGATAACTTGATCCAGTTGGTTCTTGGACTCTAAATTGTAGTAATTTTAATTATTTCAGTTCCTCCGTGCTTATTCTTTGAATATGATTTTATGTCGTTTTATTATGTTCTATTCACAAAGTTTGTTTTTGAATTTGCTTCGACATAACCATGTTCTATTGACTGTTCTATTGACCAAATAAAATTTGAAACTTCAAAAAATTGTTGGGTTTTATATTATAAAGAAAAAATTGCTAAGCATAAAAAAAATTTCCAAGAGTTCCAAAGATCAAAAGGATCAATTGGACCGAAAAAAAACCACATGAAAAATAAAAATATGAAAATTTTGACATAAAAAAATAATAATAATAATTTAT
This sequence comes from Sipunculus nudus, assembly GCA_026874595.1. Classification (NCBI taxonomy): domain Eukaryota; kingdom Metazoa; phylum Annelida; class Sipuncula; order Golfingiida; family Sipunculidae; genus Sipunculus; species Sipunculus nudus. The sequence continues at coordinate 77,047,875 of CM049313.1, read as the reverse complement.
ATAATTACAAAATGAACTAATAACAAGAGTTCATTTATGATATTACTTTTGATATTGTTTTTTATGTGACATTCAACATGTCCTTAAAATTAGTGTCAGGGCCACAGTGTAAAATATCATGTTAAACCATAATTTTTATGTGTTATTCTTTTTATTAATCCATAACCATTTTTATAATTTTAAACTGTTATGTTATATTCGCTAATAATTATTCGGTATATTTTCCTTTGGCATCTATTTAATCAAACATTTTATTTGTCAATTTAATCGTTTTTATTATTTTTATAATTGCTTATCAATATTCCTTTCATGTTATTATACTGTTGTTTTCTTTTCGCAATGTTAAGATCTTTTATTTTTACGCCATCATTTCACAGTATTTATCATCAAAGCATGTAAAATCACATAATACACACAAACATAACAATCATAAATGATTTTGTAATATATATATATATTTTATTCCTTAAATACAATAAACATGCCATCATTAATAAGTATCAGTCGTTATATCATATCTTTTTGCCACGGAACAGCACCAATGTCATTGTAAAAATACTTCAAGTATTCTCGTTGTCTCTTGGCGACTTCTGTCATTCTGTTATTTCCCATACTGCCCCTTCCATCACGTAGTTGTCCTGCTGCACGCCAATTTCCCTCGGCCATGTTGTGGTTGTCCTCCTCTTGGTCGACGCACTCGAGCTCTGGATCTTTTTTACCACAACGTATACGAATTAAATTGTGCAGAACCATGCATGCTTGTACTATACGAATGACGGATTCAGGTTCCTGTTGCATTGGTTTAAGGAGACATTGGAAACGGTGAGCTGTAATCCCGAATGCATTTTCCACGATAGGACGAGCTCTCGAGATTCTATAGTTAAATATTCTTTCCTCTATAGTCATATGGCATTTGCTGTATGGTTTCATGAGCCATGTTCTCATAGTGAAGGCATCATCAGCAATGATAAAGAACAGGACATCTTCGTCACCTCCTGGTAGTGGTTCTGATACTGGAAATCCCATGGTTCCAAGTTCAATGGCTTGCTTCAGTTCGCTCTCGTTGAATACTTCTGCATCACCTGCAGATCCATTTGCTCCCACCTCAGCCCAGATGAATTTATAATCTGAATCCACTAGAGCCATAAGAATTATGGAGTGAAAACCTTTGTAGTTATAGTATATCAAACCCCCTTGTCGTGGACACCTTATCGCTATATGTTTTCCATCGAGAGCACCAAGACAGTTGTGGAACTGCCAACGATCTGAGAATCCTTGAGCGATCTTCTCCATTCATCTGGAGTACTTGGACATGGCATGACTTCCTCGGCAAACTCCTCTTTAATTGCTGTGCAGACTTCTTTGACGATGTGTGATATTGTGTTGTGGGCGACACGAAAACCATACATGAGAGAATGGTAGTTGTCCCCTGCTGCCAAGTACCGTAGTGTACCCAGGTGACAGTGCTTTTCTATAGTTGGTGTCCTGCTTGGTTATTCTTGGCTGGATACGGGATAACACTTCCTTGAAGAGGTCAGGATCCAGACGTATAAAGTTCCTAAAGCCCTTGATGTCCTTGTCACGCAGTTTACTGAATAGACGCGCATACAAACCCAGATTTGGGCGCTTCTCAATCCATGGTCGAACCTGGAAATACAGAAAAGAAAATGCAATAAATATACAGAAAAGGAAATCATTTGTATCACATTTATACAAACTTCATATTCATTGTAACAATACTGTAACAGAATAAGGTACGAGCAATGATAACTTCTTACCCAACACGATCTCCTCTTCCTTCTATGAGCCTTTCCTCCTTGTTTTTTTTTGTCAAGTTGTTGTGACATCTCTGCAGAACACATGCTCAAGAATGACAGCATTGAAAAATCACCCCTATTTATATGCAAGACTGTGGTAAACCTTGGCAAACTGTTATACCAAAGGGCTAGCACTTTCTAACCCTTGTGGTGCCGTAGTCTTGCGTAGCAGCACCTTGATATCCGTAGCCAAAACGTGGCTTGAACGTGACTCCACCGTCAATTTCTGTGAAGAACCGTCCCTTCACCGTGAGAAAATCTTCATATACCGTGAAAACCATAGTTGGACCATGGTTAGTCATAGCTGTACCTTGGATGCCGTGAAAACTCCGCAACAACACCGTAAAAGGACTATGGAGTACCGTGAGGCCATTGAAAGCCTCAAAAAGTCACCGGTTGTCCCGGAAATACTACAGAAATTCATGGTGGCGTCAAGGTGTTGTGACGGTGTATCCGGTGTCACTACATTTTTACTACGATTTGACTATGGTTTATCCCCGTATGACCTTTCCCCATGGTGTACCTTAACATGTCCTGGAAATTTTAAACTGTTTTAAAATTTCCGGGACTCAATCCCGGTGCCTCACAGCTTTCCACGGTTCTTCAAGGAATTCTTATGGTTCTTTAAGGTATGGCTAGGGTTCTGCACGGTTCTTCAAGGTGTTTCCACGGTTTAAACTGTAGCAGCTATCTAAGCAAGTCAGTCAGCTGTCACAGGCACTGACTGGAGAGGGTCGAATGCAGGTAGTCACTCCAGGCAGTTTTAGTATAGATGGGATGTGAGATGGGGAGAGTTTCACTTGTAAAAAGACTGATTCCGGGCGCAGATCGGCGCCACAGTGTTTTGGGTGTGGTCAGCCAGGCCATTTCCAGAGAAACTGTCCTGCAGGACAGAAGAAATCACCAGATGAATAAGAATAAGAATGCACAGAGGGCCATCAGTAGAAAGTGCGGATGGCTAATAGAGGGTTTCGTACAGAATAGAGAGATCGACCTCTTGGTCGATAGTGGTTCCGATATGTTCTTGTTGGGCTACTCATTCTCCGGAAGCTTCCAAATAGCATCAGGCGTAGGCTGAGGGATTCAGATTTGACATCAGCACTGCCTCAGGAGACCTGATGGATGTCTGGGGAGAGATCAATTTGAAGCTTCAGTTATACATAAGAGACCTGTTTGCAACACACCCACTTCTTTGGATGATGACACACCTGTTCCTTCAGATGACTGTGCATTGTTTCAAGACCAGAATCCTGATTAGGAGGACAATGACTTTGAGTGTATATCAGTAAGGTTTTCTAACCGGCACACTGCTGGGCGCCACCCAAATCCTTATTGGGAACTAAGGTCAGCATGTTTCCGATCTGGACCTGTAGAATATATCTGATAGTGAATGTTAGTTACTCGGGACGAGGTAACAAAATAGGAGTGGCGGTTGTAACACAGTTATTTCATATGTACCCTAGTAAGTTTATAATGTACAATGGTTTATGCATAATATTTCTTTATTTTTCATGTAACGATGTTCCTTGCTAAATATGACAGTATGAAGGTAGGGCAGATTGCTATTATGGTATGTTGTGCGGAGAGTGTTACGGCTTAAGCAAGGTTACCAACATGGCAGTTCAGTAGAATTCTGCGCCTCAGAGAGAAATTCTTAAGTTAAACTACTTAATGTCACTGTGTGTCAGGTATGTAATATATGCCGATTACTTTAATGATATGTATATTGCATTCTTGTCTAGTTTTTGTAGCATTCGTGAATATAAGAGATTTGCTAGTTTAAAGTTGTAAGTAAGAATTTGCATCCAGGCACTTGATATAGTTTGCACGTCATATGTAACCAACATGGCCATGCCCATTGGCAATTGCTTTTCTTGTATTATCACCCAGTAAAAGTAAACCCAAAGAGCTAACATCAAAAGGTCTGTACAACTGAATAAGGACTGTGGTAGATTTAGACAGCGTGTACTTCATATCCACCAATTACCTCGGCTGTAGGTCGTGTAATAAATGCTATATAGCCCAGGCAAAACCAATCCTTGAACAGCTGGACCTTGGTCATCGCATGCTTTTCCCAGCTACTCTCACTCACCGAGGGGCATGTGATATGAAAGTGGTGACCCTTCTCTGCTCTTGGACAATGGAAAACAGCTCAACATCGTTACATCATAGCCTTGAGGAAATGCACAGTGAATCATGGCCTTGGCAGGTTCTATACTACCTGACAGATTGTGACAGGCACAAAAAGAACAGTTCCTCCGGTATGCATGAGCATTTGCGAAGGCATATTATCACAGTTTACCAGCCACCAATTCCATTTCCTGCTGTTCCAAACTACATGCGCTTGGAAAGTGCATACAAGAAGTTCTACATCACCTTGAGGAAGTCAAAGCCCAGATTACATCAACCTATGGGTCTATTCTCAAGGTTGATTCAACCAAAAAGGTCTAATTTTCATTTTAAATCTTAAAACGTCATTTTATTTAATTGAAGGTAACTCTCTTTTCATTAGCTCAGCTGACTATAAGTCATCTGAGCTATAGTCATGATCCATTGTCCGTCGTCCGTCCGTCTGTCTGTCCGCTCTCCCTGTGACACACTTGTGGGGTGAAATGGCCGTACAGATATAACTTGTGGGGATTTGTGGTCACTTGTGGGCTGCACCCCAGGAGTGATGGCTTTCAAACGTGTCCATTTGTCATCCCTGGGGTGCAGTGATAATATGGCAAAATCACCCCACAAATCTCACGGATGTCCGTGGTGACGGACAACACGTGTAGAACGGACAAAAATGATGATGCAGAGGTGACTCCTGGTGTGTGCTAACCTAACCAATGAGAGAACGGTCTTTTGGCGCCAAAATGACGTCAAGGTGACTCCTGGTGTGTGCTAACCAATGAGGGAACGGTCTTTCGGCGCGAAAAATGACGTCGAGGCATTTCGGACCATTTTGTTTTCGGCCTCATTTCCGGTGTAGACAATTCGTACCTTTTGACTTGGGCAACTTTTGGGGATCGTATATTCCATTTATTCGTACAAGTTCAAGTTACTAGGTAAGTATTGATTTGTATTTAGTAAGCTAAGTGTGTTTATAAGCTTGCTGTCTGGGTGGAACTACGATTTTGGGACCCAGCAGTTAATGTGACATCGGGCCGAAATATTATGAAACGGTTATACTGGCTGAAATGGCACATGTCCGGTATGGAAATGATAAATAATCTCAAAACCCGCATTTGTGTTTATGTGTGTGTGGGGAAATGAAAGCTCGAATAATGACGAAACGAATGAAAAAAGGTTAGAAAAATGCCTGTAACATTCTTAATTTAATGTGCGAATGATCAGGTTATAGATTTGTAAAACTGGAATGAGGAAAGGTCCGCTTGTTTCTCGCTCTTTGAGAGTACGCGCGGGTAACTTTGAGTCAAGATGGCGGATAAACCAAGCGGTAAGATGTTGATTGTGCGATAGATCTGTAGAGAGTTAAGCTGTAATTGGCAAATCTTAAACTTTGACGCCCATTATAAATGAGGTGATATTTTTCAAGAACTAATTTTTAATATTGTTTGATTAAATAATAAAGATATATGCGGCTGTGTCAGTGGCACGGCCGTCGTTGCGGCCTGAAATGAGAAAACGTGTCAGATCTACTGTCAAGCGGCTTCACGCAGCAGCGTTCTCTGGGTAATTGTCAGATTTCCAACTTGCCCTGTTTAATAACGGCTCACAGTATCATTATGAAACTTTAAATATAAAACCTTGATATGTTTTAATCTTCCTACGATATACAACTTGTCATTGAATTCTTCATAGCTGTCACTATACTGTATACAAGAAGTTCAGCGTACCCTTGCCATGTCACACGCGACACGGCGGTGCTCATCTCAAGATGGATAAACGTGTTAAACATTTAAAAAAAAATCAACATAACTGAGTTGATGTGTTAAAAAATAAAAAGAGAAGCTTCAAGTGTAATTTAACAATTAATGTTTGTAATAAAATCTAATCAACATAAAAAAAGCATTTTGATGCATATTGCCAACATTGTTTACTACTGTTTTATCAACATTTGTAACTTTTATCAGAGGGGCTAGAATCCGGTCTGCATGTTGGGGAGAGAAAAACTGGGGTTTTGGAGTTGTGGAGGAAATTAAAGTCAAAGCTTGTAATGTTGTATGTTTAAAAAAAAAATAAGGAATAAATTATATTACAGTTTTTTAAATAAGTGTAATATTGTGAAGAAAGTCAAAAATATTGCAAGAAAATTTATTACTGCTCCATGAATTTATGCTTGATGTCCGAACATGCAGACCCGATTCTATAGTCGCGATCTTTTTTCATTGCACGGATATTGAACAGGTCATTTACCAACTGCTGTTCTCATGAGTTCATTTAATCAATGCATGCATGTTTATTCATGTGACCTTGAGCTGCATCCTCAAGGTCAAATCAACCGTAATGTGAATTTCTGATCCTTCCTACCAAGATCTCACACCAGATCCTAACCGGGTGACCTTGACCTTTATTGATACAACCTATATACAGCGGGGGGGGGGGGGGCATCTGTTTTTGCAAGTGCGAAAACGGGCATTTCTAGTTTTTCCGCATCTATTCATGTGAGGTAAATTGTTCAAGTATTGTTGGGTGATTTGTCAACAACGATGATCAGCATTTGGTTGTCTGCCAAATAAGTTTTTTGTCCATATTGTGTGGGGATGATGTGTCGATGGGGTGTATTAGCTTGTCTGCAGGTGAGAAAGAAAACTGAAAATGTGTGCATAACATGGGGATATTAAATGTAAATGTCTTTTACTTGGAGGGGGGATGATTTGTCCATGACTGGTGGGGTGATTTGTTGATAAAATGTGGGGTGCATTGGCATATAAATTCTCCATGTTGTGTGGGGTGAATTGTCCAAAAGAGTGGGGTGCATTGGCATATTTACAAGATAAGTATTAAATGTAAATGTCTCTTACTTGGGGGGTGATTTGTCCATAAAATATGGGGTGCATTGGCACATAAATTATCCATATTGTGTGGGGTGATTTGTCCAAAAGAGTGGGGTGCATTGGCATATCTACAAGAAGAGCATTAAATGTAAATGTCTCTTACTTGGGGGGTGATTTGTCCATAAATATTGGTGTGATTTGTCCATAAAAGTGGGGTGCATTGGTATATCAATTGTCCATGTTGTGTGGGGTCACTGGGGTGATTTGTCCAAAAGGGTGGGGTGCATTGGCATATTTACAAGACGAGTATTAAATGTAAATGTCTGTTACTTGGGGGGGGGGGGGTGATTTGTCCATAAATGTTGGGGTGATTTGTCCATAAAATGTGGGGTGTATTGGCACATAAATTATCCATGTTGTGTGGGGTGATTTGTCCAAAAGACTGGGGTGCATTGACATATTTACAAGATGAGAATTAAATGTGAATGTCTCTTGCTTGGGGGATGATTTGTCCATTAATATTGGGGTGATTTGTCCATAAAAGTGGGGTGCATGGGCATATAAATTCTCCCATGTTGTGTTGGGTGATTTGTCCATAAAATGTGGGGTGCATTGGCACATAAATTATCCATGTTGTGTGGGGTGATTTGTCCAAAAGAGTGGGGTGCATTGGCATATCTACAAGATGAGTATTAAATGTAAATGTCTCTTACTTGGGGGGGGGGTGATTTGTCCATAAATATTGGTGTGATTTATCCATAAAAGTGGGGTGCATTGGTATATGAATTGTCCATGTTGTGTGGGGTCACTGGGGTGATTTGTCCAATAGAGTGGGGTGCATTGGCATATTTACAAGATGAGTATTAAATGTAAATGTCTGTTACTTGGGGGGGGGTGATTTGTCCATAAATGTTGGGGTGATTTGTCCATAAAAGTGGGTTGCATTGGCATAAATGTAAGAAAAGTTTTAAACATGAATATTTGTCTGTTACTTAGGGGTGGGGGGGGGGGGGGGAGTCCATAGTTGAGTGATTTGTCTGGAACAGTGGGATGTCTTTGCGTATATGTAAGAGGAGTATGAAACTTGAATATTTGTCTGTTGCTTTCGGGGTGATTTGTCCATAAAAGTGGGGTGCAGTGGCTTATAAATTGTCGATGTTATGAGGATTGATTTGTCCATTACTGCAGGGTGTATAATCTTGTCTCCAAGATGAGCAGATGTTTCATGTTACAAGTAGGGTATGTTATCCATTTTTTTTATGGTTAAATTTTTTAACGTTGAGTTTATATAAATATTGAAAATTTCATGACATTTTCATGTGGCACTGTGACATAAATGACAGTATTCATTATGATTCACTAATTTCAGATATGTTTGCATGGAGTCGCCTCCCTGGAATAGGGAAAGTGTACTGGCCGGTAAAGATTGTGGATTCAGAGGGGACCTCAATTACAGTCTACTCCAGTTCTGATGATGCTTAGTGAGTAATATCTAGGGTTGATTTAAGAAATTTCTATGGATTTCTTTGATGTAAGTTGATGTACAATGAGATATATCAAAATCTTAACTGCTGTTTACCTCTGACAAAGGGGGTTACATGTTTGTTTGCTGACAATTTTTTAACAGTTTGGTAGTGTACAAGACTAATCAAGAAGTAATGGACATGTTTGGATAAAATATTCAGGGGGGGGTCAGACATGACCTATGGAACAGGAGGTAAAAGTTTTGTGATCCAATTGATGCTTAAGTAGTCCACAGATGCTTGACAGTGGTTGAAAACAGGCATTTTAGAGGGACACATCATGACTAAGTGACCCACTCTGGTTAAGTGACATGATTTTATAATGGGTGACATCAACTTGTAGCTGGAAAGCCACCTAGAACACGGTCGAAAGATAAGTACACACACGACTAAAGAACAATGCCACGTTGGCCAATCAAATCACATGAACATTCAGTCTTGACTGTATTAGAGTTGGTATATATATATATATATATATAAATAATCAAGTTATACTTTATTTTAAAATATTTATATATATATCAGTTATTTTTATTTTTTCCACAAGGGGTACAGTATATTGTGGAATTCCTCTTCTTGATGAGATGCTGAGTCACTCATTTTCAGCCATGAAATTTTGAAATTAATTGTATTGGACTGTTTTCCAGAAAAGCCAATGTCCATGCACCTGACTGCCAGACTTGGTCTGCTTTAAATATTATATTTCAGTATATAAAATGTGTTTGTCTGTCCTTTGCAACAAGGAACAGATTTTATTATAAAAAATTTAAGAGAATATTTATGAGTAAAGGAAGGGGCTTTTCTGGTTTGTCAGAAAACAAACAAAACTGATGGTATATATTGTAATATTATTTTAAGTATATTGCTTAAACATATTTCAGAGATATTGGATCTCATACTGCATGTAGTTTACTTAAAATTATGCTTTTTATATTGTTGATTATAATGTTGTAAAAGTTGTAGTGCTACATATCCTTATTCAATTGTGTTATATTTTGCAACCAGTTTTACAGTAAAAGAAGCCAACATATTAGAGTGGGGGAAACATCTTTCTCTTTTAGAGAAAGGGAAAGGTAAATGAAAGCGCAAATGTTCAGTTTGTTGTTCTTAGTTAAGGCATGATGGCATTGGCGGAATTTACTACATGTATAAATTATTCATGGAGCAGTCCCTGTGTTTTTAAAGGATACAGCTGTGAATGGACAGCCATTAATGACAGGGCCTATAAAAGTTAATTTCTTGAAACCCGACTGACAGTAAAAAATGACCCCGAACCGAAAGTTTTATGATCTCCAGATGAAAACTTTGTGACAGAGAATTGCTTGGAATATTTTATTCCAAGAAAGTAGCTGAATCTTCAAAGACAGCAGAATCCTACACAGTAACACTTGCTGTGCTTCACCTGGAAAGAAAAATTTGCTCAACCACTCATATTAATTAATATGTTCAATACTTGAAAGCCTATCGACAGATTTCATTGGTTGCAAATTCTTCCTTTTTAAAAAAGGTTTTAAAATTTTTTTTCCTAATTAGCTACCATAACCTTCCTACCTACCCAGCATATTTGGGACATATTCTCTAGAGGCAAATCTGTATTTTTCTTGGCCCTGCACACTTGTGAATTTCCCAAGGCCTGTCTTCATGTGAATTTCAATAATATCAATTCTACTTAATGGTTCTTTCAAAATTGATATTAGATGTCACCTTTTCGTGTCATTTCCTGCAATCAGTTACATATTTAGTTAGACATTTGTGCAGACCTGATTTAACCAGTGTCCATATGTTAATATACCATGCTTGTTTATCTGCTAGTTTTGGAACCCTTCCCCAGACACTTCTTCTGACAGTGCTATGAAATATCCAGACCAAAATTCATGTGCAAGGTTCCCATAGTAAACTTGACCATTTACCTGCACTTTCCTATTGAGAAGAGAAACTGCATGAGAAAGAAAAATAACTGTCAGATTATAATTCAAAATATCACTTGAGGTATTTACAAAGAAGCAGTTTGTAACATTGTTCATTTTTCTTTGATGAAGTTAGGTAATTAAAAAAAACCTGATTGACATTAGGTAAGAATTTGAGTTCTGTTTCATTTCCATGCTCTGCATTAATGGATTTTTGCTTGATTGGGGTTTTATTTAAGATTTTTTCTCGCCAACCCAAATGGCCAGTAAAATGTATACTGAATTGGTAGCCAAAATCAAGTATTTTTAGGGGGGGGGGCAGATGGCTCAACTAATTTTAAATTTTTTATATTTCATTTTAATTGCAATTTAGCATAAAGGTTTTAAAAGATAATTGCACAGAGTATAAAAGTATAGTTGATTTAAAATGGCAAAATGTAAATGCTGGAAATTCAGAATATTATCACAGTGTTATCAAAATTAAAAGGAACTGTTTCATGGCTGTTTGATAAAATATAAGCTATTTAGGGCAAAACACTGTTTTAAGGTTATGATCCCTTGCCAATTTAATTTTTTTGTGGTAAATGCCACAAGAACACACAATCCTTTAATAACATGTAGCTGGAGAGCTAGATGCATCATTCATTTCTAAATATTGTTTTGTAATGAATGATGCTTCGTAATAGCTATCCAGCCTCAAGTTATCAGTTTGCTGTTTACATGGTTTTTGATTTTCATATTATTCATATACAACTTTCATTAAGATGTCCAGACAACACTTCTACTTTAGTGGGAATAATGCTGGAGGTGGTAATTACCATGTTGATTATCTTGTTTCAGTCATGCTGAGGAAAAAACCCAATTCTCTGAAGGCATTCTTGGATGACTTTGAATGGATTCTAAGTAAGTATATCTTGCAGCACAGCTTTCAGATGTATGTTACCTTGTGTACCTATTTCTGTGGTTGTCAGAGCTTGGTCGTCATTGACTCTTTCTTTTTTAAATTTTGTGGATTATGTGCTCCTGTGTCACTCAGGTTCACAATGCATTGTGTATAGATAGGGAGTGTATTGTGTATAGATGTATTGTAGAGAACTGGTGAGATACCTTTTTGTTTTTGTATCTTAATTTAAATATTACCAAATTTAGTATTTCTATTTGAGGTTGAGAGCCAGCATTTGTATTTGGATCACAGATTTGCTGTATTTGGTCTAATGCCATTTAGATAAAGGGATAAGTCATCCAGAGAAGTCTGTGTGTTGTGTGACCACCTAACTAGATTGGACTTGTTACACATATTTAGTGTTGTTAACAAAGGTGTTTTGCCTGGAATGTTTGCTGCTTTCAGCAGATTTGAATAATTGATGTTCTTGTGCTGCAACAAATTTCTATAGATTTATGACTGCTCAGATTGACCGCTTGTAGAAATGATGGTAACATGTTAAATAGATCAGAACTTAAATTTGGTGGGTCTTGTAATTGGTGTCCTGTATTTGATTTTTTATTTCTATATAATGCTATGTATTTTTATTTGAACAAAAAAGAACTTATTTCTATTTATTTATTTTGTGTATGTGACCCCGTAACCTGGAAAAGATGGATAAAAAGATTTCATTTCAATGTTTACAGCCCAGCTTGAACAGAGTCAACCAAGGGATGAGCTATCCACACATCAGTCCAAGAATCAGCAAGTGGAGAGCAAGTTATCAGAGACTGGAACTTCCAGTTTACCCGGAAGTGTGACATCTGTGAGTCAGCTATCAGGGATTCAACATGATGAGAGACCATTATCCGGGAGTCAGCTGTCAGAAAGTCCATTTTCCACATGCCTTCAACCTGTGAGTTTTTCACTCGAGGGTCAGTCCACTAATCCTCAGTCTAAGAGTCTGTTACCTGTAAGTCTGTACAGGAATCCTCAACCTGAGAGTCATGCACTGAGTCCTCTACCTGAGATCCAAATACCTGTGAGTCCCTCCATAATACATCAGACTGAGAACCAGCTGTGTGCAAACCAATCAGTGAGTGTGTCTGATGTAACTGAATCTAGAGATCGCGAAGGGAGCCTGTACAGTCCAACAAATGATAACAGTGACGACAGTAGTTCAAATGGTCATGACGTAGATTCCAGGGACGAGCTATCCACACATCAGTCCAAGAATCAGCAATTGGAGAGTGAGTTATCAGAGACTGGAACTTCCAGTTTACCCGCAAGTCTGACATCTGTGAGTCAGCCATCGGGGTATCAGCATGAGGAGAGACCATTATCCGGGAGTCAGCTGTCAGAAAGTTCACTTTCCACACGCCTTCAACCTGTGAGTTTTTCACTCGAGGGTCAGTCCACTAATCCTCAGTCTAAGAGTCTGTTACCTGTAAGTCTGTACAGGAATCCTCAACCTGAGAGTCATGCACTGAGTCCTCTACCTGAGATCCAAATACCTGTGAGTCCCTACACAATACATCAGACTGAGAACCAGCTGTGTGCAAACCAATCAGTGAGTGTGTCTGATGAAACTGAATCTAGAGATAGCGAAGGGAGCCTGTACAGTCCAACAAATGATAACAGTGACGACAGTAGTTCAAATGGTCATGACGTAGATCCTGTTATTGACAGAAGTCGAAAACGAACCAGGACCACAAGGGTCTTGACAACAAAAAGGCAGAGAATTTCTGATTGTGATAATTTGGGCAGAAATGGAAAGCAGACAAATTCTCAGGTCAAAGGGAAAGAAAATCAAAGAGATACTGAGATAATTTTTGAGAATTCAGAAGGTGGACAAGACGGCAGTTGTAGTGATGGTGATTCATACCACCCAGTAAAGGACAAACAGGAAAAGGACAGCTTAGCTGAAAGAGCTCATTCAGTAAAAGCAAATGGTCTCTTAGCCAAAGAAATCTCAGATACTGAAGCTGTATCTGATTCAAGTGAGTCGGGGAGTGACATGAGTGATGTAATACCGATTTTCAAAGCTTGGAGGAAGGAAAAATGTAATTCAGATTCAGAATCAGAAGATTCTGAATTAGATGGAGACCGAATCATTCGCGATGTAAAACACTCATCCATTTACATTAAAAAGATACAGCGATCTGACACTACGAAAGATGGGTAAAAAAAGAAACGTGATAGAGTATACAATTGCTACCAGTTCTGTGATTTGTGCACCAAGAAGGTTTCCAATTTTGCACAACACATTACAAGGAAACACAGGCATTCAAAAGAAGTACAGAAAATCCAGGAAGAAAAAAACACTTCTGAGAGAAAAAGGCTCATAGCACTTTTGAGAGAGAAATTTAATCATCGAAGCAACGTAGCAACACTTCAAAAAGGTAAAGGAGAAATTATATTGTATCGGCGTCCAGCTGGAAGTTTTGATGTTTCAGAATTTGGACCTTGTCCTGCATGCTTCAGTTGGGTTTCAAAAAAACTTTTATGGAAGCATCAACGATCTTGTGCAGCTAAACCAAGCCATATTCAGACAACATCATCACTCATTACACAGTCTGATATACTGTGTAAAAGAATAAAAGAGGTTGCAAGTGAAAAGCTACAAAAGGAAGTGTTTGCTAAAATGAACAATGATGAGATCAGCAGTGTCTCCAAGTCTGATTCCCTGAAAGTAAGACTTGGGAATCAGTGGATGGAAAAAAACATTGGTAACAGACTGAAACGGGGGAAGTATACCGCACAAGTCATGAGATTGTCAGCTAGGCTTCTCATCAATCTCCGCAAGATCAAATCCTTAGAAGACGATAAGAATTTTATGTATCACTACTTGAAACCAGAACATTTTGATGCAATTGTGAGGGCAACTCTCATGGCAGCAAATGCTGAAATGTCGGACGAAGATGAGTTGAGTAGTCCAAGCAATGCAGTCAAGTTGGGCTTTGACCTGAAACGCATGATAAGTGCCAAGAAGGCTATAGCCATTGAGAAAAAACAAAAGCAAGCAAGAGCTGATTGTGATGACCTGATGGAACTTATGAATATCAGATGGGGCACAAGAGTCACAAAGCTGGCAAAAACCTTGCTTCAGGAGCGCCATTTCAATAAAGAAAAGCCACTGCCGCTGCCAAATGATATTGAAAGACTCAACAGTCATCTGAATTCCCATATTGCTGAACTTGACTATGATGAGGTCAGCTACAAAAACTATCTGAGAGTTGCTGAGTTACACACAGCAAAGCTTGTGATGTATAACCGAAGAAGGACGGGTGAAATAGAAGCAATAAGGTGTGTGTTGATGGTCTTTCAGTTTTTTTCAGGATTGTCTGTGTGATGTGATGCATGCATTTAAGGTATACATAAAAGTTTGGAAATTAGTGTATAAATCAGTGCAAGTTTTTCTGTGCTAAATAATATTGTTTTGTCATTTTGGATGATTTAAATTTTTTAATTTGTAAACTGACAAAAAAAATTATCAAAATAAGTTGAGGGTCACCTAACATATATGGCATCACTTCTACCAGAAATTTTTCTATTTTTAGGATGTGGAAGGCTAGCATATATTTTAATACTGGCAAGCCTCATGGGGCATTTTGATTATAAGACTTGTCAGTAACATTAATTTAACAAGAACGAATTGCCCCTTTCTCTCCCCCCCCCCCCCCAAACAAAAATAATTGCATTGCCCTTCATATATCTTACACTCCTACACAGTTTACCTAATTTATGATAGAAATTAAGATATTTTTGTTACTGGTATAAATTGTGTTGTACCATGATGAAAGATGTATAGATTTTGCTCTTTTAAACATGAAGTGATTTTAATTATGCCTATTACCTCAGAAGTTTATGTTCTGCTAATATTTGTTTTTGAACAGATTGCAAGACTACAAGTCCAGAAGGTCAGGTGATGATGAAAACAGTCAAGTTATTGGAACAATGACAAGCTTTGAGAGACAGCTGTTGCAAACACAAGCGGTGTTGGAGGTTCGAGGAAAGGTACACTGAAGTTTCTTATATTGATTGTCATTAGGCATTCACTTGCATACAGCATCACATCTTTGAAAATGATTTGTTATAAATCAGTATATAATATTCATTTCAATACAAGTTTTGAATGATCATGTGCCATTGACAATTGCCATACCTTAACAGATATTTATGGGCAGTTCTGTTATGGTCTCTGTTCCTAAAGGGGAACTGGTTATTTCACTTCAGCCCGCCCCATTTGACCAAATACTAAGATTTTTGTTGATGACATAATCATGACATTACAGAAGCTGTGTGCATGTTTTTGGTCAAGTGGTCATCATAGCAACCCAGCATGATGATATCTGGTGTTTATCTACTAAGAGTTTCATTAACATCTTTACCAGAGATTCACTCTTCCCAAAAATTAGCACAACAACCTACATTATTTTCTTTCATGTTTGGATCATGTTTTCCCTTGTCTGTTTAGAAAATGTCTCAGAAAAATTAAAACACCAATTTTGATTAAATGAATATAATGTGCATCACCATAGTTATATTGTAAAACTACCACAAATTTCCCTTTTTTTCTGTTTTATTTATTAAAAAAGACCAGCACAGTCACTCTACCTTTTTTATTGGTTTTTGATAATAAATTGTGATCTTTTAAGAATAAGTGTAAAACCAAAAATATCTGAAGGTTTTCATTATAAAATTGAAGTGTTTCATTTCTACTTAACAATTCCTGTTTATTTCTAGACTGGCAGAGGAGTGCCTGTAATAATACCTGGAAACTGCTTCGAAGGACTAGAGTACCTTGCAAACATGAACATTCGGAACACCATTGGAGTGCAAGAAAACCTCTATCTTTTTGCAAAAAAAGGTTTGTGTATTTTTGAGTTTACATGAGCCTTATATGAGCTGCTGTGATCAGTGTCAGGTGAAGTGTGTCATCTGTTAACGTGGTAGTCTTTTATTCTGAAACCACAAGTCTATTTGATCAGAATTATAGTGGGGATGTTCCTTTTGGGAGTGAACTTAGGTTGTTTTTTGTGACAATCTGGAATTTTATTAAATTGGTGATAATATGGTGAACTTTGGTTTCCCCCCTTTTCCTCGTGGAAATGGATCAGTGCTGTCACTCTGTTTAGTATTTATGTTGTATCAAATTATAACTGATACACCTGAAATGGCTTATGTGTAATAGGTATGTTAAATAGGTCATGTAAAATGAATGTGTATATATCTTACTCTTGAACTTTCAAGAAGCTTTAAATTGTTATATTGTATTTGGGTAACGACCAATGTAAAGCATTAAATATGCTAAGCTTCTGTTGCATTCATTGAAAAGTCCATTGTGTTATTCATATTCCAGGTGAATCTGTTGTTCGTGCATACGAATCGCTGGCAAAAGCTGCCCATGATGCACAGTTGGAGAAACCAGAGCGCATAACTAGCACCCGATTACGGAAGTATATGGCCACAATTACACAGGTTAGGGACACACAATTGAAGTGTTGCATGATTATGTTATAAATAAAGTCAGTTCAGGCTGGGGTCCAGTACATGGGGTCTGTACTTCATGATATATCAAGTACAATTCAGATACTGTATGAGTACTTTTTAGTGAAAATGTGACCTGGTTCTTTCAATCATATAAAAATAGATTGAGTTTGTTGATTTTGTTAGAGTCATGAAAAGCTTACGGTGGTCTTATGGCCATTAGTAAGCCTATTTCAAACTGAGGACTGCAGTAGTCTTTATCAGCAAAACTGTTGTTTCAGCTTTCACAATGTTGCACAAAAATGATTCTAAGTTTACTTTAATGATTGTTGGCAGAATTATTTGATCTTTAACAATAAATATATATTACTAGGAGTAATACTATCATCTATGTCACATGCATGTATTCATACCTTGTTACATAAATAAAATCCAGATTATGTATGGCAGGGTTGCGCGGGTAATACGCAGGTAATACCACTTATTCCCCAGGTGGGCAATAAGCCTTTAAACCCTCATGCGGGTTTTATGGGCAATATGGTATGGACTTTTCTAGAAGCATCCTTCTTCATCTTACGATAACTGCATGAAATGCATACAATCAAATAAAGAGGAAAACTACAGTGAATGTCCATGAAATAACTAATTTTCTTACTAATAGATGAGCGACATCTAGATATTAAGAAAGTTGCACACGAACAAGAATTACAGTGTCATGCATCAATGCATTATGTACATTTTGTACAAACTGTTTGTACAAACTACAACCAGTCTAGTTCTGAATGTCCACAAAAGGCCCGATAGCAGATCACAAGCTTTGCAGCTCATTCTACTCCAAGCCTATCTTGTTTTGTTTGTAGCCAAAATTAGTAAGCAGAACTGGCTAGCATGCAGAGAATATTGGATGTGTATGACACCAGCTCTGGTGATGTCTTGTAGCAAGCACATTGCAAGTGACTTGCACCATACAACTTCATATTGGCATTCAGAGTTCAAACTATGAATGAAAAGGCAAAACTAAAGATCTCTCACATGCCCAGGATATATTTAGAATATAACAAATTAGTAAATAGTAATCCATGCACTTTACTGGTGCAAAGAATATTATTTCAAAACCATTAAGTAACACGAATGATAGAAATAAAGATTGAAATGATGGGAGATACAAAGTATGGTAGGTTTAAACTCCATTGAAAAGACTTTTAGTTATCATTATAACTGCTATATCAGTTATATAATAGACAGATTTAATAAAGCTGTAAAGTCACATAAGTTTTAAAGCTAATTTTCATAAAGACCAGGTGCCATATTACCCCAGCTGGTCAAGCAGTAGTCCATTCACTCAGTTGCTATCTGAGACTATATTGCCCATAAAACCCGTGTTTACCCAGAAAAACACGCTGGGCTTATGCTTATGCTTAAAAACTTGTTTTTGCCCATCCCTGATGTATGGTATCAACAATTGGTCTCCTCATGCTATGTTCATGTTAAGTATATGTGTGGCTTTATATTTAAGTTTTATTTTGTTAAATGCCTGCCCTGGACTAGTACTTGAAAAGTTCTTCATATTTTCAAGTACTTGAGTGGCGGGTAACGTACTTGCAGGCGCCGATCCCGGGGGGGGGGGGGGGGGGGGGGTCCAGACCCCTCTTAGCCAACTATCTTTTTATTTAGCAAATTTCTCGTAATAAAGACCCGTTGACCCCCCTCTGCAGAGACCCCCTTCCCCTGCTCTCAGGCAACGATTTTTTTTAAGACAAGTTTTATGCAATTCAGGTAAACTTCTCGTTATAATGACCAGTTGACCTCCTGCTGCAAAAAAATCCTGGATCCGCGCCTGACTTGGTTAAATGTGTCAAGTACTCAAAATTATGCTAGTCCCAAGCTTGAATCAAGTTACAAAAATGTACTTATTAAGTCAGTCCAATTTTTTGTTAATTATATTTTATTCCCACGAACAGGAACTAGATCTCAAGCAACACGAAATGGAATGGGTTACCAACCACCTTGGCCATAGTCTTGATGTGCATAAAATACACTATAGGTCCACAAGTACTGTATTGGAGAGGGTCCAGATCGCAAAAATTCTTCTTCTGCAGGACCATGGACAAGTGATGAGATTTGCAAACAAGCAGCTCAAAGATATTGAGCTTCAGGGTAGGGACATATATATACCATTTTAATTTTATGGCTCACGAACTGATGCCATAATGTTGTGTCAATTCGTAGCTATAGTTCAACCATCTGTCAGTAGTTTTTCTCAGCAGTGGCTGGTTTCTATCTAATCAATTTTGGTACACATGTAGGTCATGGCACTGATTACTGGGGTTAAACTCGAGGTCAAAATTCTTCTAAGGATTATATCTTAAAAGCATTGCATGTTAGGTGTGTAGTTACTATTTTAAGTCATTATATTTATTATCTACAATTACTCCTGGTTAGGATAATTCAGATTTGCAAAAGAATTTAACTGAGACTGATGCAAAGGCAAGGGACTCTGTTATAACAGACTTGCTGAACCACCCTTATTTACTGATTATCTAAAATGATCTTGATAAGCTATTCATTATCAATTTCTATATAAAATCACTGATTAAATGGAGCACTATGTAATGGAATAAGGTTTTTTTTATCAGAAAACTGTATAAACTTATGAAATATTTCAGTTATAGATGATGAATTATACATTTTTTTTCTAATTTAGGCCATCTGTTGGTAATAGCACTATTTAGGATATCACTGTAACATTACTTACAGTCCAAGACCTATGATTTTAGTTGTTACCAGTAATTTTCTAGAAATCAGTGAAAACATAATATTTTTATATATTTGATAATGATATTTTTATTCACATTTGCCACTTAATGTCCATTTATTTGCTGGTTTGGGGTATTTTCCATGCCGGTATTTACCACTGGTATTTACCTGCCAACTCTGCATGTATCTGTACCTGGCAAACTTATGAGATGTGGCTGATCTGAAAAGGATTGAATTTAAATGATCTGTTAAGTACTGTAATTCTTTATGCTTTCAGTTCTGTTTGTTAGTCACTCAGCATATCTATGAAAACAATTTTTTTAAAATTGTTTAGTTCTGTTTACTTTGCAGATCTTGCCCTTTCTGAGGACCTTGATGAAGGCTCTCCACCTCCGACGAGGAGCGAAAACTCAGAAACGGCTGCTGAAACTGCTTTAAGTGAGGTGTTAGAATATTCAGAAAACTTCTTCTTGGAGGAAGAGAAGGCTGAGGTAGTCTGCAGGAAAAAGCAGAAAAAGAGTCCTGGTACCAAAAACTCAGCAGCCACACGTCAAAAGTGGTCTTCAGAAGAAGAGGAGGAAATAAAATTACGTTTCAAAAGATTTTTTGAAAAAGGAAAACGTCCAAAGCCACAGGATATTATTAAAGTTCAGAAAGAGAGTCTAAGTAAGATCAAAGGACACACTTAAGAAGAAGGTGTTCAGAATGATAGATTCTGAGAAGTGAATAGTGTAAGCCTCGGGACCACTTGTTAAGTACATGTTTCATTACTACAAGGGTTACAAACCTTTCATTAGGAGATAGATAGGCAATGCCTATTCTGATGCCTGAAATTAGGTCCAACTTCCTGTAAGCTGTTGTGGGAAAGCAGGTCTTTTTCTGTCCCATTCCAAATTTAACTAAATTTTGTAAGCCATGGGTCACTGGTGAAGTACATGGAACTGTTTTCACTTTAAAGAATACAACTGACACACGTATCACAAAAACAGAGCTCAAAGTATAAAACCCTGTCATATTGTTAGTGTTGCCAGTTAATGACACTTAATTTTATATTTCCTTATAACCAAGCTTAATCAAGGATAATGACGCACCGTCAGGAACTTGAATTCAGCATTTGTGGTTGTTTATCAAATTGCTGTAGATGAAGCTTGAAGTGTTTTTAGCTCAGCTGACTGAAAGTCATTTGAGCTATAGCAATCACTCTTTGTCCGGCGTCTGTCTGTCTGTCTGTCCATTAACAGGGCACAAATTGTAACTGCAGGACCTGGAATCGTCTTACTTAATATCCAGGAAGGTCCATAAAAATCTCCTTGGAAACCTGAAATCAGGTCACTGTGACCCATATCCTCTGAGCTGTGGGGCTCCGAAGTACCCCCCAGAATAATGGAAAATTTTACACAAAGGCTCAAGTATCTGAACAACTAATGCATTGATCACCATAATTCTTTACATGGATATTGATCATGGGGTGTTTCATCAGTTCCTGCAGACTGATGGCGCCACCTGTATTTTTTTATTCTGTATTTTTTTAATTTTTTTACCAACTTTTTTCTCTATTTTTGAGACCTTTAAAGATGTGGTCATCTGTTAACAGAGCACAATTCGTAAGGACTGGCCTTAGAATCTTTTTTCATGACATGCAGGCAGGTCAATGAATATCTGAAATTAGGTCACTGAGACCTATACCTTAATTTGTTCTTTCCTTCCGCACCCGTCGTCCGCTCCCGTCATCTGTCGTCCATCAAATTCGAGTGCAGTTAAAATTACATAGCTATCGTCCGCTTCTGTCGTGAATCGGTCTGGGGGTGATTCTTGACGGAAGCGGACGATATCTATGTAATTTTAACTGCACTCGAATTTGACGGACAATGGGTGTGGAAGGAAAGAACGGATAGGTGTGAACGCCCCTTTAGAGCTATAGGGCTCTGAAGTACCCCACAGAATAAAGGAAAATTTTACACAAAAGCTCATGAATCTGAATAAATAATGTATTGATCACCATGATTCTTTGCATGGATATTGATCATGGATTGTTTCATCCGTTCCTGCAGACTGGTTGCTATACCTGTATATATTTTTTATTTTTTACGAATTTTTTTCTCTATTTTTGAGACCTTTGAAGATGTGATCATCTGTCAAATAATAAGGACCGGCCCCAGAATCTTTTTTCATGACATGCAGGCAGGTCCATGAAAAGTCTCCGTGAAAATCTGAAATTGGGTCACTGTGACCTATATCCTTTGAGCTATAGGGCTCCGAAGTACCACACAGAATAATGGAGAATTTTACGCAGAAGCTCAAGTATCTGAACAACTAATGCATTGAACACCATGATTCTTTGCATGAATATTGATCATGGAGTGTTTCTTCAGTTCCTGCAGACTGGTGGTGCCACCTATATATTTTTTTTTACAGTCTTTTTTTCTCTAGTTTTGAGACCTTTAAAGATGTGGTCATCTGTTAAAACAAGCATATCATTTGCACATGCAATGCATTCAAATTCATTTAAATTCATTCAAACCAGTGACTAAAAGGGCCTGTTTAAATCCTTTCCTTTACCTGCACACTCAATCTTTGGTTATCATCTGTTGCCAGATGACATTTACTCTATATATTATAATTGCAATCATCCAAACTGCTGACTTTTTCAATCTCACTTTTTTCAAATCAGCTGAGCGTCATGACCCATGGGTCACTGGTTCTTTTTCAACCCTTTATTCTTGCAGTTAAATCCTTGGGTTGTTCTTTATTTCTTTTTCCAAGATCCTGGGATTGCATGCAGCAGTCTTGTGTAATGCATAAAGTTTGTATGTATAGTATCTTTGTATGTGAAGCTAGTTAATTCTTCATAGCTAAGAAATTTTTATTTTACATTTTTTTGTAATGTCTTAAATAGTTTTGACCCCTGCCATATATAGTTTATTACAAATAATTGCTGTGTTGTTTATTTTTATGCAAGAGTTGATTGAACCACAAATTTTGTGACTGAATTTCTCTTGTAGAAATCTTCTTAGTGTAATTGTAATTGCACCAGTATTGTAATTCCTCTTTCCAGAATGGATCACAAACGTCGCTCAAACCTTTTATATCGTACACTCCTAAGTTACCTGTATAGGTACTAGATTTTTTACTTGCTCATGAATAATCTGTATCCAACAATTTTAAGTAGAGCCAATAAAAAAATGTTTAACCCAGGAGATTTTTAAACATTGTAACTTAGCTTAAAGAGTAGTCACATTTAACCCTTTATCTCTCAGCACCATTAAAATGTTTCTCTTGCAATGTCTGGTTTAAATTTAAAGGTTAATCTTCACTTCTTTAACATAAGTTTATGATGGTTTAGGAAGTACAAGGAATAAAAATACGAGTTGTGAAATGATGCATGTTTTCACAATGGTTATCCTTCCAGACAAGGACGTAATTCTGTGTCTCCGAATATTAATGATAGTTTTAATTTTACTAAGGATTTCTTTATAGTTAGATTCTATCATTTTTTCCATTCCAGAATAATTGAGATTCCTTAAATTTTGATTGGATCAGTGCACCAACACAGACCCAAGTGTTTTAGTTCTCTCTTATTGTATCCCCAGACAAAGTCGGGGATACTATGGTTTTATGTCGGTCCCATCCACACCGCCGCATATAAATCTTGTACCCACGATAACTCAAAAAATATTTCACTGATCTTATACAAACTGTACATATGCATAGATATGGATGAGAGGACAACGCCTAATTAAAATGGGGTCATGACCTTCAATAGGAGAGTGACCATGAGCTTGAATAGGTGCAATTTTGGGCAAAAACCCACATATTCTTAAATATATGAAGAAATCTTGAATGGATTGATCTAAAATTCAAGTTCACCGAAGATCTTAAATAGCTTTATCACGTGCCGGAAACTGGTGGTGCCACCTATTGCCTTTTTCTTGTTTTAGCGGGTTTTAATACCCCCAATATTGCTACTTGACAGTACTGTGAGCATTATAACTCAAAAACTAATGGTCAGATATCTTTAATATTATGCATATATATAGATATGGGATATGGGATGATGTATGTATAAATTGGGGTCATGACCTTTCCTGTGAGAATGGCCTTGACCTTGAATATTTCCATATATGGTGAAAATCACACAAATTCTTAATATCTAAAATAATGTTGCATGGATTAATCCAAAATTCAAGTTGTCCAAAAATATTGGATAGCTTTGTCATGTGCCAGAAACTGGTGGTGCCACCTATTGTCTTTTTCTTGTTTTAGCGGGATTTAATCCTCTATCAGTGCTACTTGACAGTACTGTGAGCATTATAACTCAAAAAGTAATGGTCAGATTTCTCTTATATTATGCATATACCTAGATATGGGTTATTGGATGATGTATGTTTAAATTGGGGTCATGACCTTTCCTGTGAAAGTGGCCATGACCTTGAATATTTCCATATATGGTGAAAATCACACAAATTCTTTAATATTTCTAGTAATATTGCATGGATCGATCCAAAATTAAGGTTGACCAAAGATCTCGGATAGCTTTGTCATATTCTGGAAACTGGTGGTGCCACCTATTATCTTTTTCTTGTTTAAGCAGGTTTTAATACCCCATCATTAGTACTTGACAGTACTGTGAGCAAGGCAGGTGTGAGGGGGAGAAGATGGGAGGGGTTAATTGTCTGGGGATACTATGGCACCTGCGGTTCCAAGAAATGTCTAGTTAAAAAAAGTTTTATTGGCATTATTGTTGTTTTTTCTATGTAAACTTGAAGACCTAATATTTGTTGAAAATTTTTAAATAGATCCAAGACTTCTTTGATTGTCATTGGTCCTCCTGTTGGAGTGGAAACTCTGTCACTTGCCTACTGAATAATTTAATGTTCCTTCTGATGATTTTAAAAATATCTTATGGCAAAGCCTGTTCTTCTGCTTGTAAGTGGAAGTTTTTACTTCACAGTATGTAATCTCTTGTTTTTTTAAATAAAAAATTACATCTCCAAATTTGTAATGTGTGTTATGTTTCAGCTGGTATATCTTGCACTACTTTGTGAATATGCCATTGTGGATATGCCAGCTGCTTTTGCTTATTCAAATCAGTTTTTTTTTTGTTTTCAAATGTACACCAGGATTTTTTTGCAAAACTAATCTCCAAGGTGACTCCGTATTTATGAACTTACCTTGCAAATTAAACTGGAGGTTTATAGTGGAGAACAATCTATTGCACAAATGTTTCATTTGACAGCTGAGCTAATGCTGTCATCAATTATTTACATTTTCAGTTCATGCAATACTGCAAGGCATATTGGCTTCAGCTAGGTTAGGAGTTGGTGATGATCCTGCAGAAGTTACAACTGTGGATCATTATGTACTCAGTTTAGGAGATTGCACTTTTGACCTCTCTGAAACTGCTGGTCCTTTTTCTTCAAATTTTACATGCCATCCACTGACAGCAGTGCAAACTGTCAGCACTGTAATCCTGATCATGATGCAGCTCTTGAGTTTGTGAATCATTTATGATAAGACGGAGATAGATTTTAGACTTCTCCAGGCCAACATGGCGATCAACTGATCTTGCAACCTCTCCACGCCCCCCCCCCTCGTTTCCACTTAAATAGCCAGATAGTACCAGTGCTCTTCCCCCTTTCAAACCCAATGTATATTGAATGTTCCCTTCTCGTAAAACACAAATCCCCCTGCATTTAATGAACAAATCACCCCACTGTTAATGGATTTTGCACCCCACACATTAATAGCTGAAGCACCCCACATTTTTGGACATTAAGGTGGTGCCCACAAAACAAATGTGTACTCCCGTGCACCCCATAAGTGATGAACCCCACAAATACACCTACGGGAGTACGTCCGTCCGTCTGTCTGTCTGTCCGTCTGGATGTCCGTCCGTAAGACCGGCACGTTTCGACACTGTTGGACCTACGAATCTGAATTTCGGCATACAGTTAGATGTCCCCATAATCTCCTACCATGCCAAAAATTGGGTCAATAGGACTTCGTTCCCCTGAGATATTAAGGAAAAACCTCAATTTTTTATAAAAAATCTATTTTCACACTTCAGGACTGCCTAAAATCAAAACCACTCATCTGGTTTTCTTCATATTTACCATAAATATTCCTCTATATAGTTCCTATGTACATGCCAGATATTAAGTCAGTATTATATAATTTAAAAAAGTTATGGGCCCAAACATAATGAACTTTGTAAAAAAATCAGGAAGATATTTGGTCACTTAAGACCAAAAGTGTTAAAGGTAGGGACTTTTTTCCAGTAATACAACTTATATTAATCAAAATTTAATTGTATACCACAAATTAGATCAAAATTTGTTAAATTTTTTTAAATATTGGCAAAAATATAAAATTGGTACCTTAAATTTTGCCCAACTTTGGCCATGGCACGTTTTTTTCCTGTAATTACTGTGGATTTAATTTTCACACCATGTATACATAAGGATTTAATCTGTTAAAATCTAAAATTTGAAAATAAAAGCTGCAAAATTAGGCTAGTTATTGAATTTTTTTGGAGGCTCTTGTTGTATTCCCTTACATTGTCAAGCAGTCCACTTTGATGACTGTAGGTCATTCAGTGCACATCTCTATGCTCCCCAGGCTGTTGACATAATTTTAGATGTCCCCAAAATCTCCTACCATACTGAAAATTGGGTCATTAGGACTTTTTTCAGGACTTCGAGATATTAAGGGGAAAAAAACTCCGTTTTCCATAAAAAAAGCCATTGTTACACTTCAGGGCTGCCTAATATCAAAACCACTGATCTGTTTTTGATCGTATTTAGGATTCACATTCTTTTATACATTTTCTATGAACATACCAAAAATTAGGTTAGTATTGGGTATTATTTTGAAGTTATGGGCCAAAACATAATGCAATTTGTTAAAAAATCAGGAAATATATTTACTCACATGAGAATTGCTGAACATAGAGACTTTTTTTCAGGAATATAACTTTATTTAATCAAGATTCAATTGTTTACCCAAAATTAGATCTGAATTTTGCAAATTTTTCAAGTTATTAGCATAAATAAAAAATCAATACCTTTAATTTTGTCCAACTTAGGCACTGTTGATTTAATTTTCACAGCATATATACATAAGGATTTAATCTTTTAAAATCTGAAATTTCAAAGAAATTGATTGGAAAGAATAGCTTTTATTCATGTTTTCATACACCATGTCAAGTGTTGTTTACATCTAGCCCACCTAGTAGTACAGCCTTCACTTGCATTATGTAACCCACCCCAGGCAGCTTGCCTTGGGTCAGCTTGGCCACTACCAGCAGGCTTCCCCTCTGCTCTGCACTCCCTCCCCCCCCCCCCCCCCAGATGGTGCATAAACTAGATGAATGTTATTATTTTCTGTATGTGATTCATTCTTATTCTAGGCTATGCTACATTTTAGATTTTGTATTGTACCACCAGGGTTACAATGATTAAAGTGTACATTTAATTGTGTCCACAAAGTGGTGTATTGCTATAAAAGTGTGGATGTTCATGAGATAAGTAATTCCTTACTTCAGAGGAGTAAAAACTTCACCAGGTGTGAAATTGACTATTAATTTCAGTAATTAATTAAAACTTGGATAGTAATTAGCACAATGATATTGTTTGTTTCTCATTCAACCAACAGTGTGTATACTTTATTTGAAAAGATGTTTTATTTTATCAAATTTACTGAATCTTTTATTTTATTTTGGTGAATAAAATTAAGCAGGTACTGAAAACTCCAATGTGCAAAACTTTTTAATAGTGATTCAAGGAATATTCTTGTAGATGCCATGTTGTGGCATTATTTTCTTTTAAATTCAGTTTAAACATTTATGATTTAAAAATAATAAAATATGTGTATGCATAATATGACCCAATATGAGCTACACTCTGGATATATGATGATTGCAACTTTTGCAACAATTCTAATATTTTAACTTATAGTTTCAGTTTTTTACTCTGTATATATAATGATTGCAACTTTTGCAACAATTCTAATATTTTAACTTATATTTTCAGGTTTTTTCATTTAAAATTTATAAAACCTGTAAATAAAAAAAATGATTCAGATAAAAACTTCTTAATGGAAAAAGTGGATATGCTTAAAAAAAAATAGGCTTATATATAAACTTAAATGCATTATTCCCTTGAAAGTGAAATAAAGGTATTAGTCCATTCTGTCCACTTGCCTGTCCATCTGTAAATTTTCCATCTGTAAATTTTCATACATTACAGTATCTCAAAACTTTTACTGTTTTTCTTCATGACAGTCTTGTCAGAGTATTAGTTTGCAATCATATATTTAGAACTTTACTATAACCAAGTAGGAAGGCCCCTTTCCTCTTAGCTTTTCATAATCTTATATAAATGAAAAACATTACAATAGAATATTTCTACATCCACCTTCGTGCTGCCCTCATTTTTCCCTTCTCCGAACCCCATCCCAAAGTCAGCCTCAGTAAGCAAGAACAAGATGAATCAGATATATTCATACTTTAATATTTTGTATAACTATTTGTCCATAGGTACCTATGTACATGCCAGAAATTATGTCAATATTGTGTAATATGTAGACATAGTGGGCATCACAATAATGTACCTTGTCAAGACTAAAGAGATATTGTGTCATACAGTCACAAATTCATAAATCACTTCATCAGCATAGTTAATCATAACATCATATCTGTCAAATTGAAAGCTTGCAGACTACCATACACTTTAGATCCTTCAACAAATAACCTTATCATCATTCTACTACTGCTTATTACTGCTGTCATTGCATTCATATTTGCTCAAATATATCACAATTTTCTACACCTCTTTAATAAATAAAAAATAAACCACTATATATGACTCTATTAATCCATCAGTCAGGTTATTTCATTTATCATTTACTCACATATTACATTACATTCCTTTATAATAGCCCAACATGTCCATGATATTCATAAGCTTTATCGACTCGATATAGTATCACAGTGGAGAAACATTTATGGTCCAATCACGATCAGCTGAGTGCCGTGACCCATGGGTCCCTTGTTTTATTTTTTACAATTTTTTTCTCTACTTTTGTGATCTTTAAACATTTGGTCATCTGTAAACAGGGCACAAATCATAATGACTGGACCTAGAATCTTCTGTCCTCACCTCCAGGGAAGCCCATAAAAGGTCTACATGGAAACCCGAAAAAAGGTCCCTGTTACCCATATCCTTCATGCTCTGGAGCTCCGAAGTACCCCCCAGAATAAAGATTTGATCATCTGTTAACAGAGCACAAATTATAATGACTTGACCTAGAATCTCCTTTCTTGATATGCTGGGAGGCCCCTGAAAAGTCTCCTTGTGCACCTGAAATTACATCTCTGTTACCCATATCCTTCATCCTATGCGGCTTTGAAATACCCCCCAGAATAAACATTTGGTCATCTGTTAACAGGGCACAAATCATAATAACTGGACCTAGAATTTTATTTTTTGACATGCTAGGAGACACCTGAAAATTCATCTTGTAAACCTTGAAAATATAGGTGTCTGTTACCCATATCCTTCATGCTACAGAGCTCCATAGTACCCTAATGAATATTGGATAATTTTATACAAAAGGTCAAGTTTGGAAAAAGTATTTCATTCAAATTTGACATTCAGATGATAAAATTACTTTTGTCAATGTCTTCCTGGTCAGCTGAGCGTCATGACCCCTGGGTCACTTGTTTTTAGATATGAGATTACTTAAATCAGCCTTCACATAATGAAAGCATACTTGTGTTAATATTAATTATGTTATTCAATATTTAAATGGACACTTTAAATATGCCATTATAATTTAAAACTAAACATTTTTAACAGGATTAAATAGTGGTCAGACTGGCTTTATGCCACCTTTGGGTTTTCACCAATTGCATGAGTATTCATGCACTTAAAGTTTGCTTAAAATAATCCTCTTGAAATTATTAAAGGATTGATCTATTTCTCCAGCAGATTACTAAAAAGATGACAGGCAAGTTGGCTGGAACTGCTGCCTGGGCCACCAATATGGAAAATGAACGTAGCGAGATTCTGATGTCGGCCCTTACCACCTTTGAGGGCCTTGGCCTCCGACCCATGGCCCAGGGAATTGTCTGGCGTTACTGGAATGCAGGGGAAGAACCGCCCTGCCTTATATATGTGGACACGGACTGCTGTACCTCGGATGATAAGCCACTCATGAGCCAGCTAATCACCAAATGGAAGGTCAAGGTGCGCTTAGACATCTGGCACTTCATCAGGAGGTTCAGTGTTGGTTGTACAGCTGACGCCCACCCCACTGTACGGAACATTCATGTCATGCCTGTCTTCATGCATCTTCAGGTGGGATGAGGGTGACCTTAACATTCTCCATCAAGCCAAGGCATAAGAGCTGCTGACTCTAGGAATTGATCCGAAACATGTCACAGACAAACTTGTTGACAGATCAATCAGCCGTGACGAGTTGGCGAGGCACTGCCGACGAGAGACAAGAGGTATGTCACGGACAACTTTCTTAATTGAGCAACTCTTGAGAAGTATGGCTAATGCCACAGATTCTCTTGGGGTACCATTGTTTGACAAAAACTGGATGGTGAAGATTTGGGAGACCCAGAAGAAACATAGTGAATGCATCCAGGATCCACAAGGGTTACAACTGTACACCAGTGTCAGGACATTGCACGAAGGTGGCATGAAGCTGAATATCTACAGGTGCGCAAGGGGATCCACGTCACTAGAGTCATTCCATCTACACCTTAACCAGTTCATCCCAGGTAAAATTAATGGGTTGTTTGAAAATTATAGATAAGGTGAATGCATTCTGCACTGATTGCCAGGACATCAGTAATGGTCTACCACCATGAATCGACACTTCTTTATAAAACACAATTTTGGCTCTGTTTTAATTTGTGTTCTTCCTTGAAAATACGACTATTAACTACATATATTTCATATACATAAATAGCCAACTAAAAATATCCAGAATGTCTGAACTCTAAACATAATCACCAAGTTTTTTCTTGGATACATGTACCTTTCCTTTCTTGCTAAATAAATAATTTTTGGAATTTAAGTCAGGCCACACAAGCAATAGCCAGCCCACCCTCAACAGTTTGTTGCTTTGACACAAGACTAAAGAACAGAGTGAATGAACTCAGCAAGTCTGGAATACAGAACAGTTCAAGGAGTACTGGCCTCCAGGAAAATACACAGGTATTTATTAGTTTATTATAATCAAAAGCATTAAACAAGAATTTAAAACTAGACATCTAAGTTGTTAATTTGATAATGAAGTTTGTAAACCCATAGTTCATCCATCCATTAAGCAATTTATACATTCAGCATTTTAAGCTTCCTGAGAATCAAAGAAAGACAAATGATAAGCCATTATATGATGTTTTGAGTTCATTTTAAAACACAAAGTATCATACTTAAATTAATCAATGCTTATTACATATGGTGAATAATTTCTATATTTGTTTCAGGAGAGAGGACTTGGGTGGAGTACCTATTGCTGCAATCTGAGTTTGACCTTACTCAGCTGACTGAGGAGGCAAAGGACATGACTGAGGAGGATGAGGGAGATGAGGATGACACAGAAGAGACTGCAGGTTAACTACACTTAGGTCTCCGAGGAGGAGTGGAGGGAGATACAACCCCTGATATGGTGTAGTGCTTGAGCGGTACCAGATGATCTGCAATCTTGTGGTCAGCAACCCGGCCCTTAAGGATGCAACCAATCTGGTTCTTCCGGATATTAACCAATGCACACTCAGCACCTACACACGCTCAGCACCTGGTATGTTTTCACTTTAACTTTAAAAATAACTGTGACATAAAATGATTTTACACAAAACCATTTCAGATGTAGTCAAATTGTGTGTGTGTGTGTATATAAATATATATATATATATTTATATAGTCAATGAACATAAAAAGAAGAGAGACATCAACGCCAACATTTCAAACAATCATATTATTTGGATAACATGTACAGATTGTTGCTAAATTTTCAGCTAGCCTTCCTCAGAACGAGTGACTAACTGTAAACAAAGTTGATAGTGTGACCCTTCGCTAGGTCAATGGGGCTGGCTTGCCAGCTACACCCATTAATCTATCTGATATCTTGTCAGGACTGGCCTGTGTATATCCACATGAAAAAAGGGCTGCTGGGGTGTCAGAGACAGGGTCTGAGGGAGGGGTTAGTCTCGAGGGGAAAAGTATGTGCTGAGTGCCGGGTATTTACAGAGAAAAGTCAAGTCTTTGTTTAATCCTTTTATGTGTGTACGTAGTGTATGAATGTGCTTTTGTTTGGATGTGAATCTGTCTTTGGTGGAGGGAAAGTTGCCTTTAAGGATGGTGCATGTTAAATCTCGGAGAGAATGGTCGGATTTGTTGAAATGTGTGGCCACGGGGAATCCGGGAGTGTTGTCGCGGATGGTTTTTTGTGGTTGTTTATGAATTCAGTGCCGGTTTCCCCTATATAATTCCCCCCCCCCATTGGGGCATTTTTTACAAGTAATAAAGTAAATGACATTTGAGGAATTGCAAGAAAAAAGGCCCTGGCCTATATATATATATATATATATATATATATATATATATATATATATATATATATATATATATATATATATATATATCACCAAATGAATCCCTTTATTTAGTTTGTCTTTAAAGGTTACTTCTAATCTATCTTTGCTGTAATGTTTTTGTCATTGGGAATTAAAGTTTATTATTAGTTTATTTTTTTCTTGCAAACAAATAAGGTTTTGTTCATGTTTTCCATGTTTCTTTATATGTTATAAATCAAGTAAAACATTAGGCTTGTCAAAATTTTCTTTAATTCTATCTAAATGTAAACAAGTGACCCAGGGGTCATGACGCTCAGCTGACCAGAAAGACATTGACAAAAGTAATTTTATCATCTGAATGTCAAATTTGAATGAAATACTTTTTCCAAACTTGACCTTTTGTATAAATTCATCCAATATTCATTGGGGTACTATGGAGCTCTGTAGCATGAAGGATATGGGTAACAGACACCTATTTTCAAGGTTTACAAGATGACTTTTCAGGGGTCTCCCAGCATGTCAAAAATAAAATTCTAGGTCCAGTTATTATGATTTGTGCCCTGTTAACAAATCCAAATGTTTTTTCTGGGGGGTATTTCAAAGCCGCATAGGATGAAGGATATGGGTAACAGAGATGTAATTTCAGGTGCACAAGGAGACTTTTCAGGGGCCTCCCAGCATATCAAGAAAGGAGATTCTAGGTCAAGTCATTATAATTTGTGCTCTGTTAACAGATGACCAAATCTTTATTCTGGGGAGTACTTCAGAGCCCCAGAGCATGAAGGATATGGGTAACAGGGACCTTATTTCAGGTTTCCATGTAGACCTTTTATGGGCTTCCCTGGAGGTGAGGACAGAAGATTCTAGGTCCAGTCATTTTGAGTTGTGCCCTGTTAATATATGACCAAATCTTTATTCTGGGGGGTACTTCAGAGCCCCATAGCTCACAGAATATGGGTAACAGGGACCTTATTTCGGGTTTCCATGTAGACCTTTTATGGGCTTCCCTGGAGGTGAGGACAGAAGATTCTAGGTCCAGTCATTATGATTTGTGCCCTGTTTACAGATGACCAAATGTTTAAAGATCACAAAAGTAGAGAAAAAAAATCGTAAAAAATAAAAAAAATATAGGTGGCGCCACCAATCTCCAGAAATTGATGAAACACTCCATGATCAATATCCATGCAAAAAATCATGGTGATTAATGCATTAGTTGTTCAGATACTTGAGCTTTTGTATTAAATTTTGCATTATTCTGGGGGGTACTTCAGAACCCCATAGCTCGAAGAATATAGGTCACAGTGACCTAATTTCAGGTTTACAAGGAGAATTTCCATAGACCTCCAAGGATTTCAAGTAAGAAGATTCCCGGTCTAGCGGTTACGATTTGTGCCCTGTTAACAGACAGACGCCTGGATGGCCGGACGGACGACAGACAAAAGGTGATCCCTACAGCACAGATGACTTTCAGTCAGCTGAGCTAAAAATTGAAAAAATACAGGTGGCGCCACCAGAATGCAGAAACTGATGAAACATTTCATGATCAATATCCATGCAAGAATCATGGTGATCAATATAATAATTGTTCAGATACTTGAGCTTTTGTATCAAATTTTCCATTATTCTGGGGGGTACTTCAGAGCCCCATAGCTCAGAGGTTATGGGTAACAGAGACCTAATTTCAAGTTTTTAAGGAAACTTTTCGTGGGCCTCTCAGCATGTCAAGAGCGAAGATTCTAGGTCCAGTTGTAACGATTTGTGCCATGTTAACAGATGACCGCATCTTATGAGCTCTCAAAAATAGAAAAAAAAATTCATAAAAATAAAAAAAAATACAGGTGGCGCCACCATACTGCAGAAACTGATGACACATCCCATGATCAATATCCATGCAAAGAATCATGGTGATCACTGCAATAGTTGTTTAGATACTTGAGCTTTCGTATCAAATTGTCCATTATTCTGAGGGATACTTCAGATGACTTACAGTCAGCTGAGCTAAAAACACTTAATGGTCAATATCCATGCAAAGAATCATGATGATCTCCGTATTAGTTGTTCAGATACTTCAGCTTTTGTGTCAAATTGTCCATTATTCTGAGGGATACTTCAGAGTCCTATAGCTTGGAGGATATGGGTAACAGAGACCTAATTTCAAGTTTCACAAAGTTTGTTTTTGAATTTGCTTCGACATAACCATGTTCTATTGACTGTTCTATTGACCAAATAAAATTTGAAACTTCAAAAAATTGTTGGGTTTTATATTATAATGAAAAAATTGCTTAGCATATAAAAAAAAATTTCCAAGAGTTCCAAAGATCAAAAGGATCAATTGGACCGAAAAAAAAACACATGAAAAATAAAAATACGAAAATTTTGACATAAAAAAATAATAATAATTTATATAATTACAAAATGAACTAATAACAAGAGTTCATTTATGATATTACTTTAGATATTGTTTTTTTTATGTGACATTCAACGTGTCCTTAAAATTAGTGTCAGGGCCACAGTGTAAAATATCATGTTAAACCATAATTTTTATGTGTTATTCTTTTTATTAATCCATAACCATTTTTATAATTTTAAACTGTTATGTTAATTTCGCTAATAATTATTCGGTATATTTTCCTTTGGCATCTATTTAATCAAACATTTTATTTGTCAATTTAATCGTTTTATTATTATAATAATTGCTTATCAATATTCCTTTCATGTTATTAAACTGTTGTTTTCTTTTCGCAATGTTAAGATCTTTTATTTTTACGCCATCATTTCACAGTATTTATCATCAAAGCATGTAAAATCACATAATACACACAAACATAACAATCATAAATGATTTTGTAATATATATATATATTTTATTCCTTAAATACAATAAACATGCCATCATTAATAAGTATCAGTCATTATATCATATCTTTTTGCCACAGAACAGCACCAATGTCATTGTAAAAATCCTTCAAGTATTCTCGTTGTCTCTTGGCGACTTCTGTCATTCTGTTATTTCCCATACTGCCCCCTCCATCACGTAGTTGTCCTGCTGCACGGCAATTTCCCTCGGCGATGTTGTGGTTGTCCTCCTCTTGGTCGACGCACTCGAGCTCTGGATCTTTTTTACCACAACGTATATGAATTAAATTGTGCAGAACCATGCATGCTTGTACTATACAAATGACGGATTCAGGTTCCTGTTGCATTGGTTTAAGGAGACACTGGAAACAGTGAGCTGTAATCCCGAATGCATTTTCCACGATAGGACGAGCTCTCGAGATTCTATAGTTAAATATTCTTTCCTCTATAGTCATATGGCATTTGCTGTATGGTTTCATGAGCCATGTTCTCATAGTGAAGGCATCATCAGCAATGATAAAGAACAGGACATCTTCGTCACCTCCTGGTAGTGGTTCTGATACTGGAAATCCCATGGTTCCAAGTTCAATGGCTTGCTTCAGTTCGCTCTCGTTGAATACTTCTGAGTCACCTGCAGATCCATTTGCTCCCACCTCAGCCCAGATGAATTTATAATCTGAATCCACTAGAGCCATAAGAATTATGGAGTGAAAACCTTTGTAGTTATAGTATATCAAACCCCCTTGTCTTGGACACCTTATCGCTATATGTTTTCCGTCGAGAGCACCAAGACAGTTGTGGAACTGCCAACGATCTGAGAATCCTTGAGCGATCTTCTCCATTCATCTGGAGTACTTGGATATGGCATGACTTCCTCGGCAAACTCCTCTTTAATTGCTGTGCAGACTTCTTTGACGACGTGTGATATTGTGTTGTGGGCGACACGAAAACCATACATGAGAGAATGGTAGTTGTCCCCTGCTGCCAAGTACCGTAGCACTTTCTAACCCTTGTGGGGCCGTAGTCTTGCGTAGCGGCACCTTGATATCCGTAGCCAAAACGTGGCTTGAACGTGACTCCACCGTCAATTTCTGTGAAGAACCGTCCCTTCACCGTGAGAAAATATTCATATACCGTGAAAACCATAGTTGGACCATGGTTAGTCATAGCTGTACCTTGGATGCCGTGAAAACTCCGCAACAACACCGTAAAAGGACCGTGGAGTACCGTGAGGCCATTGAAAGCCTCAAAAAGTCACCGGTTGTCCCGGAAATACTACGGAAATTCATGGTGGCGTCAAGGTGTTGTGACGGTGTATCCGGTGTCACTACATTTTTACTACGATTTGACTACGGTTTATCCCGGTATGACCTTTCCCCATGGTGTACCTTAACATGTCCTGGAAATTTTAAACTGTTTAAAATTTCCGGGACTCAATCCCGGTGCCTCACAGCTTTCCACGGTTCTTCAAGGAACTCTTATGGTTCTTTAAGGTATGGCTAGGGTTCTGCACGGTTCTTCAAGGTGTTTCCACGGTTTAAACTGTAGCAGCACTGGCATTTTGGTGTGACTTGGGTCTATCTAAGCAAGTCAGTCAGCTGTCACAGGCACTGACTGGAGAGGGTCGAATGCGGGTAGTCACTCCAGGCAGTTTTAGTATAGATGGGATGTGAGATGGGGAGAGTTTCACTTGTAAAAAGACTGATTCCAGGCGCAGATCAGCGCCACAGTGTTTTGGGTGTGGTCAGCCAGGCCATTTCTGGAGAAACTGTCCTGCAGGACAGAAGAAATCACCAGATGAATAAGAATAAGAATGCACAGAGGGCCATCAGTAGAAAGTGCGGATGGCTAATAGAGGGTTTCGTACAGAATAGAGAGATCGACCTCTTGGTGGATAGTGGTTCCGATATGTTCTTGTTGGACTACTCATTCTCCGGAAGCTTCCAAATAGCATCAGGCGTAGGCTGAGGGATTCAGATTTGACATCAGCACTGCCTCAGGAGACCTGACGGATGTCTGGGGAGAGATCAATTTGAAGCTTCAGTTATACATAAGAGACCTGTTTGCAACACACCCACTTCTTTGGATGATGACACACCTGTTCCTTCAGATGACTGTGCATCGTTTCAAGACCAGAATCCTGATTAGGAGGACAAAGACTTTGAGTGTATATCAGTAAGGCTTTCTAACCGGCACACTGCTGGGCGCCACCCAAATCCTTATTGGGAACTAAGGTCAGCATGTTTCTGATCTGGACCTGTATAATATATCTGATAGTGAATGTTAGTTACTCGGGACGAGGTAATAAAATAGGAGTGTCAGTTGTAACACAGTTATTTCATATGTACCCTAGTAAGTTTATAATGTACAATGGTTTATGCATAATATTTCTTTATTTTTCATGTAACGATGTTCCTTGCTAAATATGACAGTATGAAGGTGGGGTAGATTGCTATTATGGTATGTTGTGCGGAGAGTGTTATGGCTAAAGCAAGGTTACCAACATGGCAGTTCAGTAGAATTCTGCGCCTCAGAGAGAAATTCTTAAGTTAAACTACTTAATGTCACTGTGTGTCAGGTATGTAATATATGCCGATTACTTTAATGATATGTATATTGCATTCTTGTCTAGTTTTTGTAGCATTCGTGAATATAAGAGATTTGCTAGTTTAAAGTTGTAAGTAAGAATTTGCATCCAGGCACTTGATATAGTTTGCACGTCATATGTAACAAACATGGCCATGCCCATTGGCAATTGCTTTTCTTGTATTATCACCCAGTAAAAGTAAACCCAAAGAGCTAACATCAAAAGGTCTGTACAACTGAATAAGGACTGTGGTAGATTTAGACAGCGTGTACTTCATATCCACCAATTACCTCGGCTGTAGGTCGTGTAATAAATGCTATATAGCCCAGGCAAAACCAATCCTTGAACAGCTGGACCTTGGTCATCGCATGCTTTTCCCAGCTACTCTCACACACCGAGGGGCATGTGATATGAAAGTGGTGACCCTTCTCTGCTCTTGGACAATGGAAAACAGCTCAACATCGTTACATCATAGCCTTGAGGAAATGCACAGCGAATCATGGCCTTGGCAGGTTCTATACTACCTGACAGATTGTGACAGGCACAAAAAGAACAGTTCCTCCGGTATGCATGAGCATTTGCGAAGGCATATTATCACAGTTTACCAGCCACCAATTCCATTTCCTGCTGTTCCAAACTACATGCGCTTGGAAAGTGCATACAAGAAGTTCTACATTACCTTGAGGAAGTCAAAGCCCAGATTACATCAACCTATGGGTCTATTCTCAAGGTTGATTCAACCAAAAAGGTCTAATTTTCATTTTAAATCTTAAAACGTCATTTTATTTAATTGAAGGTAACTCTCTTTTCATTTTTAGATATGAGATTACTTAAATCAGCCTTCACATAATGAAAGCATACTTGTGTTAATATTAATTATGTTATTCAATATTTAAATGGACACTTTAAATATGCCATTATAATTTAAAACTTAACATTTTTAACAGGATTAAATAGTGGTCAGACTGGCTTTATGCCACCTTTGGGTTTTCACCAATTGCATGAGTATTCATGCACTTAAAGTTTGCTTAAAATAATTCTCTTGAAATTATTAAAGGATTGATCTATTTCTCCAGCAGATTACTAAATTTTAAAGATGATAGGCAAGTTGGCTGGAACTGCTGCCTGGGCCACCAATATGGAAAATGAACGTGGCGAGATTCTGATGTCGGCCCTTACCACCTTTGAGGGCCTTGGCCTCCGACCCATGGCCCAGGGAATTGTCTGGCATTACAGGAATGCAGGGGAAGAACCGCCCTGCCTTATATATGTGGACAGGGACTGCTGTACCTCGGATGATAAGCCACTCATGAGCCAGCTAATCACCAAATGGAAGGTCAAGGTGCGCTTAGACATCTGGCACTTCATCAGGAGGTTCAGTGTTGGTTGTACAGCTGACGCCCACCCCACTGTACGGAACATTCATGTCATGCCTGTCTTCATGCATCTTCAGGTGGGATGAGGGTGACCTTAACATTCTCCATCAAGCCAAGGCATCAGAGCTGCTGACTCTGGGAATTGATCCGAAACATGTCACAGACAAACTTGTTGAAAGATCAATCAGCCGTGATGTGAAGGCAAGGCGCTGCCGACGAGAGACAAGAGGTGTGGCACCGACAACGTCCTTAATTGAGCTACTCTTGAGAAGTATGGCTAATGCCACAGATTCTCTTGGGGTACCATTGTTTGACAAAAACTGGATGGTGAAGATTTGGGAGACCCAGAAGAAACATAGCGAATGCATCCAGGAACCACAAGGGTTACAACTGTACACCAGTGTCAGGACATTGCACAAAGGTGGCATGAAGCTGAATATCTACAGGTGCGCAAGGGGATCCACGTCACTAGAGTCATTCCATCTACACCTTAACCAGTTCATCCCAGGTAAAATTAATGGGTTGTTTGAAAATTATAGATGAGGTGAATGCATTCTGCACTGATTGCCAGGACATCAGTAATGGTCTACCACCATGAATCGACACTTCTTTATAAAACACAATTTTGGCTCTGTTTTAATTTGTGTTCTTCCTTGAAAATACGACTTTTAACTACATACATTTCATATACATAAATAGCCAACTAAAAATATCCAGAATGTCTGAACTCTAAACATAATCACCAAGTTTTTTCTTGGTTACATGTACCTTTCCTTTCTTGCTAAATAAATAATTTTTGGAATTTAAGTCAGGCCACACAAGTAATAGCCAGCCCACCCTCAACAGTTTGTTGCTTTGACACAAGACTAAAGAACAGAGTGAATGAACTCAGCAAGTCTGGAATACAGAACAGTTCAAGGAGTACTGGCCTCCAGGAAAATACACAGGTATTTATTAGTTTATTATAATCAAAAGCATTAAACAAGAATTTAAAACTAGACATCTAAGTTGTTAATTTGATAATGAAGTTTGTAAACCAATAGTTCATCCATCCATTAAGCAATTTATACATTCAGCATTTTAAGCTTCCTGAGAATCAAAGAAAGACAAATGATAAGCCATTATATGATGTTTTGAGTTCATTTTAAAACACAAAGTATCATACCTAAATGTATCAATGCTTATTACATATGGTGAATAATTTCTATATTTGTTTCAGGAGAGAGGACTTGGGTGGAGTACCTATTGCTGCAATCTGAGTTTGCCCTTACTCAGCTGACTGAGGAGGCAAAGGACATGACTGAGGAGGATGAGGGAGATGAGGATGACACAGAAGAGACTGCAGGTTAACTACACTTAGGTCTCCGAGGAGGAGTGGAGGGAGATACAACCCCTGATATGGTGTAGTGCTTGAGCGGTACCAGATGATCTGCAATCTTGTGGTCAGCAACCCGGCCCTTAAGAATGCAACCAATCTGGTTCTTCCGGATATCAACCAATGCACACTCAGCACCTACACACGCTCAGCACCTGGTATGTTTTCACTTTAACTTTAAAAATAACTGTGACATAAAATGATTTTACACAAAACCATTTCAGATGTAGTCAAATTTTGTGTGTGTGTGTGTGTATATAAATATATATATATATATATATATATATTTATATAGTCAATGAACATAAAAAGAAGAGAGACATCAACGCCAACATTTCGAACAATCATATTATTTGGATAACATGTACAGATTGTTGCTAAATTTTCAGCTAGCCTTCCTCAGAACGAGTGACTAACTGTAAACAAAGTTGATAGTGTGACCCTTCGCTAGGTCAATGGGGCTGGCTTGCCAGCTACACCCATTAATCTATCTGATGTCTTGTCAGGACTCGCCTGTGTATATCCACATGAAAAAAGGGCTGCTGGGGTGTCAAAGACAGGGTCTGAGGGAGGGGTTAGTCTCGAGGGGAAAAGTATGTGCTGAGTGCCGGGTATTTACAGAGAAAAGTCAAGTCTTTGATTAATCCTTTTATGTGTGTACGTAGTGTATGAATGTGCTTTTGTTTGGATGTGAATCTGTCTTTGCTGGAGGGAAAGTTGCCTTTAAGGATGGTGCATGTTAAATCTCGGAGAGAATGGTCGGTTTTGTTGAAATGTGTGGCCAAGGGGAATCCGGGAGTGTTGTCGCGGATGGTTTTTGTGGTTGTTTATGAATTTGGTGACGGTTTCCCACATATAATTCCCCCCCCCCCCATTGGGGCATTTTTTACAAGTAATAAAGTAAATGACATTTGAGGAATTGCAAGAAAAAAGGCCCTGGCCTATATTTATATATATATATATATATATATATATATATATATATATATATATTTATATATATATATATATCACCAAATGAATCCTTTTATTTAGTTTGTCTTTAAAGGTTACTTCTAATCTATTTTTGCTGTAATGTTTTTGTCATTGGGAATTAAAGTTTATTATTAGTTTATCTTTTTCTTGCAAACAAATTAGGTTTTGTTCATGTTTTCCATGTTTCTTTATCTGTTATAAATCAAGTAAAACATTAGGCTTGTCAAAATTTTCTTTAATTTTATCTAAATGTAAAAAAAGCGTTGAGATAAAATTAACAATTATAATTTACCTTCCTTAACCTGTGTTGACATTTAGTAATACATGTACATGTATATTTATTTCTGCAGGTATGACACTGTATAACGCAAAGAGGTAACTGCACTCCTGCTACAAGGGATACATCTGCCAGATGCAACCCCAGTTAGTAAAAATCTCTTCCACCTGCCAAAGTGTTGCCTTCCATTCTACCTGAACAACAGCATGAGCTCATGAAGTTCATGAAACCAGAAAACACTGCATGAGAAGCCAGACTTGGGAACTCAAGGCGGGGATTGGTTCACCCAGGGCCACCATCTACTGCAGGGAGCAGAGCAACGTCTTCCACGTACCCCTGCTCATCAAGTGAGTACAGACCAGAGCTCCTCAGATTCTCCACCATATCTCGGATGCTGGTTCTGCAGTCAGAAGATTGTGCACCAGTGTCCATTGCCATATATGATGGTCCTGCTGCGGCTGCAAAACTGTCTGCAACTCGAGGCACAGAAGTGTCCACTGAGAGTCAAAGCCAGAGAGAGGAGATCATGAGCAGGTCCACTTTGTGGTATAAACGTAAAGCTGACAGGAAAGATTTGGAGAGGGAGGAGAAAGGACAGCCACCAAAGAAAAGATACATCAAATACAAGTTACACTACACCTGTAAGAAGTGTGACCAGGACCTTACAAAAGAAACTGGGCATTCTCAACTGTATTGGAATTGGTACTGCCCAACCGAATCCCTTTTCAAGATTGGCGGGAGCAGATACTGGCAAAGAAAAAAAGTGACCATCTGCCAGTATAATACCTCAAATATATTTGCAAGTGTTTTTATTTTCCAGAAACTGAATGATGATGGACCTGAAATTATGAACAAAAGTGCATCCACTTTATTGCAAAATGTGAGTGTAACTGACTGTGTTGTTAATCCTTATTCTAGTGCCAGGAAATTACTTTTACCAGGGTAAACAATGCCTACA
Source organism: Sipunculus nudus (assembly GCA_026874595.1). Taxonomy (NCBI): domain Eukaryota; kingdom Metazoa; phylum Annelida; class Sipuncula; order Golfingiida; family Sipunculidae; genus Sipunculus; species Sipunculus nudus. The sequence continues at coordinate 77,005,520 of CM049313.1, read as the reverse complement.
CTCAGTGGTTTAATACACTACTACAAACAATTACATGGATCAGAAGCTTACTCGCTCAAGATGCAGAAATCAAGGAATCATAGTTACAACATGATTCATATGTACAATGTAAAGAAATGCGATGAGCCATTTGAGGGGATTCTTTGCTGCAACAAAAAAGTCTGTGGAACGAATTGTATACTGTCTGATTTTTAAACATCAGAAACTTCTTTTTTTAAAAGAAAAAATCTTCGAATTCACTCTTTACCAAAAGATATTTACCAATAATATTTTCGCCATGAGGTCGATTTCCTGCATTATCTGTGCAATATAGTGGGGTAGGAAGTAGCCTCATATTGACCCTCTGGCATTACGACCAGATTACTAGCGCCAGAGTGTCATGACATCTACGTCTGAGGATTGCATTATAAGGCCTTATGAAGATGCAAATATTTTTGTCATTTCTGACAATGTTTCATGGGCTATAGGTACACTGTCAATCAACATAAACCAGACCACTTGATAGAATCTTTTGGGTACTTTCTAATAATACCAAATATGAGCGAGAAAAGTTTAACCTGTTTAACCCAGCACATTGGTAAACCCCTCGGCATGTTTGTTGAATTTATGACTGCATGAACACAAGAATGGCTTGCACGGGTTACAGGACACAGGCAACTTGCAGGCGACACAGGAAATGACCCGTGTCCATGGAGACGGTGTTTCAGTTTGGGTTGCGAGCTAACACATTTAAACCTCGCATGATGAAAAATGTGCATACTTTACTGTTTACACGAGGAACATGACCAACAACTTGTCCGTCAAGAATCACAGCCACTGCGAATTTATCATGTTGGTTTCCCTCCTCTATCTTACATTGGAGTATTTCTCTTTCTTTATAATCCCATGTATTCTTAAATACATGATACCCGCGTATGCATGATTCAAAATTATAATTGGAAACACGTCCCCCTCCGCCATAGCGCTTCATGATTGCTAAGCAAAATACGACCCTGTCTATTCAAACTTCTAACAGTCATCTGCACAATACGTGGGCAAATTGGATGTGCAAACTAAAACTTAAATGTCCAAAATGGGCTGCCGGATGCCATTCCAGCAGCCAGGTTTAGGTCTCGTTAGAAATATAGTGATGATTTCATAAATATAAGCCGCAGTCCATATTAGCTTGAATCTTTGTAAAGTGGAACCGAGTCTACGGTAATATGATAATAAATGAGTTCGTGCAGGAAAGGAACGCTACTGCATGTTACAGATAGGCCTGTATAAGTATTACCTGATACATTTTTCAGTGTTCAGCTTATAACCTCTCACTGATAAATATTGTCCCCATTACTTGTGTTACATTTAACCCCTAACAGCGTGTCCCTGCTCAAAGTTTTATGCTTAAACAAAATGTGACAACATACACTGGCACACAGGCATGGTCCTGATACTTATATACTATTTAAAAACACGGACCCTTGTGTAGGCCTACACACAATATAGCTTACAACATTTGTCTAGAAAAATTCGTCATTGATTGCTTCTTTTCTGATTTTACTGGCCATGAAATAATTTATAGTGTTGATCATGGATGGTGAACGATCAATATCGCATAAAGGAAAAGAATAAACTCTTACCCAGTATCTTTCAAGCTGAAGGTCATTGAATACGCTGCAGTTCATGGAAACCGCAAGGCTAGCAGACAGTACAAAATAGACAGGAAGAGGGTAAGGGATCGGAGAAAAAAACAAATTAGTTTAAGAGAGATGGGGGATAAGAACGACAGAAAAAGGAGTTCAGGAGGTGGACGAATAGTGGAATACATAAATATTGATCAAAAGTTGTACAGCTGGGTTACAGAGTGTCGGGAATCTGGATGTCGTGTGATATGGCGGGTGCTGAAACAAGAAGCCCCCCCCGTCTCCATAAACTTGAAGGTAAACAAAACTTCAAGGCCAGCTGTGGGTGGCTACGCCATTTTATGAAACGCCATCAGCTCAGCTTTTGCAGGTCAACGCATGTGGCTCAGAAGAAGCAGGCCAACTTGAATGATAAAATGCAGGGTTTCCTTGCTTTTGTCATTAGACAAAGGAAAAGAAGAAACTATGAACTATCGCACATAGGTAATATGGACGAGACACCGGTCTGGGTGGATATGCCTGGCAATTACACCTTAGAAACCAGGGGTACTAGGACCATATCAATGGCAACCACGGGCCATGAGAAGAGCAGGATCACCGTCATGCTGGCAGCAATGGCAGATGGGACAAAGCTGAAACCTATGGTTCTGTTTAAAGGAGTCCGACCACCAAAGGACATTCCTACAGGTATTATCGTGAAGATGACACCAAAAGCCTGGGCCGACAAAGCAGAAACCATGCACTGGTTACGTAATGTGTGGCGCCATGACAACATGAACAGGCGGCTCCTTGTCTGGAACGCCTTCAGTGGTCACCTGACACCTTCTGTGAAAGCAGCCATAAGAGAGGAGTATAAAAGTGACATGGCTGTCATACCTGGAGGATGTACCAATAAGATGCAGCCCTGTGATATCAGCTGGAACAGACCTTTCAAGGAAGCGTATAGGGACTGCTATGATGACTGGTTGATGAGTGGACCAGTTGGCTTGACCAAAGGGGGCAACAGGAGAGCCCCAGATCGTACCCAAATTCTGAGATGGATCAAAGAATCTTGGGGCGAGGTCTCACCTGATGTGATCAGGAGATCATTTAAGAAGACGGGAATTTCGAATGTTTTGGATGGAACAGAGGATTAGCTTCTATTCCAGGAGAGCGATGACGAAGATCTGTTTGAGGGTTTCATGGCAGGTAAACGTGATTTTCAATAAATACATCTGTTCACTGAACGGAATATAAAACTTAACTATATTGCATAACTTGCGTGTAATAACCTTTACCCATAATTGCTATAATTTGCTATAAGTATAAAATTAGAAGTCACGGAATATATACCGGTATTAATATTACTTGGAACTGAATGAAGGCGTCAGTTTTCTATCCGTAGGTACCACACCCCAGATATATATAAATATATATTTAGGTATATGTTTAAGTTTGTTTAGCACAGAAAATATATCCTCCATATAACAAATGTATATGTAAGCCTTGCAATATTAGGTAATTGCATCTTTCTAAAGGTTAACTATGTTCCAGAACTGTCGCTGATGAAACGGCATTATTTTGCCGAGTTGTTATGTCGGAAAGTATAAGTGCATGTACTGGGATTTACTGGTCCCTGGTCAACCTGCCTCGCTCCAGTTTTAGTTTATAGTAATTCGACCTAACAAAGGATCTCAATGTAAACATGTAACATGTCTCTCAAGAAACAGAACTCATTCTGACACACATTAAGATTAATTCTTTTTGTTTCCCACAATGTCTAGACAGTACCCTTATATGGCATATGTCTCAAGGCAACAGCCCCGATGTAGTTTATGTGAATAAACAGTAATGATTTGTATCTTCAAGTGAAAACACGTCTCTTGTTGTTCATCCGTTCCAACCAATTCAAATCGAACCCGCTTCTGTGGGAAAAGCTAGTGAACTTTATTTGTCATCCCCACATTGGTGCCGTGACCAGGATTGAATTAGTTATAAAGAGAAAGAAGATGCCTAACCGCCATGAAAACACAACAGGAGACACTTCAGTCATTGATCCAGTACCCCGGCCAAAAAAGTCAAGGGCTGGGCACCCTATTTGTATGGAAAGAATGTTCGAAGAGGCCGCAGATATCATGTCTTTGCCAGTTAACACTGATCGTCTCGATACTTTAAGTGGACTAATCAAATCACTTAAGGACAAGCTCGAAGTGATAAAAAGACTGGATACACAGATACTTGAAACCATTGATGATGAACACTATGAGAGAGAATTCTTAGAGCAAGACGAAGCCACAACCGCTTACGGCATAACGCGTAGAAAAGATCGAACGATTCTTCATCCGCCAAGAAACTCAAATTACCCTACCAATTATGGCATCATCACCAAGCGCAGCTCCAGTGCCAAAGACCGTAAGTACGAGATCAGTTAATCTGCCCAAGTTACTTCTACCCCGCTGTGGTGTCGTGGACAATTTCCAGGTGAAAAGTTCTGGGGATGGGATTACTGGGACACCGGAAGTAGTCTAAGTTTTGAATAGAAAGAAATGGTGTAAACCACTTGTGTGTGTTGCTTACTTGCTTTACTACACCTTACTACTATATTACACCCTTGCATCATAATACTTGGCGACGAAGATGGCAGAAGCTACAGCCTTCCTACAGCCACCCGGACCCATTTCTAGTGGCTCCAGGTCAGCCGCATGTGCCGTGGGCTAGATGGAAACGGACTTTCCTAAACTACATGGACGCGTCTGGCTACACGGAATTCTCAGAGGTGAGACAAAAAGCCATATTACTCCATTGCCTGGGCACTGAAGGCCGGAGAATATATTTCGCTACAGTTTCGAATCAGGAACATTCTGATTCCAGATTTAACCAGATGCTTACTAAACTCGACCAGTTACATGGACAGCTAAATATCGCAGGGGAGCGCAGTAAATTTCGAGCCAGGCGTCAACACCAAGGAGAAACTATATCCGAGTATGTTGCCACCTTGCGTGAGCTCGCCGCCACTTGTGATTTCAAGGCTTTTGAGGACGAGATGATCAGAGACCAATTGACAGAACAAACATCACATCAGCGGATTCGTGAAAAGCTAACTAGCAAGACCTATACTTTGCAGCAAGCCGTCCAATTATCTAAAGAAACTGAAGATGGAAAAATTGTGGCTAAAGAAATACATCGGCGCAGCACTGCTGCTGAATCGGTCCACTTCAATAAAAGCACAAAACCTAGATTTGATAACAAGCATCGGCCTACAGCCGTGAAACCAGCCTTCGGATCCAGAGATTCTCAACAGAAACCTGCTAGATCATGCTACAGATGTGGTTCTGTCAAACATCTTGCAAATGATGCTAACTGCCCTGCTAAAACTGCACAGTGTCGTAGTTGCCAAAAGGTAGGTCACTATGCCAAGGTATGTATGTCACAAGGCAGAGTACGAACTGTTCATGCTGACCCTATACCAGACAGTGAACAGACTGATGATACACCAGAAACTGAATTTGCTCCTTCTGTTAATTCTGCTGTACCGAAAATTGATACTGGTGTTACAGAAAATAGTAAACACATACATGCCAAAGTTCATATCAACAACATTTCACTTACTATGATCATCGATACAGGTGCTACAGTTTCATTGATTGATCATGATACATACATGAACAATTTTGCTACTTGCCCTCTTAAACCCTGTGATATCAGGCTAACAACATTCGACAATTGTTACATTAACACAATAGGCTACTTTACTGCTACTGTAAATCTGAATGGCCAAGAAGCACCGTGCAAAATCTATGTTACTACAAAAGGCTGCTGTATTCTGGGACTAGATATTTTTGACAAGTTACAACTGTGTATTGAACAGGATCATGAAGTTTATATGACTAGTGATAGTGTACTTAGTGAATTTCCAGAATTGTTTTGTGGTATTGGCACAGCCAAAGGATTTTTACACAAGTGTGTTTTCACGGACAATGCAGTCCCTGTTGCACAGAGACAGAGACCTATACCATTTGCATTACAACAGGAAGTTAAAACAGAAATAGATACCCTGCTTGAAAATGGTATCATAGAGGAGACACAAAATTCCTCCTGGATAAGTCCAACAGTTATCACGCGCAGAAAAAACGGAGGTATCAGGTTATGTGTCGACCTTCGTGCTGTGAACAAACAGATAGTGCCCATGCGATACCCCTTGCCCAACATTGCAACTCTTATGGCCAGTATACACAGTGCAAACTATATTACAAAACTGGACCTAAATTCTGCTTACCACCAACTGACTTTACATCCAGAATCACGTGAACTGACCACATTCTCAGTACCAGGTGGCATATACAGATATGTCAAATCTCCATGTGGCAGATTTGCCAGGTTCATTCCAGAAAATGATGGACATAATCTGTGCTGATTGTGAGGGTACACTGAACTATTTAGATGATGTAATCATCACAGCAGATACCAGTGAAGAACATGACATCAGACTCCGGAAGGTTCTCCAGAAATTTTCGAATGCTGGTTTGACTTTAAACAGCGAAAAATGTATTTACAAAGTCAACAAACTAGATTGGCAAGGAGTAACCATTTGCAGTTCTGGCATTGAAATGTCACAAACTAACACTGCAGCACTTGTTAACATACACCCACCCAATGATATACAGGAATTGCGCAGTATCCTGGGACTATTTCAGTACTATTCAAAGTTCATACCTGATTTAGCCACTATTGTGATGCCACTGAGAACACTCCTCAGAGGCAACAACAACCAAGAATTCCATTGGGAGGAGACACATCAAGATGCGTTTGATCAGGTGAAACAGCTCCTTGTTAGTCCAACTGTTCTTGCCTTCTACAGACCGGAAGCTGAAACCTTTGTTACTTGCGACGCTTCAAAGAAAGGTTTGGGTGCTGAACTGTCACAGTTACAACATGACAATACTATACGCCCAGTTGCATTCATCTCCAGATCACTCTCTGATGCAGAAAAGAAATACAGTATTGGTGAATTGGAAGCCCTCGCATGCATCTACACCGTAGAAAAATGGGACAGATATCTTCGTGGTAAACGATTCACCTTAAAGACTGACCACCGAAGCCTAGTCACATTACTGCAACAATCACAGAGCTCGGGAATGAAACCGCTCCGGCTCTCCAGGTGGGCTGCTCGCTGACTTACCTATGATTTTGTTGTAAAATACACCAAAGGTTCTTCCAACTGTGTGGCCAAAACACTTTCACGCCTGCCAACCAGCTCTCCAGAACATGCAGATACAGATGATGAATCTGCTGTATACACCGTCATGTCTAGCATTCTACCAAGCGACATACTAACTGCCGAATCACTTGCTCAAGCCACACTTACTGATGATGTACTTTCCCTTGTTCTACATTATGTACAAAATGGATGGCCTGACAAGACAGATGTACAGCAAGAACTGCTATCATACTACCACATTCGTGACGAACTCTTCATATGGAATACAACCTGCTTAGGACGTGGAGATCGTGCTCTCATACCACTCAGCTTACAGCCTTCAGTACTCCAGACAGCCCATACTAAAGCGTATATGGGAATTGTAAAGCTGAAACAAAAACTCTGACAGTCAGTTTATTGGCCCAACATGGACTCCAATGCATAAGCCGCAGTGCATGATTGTGTTTTCTGCCAAAACAGTGACAAAACACACAACACTACAAAAGCACCTCTCAAACCACGTGATTTGCCACACGGACCATGGCAAGATCTAGGCATCGATATCATGGGACCATTCACAACTGCACCGCGGGGATTTCACTACTTGATTGTGCTGACTGACTACTACTCTAAATGGCCCGAGGTACTTGCCACGGATGATATTACCAGTGCTCGCATTATCAACTTTCTTCAGTCGCAGTTTTCTACATGGGGACTACCTTTATCTATTACCACAGACAATGGACCACAATTTGTGAGTGATGATTTCACACAGTTCTTAACATCACATTCGATTAAACACATTTGCACTCCTGTTTACCATCCACAAGCGAATGGAGCAACAGAACGACTTAACCGTACAGTCAAACAACTCTTGCAAACCAATTTGCTAGCAGACAAATCATGGTCCACAGCCTTACGTGATACACTTGAATGTTTTCGATCAACCCCTCATGCAACTACCCAGATAACACCTCACTTCCTCATGACGGGGAGAGGGATGAGAGATGTCATCAGTGTTCTCAAACCAAATCCACCCGAGATAATGCAAAGTGTAAGAGAGACTGTAACAGAGAAACAAGCTAAAATGAAACGCGACTATGACATCAAGAATCGTGTTAAAACTACCACAATTACCGCAGGAGACTATGTGCGCATACATTTGCCAAACAAAAGCCATAAGCTTGATTTAGCCTATTCTGAACCGCGTTTAGTTGTTAAGGTACAGGGGGATATTTGCACATTAGAAAATGGCTCGCGATGGCATACCAACAGGTTAGTTAAAGTGCGTAAACCCGATCATTCTGAACCAGAGGACTTTGAGATAGATACTCTGTGTGCTACACCAAGACGAGTTCGAACCCAGAGAACCACCCGAGGAACTTTACCAGCTCGCTTTAAAAATTTTGTGATGCGTTAATACGGACTGTAATTCTTTTATAAGTGCGGGAGAGGTTGTGGTGTCGTGGACAATTTCCAGGTGAAAAGTTCTGGGGATGGGATTACCGGGACACCAGAAGTAGTCAAAGTTTTGAATAGAAAAACATTTCCGGTAATGGCGGTATGAACGGACGTGCTGAATTGTAACAGGCAAAATTTTGAAACTTATCATACACCGGAGTATATATTTCTTGACCGAATATCACCAACGTGTTGCACAATGTCGCAGTCTGCAGGGCGTCGACCTTCAGGCAGGAACGAATCTGCAAAAACGGAGAGAATGAAGGTAGGCGGAACAGTGGGCGATATTCAGAGAAATCAAGCAATGGCCGTGAGCGTGAACCGCCACAAAACGCTATAAACGTTGATGAAATCACAGAAATAGTGAAAGAGAAAGTAGAGGACACAGTTAAGAGTTTGGAGGGTGCACTGTCTAAAAAGGGGAATGTTAAACAAGGAAACACAGTGAAGGACATTTTAGATAGCATGCTCCCAGTGTTCACTAACGCTATAGCAGTAGCAGTGTCCACAGCCGTAACAGGTGCTACTAATGGCCTGCTCCAAATGATACAGAAAGAGAACAGAAAGACAGAGGAAAAAATTGAGAAAATGGTGGGACATTTCCAGAGACAAACACTAGTCAGCAGGTACAAACTGGATGAGCTCGAACAGTACTCGAGGAGAGAAAACATAAAGATATGTGGGATCCCAGAAGAGGAAGATGAGGCCGCAGAGGTCACCACCGGTAAGACAGTTGAACTCCTTAGCAAGATAAATGTAAGCATCAAATCTTGTGATATCTCTGCATGCCACAGAGTCAGTTCAAGAAATAAGTCGGGCCCCAGACCAATTGTGTGTAAGTTTGTGTCAAGGCAAACAAAGGACAGAGTGATGGAGAATAAGAAAAAACTCAGGGGGGTACCAGGCCCGAAGGTCTACATTAATGAAGACTTGACTGCACTGAGGTTCAAGTTATTCCGATTTGTCAAGAACTTGGAGAATGTGAATGAGAGGACGGTAAACACAAGAGATGGCAGGATCATATGCATGCATAGAGACAGGGACCAAGGTACAGGCAAGTGGATTACATTGGACTCTGCAGATGATCTCTTCAAACTAGGAGTACGAAACCCAGATCTTGAACTGTTAGGACTTGGTGACTGTGTGTTGAATATTGATGACTTAGATACTAGGGCATAGGACAGGCATGGAGTGCCAGTCAAAGGTAAGGAAACTCTTAACTTTCCTGAACACAGTGAAATTCACTCATATGACCATAACTACTCAGTACCATGTCAAGAGTCAACTTTAAATTTTCAATGTTGTAATGTGTGTGGTTTAAGAAGTAAATTGAATATTCCAGAATTCACTGAAAACTTGAAAAAAATTGACATATCATGTTTTTGTGAGACCAAACTGGATGATATAGATATTGATGATATAACAAGCAAGGTTAATGATATGGGCCTTGAAATTATATATAAAAACAGGAAGCGCTGTTCAAAAGTGAGATCGGGTGGCCTGTGTGTTGTTTACAAAAAGTGGCTGGACAAATATATCACCTTTAAACAGTCAGGCAGTGATCTCATACAGTTTATTATCATAAATAAAGCTGTTACAGGTTTGGACAAGGACTTAGCACTTGGTAATGTATATGTACCACCTGAAGGGTCTAAGTACCAACATGATGAACCAATGTTAGAACTACAGGATGAAATCCTTTCCATGAAGGACGAGTTTTACATTTGTATATGTGGAGATTTTAATGCACTTACGCAATACCTAAAAGACTATATTGAGACTAGTGAACTCATACTTGAACACCTGGAACTAGACCGAGAGGTAACAGAAATATTAAATGATATTAACACTCTAGATGAACTTGGTATTACACTTGAAAGACAGAACTGTGATGATAGAAGGCCTGATAATTATGGCCACAGTCTCATTGAAATGTGCAAGTCATTAGCATTATTTTGTATGAATGGGAGATTAGGTAGGGATAAAGTAGGGAAAGCCACCACAACAGATAACTCTGTAATTGACTATGTAATTGGCAATGCTGTCATCCTCTCTAAAATTAGCAAATTCACGGTGGAGGATTTTGACGCTGTATTCTCTGATAAACACTGTAGGATAATTTGGACACTTAAATGTACAACGGGCAAGACCACAGGCACAAGCAGCTGCTGCCTGGGAGGGGATAGTGGGAACACTGGGCAACAACTTACCAAAACCCATCGGAAGATGTGGAATAATGAAAAGTCAAAGGTTTATGTACTTAATATCTCAGATGAAGCTGTCAGCTCACTCATGGATGATGTGGACAGTAATATCTTGTCCATAAATTGTATAAATGATAAAATAAATAATATTTTAATTGAAGCGGCAGACAAAACATTTGGTAAAGAGAGGATAATCACAGTTAAAAGCAGTAAACAGAGAGGCAAATTCCACTTAAGTGAAGAGACTAAATTATTGAGAAAAGCCTATTTCCGAGCGAAAAGAATTAACCAAGCAGTAAGAACAGCTGGAACCAGAAATAAACTTAAACAAGTTAGTAAACAGTACAAAAAGTCAGTGAACAAGGATAGGATAAGGAGTAGAAATGAGCAGATTACAAAATTAAGAACTGCCAGAACTAAAGATCCAAAGTACTACTGGTCAGTCCTTAATCAAACTAAACCCAAGATATTAAACAGAAAACCTAATATCGAGGACTTCTATAAGTCCTTTAAAAACTTGGCCGATTCACACTTCCATTATAATGAAAATAATGGTGCCTCACTTGAGGAGACTGAAGCACCAGACAATAATGATGGATCCCTGAACCTACCAATATCAGAAGCTGAGATCATAAAAAGCATAAACAAATTAAAAAACAGTAAAGCTTGTGGTCAAGATAAAATATTGAATGAATTTATAAAAAGCTCTAGTGAAAAGTTAATGCCCCTGCATATCAAATTTTTTAACAGAATCTTAGATGAAGGAAAGGTCCCTGAGATCTGGCTAAAAGGCATGATAATGCCAATATACAAAAACAAAGGAGACCCAGCAGACTGTGATAACTATAGAGGTATAACCTTATTAAGCTGCATGGGGAAACTTTTCACTAGTATATTAAATGACAGGCTCCAAACATTTTCAGAACAGACAAAATTAATCAAAGAGAATCAGGCAGGATTCAGAAAGGGATATAGCACACTAGATCAAATTTATCTTCTGAAAAATGTAATAGACATGTTTCTGGGTAACCACAAAAAATTATACTGTGCCTTCATTGACTACCGGAAGGCTTTTGATACAGTTTGGCGCTCAGCCCTGTGGGGAAAATTACTTAAAACAGGTATCAGGGGTAAAATAATGAGGGTGATCCAAAACATGTATGAAAACATTAAATCCTGTGTATCAGTGGGTGGGATGGTATCTGGGTACTTCTGCAGTCAAAGTGGTCTCAGGCAAGGTGAGAACCTGTCACCATTCCTATTCTCTCTATTTATTAATGACATGGAAGATCATCTTTTAGAAAAGGGGTGCAAACCTATACTTATCAAGAATGAATCAAATGACACATGGATGAAATTACTGACCATTTTATATGCAGATGATACTGTACTGCTAGCAGACTCGCCCTCAGAACTACAAAAAGGGTTAGACCAGCTAAAGGAATATTGTGAAAAATGGAAACTCTCTATTAACAGTGACAAAACCAAAATAGTGATCTTCTCAAGGGGGAAAATTAAAAAGGAATCATTTCACTTCAAATTGGGCAGGGACAGCATTCAAGTAGTTGACAGCTTTAAGTATTTAGGAGTAACATTTTCTTATAATGGTAAATTCACACAGGCTATTAAAGCAGCACATGATTCTGCTAATAGGGCTATGTATAGTATATACAAAAAATGTCGCACACTTGACTTACCAATAGATCTGCAGCTTGATATGTTTGACAAAACAGTGATACCAATCCTGTTGTATGGATGTGAGGTCTGGGGATTTGATAATACAGCCATCCTAGAAAGGATGCATCTTAAATTTTGTAAAATGGTGATGAGGGTAAATAAATCTACACCAAAGATTATGATATATGGAGAATTAGGTAGATTTCCAATTGATTTACTAATTAAACAAAGAATAACAAACTTTTGGAATAGACTCGTTACTGGAAAACAGGATAAATTTAGTTATCAGATCTACAGGATAGGCCTCTTTAACTCCATGAATAACACAGCCACAACAAGCTGGGCAAGAGCCATTAGAACAATGTTTCATAACCATGGTTTAGGAGACTGTAATTTTGAATATGAGGATCAGGCTCCCCACATAAGGTCTCTGCTTATAAGGAGCATTGAAGATGCACACACACAAAAATGGTTAGCAGAAGTTGATAGAAGTCCTAAATGCAGTTCCTTCTATAAACATATTAAATCTTCCCTTTTTTTTTGAAAAATACCTAACTGACCTCCCAACTAAACAGAGGATAGCTGTGTGTAAGCTCAGAATAAGTAACCACAAATTACCAATAGAAATCGGCAGGCACCAGAATATTGAAAGACAAGACAGGTTATGTATTAAATGTGACAGTTATGAAGTTGGGGATGAATTCCATTTCTTATTAAAATGTGAAAATAGGGAACTTGTGACTCTTCGCCAAAAATACATTAAGAAATTTTATTACAAAAAACCTAGCATGTACAAACTCATTCAACTGATGGGCAGCAAAGGAGAGGACCTTTGCAATCTAAGTAGATTCTTGATACAAGCATACAAACTTTTATAGTTATAGGTTATAAATACAAGATAGGGCTATAGTATCCTTACATAACAAACTTGACTTGACTAGCTCAACCTTAATTAATTTCGGAATGATGAAAGAAAGAACATGTAACTATCAGTATCTATTGTTCCCTTTCATTTCAAAAGTAGCTATCTATTATATCAATCACATTTTAATGAACTAGTACTAAGAGTTACAGATCAGTAATGACAAGCAGAAATACCACTTTGCATTACAAAGAATATGCTGTGATAGATTTATTTTTATTTTTCATGTACCAGTATTTTTTTAAATTTTTCTCTGTTTATTGATAGTATATTGCATTCTACCTCAAAGAGTGTACATTACAAGTGACATTAATCTTTTTGATCTTTATTGAATATTGAGCATTGTTTTACAGTACCAAGGGTGTATATAATGAAAGTTGTTGATTGTTTACTATTTATATGTTGCACTTTAGTACCATTAGTGTGTATTATAGCAGAAGTATTGCTTTAGTATTGCAAAATTGCAATTTGATACCAAGAGTGTGTATTGTTACTTTTGTACTTTCACAACATTGTATTCCAGTATTAAGAACAAATATTATATAGAAAGTTTAACCAAAGGTGTGACATACCATCACACACAAAGAATATGTTGTGACAGATTTATTTTATTTCTCATGTATTCTTTATTTTTAATTGTATATATTTGTATTCTAACTCAATAAGTGTACATTACAAGGGATACATTTTCTCTTTATTTGAGACTTACATTACTTTTCTTATGGTATGCCTGATGATTGTTAATGCATTATTTGTATACTGGACCTTGCTATCAATGGTATATATTATAGTAGATGTACTGCCTTAGTAATGTATTTTATCAACATGAGGGTGTACTGTCACTGATGTACTTCACCATGTTGAAAACCAATAACAAGATGAATATTAATACAAAGGAAATATTACTTCAGTATTAATTTCCAGTATCAAGATTATATATTGCTATATTTTAACATGTCACCTCTGTATTGTGCCTGACACACAAATACCAAACTTACACTATGACAAATTAGTATTCATTTATTATGCATCTCAGTTCCTAGAGTGTATATTGTAACATGCACATAGTTATGCAGCATATTTATACTTTATTCTCTGTCAGTAGCTTAGGTAACATAATTTTATACAAGTAATGTATCATCATCAACAACCCAGTGGCTGGACCACTAGGGTATGTTTATTTCCGTTTAACAATTTGCACAAATACTTGCCAAAACATGTAGCAATGTCTTTCTTTCTTTTTTTTTTTTTTTCTTTTTTTCTCTTTCTTTTAAAGTTCTAGTCCTATGTGCACTCAGGTTGTGTTACTCTGTGATCATGTATGTAATTTCCAGTTCAATTGTATTTTTAAGATGATCATGCACCCATGTACACTGGTGCTCCATACAATGTATATATTGTCTTGAGCCAATAAACTGTATTATTGTAGAAAGAAATGGTGTAAACCACTTGTGTGTGTTGCTTACTTGCTTTACTACACCTTACTACTATATTACACCCTTGCATCATAATACCCGCTTCTCTGGTGATCTGCTCCAGTGGAAAACTTTCCATGACACATTTGATTCGGCTGTCAATCAAGACCCATCCCTCTCAAATGTACAGAAGTTCCAGTATCTAAGAGGACAGCTGGACAGTGAAGCTAGCCGTGTCATTGAAGGGCTAGCACTCACCAATGATAACTATGAAAAGGCAATGGGACTTTTGTTAGAAAGATATGGACAATCTCACAAGCTAGTCAGTGCATACATGAAAGTTCTATGGAAGATCCCCACGCCAAAAGACACTACCGCAAGTCTAAGACTGTTCTACGATACGCTAGAGAGCTATATGAGAGGACTAGAATCCTTAGAAAAGACACAAGACTCTTATGGTGATTTACTGGTCCCAGTAATAATGGACAGACTGCCGGGAAGAATTAGAACACTGGTTACGAGAGACTATGGTGATAAAGCATGGCAATTGCAAGACCTCAGCGCAGCTATACTGCGAAAAATTCAAGCAGCAGAAGCCGGCACTGCTAATAGTTTCTATATGTCTGACATATCCGCTGATGAATATTCGCCAACCGCAGCCTTTCTAGTAAAAGGAAAGAAAGTTAGTGCTACACCGCAGGGCCAGCTCTCGTCAACAAGCAAGTGCGCTTTCTGTAAGGGGCAGCACAAGTCAACAGAATGTCCGATCGTTCCAGATCCCGCCAAACGGCTTGAAATAGCTAAACGAGACCGAATGTGCTTCAATTGCCTGGGAACACACAGAGTTATGTATTGTAACTCCACGAACCGCTGTAGAAAGTGCAACAGGAAACACCACACCACGCTCTGTGACCCCAATCGCGTTTCCATCCAAAAGACCCCAAACACGGACAATAACATCGCATCTGAGCAAGCTGCCATCACAGTTCATATAACCTTGCCATGGGAGAAAAGATGCACCAACTTGGACCTGTACTGTTAAAAAAAGCAAGAACAACAGCAATCAGTGGCAGCAAAAGCTTCAACGTATATTTACTGCTCGATGAAGGATCCCAGCGATGGTTTATAACCAGCAACTGCGTGGATTTACTCCAGCTGACACCAGAAAATACAGAAGCTGTAAAACTGGCGTCCTTTGGTGCGACATCAGACGCCGTGCGCGCGATGAATACCATTACAGTTTCACTTAAAACTGTTACTGGACCTGAAATTCCGCTCCATGTACTTATTGTGCCAAGTATTTCCACGCCGATCAGAAATCACATTTCATCTTCTGTGCTAAATCTGCCACACTTGAAGGATTTAAACATAGCTCAGTGCATGGACTCTGAGGCCATCGAGATTGACATTCTGGTTGGTGCAGATTACTATTGGTCAGTCGTGGAGGATGATGTACGGAGAGGTCCTGGACCTACCGCTGTATCCACCAAATTTGGATATTTACTATCCGGTCCTGTCCCTTGTGAAAATGCCGATGTTCAATCCTCCGCCACCATTCTACACGTCATGGCAGATTCTACTGTTGATGAAAGGATAATGTCGCAGTATTAGGACCTAGAGACCCTAGGTATAAAGGATCAGTGTTCAGATAGCTTGGTAAGTGAACACAGTGCATATGAACTATACAAAGAAACACACATAAACAGATTAGGAAATGGAAAGTATGAAGCCGGCTTTCCATGGCGCGAAAACCATCCACCCCTCCCCACAAATTATGCAACAGCTAGTGCAAGAACGCGGTCGATGATACGTAGACTTGAACCCGACACACGCAAAGTATACAACGATATCCTTGCTGATCAAGTAGAAAAAGGCTTCATAAGCAAACTGCCAAATGCAAATCATGAACAGGGTCACTATCTGCCTCATCACGCTGTCAAGAAAGAATCATCCACCACGCCAATTCGCATTGTCTATGACTGTAGTTGTAAACAATCAGACCTCCCAAGTTTAAATGATTGCCTGGATGCAGGACCGCCGCTCCTGAATGACATGTGTGCTATACTTCTGTGGTTCTGTGTAAATGCTGTAGGATTGGCAAGTGATATCGAAAAGGCATTTCTACAGATACAGTTAGCAGAGCAAGATTACGATTTCACAAAATTCCTATGGATTTCAGATCCCGAAAATCCCGAGAGCCGCTTCGATACCTATCACTTCAATGTGATACTGTTCCGTGCAGTATGTTCGCCATTCATCCTGAATTCGGTTGTCCAAACACACCTGGAAGAAAACCGCTCAGAAACAGCATCTGACATACAAAAAACATCTTCGTGGACAATATTTTAAGTGGGACTGATAGCAGTGAATCACTGTAAGTTGTTACAATGAAACAAACCAAATGATGCAATCATGTGAATTTCACCTTCGGTCCTGGTTGTCAAATGACAAGACCCTCAAAGATATCGCTACAAAGGAAGGGATAGCTGAACAGAAATCCGAAGTAAACGCATTTGGCATGCGATGGATAACAGACTCAGACAAAATTACGTATTCGAGAAAACGTGTCCCTGAAGTTTATCCCATCACTCAACTTGAGATTGTACGCATGTCATCTAGTCTTTTTGATCCGCTAGGATACCTTTCTCCGTGCCATATCAGCACAAAATTGCTCATTCAAGAGTTATGGGCACAACGACTGGGCTGGGACGATCCCATTCCTGACCCCCTACAGGTAAAATGGCACGTGATTGCAACAGAGTAACAGGCAGCTCTAGAGGTGAGGATTGACCGTCAGTTTATCAAGGGGCTTAAAGACGGCGACAAATGTGAGCTGCACGTCTTCGCAGATGGAAGTCCGCAAGCATATGGTACAGCTATATACATCAGCTGTAATGGCAAAACATCACTTATGATGGCCAAAACCCGAGTTAAACCACTCAAACCTATCACCATACCACGCATGGAACATATGGGAGCAGTTATAGGTTCAAGACTGGCTAAGTTTGTAATAAATGCATTACAAAACAAACTGCGCATCACAAGAACAATCATGTGGACTGACAGCCAAAGAGTGATTCACTGGATTAAAGGAAACAAGAAACTCCCTACTTTCGTTCACAATAGAGTGAAAGAGATAAAAGAAATGGGCTGTGAAGTGAGATATTGCCCAACGAAAGACAACCCTGCAGACTTGCTGACAAGAGGCATAACAGCAAGTGCCCTGGAGAAATCTGATCTCTGGTGGAAAGGGCCCAATTGGCTCAACGACGCTTACTGGCCGATCTGTGACATTTTTGACAGTCAAGTGTTATTCGCGCAAGATCAAAACAAGGCCTGCAGGCCTAATGCAAACCTGTGCAAAGTTTAGGAGTATGAATGGAGGTTTATTTTTAAAATTCAATATTGATCCTCCTAAGTCCTGCATATCTACCTTAGTCATTATGATTTCAGCAAAATGGACATTTCTGACCTGCAAGTTAGGACTAGAAAATTTTAAAACCAGAATATGGGTAGTCGACAAGCCACTATGTGTATCTGCATAAATCAGAGTGGGACAGGTGAAGTGAGGCATGGATTAAGTGGCAAGGGGAATAGAGCGTGGTGTGTTGCATATGAGCATGGATGTCTGCAGCTTAAACGTGAATGTAGGTGGTGCCACCTGTCATAAAATCGAGAAAATTGTCCAGGATGTATAAACCTGCAAAATTTCAGGTGGATAAGTCAAACCACTGCCGAGATATGAGTGATTTTATCCCAAGGCAGATCAACAGATGGATGCTGTGCATAAGTGGTTGCAGGTGGCGCCACCAGTTTTGCCTATGATGAAGAGCTATGTGAGATCTATACACAAGCAAAATTTTGGCCCAATCGGTCAAACAGTTCCCGAGATATGAGCTTGGATGTCTGCAGAGTAAACGTGAATGTAGGTGGCACCACCTGTCATAAAATCGAGAAAGCTGTCAAGGATGTAGAATACCTGCAAAATTTGGAGTGGATAAGTCAAACCACTGCTGAGATATGAGTGATTTTACTCAAAGGCAGATGAACAGATGGACGCTGTGCATAAGTGGTTGCAGGTGGCGCCACCAGTTTTGCCTATGATGAAGAGCTATGTAAGATCTATACACATGCAAAATTTTGGCCCAATCGGTCAAACAGTTCCCGAGATATGAGCTTGGATGTCTACAGAGTAAATGTGAACGTAGGTGGCGCCACCTGTCATAAAATCGAGAAAGCTGTCCAGGATGTATAAACCTGCAAAATTTTAGGTGGATAAGTCAAACCACTGCTGAGATATGAGTAATATTATTCCAAGGCAGATGAACAGATGGACGCTGTGCAAAAATGGTTGCAGGTGGCGCCAACATTTTTAGTGTATGTTATAAAGCTATCAAAGGGCTACATTTGTGCAAAATTTTTAGCCTGATCGGTCAAACGGTTCCCGAGATATGTGGGTTTATGTGTGGAAACAGACGCACAAGTGGACACTGGGCAGCAAGGAAAGGTCAGAGGTCAACCAAAAATGAAGGCGCAGCAGTTCACTTGTGAACTGATGATAAACCCGATTCGCTTAAAATGCAAACCAATTTTTTTAAAACAGTTGAAAGATAAACCCGATTCGCTTAAAATGCAAACCAATTTTTTTAAAACAGTTGAAAGATATAGTTCCAATAATCTGGGAATTCTGCATCTAAACATTGTGTCCAGACGTCTTGACGCTGTGTCTAGACATCTAGACACATTGTCTAGACACCCCCCCCCCCCCCCGAGCCAGGTCAGTTGCCATGGTGATGTCTGGACCCCACCTGTTTGTACTGAGTGACCTCTTGACTTGGCTGCATGAAGTCAAATCTGTTTTCAAATACAGAAAGCCTTTTTCAATTGGCTACAATGCTTTTTTAAAACTGTATTTACCCAATCTATTCTTATAAAACTGGCAGAACCCAACGATAGAATAATTCTTGTAAAGTTTAAACCAATCAGCTGAACAGTTTCATCATAAATCAGTGTATAAGCTAGATGAGTTTAAAATTACATTATCGCTTGTAAAAAACACATCAATGTAGGTGGCGCCAAAAATACCTCAAAATCAGATATGACATATGTGACAAACATTGGTATAAAATTTGGTCATTATAGCTCTAGCCGTTTCTGAGATTTTAATTTTAGTGTGGTTTTTTGGACAGATGACTAAGTTCAACCTCCTGTAACTCGGCCAAAAATCTCCAAACTGGAACCATTCAAACAAACTTGAAAGAGATTGTTCCAGGGACCATTTCTGTGAAATATTGGACAATTTGGCTGGACAGTTTCAGAGAAGAAGATTTTTAAAGGTTTTTCAGCTTTTTCTCTATAAAATCTAAATTAATGCAGATACCCAATAATAAGCTCCAGGGCATCAAGTTTCACATGTGATGAATTCTTACATGTAATTTGGAGCTGCTAGCTCAGACAGTTTCTGACTTACAGCCATGGACGGCGGAAAGCCAGCCCTGGACGGCGGACTGCGGACGGCGGACGACTGACAACGGATGGATGACGCTGGGCCATTGCATAAGCTCACAGATTCGCTAACAATGAAAATGAACCCGCTATTCTGGCACAAGTGCACTTGGTCAAACAAGGACAAGATACAGGCATACACAAGGTCATGGATATTGAACGCTACAGCAGTCTAGACAAGCTGCTTTGCGTTACCGCGTTAGTTTTACATTTCTTTGACATTCTCAAGTGCAAGATCACATCTGGACAGAAATGTCATTTGTCAGTGCAAGGACTTACCAGAGCTGAAACTGTTTGGATTAAGGCAGCGCAGACAGAGACCATCAGCCACAAGATCGCCGCTATTCAAAACAAAGATTCGGTAAAGCCTAGTTTAGTTACACAACTGCGCTTGTTTCTGGACAGTGACGGTGTCGTCCGCTTAGGCGGAAGGCTACACAATGCGGCTGTTTCTAGGGATACAAAATTTCCAGTATTTCTTTCAAAGAAACACAGATTCACCATGCTTGTTGTACAAAATGCTCACGCAAAGGTTCTGCACTCTGGAATGCCAACAACCGTTACATAGATTTTGGATTCCTAGAATACGTGAAATTGTGAAATCAGTAATAAGAAAATGTGTCACATGTTTGAGAATTACAGGCAAGCCTTACAGATCACCAATTTCACCACCTCTTCAGTCATTCAGAGTTACTGAAGCGCCACCCTTTACAGTAACTGGAATTGATTTTGCCGGTCCACTCTACGTCATATCACCAAAGACAAGTACAGAAGACAAGGTTTACCTGTGTCTGTTCACCTGTGCAGTTACACGTGCAATTCACCTTAAAATCATTAATGACCTATCAGCCGGGACATTCCTAAATGCATTCAGACGATTTTGTGCAAGACGTTCAGTTCCAAGCAAAATCATACCCGATAACGCTATGACATTCTTGTCTGCAGCAGATAAGGTCGCAAACTGTACAAAACCACATGATCAGTAATCGTGTAGAGTGGAAATTTATCCCTAAAAGAGCCCCATGGTTCGGGGGTTTCTGGGAAAGATTAATCGGGCTCACCAAGACCGTCATTAAGAAGGTATTGGAACACGCACGCGTTACGCTTGATGAACTAACCACAGTGACAACTGAGGTGGAATCCGTGCTTAATGACCGCCCGCTTACATATGTCGGTGAAGATGAACAGCTTACCCCATCACATTTGCTCCATGGTCGCATACTTAACACCATGCCTCATTAGAACATTGATGCTGATGAGATCATGGACCCAAACTTCATATTGACGCGCCAGCGGACCATGGAAAAACGTGCAAAATACCTTGCCAAGATTCATCAAGATTTCTGGCAACATTGGTCAAGAGAGTATTTACCCGCGCTACGTGAAAGACACAGTGCTACTGAGAAAACAGATAATGCTATCAAAGTGGGCGATGTTGTTATTGTCCACAGCGATGACAAACGCAGGATATACTGGCACATGGCCATAGTGCAGGAGTTAAATCTCGGTAAAGATGAGCTAGTGCGATCGGTGACCATCAGAACAAAACAAGGACTGACCACCCGTCCAATTACGAAACTCTATCCGCTCGAGATATCCTGCAACTCAGTGCAGGAGTTCAGTGATACAGTAAAAAAAAATGTGACACTCCCAGTGACAAATTGGTTAAAGACAAGTCAACGACCAGTTGTCCTTCTAGGTCAAGACCTGCCATGCGCCATGCAGCAGTCAGAGCACGTGAGCGAGTGAAAGCATGGATAGATACATTACCAAGAGCCTGATTTATTACGGACTTGTCATGTTATGATTTGATCATATACCCATATATACGCTCATAGTTATATTATGTGCATGAATAGTCTCGTATTTATAGATTGCATTAATTGAGATATTTTAGCAATACCGTTGGGCGTATTGAACCCTTTTTTGAATGACTACTCCTTATTTAAAGTACTGTCTGAACATAAATTACACCAAGCGTTACGCTCTATTGTGAAGTTTATTTCATTTAGTGCTTGAGTTTTTGAAGAGGTTCATTGCTTTAGATATACAGTAAACTAAATATATATTCTACATATATAGTTATATACTGAGTATTGATAGTATTGGTAATCTTATTTTGATTACATTTTTTCAAGTATATTTTCATCATGCTATCAAGTATAAGTTTTCGTAAGTATTCAGATCATTATATAAGACATTGTAGGATAATTTAACTCCATCTCTCACCCCCCCACCCCCGGGAGGATGTCGGAAAGTATAAGTGCATGTACTGGGATTTACTGGTCCCTGGTCATCCTGCCTGGCTCCAGTTTTAGTCCATAGTAATACGACCTAACAAACGATCTCAATGTAAACATGTAACATGTCTCTCAAGAAACAGAACTCATTCTGACACGCAATAAGATTAATTCTCTTTGTTTCCCACAATGTCTAGACAGTACCCTTATATGGCATATGTCTCAAGGCAACAACCCCGCTGTAGTTTATGTGAATAAACAGTAATGATTTGTATCTTCAAGTGAAAACACGTCTCTTGTTGTTCATCCGTTCCAACCAATTCAAATCGAACCTGCTTCTGTGGGAAAAGCTAGTGAACTTTATTTGTCATCCCCACATGTTAAGCCACACGATTTAAAGGCGGCACTAGCACGAACGATGAAGTTTTACACAGAATCTAATGAATATTTGGCAACATTTGCTCAATTCTGAAGAAGGGTCAAAACGTGCAGAGTTTACTGAACACGGAGGCTTTGTATAATAATTTAATAAGTACATCCACCATTGACGAAAGTTTCTTCTTTACCCCAGCTTAAATCATATACTTACCCTAACCGGAAAACATCACTATCCCAAGGACGAATTAACCTGCCGATTTGCTTTCAGCGGTGTATGGAAATATAACAAGTGATAAATGTGATCATGTTTCACAGTTTGTAATTATATATAAAGATTTATAAATATAATTTATTGCATTCAGTCCATGTTGATTTGCCTGTAACTTATCGGTAATGTTACTGTTCAGGCACAATCCCAGGATGGAACCAGCTGGTGGAGAATGAGGCAGCAGTATTACTGGCTGCTTTGGAGGCGGCAGCAGAGGAGGCCTTTGAAGAAGTATACATCAGTAATTTTGAGCCAGAGGATGATGGTCCTGGTGACACTGACACGCAGTCAGACTACGAGTGCCCAGACTCTCCAGGCCATTAAGGACATTTAGATCATTTAGATCGAGCCAGAGGATGATGGTCCTGGTGACACTGACACGCAGTCAGACTACGAGTGCCCAGACTCTCCAGGCCATTAAGGACATTTAGATCATACTCCATAAGAACCATAATGGAACAGTTTTTTTTGTATTCTCAAATAAATTATTGTGTCTGTTTCATATACAGCATGCCTGCATAGGAACACTCATTTCATTGCTGTTAATTGTATTTGAAATATTATTTAATTTGAAATCAGGTAACAAGAATTATTCATTAATCCGTTAAATCCGATAAGCAATTAAAGAAAAAAAAATGTTCCATACATAAATGAAAGGTAAGTTTTCACAAATCGTAAGAATTACATGATATGAAAAGAGGCGTTTATACAGAAGATGACATAAAACTTTGCGTGGTGAGTATATGAGAAATTTATTTTCCATCACATGCCTTGTTACAGTCTCACAGATATATGGAGAGCCATGAAGTCTGTGTATTGTGCCCTTTACTGCTACTGAAAACATCAATGGGACGTTTGAAATGAGTAATATTGATTAACATGTATGTTTCTTTGTGTAAATACAGGATACAAAATTTAATCCAAAAGTGCTTACAGGTAAAAAAAAGTTTTATTCATAATTACTGAATATTAAAAAACAGACAGAGAGATAGATAAACAAAGCAAAACACTTTAATTCCCATTCTACTGAGGCAGAAAAATACTGGACGAATGTTTGCATTAGATCCTAATTTTTTAATACATCAATTTTTTGTTAAGGGAAATTTTGGACAAAATGTATCAATTTTACTATACATTTACAGTATATATCAATTATATTTGAAAATTTAAGTTGATTTAAGATTCTAAATTGCTTCAACATTTATAGTTAATCTGCTCAGGCAATGTCACATTATATACACAGATGTATTTATTTTTTCTTAAAATATATTTACAAAATTTGCAAAATAATAAATATCGGAAATAACACTTGATTCAGGAAAAGTTGTATACATTGGATCAGAAACAGCAATGCAATTAAAGAATGTGTAGTATCCCGCGTACTGGTCCGCATGCGTATGTTTGTTTATACCTGTCATCCGGGTATTGTGGTGTTGAGATTAAAACAGGGTTAACATGGCCGACATCTTGTGTTAGCGTGTCTGTTCGCGCGTCTGGGTTTAACCCGATATTATATCACAATGGCAGCGACGACGGGATGGAAATTACAGTTCCCGGAGGATAATATCGTTTGACAGTCGCTGGACAATTTATTTACGTGTTTTCGTGGGAGCAAGTGGTAAACTGCACCTTTTATGTGACGTGCCTAGCGCTGGTAGCAGCTGACTTTCTCTTCACGTGTGCATCGGCCAGCACAACACGCTAAGGACTATGTTTGAGTAATTTCGGACTTCTGTATTGTTCATGATGGCTTCCCCACTTATAGGCAGTGTCGACGAATTTGACCCAGGTAAGGAAGAATGGGTAAATTATAAGAAAAGACTTGATATATGGATGAAAGTCAATAAAATTTGTGAGTCCAATAAAGCCAACGTGTTTCTTGCTAAAGTGGGGCCCAGGGCGTTTGAAATATTAGTAAATTTAACCCCCCCTGCAGAAGTTGACATTTTAAAGTGATCAGAACTGTTGAAGGCGAACAGGTGAATTTCAGAAACTGTAGATAGAAAACTAATCAGAGTATTAGTGAGTATATTCTTGAACTGAAGAAATTAAGCAGATACTGTAATTATCCAGATTTACAAGATGCTTTAAAAGAGACATTTCTGGCAGGACTGAGTAACCAGTTCATAAGAGCCAAAGTAATGGGTGACTGCCAAGGACGAGACTTTGATGTATGTTGTGAAAAAGCATTAATGGTTGAGAAAATATACCAAGAAACCCGAGTTTACCTACAACAGCCAGAGAAAAGTGAGAGTACGGTTATAACCATGTTAATCAAGCAGTCGGTCATAAACAAAAGTGTCACCGTTGTCATGGCAACCACGATGCCAAAGTTTGCAGGCATAAAACGACTAAATGTCATGAGTGTAAGAAAATTGGCCATATACGCAAAGCCTGCTGGAACATTAAACGTGTCAAACAGAATCAGAGTAGTGAAACTGTGTCACCCCGTGGGAATTTCAGAGGTCGTGGTAGAGGTCGAGGGTCAGCAGGACTCAGGAGGACACACTTTGTCAGCAATGATGAAGATAACGAGGAGTCAATGTACACCGTATACACAACTGTAAACACAACAACACCAGTGCAGGTGGATATGAATGTTAATGATAAATGTGTTACCTTTATTGTGGACACTGGTGCTAATGTTTATATGCTTCCTTACTCTCTTTATAAGAAAGAATTCCCACACATAGCAGTGAATAATACAAGCGTAAAGCTGAGGAGCTACTCTGGAGACAGTGTACCAGTTGTTGGTGAGTTTCTGGCAGACGTCGTATATCAAGGCCAGTCATACCAGTTACCACTGGTTATCCCTAAAGGTGAGAATGTAGCGTTGTTGGGAAGAAACTGGATGCAACATGTTAAACTGAACTGGTCAGAAATCTTTGGTATTATTAAAGATGAGAAACAAGACGTTGACTACAAAATGGAGAACCCAAGTGACCTTGAGAGGTTACTTGAAAAATATGCAGTTGTTTTCAGTCCAGGCCAAGGCACTATTAAGGACTTTAAAGCCCACATCCATGTAAAGACAGACGCTACACCAAAGTTTTTCAAACCAAGGCCTGTGCCTTACTCCTTGAAAGATAAAGTAGAAAAGGAGTTAGATAGGCTTGAACGCGCTGATGTTATCTGGAAGGTAGAGAGAAGTGAGTGGGCTGCTCCTATTGTAGTTGTCGTCAAGAATGACGATAGTGTAAGGCTATGCGGTGATTATAAAGTTACAGTGAACCCTCATTTAGAAGATGCAACCTATCCTTTGCCAACCACTGAGGATTTATTCGCCCAACTGTACGGTGGAGAAATATTCTCCAAAGTTGATCCAAGTTCAGCCTACTTGCAGCTTGAGCTGGCTGAAGAGTCAAAACAGTATTTGACAATAAATACGCATAAAGGCCTGTACCAGTTTCAGAGACTTAGCTTTGGTGTTGCCACAGCACCACTGATTTTCCAACGTGTAATGGATCAAGTCCTTGCAGGACTTGATAATGTAGTATGTTCACAAGATGATATCCTGATGGAGTCAGACAGCTCTGAGTCAAATCATCTTGATGTTCTTGATAGAGTGCTTTCCAGATTGGCTAAATTCAACATCAAGGCTAAGCAGAGCAAGAGTGAATTTCTCAAAACGAGGCTCCGGTTTCTAGGACATGAGGTCGATAAAGAAGGACTCCACCAAGATGAGACCAAGGTCAGAGCCATCAGTAATCTCAAAGCACCTGAGAATGTTAAAGAGCTTCAGTCTGTGTTAGGTATTGTGAATTTCTATGGTAAATTTTTACCATTCCAAGCTAAAACACTGAATGGATTGTATGATCTATTGAAAAAGGACACACTATGGCTGTGGTCAAAACAGTGCCAGGAATCCCTGGAAATGGTGAAAAAACAGTTGTCAGATAGCCCAGTATTGGTTCACTATGACCCAAATAAAGCTTTGACAGTTGCATGTGATGCTTCCCCTTACGGTGTAGGCTGTGTTTTATCTCATGTGATGGACAATGGCGATGAAAGGCCAGTTGCCTTTGCTTCCAGGACATTAACCCCAGCAGAGCAGAAATACTCTCACCTCGAAAAGGAAGCTTTATCGCTGGTATACGGTGTTAAGAAGTTTAACAATAGATATATGGTCGCAAGTTCACTCTTATTACGGACCATAAGCTGCTCACCACAATCTTTGGACCCAAAGTTGGAGTACCTACACTAGCAGCACAGAGACTGCAGAGATGGGCGTTGATTTTAATGAGTCATAGATATGACATCAGATATCGCAAATCAGGTGACCATGGAAACTGTGATGCATTGTCTAGACTGCCTTTACGTGATCCAGATGAGGATGCTGTAGAGTCTCCTATTTACTTCTTTAATTACACAGATCAGCTTCCAGTGTCAGCTAAAGAGATAGCTGATGAAACCAGGAAAGACCCACTGTTATGCAGAGTCTATGAGTTCCGTTTAAATGGTTGGCCATCGACATGCAATGATGCAGATTTATTGCCTTATTTTCGTCGGGGGAACGAGCTGTCGATAGACCAAGGAGGCCTGAGAGTGGTGATTCCACCGAAATTCCGTGATAGACTGATAACCGAGTTACATATTGAACACCCAGGAATTGTGAGAATGAAGTCTTGGGCCAGAAGCTATCTTTGGTATCCCTGTTTAGATTCGGATATCGAAGCAGTTGTAAACAGTTGTGATACATGCCAGACTGTGAGACAGAGTCTACCCACTGCACCATTGTATCCATGGCAACCAAGTGGTAAAGTGTGGGAAAGACTTCACATAGATTTTGCAGAGTTTGAGGGACTGTACTATTTGATAATTGTGTGTGCAAATTCAAAATGGCTGGAAGTAGTCATGATGAGAAGTACCACCAGTACTAAAACTATCAGGGCACTGAGATCAAAATTTGCCCAATTCGGAATTCCAGACAAAATTGTTTCGGATAATGGTCCCCAATTTACGAGCGCCGAATTTGATAATTTTGTGAGGATAAATGGGATCAGACACACAAAGACACCACCATATCACCCAGCCTCTAATGGGCAAGCCGAACGTAATGTCGAAACTGTGAAGCTTGCATTGAAAAAGCATGTATTGGATGCAAAAAAGAAAATGTCTCATGCAACCCCAGGAGAGAGACTTGATAGCTTTTTGCTGATGTACAGAACCACCCCACATGCTTCCACAGGCAGATCTCCTGCTGAATTGTTTTTGAAACCAGACCAAAAACAAGATTTGATTTGCTTCGCCCGGATTTGAGAAAATCAATCGAAGTCGCCCAAGATGCTCAAAAGCAGTATCATGATGGTTCAAATCGCAAACTGCGAGAGTTCAAGACTGGTGATATTGTACGCATGAAAAACCACGTTGCGGGTGTTGAAAAGTATATTAAGGGCGTAATCGCTAAACAGTTAGGACCACTAACATATCTTATCAAAATCGGTAAAAAGTGCCGGTTCACGCATGTTGACCACCTACTTCAGTCGAGTAGTACCAGTCCACTTACCCCAAACAGTGATGTAATTAGTCATGATAACATGGTTCCACAAAACACGTCTATGCCACAAAATATGACACCAACCCCAGTTGTGATAAATTCGCCGGTGTCATTGCCAAGTACCATACCGACAGATGACGTTGCTGTCCCAGACCCAGGTGGCAGCACTCCTGATGATATGTCGCAACTCAAAGTCAATGGCGATGATGGTCCATATCAGGCGACTTCACAACCCAGATATCCACAGGGTTGCCACATGTGATTCTACATTTGTAAAAGCAGTGTTGCATCACTAATACGTTTACCCAGACAAGCTAGGCTGTAAGGACCAGACATGGCTGGTCTGGAGGTTCAAAATGTAAATACATTAGAGCCTCAGAAAAACTTCAATAACTAGAATAATTAAACTTTTACTTTCAAATTTCAGAATTTAACAGATTAAATCTATATATATATATACCAACTGTGAAAAGTAAATATAATGTTCTTTTGGTCTTAAGTGACCAAATATCTTTCCTGATTTTTTTACAAAGCCCATTATGTTTGGGCCCATAACTTTTTAAATTAAATAATACTGACTTAATTTCTGGCATGTACATAGGAACTATACAGAGGAATATTTATGGTAAATATGAAGAAAAATAGATGAGTAGTTTTGATATTAGGCAGTCCTGAAGTGTGAAAATAGATTTCTAATAAAAAATTGAGGTTTTTCCTTAATATCTCAAAGGAACAAAGTCCTATTGACCAAATTTTCGGCATGGTAGGAGATTTTGGGGACATCTAACTGTATGCTGAATTTCAGATTTGTAGGTCCAATGGTTTTGAAACGTGCCAGTCTTACAGACGGACATCTGGACGGACGATCTTACGAGGGGGACATTGTGAGCCTAAATTTATGTACAAATGCACCTTGTGAGCCTTTACCCCCCTTATGAGCCTAGGCTCATAAGGACATGGGGTTCTGTTAGTAGAGAACAACCCTGTGAGCCTGTTGGGCCTCATTTATCTCACAAGGTTTTGGACACATTAGTGTTTTGTTCAAGCTCAAAATGATGGACCCTTTACCACATTTCCAAAAATTAATAAAACATTTTTTTTTCCTTTTTGGTGTATAATTTCTAACAGAGCTATCAGTTTTCTTTAAAATATTTTATACTTTATAATAAGTAATATTTTTGAGGAAAAGATACTGACACCAGAATCACAGGATCAGAAGAGAACAAGTGACCCATGGGTCATGACGCTCAGCTGACTGGGAAGAGATTCGCCAAAGGAAATTATATCATCTGAATGGTAGTATATACCCATTCAACTGAAGCATCAAACAGATTAACCAACATGCAAAGATTGTGACTGTATTTATATATCTCAAAAAAAGAGAAAAAATGCATAAACTTAAAAAAAAAACAGGTGGTTCCACCAGTCTGCAGAAACTAATAAAAACACTTAATGGTCAATATCCATGCAAAGAATCCTGGTGATCTCTGCATTAGTTGTTCAGATACTTCAGCTTTTGTATCAAATTTTCCATTATTCTGAGGGATACTTCGGAGTCCTATAGCTTGAAGGATATGGGTAACAGAGACCTAATTTCAGGTTTCCACAGATACTTTTCATGGGCCTCCTTGCATGACAAGAATAAAGATTCTAGGTCCTTTTGTTACAATTTGTGCCACGTTAATGGATGACACCATCCTTAAAGGTCTCAAAAACAGAGAAAAATATTTGTAAAAAAAACGAACAAATACAGGTGGTGCCACCAGTCTGCAAATACTGATGAAACACTCCATAATCAATATCCATGCAAAGAATCCTGGTGATCTCTGCATTAGTTGTTCAGATACTTCAGCTTTTGTATCAAATTTTCCATTATTCTGAGAGATATTTCAGAGTCCTATAGCTTAAAGGATATGGGTAACAGAGACCTAATTTCAGGTTTCCACTGATACTTTTCATGGGCCTCCTTGCATGACAAGAATAAAGATTCTAGGTCCTGTTGTTACAATTTGTGCCACGTTAACAGATGACAGCATCCTTAAAGGTCTCAAAAATAGAGAAAAATGTTTGTAAAAAAACCCTGAACAAATACAGGTGGTGCCACCAGTCTGCAGAAACTGATGAAACACTCCATGATCAATATCCATACAAACAATTTTGGTGATCTCTGCATTAGTTGTTCAGATACTTCAGCTTTTGTATCAAAGTTTTCCATTATTCTGAACTGTTCTTTGGAGTGCCATAGTTTAAAGGATATGGGTAACAGAGACCTACTTTCAGGTTGCAATGGAGACTTTTCATGGGTCTCCCTGTGTATTAAGAATGAAGATTCCAGGTCCAGTCGTTATGATTTGTACCCTGTTGACAGATAACTACATCCTTAAAGGTCTCAAAAATAGAGAGAAAAAAAATTGTAAAAATTTGAAAAAATACAGGTGGCACCACCAGTCTGCAGGAACTGATGGAACACCTCTTGATCAATATGTATGCCAAAAATCATGACCATCAATTTGTGGTAATTTTTTTTTCATTTATAATAAAATTTTGAATCAAGTTCATACAAGCATGCATCACCATTACTAAGACACTAGAATATAGTCTAATATTGTAAATATAGAATTTCAAACATGTTAATTTCAAAATATCTGAGAATTTTTTTTTTTAATGTATGATATTCAAATATTCCTTCCAGTGATACTGAGTGATATGTCTTTCCTCCATTACCATATTCAAAAATTAAATGAAACAGAACCAATCATTTTGGATTTGTTGCAGAACCTGCAAATTTCAAATTTTTTACAATATTTTTTCAAATTAAATTTGTATCAGTATGGGTTTTGAATGATTATCAAGAATGCCTCTCAGATGGCCAGAATGGTCCAGATCTCGGGCAGAAGGGAATTTGCATCTCTTTAAAAAAAGAACATTGCAGTGAATCTGGACAGATTTTAGGCTGTGTGGGCTGGCTGTCAATAGCATTTAAGTTGATTTTGAAAACACGGGATAGATGGCCTTGTGGGACAACCTTGGTTAACCACATTTGCTCACCATTTATTTAATCCATGCAGATAATAATATGGCTTTCAATAATGCCCATCCTTGTGAGAGTCTTGTGTCCATCGTTGTGAATGTTTTTCTGAGCTTGTGTATAGCAAATGCATGCAAGTATCCATCCTTGGTGTCCATTGCCCTGTGTGACCACATCCGGGAAACTTTACTTGACTGCATATAATCATGTGGCTTTTTCTCTGTTGCAGATGCCCCTCTAACAAAGCAGGCAGTCGGTGTGGTAGACCAGTCCAAAAAGCCAGGTGCCCCTCAGACAAAGGAGGCAGTCAGTGTGTAGACCAGTCCGAAAAGCCCCACAACCCATCAGACCAAAGTAGGTAGCCTGTAGTATGTGTAAAATGCAGTCGCTGCTGTATTTGAAGATGATTAAACTAAAGATTATTATTATTGTTCCTTTTAATTTCTCTCATGAGAAAACTGTTCTTCATTCCTGCATTGAGATTTAGGCACTGTCCGCTCAGTAGGAAGTATGGTTTCTTTTAGGTTGGCCTGAGAGTTTGTCTGAACTTGTGCACTTAGTCACAACAATGTCCATCCTTGTGAGTGTCTTGTGTCCATCGTTGTGAATGTTTTTCTGAGCTTGTGTATAGCAAATACATTCAGGTATCTAACCTTGGTGTCCATTGCTTTGTGTGACCACATCCCGGAAACTTTGAATGCATATAATCATGTGGCTTTTTCTCTGCTGTAGATGCCCCTCAGACAAAGGAGGCAGTCAGTGTGGTAGACCAGTCCGAAAAGCCAGATGCCCCTCAAACAAAGGAGGAAGTCAGTATGGTAGACCAGTCCGAAAAGCCAGATGCCCCTCAGACAAAGGAGGCAGTCAATGTGGTAGACCAGTCCGAAAAGCCAGATGCCCTTCAGACAAAGGAGGCAGTCCGTGTGGTAGACCAGTCCTAAAAGCCAGATGCCCCTCAGACAAAAGAGGCAGTCAGTGTGGTAGACCAGTCCGAAAAGCCCTGTGACCCTTCAGCCCAAGGTAGGTAGCCTGTAGTATGTGTAAAATGCTGTCTCTGCTGTATTTGAAGATGATTAAACTAAAGATTATTATTATTGCTCCTTTTAATTTCTCTAATGGGAAACCTATTCTTCATTCCTGCATTGAGATGTGGGCACCGCCCGCTCAGTAGGAAGGATGGTTTTGTTTTGTTAACCACAATTGCATCATTGCAGGAGACGTGGCTTTTTCTACTTAAGACTTGGAGTCAGCTATTGATATTGAATCGGTTAAAGATTCCCAACCAGAAGAGGAATCCAATTCTATTGCTGATGTTGCTTTGTGGATAGACAACATACTTAGTGGTCCTAGAGAATGTGAGATATTTTTTATTATATTGCTTTTGAATGCTTTCTTATAGTTGCTTCACATTTTATCAGCTTTGACTTTGATGAAGCTTAACGCTTTACATTTTTGCCATTTAGGCAATTTTAAAAAGAAAAGAAGGTACATATTATTGTGCAGGATGGGTGACCTCATTTTTACCTTAACCTTGTGTGTTAACCTTGAGTGTTTCATGTAAAAGAGTGATGTATGTCTGTCACATTCACCTCATGTAAGGGATATGTCCATCCTTGTGTTGGTGGTGTGTCCATGGACTTGTGTGAATGCACCTGTCTAACATTCAGAGTTTGTCTGGGATGGGTGTCCATGGCCTTGTGTAAACACCTTATATTTACCTCAATCTTATTTGTTAATTTTGAGTGAATCATATAAAGTAGTGATGTTTTGTCTTTAAGGAAGCTTGAATATAATCAGTTATGTATTGTTTCAACAGTTTGTGTGCAGTTAAGGGGGCAGTGAGGAAAGCATGTAGTTTATTTCAAACAAATTCAGTGTAGCAGCTATGATATAAGAAAAATAAGGTATAACATAAGATATAAGAAAAAATGTTGAAATGGGATACTGAATTTAAGATTTTTTGTACATGAAGCATTTTCATAATTCTCCTTTAAAACTGAGATGATTATTGTTTAAAGGAAGAGGAAGATGAGCGTGAGTTGAACCATGCTAATGCTGCATATTTCTGTTTGCACACTTTCCAGGAAACTCAAGGATGTGTGGTAAAAGTTTCAGCGAACCTGGGAGCTCATGTGATGGCACATCCATTGTGCATAAATCTATGATATCTCAAAAAATGTCAGAACTAGCAGCATCAGGTTTATGCAAAACCCCAGTTATCTAAAACACTCTATCACTTTTATAGGGAACAGGATAAACAAGGGACCTATGGGTCACGGCGCTCAGCTGTTATATATGATAAAAAAATATGATATAGAAGTGAGGCACATGCTGGTTTTATGTGGTAATAAAAATAAGCTGTATTATGAGTTGTTGTTGTTTAGCTTATGTATGATTTTGATAGTACCTTTGGAGACAGGAAAGAGGATTAATTTCATTTATTTTATTAACAAATGGAGTGCGATTGTCACACAGATTTTGACTTGGCCATATAACTTATAAGCAGAACATATAATATCAGAGTTTAACTATTTATTAAAAAAATTGCAAATATTATGATTTTTTCAAATAAAATATAACTGAAATGATTATTAAAATAATATTAAAGAATGTATTCATGAATGCATTCATTAATACATTTTGAAAGTATTTGCACTGGTATTCATATACTTTCATTTTTACCTGAATTCCCATTCTTATGAAAGAAATTTTATAATGGAGTACATATTCATATTCGTGTTTAAATACAATTGCAAAGTATTCGCACCATGTCTGGTATTTATTCAGTTTTCACCAAACAATGATGTTGAGAATCCAGAATAAACAAAATTCACACATTTAAATAATGATCATAAGTACCTGGTTTTTATGGCTTTTATTTATATTAAAAAAAAATGTAATATATTCATTTTGGACTAATTTCACATCAATGTACTAACTATAGACACAGTAGGAATCTAGATAATAATATTATCAACTGCATCTTTGTCTATCATTAATTTCCTTCATATGATCCCTAATGATTAGTAATGAATAATATGATTTACTTTTTTATCATTAAAATTGAACTGAAAAATACCATAGGTGACTGCATGGTGTTATTTGGAATACGTGACATTCTATTCATCGATACAAGATTCTTATATCATCGGTAACTGCAAGTTAATTTCCTGTTATTATCAACTAACAAATTCCTTTTCTATTTTTCTTAAATTTGTTATTAAAAACCAATAAAAATTTATTAATTTATTGTTTATTGTTATGTTGTTGGTTAAAACTACTAGATGAATTGGGTTGGACACCTGGATCAACTGTGGCTGGCCATTATATATTAAATAAGCTGCCTGGAGCCCCAGTTTATGCCTCGCCTCAAGCATGCATAATTTGCTGAAAGTTCAACAAGGTTAACATACAGGTGACTCAAGAGGTGCTACAGAGAGTCAAGGTCTGACATGGTCTCATAAAAACATTAATAAAAGCTACAATTTTTGGCCAATTTCTTTCAGCTTTTTAAACTAAAAAGCTGAAATCTTTATGTGTGCATGATATGAAAATTATATCAACAGTGCTCACAGGAAACAAACATGCCATGGTCAAATTTGGGCAAAATTTAAGGTACTAATTTTATATTTATACTAATAACTTATAAAATTTGAAAAATTCAGAACTAATTTTGGGTATTCAATTGAATCTTGATTAAATAATGTTACATCCCTGACAAAAAATCTCTAGCTTCAGCAATCCTCTTGTTAAGGGAGTAAATATATTTCTTGATTTTTTACAAAGTGCATTATGTTTGGGCCCATAACTTAAAACAATTACGCAATACTGACATCATTTCTGGCATGGGCATAGAGAATGTATAGAAAAATATGTATATTATATATGATTAAAGTAAGATCAGTGGTTTTGATATTAGGCAGTCTTGAAGTGTAACAATGGGTTTTTAATGGAAAAATG
The DNA here is from genome assembly GCA_026874595.1 of Sipunculus nudus. Taxonomy (NCBI): domain Eukaryota; kingdom Metazoa; phylum Annelida; class Sipuncula; order Golfingiida; family Sipunculidae; genus Sipunculus; species Sipunculus nudus. The sequence continues at coordinate 76,970,167 of CM049313.1, read as the reverse complement.
AAGTTTTTCATTAATATCTCGAAGGTATTAAGTCCTAGTGACCAAATTCTTGGCATGGTAGGGGATTTTTGAGACAACTAATTGCATGCCAAATTTTAGGAACTGAGAGCTGAAGCTGGGGAGCTGAGCACTTGCAAACTGCATGACACTAGCTTGATGTAAACAATATGTTACATGGTGCTTGAAAACTTGAATAAAATCTACAGTTTTTGATCAACTGGTTTCAAATTTTTGGTGTTTACAGACAAAATGCTAAAAAAAACATGCTGTGAAAATTAAATCCACAGTACTTACTGGAAAAAAACGTGCCATGGTCAAAGTTGGGCAAAATTTAAGGTACCAATTTTTTATTTTTGTTAATATTTTAAAAAATTTAAAAGATTTTGATCTAATTTTGGGTATACAATTTAGTTTTGATTAATTAAAGTTATATTACTGGAAAAAAATTTAATAGCTTTAACATATTTTGTGTTAAGTGATCAAATATCTTTCCTGATTTTTTACACAATGCATTATGTTTGGGCCCATAACTTTTTAAATTAACATAATACAGACATAATTTCTGGCATATACACAGGAACTATATAGAGGAATATTTATGGTAAATATGAGGAAAAACAGATGAGTGGTTTTGATATTAGGCAATCCTAAAGTGTAAAAATAGGTTTTTAATAAAAAATTGAGGTTTTTCCTTAATTTCTAAAAGGAACGAAGTCGCAAAGACCCAGTTTTCGGCTTGGTAGGAGATCTTGGGGACATCTAACATTATGCCGAATTTTGGATTCCTAGGTCTTAAGGTTTCAAAATGTGCCACATCTACGGATGGACGGACGGACGGACAACGGACAATGGACCACGACTATAGCTCAGATGACTTATAGTCAGCTGAGCTAAAAAACTGTAAAAAATCTTTTTCTCAAAAACTGTTTGGTCAGAATGTATATTTTAAGAAATTATCCCAGCAACAATCTCTATCAAGTTTGTTCGAATGGTGCCTGTTCAATGATTTTATGACCGATTTACATGAAGCCGAACTTATTCATTTTGCAATTTTTTTTTTTAAAATCTGTTATATATGTATCCAAGGTTTGTTTTACCTTGCGTGACCTGTAAATGAAATTCCTCAATTGTTACCCTGCATTAACAGATGGCTGCTCAATTTGATTTCTTCCTTGAGAATTTTATAATTTGCCAAACCCTGGAATATGTCACTGTCCCCAAATATTTCTTCCCTTGAGGTGTACAAGTGTTTTTTCATTTTTTCCTTACAGATGATCCGGATTACATTCCTGAACCTGAGGATGAATCTGATGAGGAACATACACATTGTGCATTCAAAGGTAAGGTATTTTGTGAACCTATCAGCTGTTATGATGAAGCCGACTTGCTTGTCTTCTGTCATCTCCTACTGAATATGTCAGCAGTTCCTTATGTACATTTATATTTTTTTTAGCGAACCTGTAAGCTTATGCGATGGTGCGCCGTCGTGCGTCATCTGTATGTTAACCATTGCTATCTCAAAAATGGCAGGAGCTAGCATCACCAATTTTTTGCAAATGATCAGTTATCTGAAAAATATCGGATTTTGTTTATTTTTATCCTAACTGTATTTTCTTAGATTTTATAGAGAAAAAGCTTTAAAAAATCTTCTTCTCCAAAACTGTTCAGCCAAATTGTCCAATATTTCACAGAATTGTTCCCTGGAACCGTCTCTCTCAAGTTCGTTCGAATGGTTTGAGTTTGGTGATTTTTGGCAGAGTTACAGGAGGTTGAACTTAGTCATCTGTCCAAAAAATGCATATCAAACTTAAAATCTGAGAAACGGCTTGAGTTATCATCACCAAATTTATGCCAATGTCTGTCACATGAGTCATATCAGAAATTTAGGTGTTTGTGAAGCTACCTTCATATGATATGTTTTTTATGAGCAAAAATGTAATTTTGGATTCTTCAAGCTTTTTCACTGTTTTTTATGTAACTGTTAAGCTGACTGGTTTAAACTTTAGGGTTCTGTCAGTTTAACAAGAATAAATTGTGTAAATGCAGCTTTAAAAATGCTGTGTATTCAATTGAAGAATGCATTCAGACTTGATTTGAAGAGAGCGGACTTAAAATATAACCAGACAGTGCAATGCATATGAAAGTGAAGGTTAAAATTTTGCACATTTATACATCTTGGACAGTTTTTTCATTATTGAAACAGGTGGCACCACCAACATAACCGTTTACACCCCAGACATCCATGCAAATATCCCAGGACTGGTTGGACATATCAGCCTGAAATTTTGCATGTGTATAAGTCTGGCAAAGCTCTTTATTGTATCCAAAACTGGTGGCCCATCTGCAACCATTTTCACACAAAGTCCATCTGTTTGTCTGCCTTAGGATAAAACGGTCTATATCTCTGCAGTTTTTGGACTTATTAACCTGAATTTTTGCACGTTTATACATCTTGGAAGGGTTTTTTTAGTTTATGTGACAGGTGGTGCCACCTGCATATACGTTTACACTGCAGACATTCAGGGTGATATATATGTTGCGTGAACTTGAAAAGTAATGGTCCAGCATGGAAGCAGTATACTTTGTTTATATTCCATTTCACAGGTTTGCATTAGGCCTGTAGGCCTTGTTTTATAAGGGATTAGGTTTAAATTGACATTTTTGAATACCATATGACACACTCTCTGAGAACCAATTATTCCTTTTTTGTCCAAAAGTCTCTAGGATATTTGAATACTTGCCCTGAACCTTTGCAGTTCTTAAATAGAGAGATCATCAGACCTGGGGTCAGTTCAAATTTTCCAAATCCAATTCAGTTCCAATTCATGAACATTTATTAAACTTCACTTCCAATTCAAGTCCATGTGCTGTAGAAAAATAATCAGTTAAAATTCTGTTTTAATAATTTTCTATTCAAATTAAATTCAGTTGCAATTAAAAAAATTGAAGTACAAAAGTGCCTTTTGGATGTGATTTGATATGCTGCTCATGTGTCATATGTTCCTCTGGTTGATCATAATGGAATCTGTAGGTGAACTCCATGGAAAATTTCTGTGCTGGTGATCATAAGGTTTTTCCTTACTGCAGATGCTGTTGTTACAAGGCAGATGCCAAAGAATGGTTGTGAGGGGCAAGATGAAGATGATGAGAAGTTAGACCAATTGGCCGCAGGTATGTTATATGTTTCTGTGTAGGAAAAATTACTTCAGTCCATCACACCTCAGAAGTGTAATTCTCAACCAGCAGAAGAGACACATGCTTTTGGTTATATTACAGTACAAAAATTCACTAAAAAAAAGATTATTTATTGCATTTACAAGAAATCCTTGCCTAATTTCATGTATTAGTTACTGCTATACAAGATGATAATTTTGTTTTCTGAAATGAGATGGGATAAGGCTTATGTTGAACCCTGAAATACTTTTGAAAGCCCATTCATCCCTTTCCTGTGATTGTTAATTCTATCAAGTTTCTTAAAAAAGACATTTCAAAGATGCACTGTGTTATTTTAAGCTGCCAGTCCAGGGATAATGTAGGGTTTGAAATTTGTGTGAAAAATAGCAATGACATGCTTATGATTTTGCAAGGTTATAGCTCCTCATACGTTCATCATATTTATTTGTTTTAATACTGACCTGTTTCCAGGTGAGGATAACAACAGTGCCGGGCCAGGGAAGAGGAGGTTCCACATGATGAGCGACTGTGTGACAAGGACAATCCTGCAGTATTCGTGAGAAGGATACTGGAATGTGCAACAGATAAGAAAGGGGAAAAAAAGAAGCACAGCCGTGTTTTCAACAAATACCACAAATGCCCATTCGGTCCGAAAAAGTTTTTAAACTTTGCTCAACATGTCACTGGGAAAGAACATGAGAATGAACCAGAAATAAAAGAAATTTATGCTTTCAATCAGAAAAACAAAGAAGAAGCTGCCAAAAGAAAGAAAGAAATTGAGCTACTTCAATTCAGAGCTTCTCATGAAGAAAACTGTAAAGTGATCAGAAGAGGAAGGGGAGAAATTGTTTTGGCTAGATGGGCCAAAGAAGAAGAAGAAAGATTCAGCATAAGTTAATACGGCCCCTGTGCCACATGTTGTGGCTGGTTTAAATTGAATGCCATGTCCAGGCATCAGCACAAGTGTCCTGGGAAGAAAAAGAATGAAGCAATGAAAAGCAAGGGTGTTTTGTTGGCCGAGTCTTTAATGCTTTCCCTTTGAGTGAACGACATAGCATCCAGTGTGATGAAAAAAGAAGTAAAGCTCATTGAACAAAAAGCCAGAACTTCCCTTACCAGGAAGGAACAGTGAGGACTCCCATCTAACTTTTGATAATAATTAAGGCAAAAAGATTGTTTCTCATGCTCTTTTTTTCGGAAAAATTATGCAGGCGGGTGGCTTTTTATTTTTATTTTTTTACCGTGAAAATAGCATAAAATATTTTTTCTCATGCACTGGCACAGAAATGACAACAAATGGTTAAGATATAAGATAGTAAATGATGTATACATCAAATAAGTCTAATGTCAGAAAGGATCCTCGAAATATGTTAATTTTTATTTCTTTTACACGTAATATTAACATGCACACCAGATTTTATAGAACTGCAGGTGTCTGAACTTGTGTCAGGGTGAATCTTTGAACAAGTGGGCCCATGTGAAATAATGGATTATAGACAGTTTAAACTAGTAATACTTCAGCACATATACATAGGTCATTTTAAAGCAGAGTTTTAGATGTTTCCATTGTTTAAACTAGTTATACCTCCGGCACATATATTGGTCATTTTAAAGCAGAGTTTAAGCTGTTTCCATGACATTCAGTAGTTAAACATCTTTGATGGAACAGTACGGTATATTTTATTAGTTCTGTAACACATCTGAATTTCTCATAGTAATGGCTTGCTACTTATTTAACATCTGTCAGGAATAAAAATGGTCCATGATTTTTTTAAATGTATGTATTGAGTACTGGTATGGTTCTCTGTATTTGTTTCATAATTTAACAACTTAATATTGCTGTTGCCTAGTGGCTTCTTCCATGTAAGCTGTATGTATGTAGTCCAAAGCAGTAGTACAAGGGCATTTACTATCATTGTTAAACACAACTGTTTACATTTAAAAAAACAGGCATGGTTTTCTGTAATTTAGCATTTTCTCAGGAATAACTCTTTTGTGATAGATATCATTTGTTAACAGAATCTGGATTGCTTATAGTACCAATTTCTGACATGGTGCTTTGTATTTTGTAACTAATTATCAAACTGTTTTATCAACTAAATATTCTTCAAGGAAAAGGTAGAGCAAATCCATATAGTAGAAGTAGTTTGTAGACAATTAGAATCAGTTTAACATTGGCATTTTGTTTCACTACAAAGTGAAATGAGCTGTTGAATTATAAGTTCTGTATTTCGATTTCATGTTACATGCTGTTTTACAATTTAAAATTAGGTGAGTAAATGTAAGCATGTTACAGCCAGTTTTTCAGTTTGTTTTCCAAATCAAAACTGTTACTGCATTTTGCTGTGTTCAAGAGTTTAAGATGATATTTTTAAGGAAGAGAAATATTTTGTCAGTTTTGTGAGTGGCTAGTCTGCTGCGACTGAATTAGACACAGTGCTGCCTTTGTAATTCCATACTGAAAGAATAGTTTTCAAAAAAAAATTTAGGGTTTGCACAATTGTTATATTGAATAAGCCTTTTTATTTTGTAATGTAATTACTTTAATGATAATCTAGGCATTTGTGACATGTAAAGCTTAATGAGACATTTAGTCTGTGATGCTTGTGTCTTGTCCTGGTATATTGTGAAATCCGTATAACCTTACAGAAAAGTTAAGATTTCATAAAACATGTTTGTGCAACTTTGAAACATTAGGACTTGAAACAGGAAAATATGAGTTAAAAGTTGGGACAAAATGGTGCTTCAAGCAATTTCCCGTTTCAAGCTGAAACAGGTTACCGTTTTTTTAGCTCAGCTGACTATAAGTCATCTGAGCTATAGTCGTGGTCCATTGTCCGTCGTCCATCCGTCTGTCCGTCGTGCCGTCCGTCCATAGATGTGGCACGTTTTGAAACCGTAAGACCTAGGAATAAAAAATTCAGCATAATGTTGGATGTCCCTAAAATCTCCTACCAAGCTGAAAACTGGGTCTTTTCAACTTTGTTCCTTTGAGAAATTATGGAAAAACCTCAATTTTTTATTAAAAACCAATCTTGACACTGCAAGACTGCCTAATATCAAAACCACTCATCTGGTTTTCCTCATATTTACCCTAAATATTCCTCCATATAGTTCCTATGTACATGCCAGAAATTAAGTCTGTTTAGTATAAATTCTTTAAGTTATGGGCCCGAACATAATGGACTTAGTAAAAGAATCAGGAAAAATATTTACTCACTTAACATGAAAAATTTTGAAACCAGAGTCTATTTTCATAAATATATAACTATGTTTAATTAAGATTCAATTGTTTACCCAAAGTTTAATCTGAATTTTGTTAATTTTTTAAGTTATTAGCATAAAAATGAAATCAGTACCTTAAATTTTGCCCTACTTTGACCATGGCAGGTTTTTTTCCTGTAAGTACCATTGATTTAATTTTCACAGCATGTAAACATAAATATTTAATTTGTTTAAACCTGAAATTCTAAAATAAAAGCTTGAAAATTAAGCTAGTTATTGATTTTTTTCTTGAGGCTCTATTGTAGTCATTTGCTTTTTACAGATTACAGATGCAGGGTCCCACTCCAGGTCACTGCAAGGAAGTCAGCTATGCCAGTGTTTCTGATTTGTAACAGTCACGGGGGAGATCCCCTGCTGTGACAGGTGTACAGTTATTCTCATATCACCACCCATATCACCCTCCCCCCCCCCGGCAAACCCACCCCACCAAGTGTTATGGAGTAATTGTTATTGTTTTCACTGCATCTCCTTAATTGTAATGCTGTTTCCACTCCAATATGCAAAAACTTTCCTTGAAAAGGTAATTCAAGGTATAATCCAGAAGATGCAATGTTGTGTAATGTAGCATTTTTAAAGAAATCAATTTTTTTTAAATGATTTTAACAAATATAATTGAACCCATCAGTATGCTTAACTTTATAAAATATGAAACACATTATGGATAAATAAAGATACAATAAAAAATGTGAAATCTAAATTAAGTATTATTTTTAGATATTTATAGTTTTGCAGATTTATTTTTGTGGCAAAAAATAAATAAACATTTGTATGCATGATGTGGTGTTATCTGACAAGATTGAGATTTATAATGATGCAATTGAGAATTATGAATCAACTTTTATATTCAGATATATGTTATATTGGCAATGTATAGAAATAAAAACTTATAATAAAAAATTGATATGATTTAAAATAATGAGGATCTAATACAAACACTTGTTAATTATTTTCCTGCCTCAGCAGAATTGGAGATCAGGCTTTGTTTGCCCTGTATGTGTATGCAGAAGTGTTGTTAATCCGACCATCTCCCCCGCCCCCCTGCTGCCCCTGCTGCCATTGATTCCTGCACACTGGGACATTAGTTTTTATTGCAAATGTGTAAAATTTATTTAATTAAACTAGATGTGTCGGAACGACATGAATGCCCCCACCTGGGGCAAATTAGAAACATTTGTAAAATTTGGAAAGGAGGTGTCGTATGGTCAAAAGTAGGTCAACTGAGACAAAACAAGAACTCGATTTGTAACAGGTCATTATCATGCAACACACCAAAAATCAGGCCCGTATCTGCAGCCACTGCGAAAAAAAGTCCATACATGTGCACCTTTTTATAAAATTTTCTATGTTAGAGCACCGTCAAACGGTCAAAAATAGGTCAACTTGGACAAAACGTGAACTGGATCTGTAACTGGTCTATATCAGCCCACACACCAAAAATCAGGCCAATATCTGCAGGTATTGTGAAGAAAAGTCTGTACAAGTGCATTTGTCATGAAAATATATATTTTACATGAAATTTTCTATGTTCAGGAGCCGTAAAACAGTCAAAGTAGGTCAACCGGGACGAAATGCGAACTCCATCTGTAACTGGTCAATATCTGCCGACACACCAAAAATGAGGCCAATATCTGTAGGCATTGCGAAAAAATATCCGTACATGTGTATCTGTCATGAAATTTCATATTTTTCATGAAATTTTTTAAGTTCAGGAGCCGTAAAACGGTCAAAAGTAGGTCAACTGGGACAAAACGCGAACTCTATCTGTAACTGGTCTATATCTGCCCACACACCAAAAATCAGGCCAATATCTGCAGGCATTGCGAAAAAAGTCCGTACATGTGTATTTGTCATGAAATTTCATATTTTTCATGAAATTTTCTATGTTTAGGAGCCGTAAAACAGTCAAAATAGGTCAACCAGGACGAAACGCGAACTCCATCTGTAACTGGTCTATATCTGCCCACACACCAAAAATCAGGCCAATATCTGAAGACATTGCGAAAAAAAGTCTGTACATGTGTATTTGTCATGAATATTTCTATTTTTCATGAAAATTTCTAAGTTTAGGAGCCGTAAAACGGTCAAAAGTAGGTCAACCGAACGAAACGCAAACTCGATCTGTAACTGGTCTATATCTGCCCACACACCAAAAATCAGGCCAATATCTGCAGGCACTCCGAAAAAAAGTCCGTACATGTGTATTTGTCATGAAATTTCATATTTTTCATGAAATTTTCTATGTTCAGGAGCCGTAAAACGGTAAAAAGTAGGTCAACCAGGACGAAATGCGAACTCCATCTGTAACTGGTCTATATCTGCCCACACACCAAAAATCAGGTCAATATCTGCAGGCATTGCGAAAAAAAGTCCGTACATGTGTATCTGTCATGAATATTTCTATTTTTCATGAAATTTTCTAAGTTTAGGAGCCGTAAAACGGTCAAAAATAGGTCAACCGGGACGAAACGCGAACTCGATCTGTAACTGGTCTATATCTGCCCACACACCAAAAATCAGGCCAATATCTGCAGGCATTGAGAAAAAAAGCCCGTACAACTGTTTGATTTCGGAAGGACGGAAGGACGGAAGGACGGACATGGGTAATACTATATGCCCCGGCCACTTTGTGGCAGGGGCATAAAAAATATTAGGATTAGAAAAAATTAAGATCTTATTGGACATATTCTTGCCTTTATATATTAATTATGAATTTTTTCCAATAAGCACTGTTGAAATTACTTTCATATGCTGTATGTGTTTGGAATTAAGCTATTTAAGACTGAAATTTGAAAGCAAATCATATATTCAGTCGTCTGTTATTGTAGATGTAAACTTTAAACAAATTCGGTATAATAAAAAATTAGGAAATAATTGAAACTTCATATATTATAAGCTTTGTTTGTTTACCAGTCTGTCTGTTCTTTTTTTAAGTATTAAGTTATTTCGAATGAACTCTTTTATCCTGTAAGCATTGTTGAATTAAGTGAAAATCCTATATAAATACACTATAATGATACAGATATATTGTAACTCCCACCATTTCACATCCCCCCCCCCCCCCCCTTCACCACCATCAAGTTCTTTCATCTGTGGACTGTGGACATTAGTTATATTTCAACTGTATACATTTCATAAAATAAAAAAATACATATATTTAATAATATATATTATAAAAAAAATAGATTCATATTTAATAATATATATATTAAAAAAAATAGATTCAATTGAACAAATGTGTAAACTACTGAAATGTCAACAGTTAATAAAAAAAGTCAACTAATGATCATGGTAATAGTACAGAACATTTGTTCACAAACTGCTCACATGCTTCAGTTTCAACATTAGGAAACACATGGTCAGGTCACAAGGTATTATCTGCAACAATTTCTTGCACATCAATATAAACCAATCATATAAAACAAAAAATGGTCCATATTACCTCTTCCTCTTACACTTTATCTCCATTTGATATTATTTTAGATTTTTACTTTCAAGGTCAACTTCAGCTGAGCACAGTGACCCATGGGTCCCTTGTTTTAAACAAGTCACAGAAGCTTGTTTCATGGTTATCCTGTTTTATGATTCATGTCTTTATGACACAGGTCTCAAGCTGAGACATGTAATAGATACATGTTCACTGAGACATGTTATGCATGTGAAACATGTTGCTAAACATGTTTCAACCTCCTCCTCCTTTAAACATGTTTCAAAATGAAACATAACAACTTGAAACATGTCCTATATTGAAACATGTCATATATTGAAATGCCAGAAGGAAGTAACACATGATTTAAAAGTTGGGACAAAATGGTGTTTTCATTTGAAACACTAAACATGTTTTCACTTTTTAGAGTGTAAGCAGCTAGATCTTCCAGAAATGCCAACAGACAGCCTTCGAGGACCTCGACAGAGTCATATGTGTTGCCAACGATATTCTCGTCTGTGGTGTAGGAGAAAATGACCAGGCTACCTTGAAAGGTCAATACTCCAAACTCCATTCTCTACTAAAGTGATGTAGAGATAAAGGAATACGTCTGAATAAACAAAAAACTAAAATCAGGACACCTGAGACAACTTTCTTAGGTCACAAGATAAAGAAAGAAGGCTTAAAAGCTGATCAAGACAAAGTGGAATCCATTGTGAAAATGAAAGCACCAACCAATGTGGTAGAAGTGCAGCATCTCAATGGGATGGTAAATTATACTGCAAGGTATGTGCATAAACTATCAGAGGTGATGGAGCCAATCAGGAGGCCGACATTGAAAGATGCTGACTGGAACTGGAGCTGTGAACAGGAAAGTGCATTTGTAAAAATAAAACAAATTGTCACATCCACATTGGTGCTAGCATACTATGATACGACAAAACCGTTAGTCATACCATGTGATGCAAGCAAAAACGGACTTGGCTCTGTTGTGATGCAAGATGGCAAACCAGTATCATTCACTAGTCGCGCACTAACTCTGACAGAAGTCACTATACACAAATCGAGAAAGAAATGCTGGCCATAGTGTTTTCGCTTAGCAAGTTCCATCAGTACACATTCAGTCAACAAACTACAGTGATTACAGATCACAAACCGCTCACCTAAATTATAAAGAAGCCACTGGATCAAGCCCCTAGCTAGGAGACTACAGGGCAAGCTTGTTAAAGCACAAACATATGATATTAGTATTGAGTACAGACCAGGAACACAAATGTATATAGCTGATCTGCTATCAAGGTCCTTCCTGCCATCGAGTGAAGGTGCTGAGATCTTTGAAGCCATTAATATTGTCTCTTACCTGCCAATCTGTCAAGAGAGACTTGATAGGATTCGCGAAGCTACATTACTAGATGAAACATTAGTTACATTAACAGAAATTTTCCTGTGTGGTTGGCCAGACCATAGAAAAGCAGTGCCGTCTTCTGTAATGTCATTCTTCCACTGTTCAAGATGGTCTTATATTTAAAGGTGACCGTATCATTATTCCTCGAAACATGAGGTCAGAGATTAAACAGCAATACACTCATCTCACCAGAAAGTGAAGTCATGCATCAGAAGAGCCAGGGAATGTCGTGCATCAGAAGAGCCAGGGAATGTCGTGCATCAGAAGAGCCAGGAAATGTCGTGCATCAGAAGAGCCAGGGAATGTCGTGCATCAGAAGAGCCAGGGAATGTTGTGCATCAGAAGAGCCAGGGAATGTCATGCATCAGAAGAGCCAGGGAATGTCGTGCATCAGAAGAGCCAGGGAATGTCGTGCATCAGAAGAGCCAGGGAATGAGTTTTCTGGCTGGGCATGAGTGTTGAATTGAGAAAGTATATTTCAACATGGAAATATGCAACAAACACAAAGACTCCTATCAAAATGAAGTCATGAACTGACTGATCAACCATGGGAGAAAATTAGTGTTGATCTCATGGAATCATTGATTATTTTAGCAACTATTGGGAAGTTGATCAGCTTAAGAGCACTACCACAGCCACTTTCATAAAGAAACTAAAGAGCCACTTTGGTCGATTTGGCATACCATCAGTTTTCATTAGTGACAATGGACCTCAATTCAGTGAAACTGAATTAACAGAATTCTCAGAGCAATGGAATTTTGAACATTGTACTAGTAGTCTGGGACACCCAGATGCCAATGGCATTGCAGAGTCACTGCCAAGAAACTTCTTACTAAAGCTACTGAGAGTGGACAAGACCCGTACCTTGCTATTTTAGACTATCGCAAAACTCCAACACGGGACAATGAGACAAGTCCAGTACACCAGATGTATGTATATTTTTTTATTTTTGTTTTTCATATACCTACAGTAATTGGTCAATAGAGAATCATAGTCACTGCCAGTCCCATTTTGACCTTGTTGACATTTTCCTGTTGGCTCGCTAGATTTTGGGTAAATTTGCATGGATCCATGTATAAACGACTACCCCCCCCCCCCCCCCCAACTTGGAGAAAATTTTTGCTGATAATTTCTTGACTTAACTTAGAAACTCACATAAAAGTCGAGAAATTTTGACCCTGAAAAAAAATGTAACGTTGCCGGTAGACGTATGTGCGGATAAGAGTCCAAGAGCAAAAATTTGTGACTTGAATGTCCGACCAACCCCTCGATGTCATGCATCGATCTGTCACTGACGATGTTGATTCCTGTGAAATCTAGGTATGTTTTTAGTTATTATTTATCATTAAAAATATTTACCTGTATTTTATTTGTTATTAAATTTCATTTTATATTATTTATAATTGTCTTCCATTAAAGAATTTGAAAGTCCATCATTTTTTATTCTGTTAACGCCTTTAATCCCAATATAATACAAATGCCAACCCGTCAATGTTATGCCAAACCCCTTCCTCCTCATTCTACTGTAAATTCTAGATATTCGTACTTAAAAATAAATAAAATAATGGAGGAGTATTTTGAATCTGAATATCCAACATCGAACATCAAATACGCTATGAACTTCAGTCACGTGCTCTAGAAAACAATGTTCATACGTGGTCACCTTCTTCAATAACTGGGTGTGTTATGGCTGTCCAACTTAGTTAATATATTTGTGCTCCAGTAATATCATTAAGGTGACAATATAAAAGCATTAAGTAAATAATTACAATGTTCTTCCATTGTTGGAAATGGTTTTGTTTGTCAACTCCAACTGAATAAATCATGATCACTGGTTACAGTTGTTCATTGACAACCCTAGCAGAAGTGTGTGATACAACGTTAAATACCGCAATGAATACGTGTCTGCACGAAATGCCATGTTGTCACGATTCGAAATAAGTATAATTAATTTGAAATAATATATATGAAAATTGAGTTGTGTCTAAGATTTCTTCAACGAATGTTAACAGCGTGTCCCGCTCATCAATGTAAACAAGATATGAACTTAATTTGTGCATGTGTTTCACAGCCCTTGCGCAAAGCATGCTGGGAACTTGCACAAAGCATGCTTGGAACTTAGCTATAAGCCATGCAGTAGCACGAATACCAATATTAAAACAAGGCTGACCGTATTTACCATGTAATTTGTACCCGAAACCAGTGAATGCGGAAGTTATCAGCTGGCTTTCACTTAGACGTACACAGAGACTCATTTATAGCATGCGCTTACAAGACAACCAGTAGCGCGTGATAATAATAAGTATGGAGCGGGCTTTTATCACCTGATAAGCCATGCAGAGTTTGATAGGTTAGTGGTATTAGGCTACCTCATGAAATGAATATTTTAAAGGTCAAAAAAGTTCAAGACAAGGAACGGTTTCCAACTGGAGCTTTCTCAATGTATACAACTTGAATGTGGTTTACATTTTTAAAGTATAGAAAAGAGTTCAGATCGATCATGAAGAATGAAAAAGAATCACGAGGCTGTATGTAAACTTATTTATTTTGTTATTTATATTGTTAATGTAATTCAACATCAGGTACCATGACAAACCTTAATCAGACATGGCGGCCATTTGGATTTGGATTCAGATACATGATTTGCTTTTCCACCGGTCAAAAATTAGATGAATCTTTTTTGTCTTATTAAACATTTATTCTTGACAAATCCTAGATTTATTCATGTTTGTCTCTTCATTCTGTTCATCTGCAAAGATAAAATGAATGTCATATTAACAGATTTTTTAAGCATTTGTGTACAACCTTAAACAGCGAGGCCTGTACTCACCTGTAAGATTTCTCCTAGACGGAGATGGTAAAAAAAATTGTTACCTTATTTTTCACCCTAAAAATCACACTTGTCTTATATGCGATAGACTAATGTGCAAGTTTTTATGGTGTATGCACTTTTTTACGGTAATAGTACTATATTAATCAATAGGATGTACCTGATACTCGGACAAATATGATACATTTTGTAGTAAGTGACCTGTGTATATGAATGGCTTTGTTTTGCTTTATTAGGGCTGCCCTTCAAACATGCTTATTGGCCAGAATGTGAGACATGTTGTCCTCTGTGGTGAATGCAGTTAGCCCCAATGCGTTAACTCTGAAGAGAAGTTGAGCCCCAGACAGTCAAGTAGCTTGAGACAGCTTTTCAACTCATACGAACTAGTATATCAGTGGGAGCATCATCCTGCCTGAAAGTATGTTAATTAAACTCCTAAGTGTTTCCCCCCTTAAGCTGAAGTTGTCATATGAAATATTCTGAATGACAAGTTCACTGAATTTATTACTATAATGTTTATTCTAGCAGACAATCATGATCTCTTGTTAAACATGATCTTTTGTTGATATGTTTGCACATCATCCACTGGAGGGCAAGGTTTTTCGGACGCTTATGGATTTGCTGCATCAGCCCAGTAGACTGGGCTTACTACACTTCTGACTTGTCCTCCATGCATGTTTGTACCCACTGTGGTGGAGACCGTGGAACTGTAGATAAAGAGCTCAAAAAGCAGTTTAAGACAGTTTGGTCAATGTGTGACACCTGCCTTTCAGAAGGACACCAGCCCTTGAAAAGGAACCACTTGTTGGCAAACAGTAATAAAAGAAAAGTTTGATTGGCCAATAAGGTTAAAAGCAGTGTGCTTTTGTATATCTTTAAATAAAATAAATCTTCATTTTCAAATATGTCTCTTTATTTCATGAATATGATAACATTATCAGACACAGAAAACATTGATTGGACACCGATAAAAACACATGAAAAAAAAATCCTACCTTCCTTGTGAATTTTTTGGGCGAGTGAAACCCCCAACAGAATTTTTTAAAGACTGGCCTTATGTAACATCAGTACCCAGTTCAGAAAGCACTTCAAGTTTGTGTTCAGTACCAAATATAGTGATACAGAGATACTGTATTTTCTACAGAAAGCAGTGAGTGATCACATCAGAAAATGGTTAGTTGATGACATTATCATTCTGGCTGATAAATTTGTCCTATCCGTGAATGGCTGCATTTGGAAGGGTGAATTTGTGGACTTGGCAACCATGGCAACAATTATGTCAAAGGACAACATGGCTTCTGAGGAAGAGAAGAAAGCACCAAAGGGTAAGGGTCCACTCATAATGTTTCATGAGTTGACTTCATCCTTCCACTCCTATAAGGAGGTGTACACCTCCAAGTCAGAAATAGCTGTGGAAGCCTCGCTGATTTGAACATACTTGGGAGCTAATCAATACCTTTATGACAAAGGTTACCAGTGGGGACGGTATGACATCGCACTCGTAAGCTGAATAAGAGATACACATCTCTGGTTGGATGCAATTTCATCCAGAGATGGCCTCTTCATGAAAAGCCCTACCTCTAAGGCCTTTCGCAGCAATGCCTCCTGCTGGGCCTTCAACAGGGATAGGGTGTGTCTTAAAAACCCATTCCCTTTTCAACAAGTATGCTTCTATTGTGGATCCGGCAATATGGTGCAGGGTCAAGTCAAATATCACATCTCAAACAGAGAGACAGTTACAGCGCAAAGACTCAGGCCCTGCACATCGGCAAGTGCAGCTTTAACAAGATCTGCAGGGCCACAGCAGTCTACCAAGCCCAGTGGACATGTCCTGCCTAAACAGTTTATTGCTGAAACGTGTGGCCCGTAGGTCACAACGGTTAGTCGTTTCTGTGGTTGTCAGTCTTCAGGATAGATTTGGTTGAGACCGCACATGGCTGCATGGGCTGAAGGTTCACTCTTGTCGAGTGGATTGTAACTAATAGTCGAAGTGATGGTACACAGGCCTGCACGCGAATGTAGCCCAGCTGGCAAGGGACTGTGGCCAGATAATGGGGATGGCTGATCAGAAAATCACAGGCCTCCAGAGGACGCCAAACACTTTTACCACTTTAAGAACCACTTTCAGCCTAATTTAAGATTTTTACAACTTTAACCACTACACACTTTCACTATAAATAATAAATACATTTACTGTGAAAACAGCCACTATTTCTACTGTTCAAGCTACAGCCACTAGAACTAGTTACAGCCAGTGTATTGCTTACTCACCACTACCAGTTATATCTGTTGCTGAGAATATTTGTGTTGGATGTCCACTCATCATGATGGTTTTATGGCAACAGTATCAGTTAATCATGTGCACATATATTATACTTACTTTGGTGGAACTGACTGTGTTTACCGAATAAAAGTAACAGGTATTTATGACTTGAGTGGTGACTGATGTTGAAGTATTCAGCCCCATTCCCACACACCGCTATGGACTAGAGGTTTACACATCGTTACCCTTTTGAGATATGATAAAAATTACTACAAGTTTAGTCTGGTTTCTCAATTGGCAGCTGTGTCACGCCACAGTATAGCAGTCACAAAAATCACAATTAAGCTATGTCCATACCCAGCAATGTGATAAAAAATAAAGAAAAGAATTATCAATGGGCCGTACAGCTGGCCCTTCAAGCAAACCCCCTTTTTCTAAATTTGTCTCATCTCCCCTGGGGACGGTCAGTTTAGTCTAATTCATGACCTGTCATTCCCTGAAGATAATTCAGTAAAAGCCAGTATACCACTTGTTTGTGCAGTTGTGTCTTATGCCCGGGTTGAGGATGCAATGTGGTTGCATTGTGGTTGATATAAACTTTCGGTCGGTCAGCAATTTTGCTAAGACTGGTGTGGAGGCTGCTTTCTGGCTTCTTCCTGTCACTCCTTCAGATTACCACAAACTGGATTTTACTTGGTGTGTTAAATTTTACTATATTAATGTTTGCCTGTGGAGTATGCTTCTTCCTGCCAACTTTTTGAACAAGGCTATAGGCAAGCAAAGCTAGACAGTTGTGTGAACACGCTGCATTTTAAGAAGAAATCACATATGGCAAAGAAGCTGCTCAAAAAGACATCAAAAGTCAAATAACACTTGACAAAGCAAATGAACAGCACATTTTTGTCTTCAGCTCTGGATCACTAGCCAAAAATCTCCATCATAAATGAGTAGGGAAACTACAGTTTTAAGACATCTTCATTTGACATAAAAAATGTTAGAGATATGAAAGACACAATGACATAGGTTTAAATTTAATGTTAATGAACAGTGTTTGCCTTTACCTAATCTAAATAACTACTAATATGTAAGGTCAGTTCTGCAGGTAATTCTTCATTTAGTACAGCTTTGGAGTTTTCATCATACAAACTATCAAGTTCATATCGCATTATTCATGTTTTGATGACTTTTTGTTCGTAGGGACTTCTCTTTTGGAATGTAAACAAATGTTAGACTCCTTTATATCCATGTGCACTAGCATCAAGGTACCAATTGTGCAAGCAAAAACAGAGAACCAAGCCCAGGTTTAACCTTTCTTGGCATTGCATTTTGTGTTGCAGCAATTAATGTACAAAACCACTCTAGAACAAATTAGCAAAGGCCAAAACTCATATTCAATTGCTGTTCATCACTGTTGGGAAGGGACAAGGTAACATTAAGAGAACTGCAATCAATTTTTGGTTTCCTGAATTTTGCCTGTTCTGTCATTGTTCCTGGTAGGGTCTTCTCAGACATCTCATTGATTAGATCTGATCGGAAGGGACAAGATAACATCAATGTGACCATGTATTTACCTAAATAGAGTCAGCAGTTGATAAATTAGTCAAAGTTAAGTTAAATGATTTAGAGACACCGAGAGGTGCTGCCCTTTAACAACAATTTAATAGATTAATCTAAGTAGGGCTTTTGGCCCAGGCATGCGCAGTAAGGTTCTTCATCAGACAAGTTCAGCGAGTATCTATTTTGACCAGTTTTGGGGCTGTTTTTGTTGTCTTGGAGTCTTATGATGGTTACCGGAGTGAAGTGGCTTTGATGTTTGAGCCATAGGTGTCAACCACCTTTTGCAACCACCTTTCTTGACCACCTGTTTTGTATGACCACCCTCTGTATTAAACCACATTGTTCGCAACAACCTTGGTTACGACTACATTGGCTCGTGATGATGCCTGTATTGCCAACTAAAAAAGAATATTAAGGACACACAAGAGAAGCAAATGTGTTTGTGGTTTGTGGAGCCCCCCACTCCTTACATCTGGTGGCAGCAGTGGGATTAGCTGTTGTGGCGATGTGGAGATGGACAGGTGTGCTTGCTGTGAGGTTTGGTTTACCACTGTGACAGTGACAGAAAGGTGGTTGGCAGGTGAAGCCATACTGGTTGATGGGATTAGAGGTCAACAAACTAAGTGATGTGTCCAGTTGTGGCACTGGACGAAGAGACTGCCATTAGCCAACGGAATTCGTCTGGAATCGTGTTCCAAATGTGTGATCCTGTGATGTGTGCTCCTGTGATATGTGATCCTGCACTGAAATTGCTGCAGTGTTCAAAGACATTGCTGAGGCAGCAGACGGTTTTGAAGAATTTTTTCTTGCGGATGTTACTGCAGTGCCCATGATGTTAGCAGATAGACTGGGATTGCTCTACTGTTAGCCTACTGTGTGGCGAAGGAATGGTTCTTCAGGTATTTTGTACGGAACAGTGGCGGTTGTTGAACTATGGACTTTGTGCTTGTTAATACTTGATGTTACATTATGGCCATGAAATGTTTATTAATATGTGCAGTTTGATTTTGATCATAGGTGCAGATAATGTTTGTTATGTATCAGCCTGTGATAACAGCCGGTTTTCAATGAACAGGTATTGCATTAACTGTATCTATGTGTGGACCATCCTGGGTATTCTGGGTAGGGTTTTGTTTGAGATACGATTTGGACATTGTTATAGATGTACGTGTTATAACCTGTTGAGGCATTCTTAGTTGATGTCCACGGATGGCCTTGGATACAAACTACTGCAAGAGTATCTTTAATGATTTTTGCGTAATTTGATATTCACTGGCCAGGTTGAGTTATTTGCATGTATTTGTGAGTATTTCACAAGTATTTCACACGGTTACCTGTTTGGTCCGTGAGGTCACAGGTGGGGTGACCATATAGTCTGTTTATTATATACGTATAGACATCATGTTCCACTACCATGTAAGCAGTCATTGTGTTCTAGTGGAGGAATACAGATAAGGTTTGATGTCACACAGCCTCCATTTTCATATACTGATATACATATGTTTACATGAGTTTCACTTTGGTGTGATAGGAGTGAGTAATATAAGTGGCAGCACCTAGCTTGTCACATGGTGTTGATGCCATTGTGGTTGATAAAGTCTTATTTAGCAGACACTGGTTCTGCTGGTTTAGATCTTTTAGGTCTAGCGGTTAATTGGTCTGGTTGTGGTCCTATTAGGGTCTGTCCAGTACTGTTGTTAGATTGACACTGTTCGATCTGTGGTTTTGCTGTTGCTTTATTAGGGTTGAGACATGGGGAACCAGCAAGAGGTGGATCAATTGTGCGAACTGATAACCAGCTTACAGGAGTGGCTCAGCGTAGTTGAGGGAGCAGCCAGGGAAGCAACACCTCCTCAAGTACAACAGCCGGCTCCAGTCAGAGAGGTCTACACACAAAGGATGTTGTCAGATTGGGTTCTGGAGGCCAGGGGTGCTCTTCTTAGTCAGGGTCTGAAAGGGCAGGAGGCGGTAGACCTGCTTATGGCTAATCTCAAGGGACAAGCTAAAGCGGAGGTTAAGTGTGAAGTGGTAACCTAAACAGAGCAACTGTTTGAATTGTTGGAGAGCACGTTTGGCGAAATTCGCTCTCCTGAACAGCTGCTTGACGTCTTTTACCATTGGAGGCAAGAGCCAAAGGAGACTTTGCGCAAATTTTCCCTAGCTTTGATGACCTTGATAAAAAGAGTAATTAGTAAGGATAAGAACTGGGTGACTGATAAAGATGGAATGCTGAAAACACGGTTTGCGGAGAATGTGGGTGACCCTAACTTGCGCCGTGACCTAAAGAAACTTGTACGTCTGAATAGAGACATGTCATATAATGACTCTGTGCAGAGGCTTTTGCAATAGCTGAAGGAGAGGAGTCGCAGAGAAATGGCAGGCTGACTTCACCCCATGTAGTGGCAGTGATGGATGAGACTGGCAGTGAGAGTACCCTAGCACAGGAGGTCAAAGAACTGCGTAAAGACCTGGGCAGGCTCCAATCATAGTTAAGATAGAGCCAGAAGCAACAGTAAGAACTCACCCTGGAAAATGAGCGATTAAAGCGAGGGAGTGGAGTTGCTTCCTCAGGACGGGGTCAATTAGTATGCTTTCATTGTCAGGAGCTTGGACATATACGGAGAAATTGTCCAAAATGCAAAGCTGAGCCACAGACACAGCAAACAGGGAATACTGATGGAACTGTAGATTCGTCAGGGGCTGTTGCACATGAACACATGGGGGACGAACTTATGTCTCGAACAATTGGTGGCAGGCCAGTGGTGTTTGCAGAGATTGGAGGTCACCAGGTAAACTGTTAAGTTGACACAGGCTCGCAAGTCATCGCATATGTCAGTAGAGGCCTTAGGGGTACAGAGAGAAATCCTAGCCAGCACAGCTCCAAGCACCTGGAATTTGTGGCGTTAAGTGATCAGTTCAGAGATTACCTCCAATATGGAAAGTTCACCATATTGATTGACAGTAATCAACTAACTTATTTGAAGAAACAAACAAAATTCACCACTACAGAGCAAGGATGGGCATTAATGCTTGCTGTGTTTGATTTTGATATGGTGTACCCCTCTGGCAAAGTGACATTAATGCTGATGCATTGTCATGTCAGGATAGAAGGTCATGGGACGCTGAGGAGGTTCACCAGACACTCTGTCAGGTACCGGTTACTACGGAAGTTCCACCAGGCATACATGCTGCACTCCAGGACCACAAGTAATTCCTACAGCTAAATTACAAGTCAATTGCGATAATAGTGCAACAAGCTTACCAACATTGTCTCTTGAGGCATTTGGGAAACTACAGGCCAATGACCCAGACATTAGGGAATTCTTACATTACTAGGAGAAGGGCGAGAAACCTGCTTTTCATGTTCAGATATACCAGACTGCTGTACAGCAGCTGTTTCATCAGTGGCCGAGGATGAACCAGATGAAGGGGGTTCTTTACCGAAAGGTCATTGATCCATTGTTGGGAGAACTGAGACAAATTGTGCTACCAAAGTCCCTGCAAGACAATGCTTTGAAAAGTCTACACGATAGACATGGCCACCAAGGAGCAGAGCGCACTGAGCTAATGCTAGGATCAAAGTATTATTGGCCAAGGATGGCAGTGGATGTGCGGAGTTATATCGACAATTGTGACAGATACAAGCTGTCCAGGCTTCAGAAAGTGCATCCACCTTTGGGATCCATATTAGCCAGTAGGCCTCTAGAAATGTGTGTATTGATTTCATCCTGTTAGAAAGGGCTACAGACAGACGAGAGAAAATTTTGGTACTTACAGAAGTGTTTACCAAATGGGTGGTGGCGGTACCGACCAGAGACTAGAAGCGTCAATGGTTGCGGATGTTCCAGTAAGAGAATGGTTTCAACGGTGTGAAGTGGTCACACACTACAAGGTACAATCCCATGGGGAACGGACAGACCGAACCTTTCAACCGTACCATGCATGATTTGCTGAGGTCCATTCCCCCAGGGCGGAAGAATAAGTGGCCGGAATACCTAGTGTTCTCTAATAATGTGACCCCAAGCAGCTCCACGGGGTATTCCCATTCTACATGCTCTATGGACGAGATCCGAGGCTGCCATCTGACTTAGGGCTTGCCATTTGTCTGGACCCAAAGGGAGAGAGGGAGTTGACTCCAACCAACTGGGTTGAGCTCCATCAAAGGAAACTCCAAGAGTCATAAGACTTTTTGAAGGAGAAGTTGAACCACGCTGCTGATAAGAATTTGATAAAAAGGCCACTGAGGTGCCTTTGTCAGTAGGTTCTAGAGTTTACCTGAGACAATATCCAGCTGGCTGAGTTAAGATCCAGGACAGTTTCAGATCCATGGTCTACAAAAGTTATATGAAAGAAAGATGACATTTATCAGATTGAGCCAGCTGTTGGGATGGGTGAGCAAATGTGGGTGAGTCGTCGACAGATAACGCTCTGTCCCACACCGTGGGAACTGTTCAACTTCCAGAATGGCCAGAGGAACAACAGGAGGTTAGACTCATCAGAGCCAGTCATAGAAACTTAACCAGTAGTCCTGGGAGATGTTATGCCGGATGAGCTGTGCTGTGAGACACAACCAGAGACTTTGCCGGTGCGCAGAACCGACAGAACTACAGCTGGTTACCATTCCAATCCATATCATCTACCCAGGTCTGCAGTTTCAACCCAGATGAGCAAAGCATGCCATAGCGTTCATTGTGCAAAAGGTTTCCTCCTTGGTGGAGAGACACTGGTTGACATTGGTAAATTTAGTGATGATTTAAAAGATTAATCTGAGTAGCGCTTTTGCCCCAAGCATATGAAGTGAGGTTGTTCGTCAGAAAAGTTCTGCAGGTATTTTGCAGTAGGGGCAGTTGGCTGAGTTCTCACAGTTTGACCAGTTTTGGGACCATTTTTGTTGTCTGGGAGTCTTATGATGGTTAACGGAGTGAAGTGGCTTTGATGTTTAAGCCATAGGTGTCAACTTTTGCAACAACCTTTCTCGACCTCCTGTCATGTACGACCACCCTCGGTATTAAACCACATTGTTCACAACAACCTTGGTTATGTGTACATTGGCTCGTGATGATGCCTGCATTGCCAACTAAAATAGAGTATTAAAGAAACTCGAGAGCAGCAAATGTGTTTGTGGTTTCCTTAGGGAGCCCCCGACTCCTTACATAAAGAGAACTTCAAATAAATTGGTTTACTGAATTTTGCCTGTTCTGTCATTGTTCCTGGTAGGGCCTTTCTGAGACGTCTCATTGATTAGACCAGTTGAGAAGGGTCAAGGTAACATTAAGAGAACTTCAATACATTTTTGGTTTCCTGAATTTTGCCTGTTCTGTCATTGTTCCTGGTAGGGCCTTTCTCAGATGTCTCTTTTGATTAGACCTGTTGGGAAAGAACAAGGTAACATTAAGAGAACTTCAATACATTTTTGGTTTCCTGAATTTTGCCTGTTCTGTCATTGTTCCTGGTAGGGCCTTTCTCAGACATCTCATTGATCAGACCTGTTGGGAAGGGACAAGGTAACATTAAGAGAACTTCAATCAATTTTTGGTTTCCTGAATTTTGCCTGTTCTGTCATTGTTCCTGGTAGGGCCTTTCTCAGACATCTCACTGATCAGACCTGTTGGGAAGGGACAAGGTAACATTAAGAGAACTTCAATCAATGTTTGGTGTCCTGAATTTTGCCTGTTCTGTCATTGTTCCTGGTAGGGGTTTTTCTCAGAAGTCTCATTAATCAGACCTGTGGTATCATGAGCAATACATACCTATTAGTCAGAGCAGTTGGATCTGGGTCAGATCATCAAAACTTGATCTAAAGTATCATTCCCCCCCCCTTACCTCTCTGATATGATTCATGTTTGTGATATCCCAATAAAGAGTACTTCTTAACAATCTTCCCCATCTTTATTTCATTCTGAAAAGTCGAAAAATAACACTGTTATAAGCAGCTGAACAGCACCAGGCAAAGCCACTCCAATTTGGAGCTGGTCTAGCAACACTGGCCTGCAGAAAAATTGTGCTGTGAGGAAAAGGCCTTGATGGATTATTATGAATTTTAGAATAAATCAGAGGAGCAAACAAACTTTAGTGCGGCACTTGAACGGAAGTAAATTACCGGATAGCACAGGAGACACAATACTGCAAAGTCAATCACTTCTGGACCAAAAACTATGCAAGGTATGTCCGGACATACTTAGAAAAATAAAGATCATTCTCAAGATCAATCTGATACATATATCGTAAAATTAATAAAAAAAATAGCCCAATACTCCTATTCGAAGTGCCTCACCCTGGGCTGTTTTGATGCAAGCTCCGTAATCAAAATGCTTTGACAGCAATGATCAATGCTATCGTAATTGACTGTTTGTGGTCACATTATCTCAATATCGCTCTCCCATTGGCTGTTGTTTTCTGAGTGATGTTAAAAAATAGGGCACATGGGGTTGCACATGGTTTTGTTTACTTGTTTTAACTTCAATTTGTATGCAGTGAATGGCATTTTTTGTGAATTCTTGAATGAAATGAAAATTGTTTAATATCTGAATGGTTCTATAATGATCTTTCATGAAAATATCATGCTTTTTACCTGGATTATTGATTGTGATCATTTGTTTTTTGGGGGTAATTACATGTTTAATTTCTCTTTTAGCAAAGAAATTTTGCATGCAGTAAATGGCATTTTTTTGTGAATTTTTGAATGAAATGAAAATTGTCTAGTATCTGAATAGTTCTATAAAGATCTTTCCTGACAATATCATGCTGTTTACCTGGAGTATTGATTGAGATCATTTATTTTTAGGGGTTTAATTTCTCTTTCAGCAAAGAAATTTCTGTTGCCCTTAATTTTTCTTATATATCATATCAACATTTAATTACAAGTTTGGTATTACCTTTCCTGTCCCTGTTGCCATTTTGTTTTTTATGTGCTGCTTATAGTCTTGAATGGTGAACATGGCATAGGTCCAATAGTCCTCATATCACTGAATGAATAACTTTTTATATTTCAGATGTCTCAATCACATTACCCATACTGTGAAGATGCTGATGTGAAACAAGATGATCTTATGCTTCTTCTGAGTGCAGTATCTGCCATGCACCAGTTCCTGACATTCGAATATAACTGAATCAACAGTGACAAAGGGTTTTATCTATGAAATTCCAAAAGTTTGTAGTAGCAATAGTGGCTCATAGAAAGCTGCTAGGATATTATTGATGCTTTTTGGAAAGGACACAGCATCTTCTACTTTAACTGAATCTGTCTGGTGTAAGACGAATCCTGATTTTACTCAGCAGATGAACATTCCGGGCAGAAGAGTAAAAAAAATTCTTGATGAAAAGTTTGTGCTTCCTTCTTCAACTGTACCTAGTGCCACAGCCAGTGCAAGTGCTATTTCTGATGATTTCTCCTCACATCCACTTTCAGTTGAACCTTGTGACTGTGAGGGGTCCAGTACTTCTGATTACTTTCTTTTAGTTGGTGAAATAGGTGTCATGGGTATCATTTATACCATCCATTGCTGCCATCTAGTGACACTCCTATGTATTTATATGACATAGTTGGGTTAACTGAAACAACAGGAAGGCATCATTTATCTGGGTAATCAAGTGACTAGGTGGGCAAGATGTCACTGAATTGTCCGAGCTAGATATCTGGGAGGAATCTGATGTTTTGGGGAGCCATCCTCAGTCTGGCAATCATATGCTGATAGGAAAGGTTCAGGGGATACCAGACTTGGACTATAAGCTGTACAAGCCCAGTGTGTTCCAAGCTGATCTACACAGGGAGGGTTGTTGCTTTCCCAGGGGGTGTTTGACTTTTCGCCTTAACTGGAATTGCTGTCTCTCACTAATAAATGACTTCATCAAACCACACTGTCATCATTCTTCACTGGGGCCAGACAAAATAATTACAGATGTTCTTGAACCTAGTGGGGGGTTAGTTAATATGACATTTTATAACAAAGCAATGTTACTTCAGTACCATAGGTGTACCCAAAGTGAGTGTCACAACATCTGTGCAATTAAGACCCCTGTTAGTGCTAGTAAAACAAAATCTGATTATTTCAGGTATTATCACAAACCTAACAGTGAATGATTCCCAAGATGCAGTAGTCATCCGATTCCTAGAGCCAACATAAACCAATCGGATCTTCGGGGAATCTGGATCCAAGCCCATGGTGGAAGTGGTTTCCAGAGAGTTCATCTTCGCAGTGATCAAAGAGCGTCCACTACCAGTCACTGGCAGAGGGTCCATGCATCTCCCAGAATGGGCAGCACTGAATAAGTCATATGAGGCCTACAAGCTGCAGGTACACAGGGTGGTCCAATAGACATGTCCTCTGAACAATACCAAGAGCATGGTCCAGCGGACATTTTTGGACTATCCTGTATACTAGTAAGCAATAATTATGATAAATCTTTGATATTGCTCTATTGCTCTAAGTGACTTCTTTATTTTTCAGTTATGGTGATACCCTCTGGCAGAGGAGAACATTTTGAGCCCCAGATTCATTAACAGCAACTGACTGACTGGCAGGGCTTTGTTTACTAAGCAGGTGGTTCTGCATCCATGTGTTCAAGGAGTAGAAATAGGATACTTAAAGTGTCACTGACAGGCTATGATGTGTGAATAAACAAAAACATTGACATGCCAGACTAAGAAAAAGTGCTAAAACTGATATTTCAAGTGTAAAAATATTTTGGCCATTTATTGGCTGTTGAACCTATTGTAATTAGTGTTTGCATTGCTGTAGATGGTCATCTGCCATGCGTAAAATTTGGCATTTATATCTTTTAAAGCAGGTAAGACTTAGGACAGAGGCAAGCACAACATGAAATTGATAATTTTCTAGTATTTGGGGCTATTGGACCTATTTTGGTGAGTGTTACAAGTGCAATGTTTTCCTGTGGTTGGTTCTCCGTCATAGTAGACAAGGAGTAAAATTCTGGCAATTTATGATAACTCTGTTCCACAATTGCATTTTCTTTGCACTAATTTTGGAGGAGAAAATACTGAACAATTTTACCAATTTTCATATGAGGTGTAATCATAAAATTATGAAGAAAATACTGATATTTCACTCTTTTGACTTTTTATACATGTCATAATGATGGTCATAAATTTCTTATTGTTTTACTATTGAGAAAATTCCAAGATGTGTGACCCCTTCAAAATGTCATAACTCTGCACTCATCAGCCTGTGGCATTCAGTCCCCACCATGCTCTCATTTCTTGTTATTTGTCTTCAATGTTTTGCAGAGTGCTGTACATCATTAATTAACCCTTTGTTCATTCTGATTAATAAAATTTCTATTTTTCGGCCTAATTGGCCCTTTTCTCCTATTTGGTTTGCTGTTTTCAAGGAGTGTGTGAAGGTGTGGTGTGTGAGGATAAAGTGCATAAAAGAAAACAATGAATGTACAGTATCACAGAACTGATCATGGATGACCCAGGGAATGTTGGGATTGCAAGTGTTATTAGCGACTACAGGCAAGGTATTCGACAGGATTGTGATGACTACATACTGTCAAATTTGTCAACAGCATTCTGGTGACAACAAGAAGTTATTGTTGATTGTTTAATTGGTTATCAAAGGTTATAAATTAACTCTAATATATTAAAATAATTATAAATTCAAACATGTTCCATCAAAACAGGGTTTCAATTTACCATTACGTAGAGAATGTTCTTAGCTTTCAGAAAATGTATACTTAGAGGTCCAAAATGATGTATGTATATTGATTGTTCAAAGCAAATGTAAAACTGAGACTGTAATGTATGATATGTATAAAGCACACTGAACAGTGCTGCCACCTATTGACAGCCTGGAAACCTATTCTTAAATAAAGGCCCACAACGCATCATTCTCTCCAGAAATATGTCGTCTCTTTGTTGGCATCACATGGTGTCAGAAGTTGTGATTTTTTACCCATACAATGGCTGCAGTCCAGTTGAAACCTCCAAACCATCTTAGTTTTGATAGAAATATCTCCCAGAACTGGAAGGAGTTCAAGAGAAGTTTGACACTGTTCACAACACCGTGGCCTGAGCGACAAAGACAAAACTAGATGTGGCGGAACGACACGAATGCCCCCGCCTGGGGCAAATTAGAAACATTTGTAAAATTTTGAAAATTTTTTAAGTTCAGGAGGTGTCTTATGGTCAAAAGTAGGTCAACAAGGGCAAAATGCAAACTCAATCTGTAACGGGTCATTATCAAGCAACACACCAAAAATCATGCCAGTATATGCAGGCATTGTGAAAAAAAGTCCATACATGTGCATTTTCCTTAAAAATTTGTCTTTCATGAAATTTTCTATGTTTAGGAGCCGTAAAACAATCAAAAGTAGGTCAACCAGGATGAAACGCGAACTCCATCTGTAACTGTCATTATCTGCCCACACATAAAAAATCAGGGTGGTATCTGCAGGCATTGAGGAAAAAAAGTCAGTACATATGGATTTGTTATGAAAATTTCTATTTTTCATGAAACTTTCTATGTTCAGGAGCAGTCAAATGGTCAAAAGTAGGTGAACTGGGACAAAACAAGAACTCAATCTGTAACTTGTCATTATCTGCCTACACACCAAAAATCAGGCCCGTATCTGCAGGCACTGCGAAAAAAAGTCCATACATGTGCATTTTTTTATGAAATTTTCTATGTTAGAGCACCGTCAAATGGTCAAAAGTAGGTGAACTGGGACAAAACGTGAACTCGATCTTGAACTGGTCATTATCTGCCCACACACCAAAAATCAGGCCAATATCTGCAGGTATTGGGAAGAAAAGTCTGTACAAGTGTATTTGTCATGAAAATTTATATTTTACATGAAATTTTCTATGTTCAGGAGCCGTAAAACAATCAAAAGTAGGTCAACTGGGACGAAACGCGAACTCTATCTGTAACTGGTCAATATCTGCCTACACACCAAAAATCAGGCCAATATCTGCAGGCATTGCGAAAAAAAGTCCGTACATGTGTATTTGTCATGAAATTTCATATTTTTCATGAAATTTTTCTATGTTCAGGAGCCGTTAAAATGGTCAAAAGAAGGTCAACTGGGACGAAACGCGAACTTGATCTGTAACTGATCTATATCTGCCCATACACCAAAAATCAGGCCAATATATGCAGGCATTGCGAAAAAAAGTCCGTACAACTGTTTGATTTCGGAATGACGGAAGGACGGAAGGACGGAATGACGGACATGGGTAAAACTATATGCCCCGGCCACTTTGTGGCAGGGGCATAAAAACCCAAGTTTCTATGTTCCTGCAAGTGGCGGGCCTGGCCGCACAACAGGTATTTGACACGTTCAGTTTTGCCCACAATGAGAAGGACAAGATAGCCCTAGTTATCAGTAAGTTTGAGGCGTACTGTGAACCCAAAAAGAACATTACGTTTCATGCTTTCTATTCAATACTAGAATCCAGATGTCGTCAGAAACCTTCAGGGACTATCTAATTGCATTAAAAACATTGATCAGAGATTGTTACTATCAGGGTCTTCACGACGAGTTCCTTCAGGAAAGGATTGTTTGTGGGATAAGACATGAGAAAGTTTGTAAGAAACTTTTATGTACTGAGAAACTAACACTCAAAGTGGCTATGGACACCTGTCTAATCGCAGAATTATCAGCAGACCAGTCCAAGACATTGTCAGTGGCTAGCCCACGTGATGAGGTAAATGCTGTGCTGCCCATACCAGTGGTGGTGCTAAGTCATACAGTCGTAGTACGGGCAGACCCTGCAAGGTTAACGTTTCATAAAGTCCAGTGTTAAAGACAAATAGCCCAAATTGTTCACACAAACATGTAATGGGCCGGTGCCCAGCATATGGCAAGACCTGGCATAAATGCGGCAAAGCAAACCATTTTGCTGATAAGTGTAGAAGTGGAAATGCCGGGAATAGTGGTATTCGCCCAAGTCAGCCCTCTAGTAGACATTGACAGCCCCTGTTCACCAGAGGTCTGAGGAGACAGCAGAGCGTCAAATTGGTTGAGGCAGAGCAAGAAGAGCCCCCCTGATGAGAGCTGTGATGATGTGTACCCATTTGCTATTGACTTTGTTTCATGTGTTGATATGTGTTTGAAATCAGATGATTGGACTCAGTGTATTATTGTTTAAGGTACAGATATTCATTTCAAACTCGACACAGGCTCCATTGTTGACATTTTGCCTGAGGCTTTGTACAGGGTATTACCATGTACAGCTAGACTGCAATTGAGTAATGAAACATTAAAATCCTAAGGTAACCATTTTATTATGCCAATAGGGCAAGCAGAGCTTGAGCTAAAGGTCCAGTTGTCTGGTAAATGTGTCAAGAAAACTTCTGTCATTCAGATAGTTCAAGATGATGTGGTACCTATTTTAGGCAGAAACACATGTGAGAGCTTAGGACTCCTGACAAGGGTCTCAACAGTGCAATCTGATGATAATCAGCAGTGCACACACAACCAAGCCACAGAAGATAGAACACAGGCAGGTACTAGTAGTAAACTATCTTCTGATAGTGCATCACATGGTAGTACACATGGTTATGGTATGCATCATGTAACACACACCCAGTGCCAGAGCACAAGAGCTGTTGTTAAAGAACAAAGATTTGTTTGAAGGGTTAAGTTGTCTTACAAACCGTGAATATGATATTGAAATTTAACCAAATGTAATGCCTACACAGAGCCCACCCAGGCTTATTCCTTACAAAATATGTGACAAGGTCAAGGCTGAACTTGATTGCATGGTAACCATAGGTGTAATTGAGCAGGTTACGGAGCCAACACCATTGATAAACCCAATCACAACTGTAATGAAAAAGAATGGTCAGGTAAGGGTGTGTTTAGACCCTCGTGAGCTAAACAAAGCTACTCGCAGACAGCATTTTCCTATGCCAGTCATAGAAGATATTGTTGCTAGGATACCAGGTAGCAAAATATTCTCTTAATTTGATGCAACTGCAGGTTATTGGCAGTTAAGTTTAAGCAAAGAAAGCTCAAAGCTAACCACATTCAACACACCTTGGGGTAGGTATATGCTCAAATGCATGCCTTTTGGCATAAGCTCAGTTAGCGAAATCTGGCAGAGAGCTATGATTGAGGAGTTTGGGGATATAGATGGCCTTGAAGTCATAGTTGATGACATGTTAGTATCAGGCGAAAATGATGCTGAGCATGACCAGCGATTAAAAGTGTTCTTAAACAGGGTCCGTGAATCAGGATTAAAACTCAATGGTGACAAATGTGAAATCAGTGCAGACTCGGTAGAATATGCAGGTCACTTGCTGACAAAGGATGGTCTTAAACCAAGCCCAGAGAGAATAAGAGCTCTAACAGAAATGCCGAAGCCCCAGAGCAGATCTGAGCTAGAAACTTTCTTAGGGATTTTGGTGTATCTTGGGAAATTCATACCAAACCTATCTCGTCTCTCAGCCCCACTTAGACAGTAGCTAGAGAAAGGTGTACAATGGACGTGGGAAGAGTACATCTTCCTACGACATTGCATTTAATGAGCTATTTAGAGTAGCTAGCAATACACCAGTTTTGAAATACTATGACGCTACAAAACCAGTCACTTTGTCAACAGATGCAAGCAACCAAGGATTTGGAGGAATGATCATGCAGCCAGG
Organism: Sipunculus nudus; assembly: GCA_026874595.1. Classification (NCBI taxonomy): domain Eukaryota; kingdom Metazoa; phylum Annelida; class Sipuncula; order Golfingiida; family Sipunculidae; genus Sipunculus; species Sipunculus nudus. Next base: position 76,938,619 of record CM049313.1, on the reverse strand, counting down.
ATGCTCAACCTGTTGCTTATGCTTCACGTAGACTAAACAGTGCAGTAACAAATTATGCACCGATCAAGAAAGAAATGAGTGCTATTCTCCTCGGGTGCAACAGATTTCATGATTACATATATGGTGCTAAAACAACAGTCGAAACCAACCATAAACTGCTTGTTGGCATATTTAAAAAGCCCTTACACAAGCTGAGCCCAAGACTGCAGCGCATGCGCATGGTGCTATTGCGTTATGACCTGGAAGTAGTACACAAACCAGGGAAAGAGATGTTTATTCCAGGTGCACTGAGCAGAGCCGCTCTCAGTGACACACCTCCAGATAGTGATGATTATCACGAGGTGATGGCTAAAATTAATCAAATGCCAGTCACTGACCAAAAACTGATCCCTGAGAAAATGGCCTTGGATCCAGTCTTAACAGCCGTAAGCAAACTTGTACTGCAGGGATGGCCAGATCACAAGGACCAAGTCCCCCATGCAGCAAGACCTGATTCCACCCATTTCACCATGAAATTATATATTGCAATGGCATAGTATTTAGACTAAACCAGATAATCATTCCAAGCCAGATGAGACCAGACTTGTTAGCTAAAGTCCACATGAGCCACCAAGGCATAGTGAAATCTAAGCAAAGCGCTAGATCCATAATGTTTTGGCCAGGAATGAATAGTCAGATTGAGGATGTAGTTAATAGATGTGCCACTTGTATGGAGTTCAGGAACAGTAGACCCCCAGAGCCCATGATACCTCACAACATCCCTGATCGACCTTTGTCAAAGGTGGGAACATATCTATTTGAAATAGGGCCTACTGATTATCTCTTTTGATTGACTATTACTCAAAATTTCCGGGAATAATTAACAGCATGCAGAAACAACAGTAGTAACAGCATGTAAATCTGTGTTTGCCAGATGTGGCACTCCAGTTACCCTAGTGAGTGATAATGGCCCATGTTATGACTGTGAAACATTCAAACAGTTTGCACAAGAGCTGGAATTCTGTCATGTAAAGATTAGTCGAGGATATTCCCAGTCAAATGGCCAAGTGGAAGGTTAATCAAATGGCACACCACAGTGGTAGTGACCCTTACAATTCCTTGTTAGAATTCTGGAATACGCCACTAGATGGTACTGATGGTTATGCACCAAGTAAGCTGCTGCACAGCAGGATTTTAAAATCCAGACTACCAACAGCTGAGAATTTGTTCCCCAGACGTTGTCACAGCTACAGGAAAGACAACAGAAACAGAAATCATATTATGACGTAAGGCTAGTCATAATATTTGCCAGCCAGTAGTAGGAAAACCAGTTAGGTTTCATAACCCAAGAAAGCAGTGGCAGTATGGGAAAGACAAGCAAATTTTGCCACAATCAAGAAGCTTAATTGTAGAAACACCTGCTGGAAAGACCTACAAGAGAAATCGCAGACATATTTATACCACTCTGGCACTAGATGAAGAGATAGAACGTCCCTCAGTAGGTGAGGACAGAACAGATACTGATAATCACTTAACAGAACAAGGGATAGAACAAAGTGATTTTTATGTACCATGATCACATCCAATAACAACCCCTAACACTATGTACAATAGTAACCCAAACCCAGAGGATCATAATTATTCTAAATATGGTCAAGTTTCACTGAGGAGAGATATTGTAACTAACAGTGGAAGACTCTCAAAAGGCAAGACTCAGTTAAATATGTAAACTAGTGGAGAAACAGATTCATCATATCAAGTGTTTACATGTATATGTATGTATCCATTCAGTCTTAATGCTTGATTCCTTACTTCAAACAGTTGTCAAGCTATATGCTAATTACAGCTTGCTATTCTTATTATCCATGATCAATGTAATGCTCACAGTTTAATGTATCATATTTCTAAGCATGCAGTAATATCATACAATTGTTCTTATTTCTTAAAGTACTGAACACACAACAACAATGACAGATTATTTGATAAGAGTTTATTCTAGCTAACACAAAATAACCACTTCGGGAGTCGCATTCTGTATTTACATGTATGTTATTTGTTATGACCTATCACTTTATGTATGCTGAAAGTTCTTGTAAACAAGTGACCCATGGGTCATGACGCTCAGCTGCTAAGCATGACCTGTGACATCATGGACTGAGATTCACAACTTTCAGTCAAATTTTGAAGAACCAATTCTCCAATTTGTTGAAAATTTTCTATGACAACAGAAATATATATCACCTATGTCTGGTTAAAACACAGTGAATTGATGGTCTGAGGAAAATGCATGATTGTTAAGCTATCAGGAACTATTCCAACAGCTTGCTTGAAACCTGTCAGTCTCAAAAGGAACACCACAAAGGGCAAATATAAGATCAAAATATATAGCAAAAATCAAGGAAATACATGCAAGAACTATTGAGAAACAGGTGCTTCTGTATGATTTTTTATTCAATACAGGCCAACTGTACTGCACTTTTATAAATGATGGTAATATTTATTCAGAAATATTTGACCCAATCCTTTACAAGATTACATAAATATACATCCAACTGCATTCACTTTAACTGTTTTTCAGATAATATGATCAAAAGGAATTAAAAGATGGTTGCCTGGTGGCCATATTGGACTTCTGACAAGTCTGAAATCAGACAACAAACATTCTCTAAATCGGACCAAACATTAAAGAAAAATTACTGAAACTGCCCTGAAGAAAGAATTTCTAAGGTGGCTAACTGGCAGACATAATGGATTTCTGACAAGTATGACATTTGATATCCCACATTCTCCAATAAGAGACCAAACTTGGGGCAAATTATCCAGTAATAAATGCCCAAAATAATTCAAAAGGCATGTCCAGGCCCTCATATCAGATTTATAGATATGCAATTGTAAAAAGTGTAAGTCCAATATTTTTTATTATCACTCTGCTTTTCAATGGGGTCAGCAGGGTAGGTAAACTGCCAAACCTGAAAGAAAAGAAATGCAGAAAGCATGACTAAGAGTCTTGAAATAAAACAAAAAGCCATCCTAAATCAAGGTACACATCCACATATTATGAGAACAAACACTTGCTTTTATATGTGGTGATATATATTAAAATATTCAGATATCTAGGAAACTAAGTTTATTGATTGGATTCCATAAAATAAACTGCAAAATTTTCCCATCATCTTATAAATCAGTAGCTAAACCTTAATACTATACTCTCATAGTCTTAATGCCTGGCTGAAGCATTCTGACAACAGTGTTTTTGTTATGAAGTAACGAGGTACTTATCACTGACCCTTTTACTTAATAGGCTGATACAAAAGGGAGTCATATGTCACCAGTGTCACTCACAATTACAGCCACACAGGGAGATGTACCAGCTGGAGTGGGATGGTTATATATACAAGAAAAATAGAGATGGTCTATAAAATAAGTAATTGTGAACATCCCTGACCTATGACCTTGGCCTTTTGCCCATATATCAACTGGATTCTTTCTAAATGATGGGTAACTACTGACCACTTAAATCTGGTGTAATTACTTGGCAACCAATGGGTGAATACCTTTGACCTGCAACCTTTAACCTGCTGACCAGCTGACCCCAAAATCAATAAGTTATTTATTCAAGCAAAAAGACCCATAAATATGAAGTTTGAGTCAAACTGAGTGATGCATAGATGTGGCATATGTGAAAGACTGAAGGTTTGGGTTGAACAGTTACACTTGAAATATGCTCACAAGCATTTAGAACAATTAAATATTGTGACCTTGACCTTTGACTTTTTGACCTCAACATCGATAGGCTTCTTCCCGTACTGGTAGGTAAGCCATATATGACAGATGGAAGGTACAGATTGAAAAGTTTGCCTGAAAATGACTCCACGCAAGAAGTGGGTGCTGTGAACTTGACCTTTGACCTCAAAATCAACAGGTCTTTTCCCCTGTTGGCAGAGAAGCGATATCAGTGCTGGAAGGTTTGGAATGAAAAGTCTAGCTTGAAATGTGTCCACTGCCTTTTCAAAGAAGTGGATCCTGTGACCCTGACCTTTGACCTTGTGACCTCAAAATCTATAGGATTCTTCTCCAACTTAGTAGGTGAGCTATATGTGAAAGATCAAAGAATTGGGATGAAAGGGTTGGCTTAAAATGCATCCACAGGCTTTTCAAAGAAGAGGCTCCTGTGACCTTGACCTTTGACCTTTTGACCTAAAAAAAATTATGGTTCTTCCCCTGTTGGTAGGTGAGCTGTATGTGAAAGATGGAAGGTTTGGGATGAAAATTTTGTCTCAAAGAGTTATTTCTGGGGGGTGCAAACACACCCCATAACTTCGAGAATATAGGTCACAGTGACCTAATTTCAGGTTTGCAAGGAGATCTTTTTATAACCTCTAAGACTGCATAGGGTTCATGGCCCTAGCCCCTACGGTTACGATTTGTGCCCTGCTAACGGACGGACGGCCGGACGGCCGGCCGGCCGGACGGACAGAAGGAAGGACGCCGGACAAAGACCCATCGCTATAGCCCAGCATGACTGAAAGTCAGCTGAGCTAAAAAGGGCATGAAATGTATGATTTTTATGAAGCACATTGAACGGTGCTGCCCCCTATCGACAGCTTGGAAACCTATTCTTGAATAAAGGCCCACAATGCATCCTTCTCTCCACAAATTATGTATTCTCGTTGTTAGACATCACACTGAGACAAAGTCAGGTCATTCTGGGGGACCAGTTCTGCTGCCTTTTACTATCTGAAGTCACAGGTGTGATTTGTGGCTCTTTATCACTCACTACCGTCGAACACATGGTGTTGGAAGTGAAAGTGTCAGTTTCATCAGAGTGTAGGCCCAGTTGTGTACTGGACGTCTGCAATTTAAATAAACACTCAGAACAATTGGGGTGCCATTTTGTTGGCTTATAATTGGCTGATCAGCTGGAAATAAAATGGTGGACAGAGGCCTCGATCAACCCTGTGCATCCAAGATTCAGTATTCTGCCCTCATCTCCCAAACTGGAGACCGGAGGAGATATCGCTTCACGCTGGAAACATTTTCAGTGAATGTCGAGTAACCATGAAGTGGCCCAGGCCAAAACAAGCAAGACCAGTTACTCTCTTATATAGGCTCTGATGTGATAGACATTATTGATGTCTACCATTTGAAATCAATGAGGAATGGAATATTGATTAAAGAGATAATATAGTGATCCTTGAAAAAGTGGAGAACTTCTTGGTGGGTGAGCCTAACGCAATTTATGAAGAGAATGTTTTTAACAAACATGATCATTCATCAAGAGCCCAATGAAAGAACTGACACTTTTATAATAATAACTGTAATTTGTACATACTCTTGCTAAGCTATGTAACTAGGGACCCTTGGGTCTCAACCCTCAGCTGCATTTGTCTATAAGGATATATGTTTATGAGGTTTTCCTAAATATTGGTCCTGTGATCAGTTTGAAGCCAAACTATCTACCCAAACTGGAGTTATCATCCATAAACCAATTTGTGAATGGATGGGCCCTGTGACCTTAATCTTTGACTTGGTGACCCCAAAATCAAAAGGAAACTTCCCCTAGTGGCAGGTGCACCACATGTCGATGATGAAAGGATTGAGATGAAAAGTAGTGGGTCTGTGACCTTGACCTTTGATCTCATGACTCCAGAATTAACAGTTCTTACTTTAGTGGTGGGCCATATATAAGTCAAGTTTGAAACCAATATTTCAAACCAAACTGGTGTTATCATCTGGAAACTAATATGTGAATAGACGGCCCCCATGACCTTGACCTTTGACCTTGTGACCCCAAAATCCATAAGTTACTTCCACTATTGGCAGGTGAGCAACATCTGGAAGACAGAAGGTTCGGGACAGAAAGTTTGGCTAAAAATACATCAACAATCTTTTTAAACAAGTGGTTCCTGTGACCTTGACCTTTGGCCTTATGACCCTAAAATCAAAACGATTCTTACATTATTGGTGGGTCATTTATAAGTCAAAATTGAAACCAATATGTCCATCCAAACTGGAGTTATCATCCAGAAACAAATATGTGGACAGATGGGCCCCTGTGACCATGACCTTTGACCTTCTGATCCCCAAATCAATCAGGTTCTTCCCCTATTGGCAGCTCAGCTATATGTGCAAGATGGAAAGTTTGGGATGAAAAGTTTGGCTTAAAATGCATCCACAATCTTTCTAAATAAGTGGGTACTGTGACCTTGACCTTTGACCTCGTGACCCAAAAAATTGAACAGAATCTTCCCATATTGGCCGGTTAGCAATATCTTGAAGATGGAAGGTTTAAAATGAAAAGTTTGGTTTCAAATGCATATGCATTCTTTTTTTAAAAAATGCGTCCTGTGACCTTGACCTTTCAAAAATTGACACGGTTCTTACTTTAGTGGCGAGTCATATATAAGTTAAGTTTGAAACCAATATGTGAAACTAAACTTATCATCTGGAAACTAATTTGTGAACTAATGGCCCCTGTGACCTTGACCTTGACCATGTGACCCCAAATTAATTTATGCTCTCCCCATAATGGCAATTCAGCTAAATGCGCAAAATGGAAAGTTAAGGATGAAAAGCTTGGCTTAAAATGCAGCCACAATCTTTTTAAATAAGTGAGTCCTGTGACCTTGACCTTTGACCTCCTGACCCGAAAATCATATAGGTTCTTGCTTTATTGGTAGGCCATATTGTAAGTCAAGTTTGAAATCCATGTGTCAATACAACCTGGAGTTATCATGTGGAAGCAAATTTGTGTGGATGGACAGATGGACAGACAGACAGACAAACAGACAGACAGACAGGGTGATTACTATATGGCATCCACTTGTGATCAATACACGCCCCAGGTTTTGGGACACTAGATGTAATTACAGCTGAGAAACTGACATGGTTGTTGTCATTTCATAGAAAAATATTCATTAAAATAACAAAAATTCCAGGTGGTGCCACCACTTTTTGGGAACTGAAAAAACTAGTCATGGTCAATATTCAAGGCACGATTCATGACAATCCATGCATTAATTATCAAGATCCTGGAGGTTTTGTATTATATTTTTTATTATTCTTTGGGGGTACTTTCAAGCCCCATAGCTTGGCGGATGTAGGTCACTGTGACCTAATTTCAGGTTTCCAAGGAGATTTTTTATTGGACCTCCTTGGATGTTCACTTAGAAGTTTCCAGGACCAGCAGTTACGATTTGTGCTCTGTTAACGGACGGCCGAATGGACGACGGACAAAGCACTATTCCTATACCTCAGTTGACTTACAGTCAGCTGAGCTAAAAATGGGCTCAATGAAGAGCTGCAATTCGAGTCAGTTGAAGTTGGTATTAGAGACAAAACTACAAGTAAATATCTTCTAGCAGAAGTGTAAATTAAACTTCAGTTGTGTATGGAGATGTGTAGGGCTCAAGAGATCACAACAAGTCAAAACCATGTCTTGGGAGAAAGTACATGCCATGAGAACAAAAGCAAAAGGACAGCAGAGCAAAAGACCTGAAGGGCATGCAGACAAGAACAGACAAGTTAGTGGACAGTTGATATGAGAGATCCGTCACTTACAGGAATATGCAGCTATGGAAGTTTTGTGGACAGCGTCTTGCTCGTTAGGGGCAAAACCAAGGGGCGGGGGGGGGGGGGGGGGGGGGGGGGGGAGTTGCATCCAGTACTCCTGTTCTCCCAGAATTTTATATAGTCTAATAATGATTACATTTTCTAAAACACCCCCATGAAATTCCTGTAATATCTGCAGACTTGGACCTTAGTTTCTACATATTTCATTACAAGTAGGCTTGATCCTGCAAATATGATTTTTTTATCTATTCATTTTTTACATTTGATATATCTACTTGGAATTAAAAGGTAAGTATGTTGTGTGGAATTATTATGAGGTGTTCCACTACCATATTCTTCTCAAACAACACTTTCTTATATTTTGTTATTTTATGTACCCATTTGCATATACAGTTGAATATGAAAGGCAACTTCCCACTTCCTGCCTTAATATATTCTGCTGCCCATATATATATATACACACACACACACATCAATTGCCTTTGCTAAATATTTAGGGCCTCCTCCCCTCCCTTAATCCTGGCTACACCCCTGCACTATGTCAAGGAACAGTGCCCAGCATATGAGAAACAGTTCAGAACTTGTTAAGGTATGAACCATTTTTGCTGTAAAATGTGATGAGCTACACAGAGATTAAAGAACTGAGAGAGTTCTGACTGTCATAAGAGATGATGATACAGAGTCTGATTACTCTGATTCAGAGTAAAGTTTATCATTACCTGCTTAATGTGAGTATCCAAGGAAAAAGGTAGTGGATCAAGTGCTACATTAGCAGTTAGACTGCATAGCCACTCTCAATATATTGCCTTAGCACATTTATCAACAATGCGACAATGATGAATCTCTTCAGAAGTTAGAGGGTTTCAGTACCATCCAACACATGGCATGTGGCAAAGAATTTTGTCAAGAAACCATGGGAGATGAGTGAATGACAGAAATAAATTCCTTGTAACCTTGAATGGAATGGATGTTCCTTAACTTGTCACCCTATAAATTCAATCAAATCTAGGGAAAAATAGGGAACTCCGATATCTTTATTGGAAAGGGGAATATATAGATGAGTGAAAACTTCAATGTTTGTCCCATTATGATAAGAACACCAGTGATTGCTCTAAAGCCCAAAACCGAGACTTTCACATCTAAATCCAGTGACAAACAGCCAGTCCTCAATATGCATGAGCAGACTTCTGCTTTCCAGGTTTACAAAGGTGAATATTGTTCAAAACCTGAGTTCATATCCAAGACTCATGCACTCTGCACTTACATGGAGTCTGTAAGGTCACTCTACCAGAATGGGGATGACTGGCATACATACAATGTGGATTTCATGAGGCACTGGGCACAGACTAGACAACATTTGAACAGGCGCCATCAGGACTTGTGGTTAAAACCGTTGACAGTCAGCCCTCTGAAAATTTAGCCCTTTTAAACGGGGTCCAACACAATGCATGCTGGGCTTTTAACAAGGATATGCCCTGTGTGTGTTCACAGCTTTATTTATAAATATTAAAAGATAACATAGATTAGTTTAGTACATGATCACTTGATGTCGCCAAACTTTCAGACTATTTTATATATTAAGTCTCACCTAACAAGAGTAACTGAGATGTACAAGCCATCTTGTTAGACTGAGTAAAACTGCTCAGAGTAAAAACTTCCATATTATTGCATATCATAGGAGATTGAGGCACTGTAGTTCATCCGTGCTGCAATAACCATTCGCTCTTCATGATCAGGTCAAACTTGAATTACAGTGCATGGAAAATCTTGGTGTTATTACTAAAGAAGACAAACCAACAAAATGGGTGAATCCCTTGGTTATGGTACAAAAAACCAATGGTCATATAAGATTTTTTCTTGATGCAAGAGATCTGAATAGAGCAATACTGAGACAACGCTTTAAACTGCCCACTAGGGAAGAAAAAATATGGCACCATTCTCGGTAGTGAAATACTTTTCTAAGCTTGATGCATCCAGAGGATTTTGGCAGATGTACTGTCAATACCCCATTTGGGAGATATGGCTTTCTCAGACTACCTTTTGCAATTTGTTCGGGCTAGAAGTATATTACAAAACAGGTAGTACATGATATCTTTTCAGATATCCCAGGTGTTGATACCTCCATAGATGATTTTATTATTTGGAGACGGTCAAAAGCGCAGCACAAACAGAGGCTTCATCAAGCACTTGAAGCTGCAAGAAAGTATAACCTGAAGCTGAACAAAAGCAAATGTGAACTTGGAATACAGCAGTTAACCTTCCTAGGAGATGTGTTAACACAGTTTGGTCCTGATCACAAGAAAATCTCAGCTATAGTCAACATGAGAAAACCAGAGGACCCTAAGGATGTATGTTAAGAGGTTCCTTGGTAAGGTAACTTCCATCAGAGGACCGTAAGGATATTCAGAGGTTCCTTGGTATGGTAACTTCCATCAGAGAACCTTAAGGATGTCCAGAGGTTCCTTTGTATGATAACTTCCATTAGAGAACTGTAAGGATGTCCAGAGGTTCCTTGGTATGGTAACTTCCATCAGAGGACCGTAAGGATGTTCAGAGGTTCCTTGGTATGGTAACTTACCAAGCCAAAAGGGTGACAGGACTGTATGACTTTGATAAAACTGCACCACTACGCTGGAGACTAGATCAAAAGAATGTATGGAAATGGGGCCCGGAAGGGGAACATGCTTTTAAGACCCTGAAACAGGCCTTAACCTCAACACCTGTTTGAAAGTACTATGACCAAGAGAAGCCTATCAAATTATCATCTGATGCTTCACAGAATGGCTTAGGAGCAATACTGTTACAACAGCATCACAAAAATGGAAACCTGTGGCATGTGGCATAACTGATGCGGAGAAATGATATGCTCATGTAGAAAGAGAGCTTTAGAGCATTGCATTGGCTAGCAAAAGATTCCATCAGTTTATATTTGGCACAAGAGTCCATTCAGAAACAGATCACAAGCCCCTTGTAAATATTTTCAGGAAATCCTTTAATGACTGTCCACTTTATATACAATGACTGTTGACATGCTTGCAGAAATATGATCTTGATGTGACTTACACACCAGGTAAATTCTTACATACAGCAGATGCACTCTCCAGAGCTACTGACATGACAGATTCCAGTGAGTCCACCACAGCTGGTGATGTTGATATACATGTTGATATGATTTTACACAGTATGCCAGTTACGGATCAGAGGATGAGCCAGAATAAACTTGAGACCAGCAAAGTTCCTGCAATGATAATCTTACAAGAGACAATATTATGTGGATGGTCTCGCAACAAGAGAGATTGCCCCTCTGAGATACAAGCCTACAGGAATGTCAGGGAGGAATTATCAGTGGCTGATGGTATTGTTATTAAAGGGTCCAAGATTGTTATGCCCAGAGTATTACATCAGGATATGTATTCAAAGATCCATGAGGGTCATTTGGGAATTGAGAAGTGCAGGAGACATGCTAGAAGTGTAACGTATTGGCCGGGAATGAACACTGACATTTGGAATATTGTGAACAACTGTACGTAGCTCATGTCTGAATTTCAGTCCAGCACAGGCACCTGGACCAATGAAAGCTCACTAAATACCAGGTAGACCTTGGCTAAAAGTAGGATCAGACTTATTTACATATGAAGGAAAGATAAATCTTATTGTGTCTGATTATTATTCTTCATATCCAGAAGTAATTATATTGACATAAATTACTAGTAAAGCTGTGATTATGGCCCTGAAGTCAATCTTTGTTAGACAAGAGATACTAGATATTCTAGTAAGCGACAATGGTCCGCAGTATGCATGTTTAGAGTTTCAGCAGTTTACAGTTGACTGGGGATTTCAATAACAACTTCAAGCCCCTTTTACCCCAAGTCTAATGGCCTGGCTGAGAGCTATGTTAAAACTGTTAAAAACATGCCCAATGAAGGGAGATTCCTGTAATTGTTAACACCAAACAGAGTTTTGCGGATACTATGTTTTCAGCCCACCGCCGCTGACACTTGGCAAGCAATTATTGTTTCTTCCATCTATCAATCCACAATCTTTTTGAAGATGTTGGTCCTGTGACCTTGACCTTTTGGCACATCATAAGGCTATCAAAGATCTTCTGTCACATTGATCTATACATTAATAAAAGCAGGAATTATCATCCAGAAACTAATTTTTTGACAGATGGCTCCTGTGGCCTTGACCTTTGACCTTGTGACCCAAAAATTGATATTGATCATCCACTTTTATATATAAATCAATAGAGGTCTAGATTTATTGATGGGCCATATATAAGTCAGGTTTGAAATCCATATATTAATCCATGCTTGAATTATCATCTCTGGAACTAATTTTTGGACAGATGGCTCCTGGGACCTTCACCTTTGACCTTGTGACCTCACAATTGACAGGCCTCTTCCTCTATTGGCAGGGGAACTGTATGTGCAAGAAGAAATGTCTAAGATGAAATGTTTGGTTGAGAAAGCATCCACAATCTTTTTAAAGATGTGTCCTGTGACCTTGACCTTTGACCTCATGACCCCAAAATCAAATCAGGTCTTGCTTTTCCAATGGGACATATACAAGTCAAGTTTGAAATCTATACATCAATAAAAGCAGAAATTATCATCCAGAAACTAATTTTGACAGATGGCTCCTATGACCTTCACCTTTGACCTTGTGACCTCAAAATTGATAGGGTTCTTCCTCTCTTGGCAGGTGAACAATATGTGCAATATGAAAGATCTGAGATGAAATGTTTGGCTAAAAATGCATCCACAATCTTTTTTAAGATGAGTCCTGTGACCTTGACCTTTGATCTCATGACCCCAAAATCAATTCGGGTCTTGCTCTTCCAATGGGACATATACAAGTCAAGTTTGAAATCTATACATCAATAAAAGCAGGAATTACCATCCAGAAACTAATTTTTGGACAGATGGCTCCTGTGACCTTCACCTTTAACCTTGTGACCTCAAAATTGATAGGGTTCTTCCTCTCTTGGCAGGTGAACTATATGTGCAAGATGAAAGATCTGAGATGAAATGTTTGGCTGAAAATGCATCCACATCTTTTTTTAAGATGAGTCCTGTGACCTTGACCTTTGACCTCATGACCCCAAAATCAATTTGGGTCTTGCTTTTCTAATGGGACATATACAAGTCAAGTTTGAAATCCATACATCAATAAAAGCAGGAATTATCATCCAGAAACTAATTTTTGGACAGATGGCTCCTGTGACCTTCACCTTTGACCTTGTGACCTCAAAATTGATAAGGGTCTTCCACTGTTGGCAGGTGAACTATATGTGCAAGATGAAAGATCTGAGATGAATTGTTTGGCTGAAAATGCATCCACAATCTTTTTAAAGATGTTTCCTGTGACCTTGACCTTTTAACTCATAACCCCAAAATCAATTCGGGTCTTGCTTTTCCATAGGTCATATCCAAGACAAGTTTGAAATCCATACATCAATAAAAGCAGGAATTATCATCCAGAAACTAATTTTTGGACAGATGGCTCCTGTGACCTTCACCTTTGACCTTGTGGCCTCAAAATTGATAGGGGTCTTCCTCTATTGGCAGATGAACTATATGTGCAAGATGAAAGGTCTGAGATGAAATGTTTGGCTGAAAATGCATCCACAATCTTTTTAAAGATGTGTCCTGTGACCTTTACCTTTGACCTCATGACCCCAAAATCAATTGGAGTCTTGCTTTTTCAATGGGACATATATAAGTCATGTTTGAAATCAATACATCAATAAAAGCAGGAATTATCATCCGGAAACTAATTTTTGACAGATAGCTCCCTTGGCCTTGACCTTTGACCTTGTGACCCCAAAATTGATATGGATCATCCACTATTGGCAAGTGAGCCATATATTCAAGATGGAAGACCTAGGATGAAAGTTTGGCTTAAAATGCATCCACAGTATCTTTTAAGATACAAGTCCAGTGACCTTGACCTTTGATCACATGACCCTTGAACCTACAGGGTTCTTACTTTACTGGTGGGCTTTACATAAGTCACGTTTGAAATCCATATGGCTATCAACACTGGAGATATCATAAGAGGTGTGTGATTTTCACCAAATATGGACACATTAAAGGTCAAGGCCACTCTCATGGTAAAGGTCATGACCCAAATGTAAATAGACCTCATCCCATAACCCGTCTCTCTACATGTGCATAATATGAAAGAAACCTGTCCATTAGTTTTTGACTTATAATGCTTACAGTACTGTCAAGTAGCAATTATGGGGGTATTAAAAGGCGTAAAAACAAGAAAAGAATAAAAGGTGGCCCCACTAGTTTCCGGTATATCACAAGGCTATCCAGGATCTTTGGTCACCTTGATTTTTAGACCAGTCCATACAAGCTTACTTGAGATATTTAAGGTCAAGGTCAAGATCACTCTCCTAGCATAGGTCATGACCCCATTTTAAATAGGCTTCGTTCCCTTACCTATATCTATACAAATGTAAAGTTTGAAAAAGATCAGTGAAATATTTTTTTAGTTATCCCGCTCACAAGGTTTTTTCGGCGTTGGCGGCAGGACTGTCGTGAAACCATAGTATCCCGACTATGTCTGGGGATACAATTATGGCACTTCAAGATCAACAGACATTATTGTTTGCATTTGATACATACTGGTTATTGGCCATCAATATAATACATTACACAATATGAATATCAGTAGTATTAATATATTGTATTATTCGTAAATAGGTACAAGAATTTGAAAACTACAACTTAGGTGATTATTGGTTAAGAAAGTATTAAGGATGTCTAAAAGCTTGTAGCTATTACTGACAATCATTATAGTTTGATACATCAGTAATGTTGACAGTGCCATACTCTCATGTTTAGGTTATATACTTTGCCATAAAAACACAGAGCCTCGTTCTGATGTCACTGTCAAATTAAAACTTGTAAACCAAGTTGTGTCTTCTGTTCGTCCATGAATGGACATAACACCACATTAAATGGTGGCAGCAGTCTGACTTGAGTAAACTAAGTACCTGAAAATGGTGCGTACTCAGTGTCGCACGCACAACAGATGTTCCAAAGTTTGCCATTCCCAGCACGGCTCTAAAGGGACAGTCCCAATATGGTGGACAACTGGCGGAAGTTTAAAACCTTATGGCAGTACTATGAAATCAAACCCAGTCTCCACACACAAATGGATGAGGTAAGAACAGCCAATTTTAAAACCTTTTGTGCCGACTTCGATCTGTGTAACGGCTCATCCTGTCGGATATCCCATTATTTTTTATAATAACACCCCTTAGGGTAAGTGTGCGATCCCACCTGAGGGGGCAGCCAATCGGGATATCTCCTGGCCCGGGGACCCAAAGCGAGGCTAAAGGATAACCCGCCTTGCACACTTTGATCTTGGCGCTGGAAGGGTTCAAACACTTGTCGACATAAGGCGAAATCTAAGTAGCTGCTGCGATAGTGTGAGCTTTTCACTACGCGCACCCTATCAGGACTGGCAGTATCATTATAGTTATCTGGACAACCTTTTCGGCACTTCTGGTATTTTAAACGAAATTCCTGTGTTGTTGTCTAATACCTGTGGGGAAAATCCCTACAATCCGATGTAGATTGCGGCTTGTCCGGTTTTGGTTGTCGAGTTTGTTAGGCGACGCTTTGTATTCTTGTCATGGAACGGCAACGCAGTTTGCTGGTACATGTTTTTGGCGATTCTGGCCTCCCCAAGGAGTAAGTCATTGCTACAATATTGTTTAACTTGTAATATGTCCGGCAGTTAGTAGTTAGCCAGATTCTGTAAGCATGACAATAAGTTGTTTAATCAGGAGGCACTGTTTTACATGTCAACCGGCGGTTCAGATATGATTTTATTAAGATGGCCGGCCATGCCGATTTGGTTGATTTACGATTTGTCCGTACTGATTGTTCAGACCTGTTTTGTTAGTCTAGTGGTACTAATGATAGATCTGGATACTTCACAATTGTTATATGTATTATGTAACTCTATCGGAAACTTATGCAAACTTAAATGTACAATTCTACGGTTTATTTGCTTAGAATTGTCCTTTGTTTACCTTGTGATTTGAGGTAAAGGAATTCAGTGACGTAATTTAATATGTTTGTTGGTTTAACTCTACACACACATTCTGCAGTTTTTTGGAAGATGCTCATGTCTCAGCTCACACAGACTAAAATTTGCTTCTAATAAGCCCATCAATATTTTTCAGAGGTATTTCTTCATTCATTTATTGCTCAGTTACTTGATAATGCAACATCAACACACTTTATATGTATAATGGTTTAATTAGTCTGTCACTCAGTAGATGGTGCCACATGTTCGTTATTTAAGAGGTCTTACCAAAACCTTGGTATCTTTTTATTGTTATTATACCTGCAATTATGAACATGCCATTGTTTTATAACAATTTATGACTGACAGTATCTGCTTCTATGAGAATCTTATTATTGTTTTTTATTTATTTTCTTGTAGTTTTTCACCCCCGCCCCACTTCACTTGTCTTCACAACTCGCCAGGGGATTGCAGTGTATTACTAATAATGGTTGTTCAGCATTTGGACTTGTTGCTTGATGTACACTACAGTGAAAAATCCTTATCATCTGGCCTGGTCTTTGAGGTTCCAGTATAGTGAAACCCCTGTGTCTTCTGGGTTGATCTTCATGCTGAATGATGGAATTACGACGCACAGGAAGTTTGACCACGTTTGGTAATATTCAGTATGAAGAGACTGTGTCTAAATATACAACAAAGCTATTGAACATTAAAGTATAATAATTGACAGTGTGATTTCTTATAATGAGCAAAGTGTCGAACTTGCAAATATTAAAGAGATTATTGATAGTCTCAATGAACTGCTTACACATTATGAACTTGTGAGTCATGACTATGAGTCATATTTAAAGTGTTACAGAAGCAGTATAAGTGCCGACATGATGTCTTCACATCGTCTTGCCTCTTCATCAGTACGCAGCAGAGTGTCGGCCTTTATCGAAGGTTTACAGTCCCTCTTGCCGAGAACTAAATCAGTGAAAACAGCTGGCTTGTCAGTTAAAACTGCTGAAACTGGATCCAGTCACTTACCTGCTGTATGGCTGAAACATACAGCCAAAGTAGAGCAGGCTAAGACACGTATGAGATATGCCCAGGAAGAGGCAGAGCTAATTAGGCAGGAAGCAGCCATAAAAGCATGCAGAACTCTCTTATCAGTAAAACGAGAATTAGAGGAGGCAGAATCAGGATTAGGTGCTATCAGAAAGGCACTTGATGCTCAGCAACCCACACATTCTAAGCATGGAGGAAGTCAGTGTGGGAGTTATATCCCTCCATAACGTTCTGAGAATCCTGACATGATACAATACATTAGTGAAAACATTGACAGGGTGTATCCACCCCCTGATTTCCAACCGGAAGTATCATGTGCACCTGGGAATGACTTAAATCCAGCTGCTATTCTGCATATACCAACCTGCTACAAACAAAGTGAGACTGTTGATTTAGCGAAGATGGTGGTAAAAAAATCAGCTGATACATAAACGACTTTCGCAGTTTAAAGATAAGCCATCCAGATATTTGTCCTGGAAGTATGGTTTCCTGAATGTAATGGAAGAAATTAACGCTTCAACATTAGAGCAGTTGGACTTGCTGATTAATCATTTGGGACCAGATTCAAGGAGACAAGCAGAAAATATTCGGGCGTCCAACCTGCGCGACTCTGAAAAGGCTATCAGAGAAATATGGGAACGCCTCGATCGACAATATGGAAGTCCAGAGTCAATTGAATTTGCATTAAAACAAAGAATATCAAGCTTTCCTGTTCTAACAGATGGTGATCGAAAAAGGTACTTTGATTTTGCAGACTTGGCTGCTGAAGTAGAATCAGTGAAATGTGACTCAGTACTTGGTTCAGTGTTTGCATATTATGATACATCAAGTGGTGTTAATGAATTTGTTAGAAAACTACCTAAGTGCTTACCTGAAAAGTGGGCAGTAGAATGTGATCGTTATAAAGTCACTAACCACGAGCCACAAGCGCCATTTTCGGTCTTTTTTAAATTTCTTTGTGACCTTGCGCGATTGAGAAATGATCCGAGTCTTGTATTTGATCATCTGGCTACTCCGTCTAGCAATTATCGGTCGTCACAGCATAAGGTTCGACCTATCAGTGCGCGTACCGTGAGTCGTAAAGAAGTGTCAAGTAGAAAGACCGAGTTTAAGTGGACTACTAAGCCTCCGGACCCTAACAGTGATCAGTGTGCCATTCATGGGGTTAAATCAAGTCACGGGCTTGCCGACTGTCTAAAATTTCGCAGCAAACCTCTGAAGGAGAGGAAAGAGTACATTTATAAGAACGGCTATTGTCTAAGATGTTGCGGACAAAAGTGTCATCTCCGAAAAAATTGCAAAGAGACCATAAAGTGTGATGTATGTAGCTCTACAGAGCATGTGACAGCTCTCCATCAAGATCCGTACATGCAAAGGAATTACGAGGGGGAGCAGGCTGAGCGAAAACAAGAAGTAGAGCAACTGTGAGTGAACCGTGAGGGGGAGCAAACACACGTTAATTCTACCTGCACTGAAGTTTGTGAGACTAACTTTAATAGTAGCAAGTCTTGTGCAAAGTGTATCCGGAGGGTCAGCCATTGCGTGCGCTAAAAGTTTACTGTATATGAAACAAAGTCAAAATACACAGCAACATTAACTTGATGTACTCTGTAGGTTTGTTAATACTTCATATATTGTATCAGCTATCATATATGGTCCAGGGGCTTGATAGCAGCCAGATGACATGTCAACATGTATCATGTTTCAAGGCCAGGGACTACTACAGTAGCTGGCCATTCTGTTACAAGCATTAAGATCGAGCGCCATGACCAATCGTCTGTCATAAGCGAGCCAAACTATCAAGGTTTTGTTACATACTGGAGCACTGGTAGGTCATATTTTATCATAAATGTTATTTTATTATTAGTTTAAACTGGGATTTCATGAAAGTAAGGTTAATTGTCAGACACTTATTCCACAAACCAGTCTGTTTAGGTAGTTGTGTTTCTTGTGAGTTGGAGCGGGCTAGCTTTTGTCACAAAGCGTGATAAGCATTCACAAGGTTTCCTTATGTATAGTATATATTTGCAGACACTGGGCAAGTCAAACCTGATATATCGGCTCTGGGGTAAACTCGGGCTAGGGGTCAGGCTGGGGTAAACTCAAGTGGGATGCTGTAGTGTCAGCTGGTGGTTACTCTATGCCAACAGCATCTGGTTTTACCGTGGGTGGACAGTCCCCAGTCTTATTGTTTTCTCTGTGTTCTTCATTAATGTATCTAAGAACGTGTAGTGTCCAGGGAATGTCTTATGGTGTATTTGTAGTTGTTTTTTCATTATTTCACTTGCATATCATTGTTATAATTGTAAGGTTATTCCTTCAGTATATTTTATCATTACACCAACAGGCATTTCAAGATAAATGTAGTAGCTTTATTATTCATGTAAATGTGTTTTTAATTACTAGTTATTCCAGGGTGCATGTAGTTGTTTTGTGTCAAGGTATCAATGGAATTAATTACATTTTTCAGATGTGCACCACCGGTATGCTGTAAAAGAGGTGGTCAGCCTTTTTTTCTTCCTTTTACAATAAATAGATTAATTAAGAATAGTAGATTCAAACGAACCAAGTTGTTATTTCTTTCATTTGGCGCAGCCTGCAGGATCTGCTTTCATTAATCTCTTCTTTGAAAAAAAAAGGAAAAGGCTGACCCCTCGGTGCAAGATGCCTTTGGAAAAAGAAGAAATAGTGAGTGATGGGGATGAAGAAGTGTCCTTTAAAAATCAGAATGTTCCAGTTGTGTATGTGAACCAGACATCCCCGCTCCAACCCTTTACGGGAAAAGAGGATGTGCAAGATTGGTGCAGTGAGGCTAGAGGGAGATTGGCCACAAGAGCATTCCACTCAGAGAGAGAAAAGGCCGGTTTTCTTCTTGAACATATAAAAGGGCACGCACGAGAGGAGCTGCTGGCCCCGAGGTCCAACATGTTACGAGAAAACGGAGAATATTCTAAGTGTGATTACAGCAGTTTTTGGACAGAATAAAACCAAAGCCCAGTTGCGAAGCCAATTTCATAGTTACGTGCAGAAACCTGGACAATCGGTGATAAGTTGCTCTTTGGAGCTTCATCGCTTGCACCGCATGATCAATCAAAATGAATCAGGATCCTCAAAATGTGAACAGGATGAAGGGGTTTTGAAAGAGCGGCTTGCTGAAGCTGTCCAACAAGCTGACTTAAAGAGAGAGATGAGGCGTCTTAACAGGGAGTGTCCTGATATGTCATTTTTCGAAATGAGGACGGCTGCTTTAGAGTGGCTTGGGCCAGAAGGGCAGACTGGTGCAGTTCCTATACAAAAAAAAAATGTAGAACAGCAGTCCCCAGAGCCATCACTTCATGAAGTACTCAAGGCCCAAAGCTCCCTGTTACAAGAATTTACGCTTGAGGTGAGGGCCATGCGAGTAGGTCAAACTCTGCCATCTACGCTACCCCCTAGGTTTTATGGGCAATTTAACAGACCAGTCGCGCCAAGGAGAAGGAGACCAATATCCGAGGTGACCTGTTTCAAATGTCAAGGCAAGGGACATTATCAACGCGATTGCCCACAACAAACAACCGAACCGTCAAACTAAGATGGTCCTGTGCCAAGGGTCAGGCCAGGACCGCCACATGTAACCAGCGACCTGATATGAGTAGAATAGTTGGCGAATGTCCCATCATGACAGTTTTACTTGGAGAAGTAGAGACGAAATGCCTCATTGATATTGGCGCTGTGGTCAGTGCAATTCCGATGAGCTTCTTTAAGAGACACTGGAATGACGAAGTGTTGAAAGAATTTTCCTCTTACATAAAATTGACAAGTACACAAGGCTTGCCAATTCCATTTCATGGATATGTTGAACTGGACGTAACTGTCGGGGAATGTACCTTCAGTAAATTAGGCTTCCTCATCGTGGATGACCCATGTGGAGAACAAGGGGAACGTCGTAAAGAGGTACCAGGTTTAATTGGTTCTAACATTCTACGTGCGATGAAAGAACAGCTAGGTCAAGACATCAAAAAGATATGGCGAGATGAAGTAAGACCAGAGGAGTTGGGACTTGCTGATATTTTGTCAATGTATGAAGTTAAAGTGGACATCCCCTCACCGCCATCATTTTTGTATGTTCGACTCGCAGGAAAGGCACCAGAATTGATTCCGGCAAGATCTACAAAAGTTATAATTGGTCAGACTGCTAGCATGCAAGCAACAACTTTTACAGCTATAGTTGAGTCAATAAGTTCAGAAATGGCCCCATTGCCAAGTGGTGTGATGGTAGGAAGGTGTGTGGTGGATGTTGGAAAGGCTGGCTCTATTCCGGTTCAAGTTATCAACTTCTCAGAGAGTGATGTTTACCTTCACCCTGGCATTCGGTTAGCAAGTGTTGAACCCGCCGAAATGCCCTCAGTGGTGAGAGTTACTCGCGTTAGCCTAGAGGGACTGATTTAGAGAAGCTCTTGTCTCAGATGGACATCGATAAGGACTTAAATCAGACACAACAAGAATTGTTAGCCCAAATCATTGAGCGTCACGTTGATATTTTCAGTAAACATGATGATGATGTTGGACTCTGTAGTGACATCGAACACAAAATTCGACTGAGTGATGAGTCACCTATCTAGGTTCCACATCGTATGATACCACCGACACAGTGGGCGGAGGTTCGCGAATATCTGGAAAAAGCAATGAACCAAGAGATTATAAGACCCAGTTGTTCCCCATATGCTGCACCTGTGGTTTTGGTCAGAAAGAAAGATGGTTAATTGAGAATATGTGTGGACTATAGGCAGCTGAATGCAAAAACTATCAAAGACGCTTATCCTCTGCCACGTATCGAAGAGGCTCTAAATGCATTACATGGAGCTTCTTACTTCTCATCACTGGACCTTGCACATGGGTATCATCAAATTCCAATGGCCCAAGAGGATATTCCAAAAACTGCATTTCGCGTTGGCACTGGTGGGTTGTATGAATTCCTGAGGATGCCTTTCGGATTATGCAACGCCCCAGGCACATTTATGCAGCTTATGGATAAGGGACTTGGTGATATGAACTTTAATCAGGTTCTTGTTTATTTGGACGATATTCTTGTCTTCGGTAGGACATTTGAAGAGATGTCCAATCGACTAGACAAAGTTCTGACCCGCCTCAGTGACCTCAGCTTAAAGGTAAAACCTAGTAAGTGTCATGTAGGACACAAGTCCGTCTCTTATCTGGGGCATGTTGTTGGTGCAGAAGGTATTTCCCCAGACCCTGGAAAGATCAAAGCAGTAAGTGAATGGCCAACACCTAAAACCATCACTGAACTTTGCAGCTTTTTGGAGCTTGCAAGTTACTACCGACATTTCATTAAGAATTTTGCACAGATTGTAAAACCTTTGAATTTGTTGTTGGGTGGTCAACGGAAATGCAAGAAAAGAAAAAGGGTTGAAACAAATGTGGTTTTACCAAATGTTCTTAAGTGGAACACAGAATGTGAGGAGGCGTTTAATACAGTCAAGACATGTTTGACCACAGCCCCGGTTCTTGGATATCCAGAATTTACTAAACCATATCTTCTGGAAACGGACGCTAGTCACGATGGTCTTGGTGCCGTATTATCTCAAGAACAGAATGGACAGAAAGTAGTCATTGCCTATGCCAGCAGATCCCTTCACAAACATGAAAAGAACATGGATAATTACTCCAGCACTAAACTCGAACTGCTTGCACTCTAATGGGCGATCACAGAGAAATTCAGAGATCTATTGATTGGTTCTATCTTTACTGTTTTTACAGACAATAATCCCTTGTCCTATTTGAAATCAACAGCTCGTATAGGTGTGACAGAAACGAGATGGGTTGCCAATTTGGCACTTTTCAATTTTGACATAAAGTTCAGGCCAGGGAGAGAAAATGCAAGTGCAGATGCTCTTTCCAGACGCAAACATTCGATTGAAAGTACAACGTCTGATCAAGTTTGCCCAATGGAGCAAGTAACCGTGGAAATTATCGATGTGCAAACTCAGCTAGAGAACAATGCGTGTGCCAGTCCCATTCCGTTCAACATGTCAAAACAAATAGAGAATTTTATGATAGAAACTTGAGTAAATGAAGTCAGGACTAGATCACAAAGAGTAGAACCTGATGTGCCAAAGACTTTACCATCACTACCAATAGATGAATTGATACGGGCACAGAAGGAAGATCCCACCATCAATCGCCTCATCTATTTCAAAGAACTGGGTTATTTGCCCACTTGGAGGCAAATGACTGAAGAACAAACAGACGTCAGGAAACTTCTGCGCTTCTGGAATCGCGTCACGCAACACCAAGGGGTCTGGTATCGAAAGGTTAAACTACAAGGAAGGGATTATGAGCAACTACTCCTTCCACAAAACTTAAAACAGCAAGTTCTGAATGCAATGCACGATGACATGGGACACCAGGGTATCGAACGTACTGCTTCCCTAATTCAAATGCATGCATACTGGCCAACATTGAGGAAAGATGTGGAAAGACATTGTGCACAATGCACAAGGTGCATTGTGTTAAAAGGGGGAAGCGTGTAACCGCATCGATGCAACACCTTCGACCAAACTGACCACTTGATGTGGTGGCAATAGATTACACCTTGCTAGAACAAGGGCTCAGCGGATATGAAAATGTGTTAGTAATGTCTGATGAATTTCGTAAATTTACCATCGCTGTCCCCACCAAAGATCAGCGCGCACGCACAGTGGCAAAAACATTAGTCCGAGAATGGTTTCTCTGCTATGGAATACCACGCCGGATTCACAGTGACCAGGGGAGGAATTTTGAAAGCCATATTATCGCCGAACTGTGTCAAATTTATGACATTGACAGATCACACACTACGCCATTTCATCCACAAGGAAACGGCCAAGTTGAGCGGTTTAACTGCACGATGCATGATTTATTAAGCACCTTGCCAGAAGAGAAGAAGTATCGATGGCCAGAGTTTTTACCTGAGCTGCTGTTTGCAAATAATGCAACACCACATTCTGCGACAGGTTACTCACCCCATTTCTTGTTCTTTGGGCGCGAACCGTCACTTCCAATCGATCATTTGTTAGGAAGCCACGTGATGAACACTTAGTTACGAAATCGGAACATCGATGCTTGGGTAGCCGATCATTATGAGAGAATAAATGATGCTATGGAATGTGCCAGTGAAAATGCAGCAGAGAATGCAAGACAGAGAAAAGCCAGGTATGATCGTAACGCTGCCGCAACCATTCTAGCCACGTCACCCGGGTTCTATTACGAAAGCATGGCTTAGGAAGAAATAAAATACAGGACATGTGGGAGTCAGAGCCGTACATAATCCTAGAGCAGCCATATAATGGTGCGGTGAATAAGATAAAGAGGCAAGATGGAGTCGGACAAGAGAAGACCATGAACCGCCCAGAACTGCGAGTTCTTCCTGATTGATATGGCAATGTGACTCTGTTTAATGTGTTTACATAACTTTTTTTTTGTTCTCCTATCAATGTCTTTAGGTATAGCAAAAGTTGATCTATAATATTTGCATTTTGTTTCTATATATTTCATAATGAATTTAGTTATTGAGGGCTTTTAGGCAGACGGAGCTGCCTGATTAAAAGGGGGGAAGATGAAACAAAGTCAAAATACACAGCAACATTAACTTGATGTACTCTGTAGGTTTGTTTATACTTCATATTGTATCAGCTATCATATATTGTCCAGGGGCTTGATAGCAGCCAGATGACGTGTCAACATGTATCATGTTTCAAGGCCAGCAACTACTACAGTAGCTGGCCATTCTGTTACAAGCATTAAGATCTGTCATAAGCGAGCCAAACTATCAAGGTTTTGTTACATACTGGAGCACTGGTAGGTCATATTTTATCATAAATGTTATTTTATTATTAGTTTAAACTGGGATTTCATGAAAGTAAGGTTAATTGTCAGACACTTATTCCACAGCCCCCTATATAATAAAAGCATGCAGTTAGCCGCATGGTCATATTATTCAACCAGTCTGTTTAGGTAGTTGTGTTTCTTTTATTTTTTTTATATCATATTTTGTATATTATATTTGGTATTAATCATATCTATTTATTGCCTACAAAAACTGAGTTGGAGCTGGCTAGCTTTTCTCACAAAACGTGATAAGCATTCACAAGGTTTCCTTATGTATAGTATATATGGGCAGACACTGGGCGAGTCAAACCTGGTATATCGGCTCTGGGGTAAACTCGGGATAGGGGTCAGGCTGGGTCAGACGCAAGTGGGGTGCTGTATTGTCGGCTGGTGGTTACTCTATGCCAACAGCATCTGGTTTTACCGTGGGTGGACAGTCCCCAGTGTTATTGTTTTCTCTGTGTTCTTCATTAATGTATCTAAGAACGTGTAGTGTCCAGGGAATGTCTTATTGTGTATTTGTAGCTGCTTTTTCATTATTTCACTTGCATATCATTGTTATAATTGTAAGGTTATTCCTTCAGTATATTTTATCATTACGCCAACAGGCATTTCAAGATAAATGTAGTAGCTTTATTATTCATGTAAATGTGTTTTTTATTACTAGTTATTTCAGGGTGCATGTAGTTGTTTATTCGTGTCAAGGTATCAATGGAATTAATTACATTTTTCAGATGTGCACCACCGGTATGCTGTAAAAGAGGTGGTCAGCCTTTTTTTCTTCCTTTTACAATAAATAGATTAATTAAGAATAGTAGATTCAAACGAACCGAGTTGTTATTTCTTTCATATAATTGATGATCAAAGTAACAGATCACTGGCTAAGTCAGTCTTTTTTTATTCATTTGGGGAATATGGCCCAGAGCAGGAGTATGTACTTTCAACATGTTCCGGGAAGTGTACTACATCTGGACGAAAGGTTTCCGGTTACGTAGTGCAATCGCTTGACGACTCTGACTCTTTAAAACTACCATGTCTTATTAAGTGTAATGATATACCGAACAATCTCAGTGAGATACCGTCTCCGGCAGGGGCATATGCCTACCCATACCTCAATGACATCGCGTCATTCATGTCGGAGGTTGATGAGGGTACAGACATTGAACTCTAGATAGGCTGAGATTTAATTGCAGCACATCATGTGCTTGATCAAGGGGTAGGTGGGGACGCCCTTCCATACGGGCAGAAATTACCCCTCAGCTGGGTGATAATAGGTGATATCTGTCTTTGTAAGGCCCACTTACCTGAGGAAGTAAATGTAAGGAAGACAGCTGTGTTTGCGGATGGGAGGCCAACCTATCTAACTCCATGTGACAGTGAATTGTTAATAAAGGAAGATCCTGTCTTTCGACATGTTCAGGGTGATGAAAAGAGAGGTCTGTCAATTGAGGACAGAAAATTCCTAGCAATTATGAAGAATGGGTTTAGGCAAACTCCTAGTGGACAGTGGCAAGCCCCTTTACCATTTCGAGAAGGCAGACCTGTACTGCCGGACAATAAACCGTTTGCGATACACAGAGCTAAGTCATTTGATGTTAGCTTGAGGTGTAATCCGCTCAAACATGAACAAGTTGTGTAATTTATGGAGAAACTACTGCAGAATCAACATGCAGAGTTAGCACCAGAGATACCAGTATCAAAAGAAAGGTGGTATCTGCCCATGTTTGTGGTACATCATCCAAGAAAGCCCGAAAGTTATCGGGTAGTATTTGATTCATCGGCCAAGGTTCATGAGGTGTCCTTGAACAATGTTTTGCTGCCAGGTCCAGACCTTTGCAATAGTTTACTTGGTGTTTTGCTAAGATTCCGTCGAGAGAGAGTAGCGGTCACCATGGATATTGAACAGATGTTCTACAGCTTTAAAGTGCCGTCATTACTTGCGTTTTTTTGTGGCATCTGAACAACGATTTGAATCAGCCACTGGTAGACTACCAGATGACAGTGCATGTGTTTGGTAATAGTCCGTCTACGAACTACGCAAGATAGTTGATGGATCAGATGCAAAGGTAAGATACCTTGTCAACCACAATTTCTATGTAGATGATGGTTTGTTGTCGTGCTCAACCGAGAAGAAGCTATTGACATAGTTCGCAGGACCAAACGAACCCTACAAGATGCATTGGGTATAAAGCTGCACAAATTCGCTTCCAACAGTAGGAATGTGTTGGACTCTTTTGAACCAGATGATCTGGCAAAGAGCTTGAAAAACCTTGATCTGGGATTGGTATCTCTTCCGATACAGAGAAGTCTTGGACTCTTGTGGGATACAGAAACGGATGTGTTTACATTTAATGTGAACCTTACAGAGAAAGCATACACTAGACGTGGAGTGCTATCCACAATCAATGGTACTTATGATCCTATCGGTTTTGCACAACCAGTTGTCATCAGAGGTAAGCTGTTATTGCATGAGATGTTGTCAGCGACTACAAATGCCGATTGGGATCTGAAAATAATCCAGCTGACATTGCCACACGATCCGTGGATGCAGCAAAACTGCCAAATACCAGTTGGATACAGGGACCAACCATTCCACATGAACATTCATCTATTCAGGCAAGCC
This sequence comes from Sipunculus nudus, assembly GCA_026874595.1. Lineage (NCBI taxonomy): Eukaryota > Metazoa > Annelida > Sipuncula > Golfingiida > Sipunculidae > Sipunculus > Sipunculus nudus. The sequence continues at coordinate 76,911,477 of CM049313.1, read as the reverse complement.
ATAACCTTGTGGATCCAGAAAATGACACTGAGATAAGACCTGAAGTAAATTGCAGTAAATCGGTGCATTCTGAAACTGTGACGTGCACTGTGCCTGAGGAAATGTTTTCTGAAAGATTTGCCACGTTTTCCAACTGGAATAGATTGACACGTTCGGTTGCTCATATAAAATTTTTGGGAATCCGATATCTGAATGACAAAACCAGCCTACCGGATCGTCCTGATGATCCGCAGTTTTTGAGTGATTGTGAGCATGCAATCATAGCGGCAGTGCAGAGAGATGTATTTGATGTGGAAATGCAGTGTCTTGAAGATAAGAAAAGCATCCCAAATACAAGTCCTATCAGATCATTATGTCCCGTGTTGGGGATGGATGGAGTGCTACGGGTCAGTAGACGTCTAAACAAAGTAGGAGATGAGACATTATGTTCAAAAATGCATAACCCCATCATCTTGCCAAAGAACCATCATGTAACTCACCTGATTATCCGTCAGTTCCACCAAAGAGTTTTCCTCCAAGGTCGTAATTTCACCGAGGGCGCAGTACGCTCAGCTGGTTACTGGGTTATCGGCATGAAAAGGATGATAGCATCCGAGATTGGTAAATGTGTTGTTTGCGTCTTGGATGGCAACACCTGGCGGATCTTCCTGAAGACCGTTGTAAGTTTGGTCCACCATTCTCATATGTGAGCGTCGATACCTTTGGACCGTGGGCTGTAGTCTTTCACCATACTAGAGGTGGAAGTGCAAATCAAAAGTGTTGGGCTCTATTATTCACCTGTTTGGTAACTAGAGCAATCCATATTGAGGTCATCAAGGAGCTCACCAGTAGTTCATTTATTAAAGCTCTCAGACGCCTGATTGCCATTCACGGGCCAGTCATTCAGTTCCGATCAGACAGAGGAACCAACTTTGTCGGTGCGACAGAAGATCTGGCGATAGATGCACAGTTTGTTGAGGAAGGCCCTGTTGCAGACTACTTGTCAAATTCCCAGATTAAGTGGATTTTCAATCCGCCTCATGCTCCTCACATGGGTGGTGCTTGGGAGTGACTTATAGGCATCTCAAAGAAGATATTGAATTCTATGTTGCTTCAGCATCAGTACGAGAACCTGACCCATGAAGTGTTGATAATCCTCATGGCTGAAGTGTGTGTAATTGTCAACAACAGACCTTTAGTTGATGTTTCCTATGATCAGTTGTCACCTATGTTACTTACGCCTGCCATGTTGTTGACCACAAAAACTGATTGTGATGTTGATCCTTTTCCTCAGTTTAGTTCCAAGGATGCGTTAAGGTCTACATGGAACCGTGTACAGACTTTGGCGAATGAGTTTTGGCAGAGATGGAAATCTGAGTACGTCCATGGCCTACAGTCACAACAGAAATGGCAAGGGCATAACATAAATCTTAAAGTCGGAGACTTGGTTTTAATGAAAGAGGCCAGTTGCTCACGCAATCAGTGGCTGATGGGTGTTGTGCAGAAAGCCTTCCCGAGCCAGTATGGTAATGTTCTAAAGGTTGAAATTGTGGTAATGAAAGACAACAAGCGAGCAGTTTATTTAAGACCAGTGACGGAACTTGTATCGCTTCTCGAAGTTTGAACATTGAATGACGACTCATTTGGTATATGCATGTATTGATGTTTTTAACTGTCGCATATTGACAAGCAATGATACATGCTTAATTTAGAAGTGGACTTGGTGTTTTTTCATGATGTTATGTATTTATTTTCATTGTGTTAGGGGAGTATGTTTAAAATTAAGTGATTTCTTTAAGAAATCAGGGGGGGAGTGTGCCAACTTCGATCTGTGTAACGGCTAGTCCGATGTAGATTGCGGCTTGTCCGTTATTGGTTTTCGAGTTTGTTAGGCGACGCTTTGTATTCTTGTGATGGAACGGCAACGCAGTTTGCTGGTACATGTTTTTGGCAATTCTGGCCTCCCCAAGTATTGTTTCATTTGTAATATGTCCGGCAGTTAGTAGTTAGCCAGATTCTGTAAGCATGACAATAAGTAGTTTAATCAGGAAGCGCTGTTTTACATGTCGACCGGCGGTTCAGATATGATTTTATTAAGATGGCCGGCCATGCCGATTTGGTTGATTTACGATTTGTCCGTACTGATTGTTTAGACCTGTTTTGTTAGTCTAGTCGTACTAATGATAGATATGTATGTGTATGAGAGATATGTATTATGTAACTCCATCGGAAACTTATGCAAACTTAAATGTACAATTCTACAGTTTATTTGCTTAGAATTGTCCTTTGTTTACCTTGTGATTTGAGGTACAGGAATTCAGTGACGTAATTTAATATTTTTGTTTGGTTTAACTCTACACACACATTCTGCAGTATTTTGGAAGATGCTCATGTCTCAGCTCACACAGACTAAAATTTGCTTCTAATAAGCCCATCAATATTTTCAGAGGTATTTCTTCATTCATTTATTGCTCAGTTACTTGATAATGCAACATCAACACACTTTATATGTATAATGGTTTAATTAGTCTGTCACTCAGTAGATGGTGCCACATGTTCGTTATTTAAGAGGTCTTACCAAAACCTTGGTATCTTTTTATTGTTATTATACCTGCAATTATGAACATGCCATTGTTTTATAACAATTTATGACTGACAGTATCTGCTTCTATGAGAATCTTATTATTGTTTTTCATTTATTTTCTTGTAGTTTTTCACCCCCGCCCCACTTCACTTGTCTTCACAACTCGCCAGGGGATTGCAGTGTATTACTAATAAAGGTTGTTCAGCATTCAGACTTGTTGCTTGATGTACACTACACCTGTATTGGCACTGAGGCTCTAAATCTAGAGTTAATAGAGAACTTTACTTTTGGGCCAGATGAAAACCCAGATAATCTGGATTCGGTCATAACTGTAATATGTTTGGAGAACAGCCTACCTTAGTGCATGATAGGATCCCCCCATACACCATCTTTGCATATCACACATGTACGAATCATAGCTAATAAAACGTATTAGTATTACATGTTGGCAGTGCCGGAATCATCTTCAGATATAAAACAAAAAGTGGTTGGATAACACGGGAACAACTTACAGAAACAATTAAACATTTTATGAACTGTCAACAAGCACACGCCCCAAAATCCGGCTGAAATGGCACATTGAAATGATGGACCACGGGAGTACAATTACAAACAACATGGCCACTTCTGCCCACGTGGACAACCACATTCCATCAGATAAGCCATAAACAGCGCATAAAATCAGTGTTAATGCCCAGTGAATGCCAATTTAACAGCCAGTCCATATAGAGTAACCTGGCCTCACCTTGGTTACACTAAAACTTCGATCATTCTAAGACTTATCAAATGCCACTAGCTAGCTATACAGAATATCTGTGAGTTAACATACGCTAACCAGGGTTCGATTTTAACGCTAGCCCGCGGCGAGTGTGAAATTCAGCGGGATGGTACGATCCAGTTTCTTTCAGCCCGACTGGCTAGTAGCCTGAGAAATGTTAACATTTGTTTGTTTTTTTTTATTCTAACCAAGCTTACCGCGTGTGCCACCTTTTTTAACCAGGCTGAAACTTCATTTAAACAACATTTAATATCCAATGTATAAATTTTGCATTAATGTTTCATATAACCTGGTCATCCTTAAAAAAACTGTGTTGGGGCTAACCTGACCGATCGAGATTTTCGACAGCGGCTGGAAATTTTTTTGGACTAGTCTGTAAATAATTTTTGTTAGTATAATCTGCCACAAACGCTTCTGGCCAGGTAAAAATCCACCTTCATGTGCCTTTCTGTTATTCCAAGATGCTCTTAATTTCTATAATAAAAAGGTATTTCCCGATGGTGCCGATCGATTAATCTGAGCCATAAAAATTAAGTGTGATTGTACCTATATGCATGGAACGATCGGTACACTCGTGCCCGAGTGGAGAAAAATGCCAGGCCAATGTTCGTCACTCGGGCGTAAAAGCAGGCAAAACTGCCTGCAAAAACATTGAGCAATTAGAAAAGGTTCTGATTTGACTACAAATAAAGCAAAAACATTGAGCATTTAGAAAAAGTTCTGATTTGACTACAAATAAAGCGGAAGCTCTTCCCTGTCGCATTTGATGAAAGTTTTTTTCGATATTCACACTGTCATGGCCGATGTGGACGTTAAAACCATTTGACAAGTTGATTTGCATAAACACATGCCTTTTCAGGCTAGCCCACACAAACGATATTGTGATTGATGGAGCTGTCATGTGTTATAAGCAGAGGGCCAAAAGGAGGTTTTTAGTAAAAACTCACCCTTTGTGATTTCATTCATGACTATTTTGGCGGAAAAATATTCCCTGACACCGTGTCACTTTCGGTGTTTATAATTTTCAGCTACGTTGACGGTGGCACTGTGAGTATATAAAGCAAATGAAGCGGGCCCATTTACTGGAAACTGCAACTGTTGTTGTCTAACGCACAATCTCCATAAATCAGATGTTCGGTACTGCAAAAATTGCGTGATTTCATCACTTTGTGGTGACAATGACAGGGTTTGGTGAACAGGGAAATTGTTTCTACCGGCCACAGCTGATCGAAACATGCATAAAATTTTAGCAACCGTGTTTGTTAGGTTGTGTTTCTTTTTTACTGCCCTTGTAAATTTCATTTTAGTAAGAGTCTTTGAAGTAAACTTATCTTACCTGACCAAACGGCGATTCTTGCTTAGGCGTACACCTGATAGAGATCAACATTGCTCGCTAAGCCATTAATTACAGCAAAAAAATATTTTTTTTTACAAGAGGTTTAAAAAAAATGAGAAGGTGACAATATATACTTGAAAAAAATGAGAAATAAGCCTCAATTAATGTCCATGCGTAATATTACAAATTTTAGTATGGTCTGATGTTAAACACAACTGCTTTTATATGTGTGATTAAGTGAGGGGTGAAAGTGTTTGCCCCAGCTGAAGTGGTCACCTTAGACATTATAGTTGTTTTGGTAATACACTTATGTTTACTTTGTTTTACCAGTTTTACTGTTGGAGAGAGGAGTTATGTTTCAAGTAACAGCTGAGCTTCAAAGCTGCATGTGTTAGTATCACTAAACACTTTTAAATATTCAAATACCATTTTTATTTAGACCATTATAGTGTTCTTGATGAAATTAAAATACTACATAAAATACTACATACTAGAGAAATACTGCTTAAAAAATACCACCAAAAAGGGGGCTACTGCAAATTGGTGCGGGCCAGTGCAAGATTTCAGCCACTAGCCCGATGGGCTAGTGCAAAAAAATCTTAAGAGCAAATCCTGCTAAATGGCGCCAATCATGTGCCAACCAATATACAATATTATATACACAAGTCATGCTGACATACATCTGTGTCAAAGTTGATAGGACTACTGTGTAACAATGTCAGACCTAAAACCACCATCAATGGACTGGTCCCTGACCGAGCTCAGGCAATAGCTGAATTCAAACAATTGTGCAACATGTATTTGTGTGAAAAAGGAAGAACAGCACAGACACATTATATATTGGTCAGGTAAAGAAGGACTCAGAAAATTCAATACATGGAGCCTGACAGATTATCAGGTTAAGGACCCACAAAATATATGGGACCAATTAGAGACAGAACAAAAACAGACAGACAATTTCAGAATCCATCAAACGGAAAAAATGAGATTTAAACAAAAAGAAGATAAAACAGTGGATGACTTTGTCACACAATTAAAAACAAAAGCATCAAAATAAGATTTCTCAGCAGAAGAAAAGAACATGCGCATCATAGAGGTATTGACTTCAGATATTAAACACACAGAATGCCAGAAAACCCTACGTAGTAAAGATAAAAACCTTACTCTGCCGGAAGCCGTTATGATATGCTGTACACATAAGGCAAGTATCGCACATTCGACTTAATTCAGCAATCTAGATGTACCATCACAAACAAGAACAGACAGTATCTGACATAGGTCTGTTTGTAAAAACTGTGGAAAAAAATCACCCTAGACAAAGAGATAAATGTCCAGCCAGAGATGCTGTTTGCTATAAATGCAACAAAAGGGGACATTGGTCTAAATTGTGCCTAAGCAACCCAAGATGATCAATATAAACAAGGGACCCATGGGTCACTAAGCTGTTATATATGATAAAAAAATATGATTTGGAAATAAGGCACATGCTGGTTTTGTGTGGTAATAATTAAAAGCTTTATTATGAGTTGTTGGTGTTTAGCTTATGTATGATTTTGATAGTATCTTTGGAGACACGGAAGAGCATTGATTTCATTTATTTTATTGACAAATGGAGTGCTATTGTCACACAGATTTTGACTTGGCCATATAACTTATAAGCAGCACTTATAATATAAGAGTTAAACTATTTATTAGAATTTAATAACAAATATTGTGCCAAATATAATTTTTATTAAAAATAATAAGAGAATCATGATTTTTTTTAAAATAAAATATAAATGAAATGATTATTAAAATAATATTATAGAATATATTCATGAATGCATTCATGAATACATTTTGAAAGTATTTGCACTGGTATTCAAATACTTTCATTTTTACCTGAACTCCAATTCTTGTGCAAGAAATTTTATTATGATTCATATTCGTATTCAAATACATTTGCAAAGTATTTGCACCATGTCTGGTATTTATTCAGTTTTAGCCAAACAATGATGTTGAGAATCAAGAATATACAAAATTCACAAATTTAAATAATGATCATAAGTACCTGGTTTTATGGCTTTTATTTATATTAAAAAAAAATAAATGTAATATATTCACTTTGGACTACTTTCACGTCAATCTACACACTAGACACAGTAGGAATCTAGATTAATATTATCAACTGCATCTTTGTCTATCATTAATTTCCTTCATATGATCCCTAATGATTAGTAATGAATAATATGATTTATTTTTGTTATCATTAAAAATTGAACTGAAAAATACCATAGGTGACTGCATGGTGTTATTTGAAATACTTGAAATTCTATCCATCCATACAATATTCTTACATTATCAGTAACTGCAAGTTAATTTCCTGTTACTCAACAACTAACAAATTCCTTTTCTATTAATTTTTCTTTAATTTGTTATTAAAAACCAATAAAAATTTATTAATTTATAGTTTCTTTTTATGTTGTTGGTCAAAACAACTTCTAGATAAGTTGGATTGGACACCTGGATCAACTGTGGCTGGCCATAAGCTGCCTGGCTGCCCCAGTGTATGCCTCCCTCAAGCGTGCATAATTTGCTGAAAGGTCAATAAGGTCAACATACAGGTGACTGAAGAGGGGCTTGGGAAAGCCTGGTTCTGACATGGTCTCATAAAAACATTAATAAAAGCTACAATTTTTGGCCATTTTCTTTCAGCTTTCTAAACTAAAAAGCTGAAATCCTTATGTATGCATGATATGAAAATTATATCAACAGTGCTCACAGGACACAAACGTGCCATGGTCAAAGTTGGGCAAAATTTAAGGTACTAATTTTATATTTATACTAATAACTTATAAAATTTGAAAAATTCAGAACTAATTTTGGGAATTCAATTGAATCTTGATTTAATTATGTTGCACCCCTGACAAAAAATATCTAGCTTCAGCAATCCTCTTGTTAAGGGAGTAAATAATTTTCTTGATTTTTTACAAAGTGCATTATGTTTGGGCCCATAACTTAAAACAATTACGCAATACTGACATCACTTCTGGCATGTGCATAGTAAATGTATAGAAAAATATGTATATTATATATGATCAAAGTCAGATCAGTGGTTTTGATATTAGGCAGTCTTGTGTAACAATATGTTTTTAATGGAAAAATAAACTTTTTCATTTATATCTGAGGGAATAAAGTCCATGTGACCAAATTCTTGGCATGGTAGGGGATTTTGGAGACATCTAACTGTATGTCAAATTTTAGGAACTGAGAGCAGAAGCTGGGGAGCTGAGCTCTAGCAAACTGCATAACACTAGCTTGATGTAAATAATATGTGATGGGTCCTTGAAAACTTGAATAAAATCTACAGTTTTTGATCAACTGGTTTCAAATTTTTAGTCTTAACAGATGAAATGCTAACAAAAACATGCTGTGAAAATTAAATCCACAGCAGTTACAGGAAAAAAAAGTGCCATGGTCAAAGTTGGGCAAAATTTAAGGTACCATTTTTTTTATTTTTGCTAATATTTTAAAAAATTTAAAAAATTTTGATTTAATTTTGGGTATACAATTTAATTTTTATTAATTAAAGTTATATTACTGTAAAAAAGTCCTAAGATTTAACATGTTTTGTGTTAAGTGATCAAATATCTTTCCTGATTTTTTACAAAATGCATTATGTTTGAGCCCATAACTTTTTTAAATTATCTAATACAGACCTAATTTCTGGTATGTACATGGGAACTATATAGAGGAATATTTATGGTAAATATGAGGAAAAACAGATGAGTGGTTTTGACATTAGGCAGTCCTGAAGTGTGAAAATAGGTTTTTAATAAAAAATTGAGGTTTTTCCTTAATTTCTCAAAGAAACAAAGTCGCAAAGACCCAGTTTTTGGCTTGGTAGGAGATCTTGGGGACATCTAACATTATGCTGAATTATGGATTCCTAGGTATTACGGTTTCAAAACGTGCCAGTTTAACGGACAGATTGACGGACGGACAGCCGACGGACAAAGGACCACAACTATAGCTCAGATGACTTATAGTCAGCTGAGCTAACAAAACAGAGGTTGCTCCAAGGACAGACGCACACATGAATTTGGCCGCTGCAGGTCATACTCCAGACGATGACCTTCACCCAACACACAACATCAAATGCGCAGAGATGCAGTTTATGTTTTAGAAACAAATGATTATGATGATGATGTTTATGAGACATTTGAAACTATGTCACTCGAGACAATCACAGTTAGCAAGATAGACTCAATGGAGTCATCATCAGCTCGAGATGTTTTTACAATACTTGACATCCAGACCCGGATAAACCAGGAAACCACACATTGAAAGTAAAGATCAATACTGGCACCCAAGCTAATGTATTGCCAATGTGAATTTTTTGCGCTGCCTTTCCCAACTTGCTTACACAAGATGGATTGGTCAAACCTAGTACTACAAAACCCAGAAAGACTGTGCTGACAGCATATATTGGAACACAGATTAAACAATATGGCACAGTGACCATACAATGCTGTTGTGTTCTTGCGTAAGTTATTTAAGGAATGGTCCCTGCTTGTAAAGTGTTTATGGTAATTGACCTCATGTGACCCCAGCGTTCTTTCTAGATGTGCGGGTAGCCATCTTGAATGTGTACTGCGAGCCAGCTTAAATGTGTACGGCATGATTCTGAATACAAACTGTTTGTTTCGATACGTGTTGTTTCTATTGATCGTGTTACCCTAATAGAACACTATAATTGGTGACGAACTGGACATAGTACCCATGGACTATATATTATGGCCGAGAGCCAGGGATTCGACTCGTTAGGATCAGCGGGGTTGCCAAGCTTTGATGTCACCGGAAACCCGACAACTGTGGGCTCGAGATGGGAAAGGTGGAAGCGTGGCTTCATACTATATGCCGACGGAAAGGGGATTGAGAAATCTAAACAGAGAAGAGCATTGTTGCTTCATTGTGCAGGATGGGCAGTTCAAGACATTTTTTATACGCTAGAGGTACGTGATGATTCGTTTGATGCTGCCATTATCGCCCTCAATGAACATTTCACACCCAAAGTAAATGTCACGTTCGAACGGTATAAGTTCAAATCTATGTCTCAAAGTGATAATGAGACCATAGATCTGTATGTAACAAGACTGTTGATGAAGTCTATGAACTGTGACTTTGGAGATTCGAGAGATGAACAAATACGTGATCAAGTGATTCATACATGTAAAGACAATACGTTACACAGAAAGCTGTTAGAGCAGGACGATCTCACCTTACAAAGCTACAGGATATAGCTAGAGCACAGGAGAATGCTTCTAATTTGAGTGCTAAAATGAGAACCACAACTGATGGTCCAGATATTGTGCAGACTGTTGCTGGTAAGTCACATAAAAGTAGACAGAGGAGGTTTAGGCCAGTGTCACATGATCAGCCACACAGAAGTAAACTGAAGTTTTATAGATGTGGTAAAGAAGGGCACATAGGTAAAGATATGTCGTGTCCAGCAAGGAATAAAACCTGTGATAGATGTGGACACATGGGACACTTCGCTAAAATGTGTTAAACTAAGAACATTACTGGTAGTAGTGGCAGAAGTAGGAGACAAGAGTTAAGTCTCAGATATAGTCAAAATCAGAAATCACATGGGAACTGTCATAGAGAAAATGTGTTATACAGCTGAAGACCAGTATAGCTCAGAGAGTAGGTCAGACTCAGAGATACACTCAGATGATGCAGATACTGATGATGAGTATGCTTTTACTATCCATGATGAATCCCCTTCTTGTCGAATAGAAGTTGTAGTTGGGGGAGAAACTGTAGAAATGGTGCTTGATTCAGGGGAATCCATAAATATTATAGACAGAACTTTATGAGAACAGCTCAAACGAAAGAAAACTCACTGTACATCAAAGAGATAAGAAAAGAACTTGTACCCATATGGAGCGTAAAAACCACTGAAAACTTTATGGAGTTTTTATACGGACATTCAGCATTGGAAATCAGAGCACTAGAGCTGAATTTGTTGTGATTAAAGACATGGTCAACATTGTTAGGGAAACAGGCTGCTATGGAGTTAGGTGTTCTTAAACTGGGTGTCAATGCTGTTTCATCAGATATAGATCAGATAGTAGATCAGTATAAAGACTGTTTCCAGGGTATTGGAAAACTGACAGATTTTCAACTTAAGTTGCATATTGACCCTACAATACAACCAGTGGCACAGTCACAGTACAGGATACCTTTCGCACTGAGAGAGAAAGTAGAGAAAAAGCTAGATGACTTAGAGGAGAAAGACATAAAGGTTAAATGAAAAGGTTAATGGACCTACACCTTGTGTTAGTCCAATGATTTGTGTACCAAAACTGGATGGAGACATACGCCTGTGTGGGGATATGAGGCAAGCAAATCAGGCCATAGTTAGGGAGCAACATCTTATTCCAACAATTAAGGAAGTCCTACAAGAAATTGGAGATAGTCAGGTGTTCAGTAAACTTGATTTCAGGTGGGGGTATCATCAGATAGTGTTAGATGAGCCTTCTCGTGCTATAACAACCTTCATTACCCATAAAGGACTATACTGCTCCAAACGGCTTATGTTTGGTATTTCATCAGCACCGGAAAAATACCAACAGATTATCCGTCAAATTTTGCAAGGTTGCCCAGGTGTTGCAAATATTTCTGATGACATCATAATCCATGGCAAGAGTCAACAAGAACATAATGTTAGATTAGCCAGAGTACTTGACCACCTAAAACAAAGAGGCTTAACTCTGAATGAAGAGTAATGTAAATTCAGTTTAAGCAAAGTTGTCTTCATGGGGCATGTCTTGACACCGCAAGAAATTTGCCCTGCAACTGAGAAAGTTAAAAATGTACTTGAGGCAAGACAGCCAGAGAACGCAAGTGAGATAAGAAGTTTAACAGTCACTATATACCAGACATGGCAACTATCTCAGCGCCATTACCAGAACTGACCAAGAAAGGAGTTCATTTTGTATTTGGAACTGAACAAGATCGTGCATTTCAGCACCTAAACAGAGTTTTGCTAATTCAGAGACTTTAGGTTAATTATTTCCAGAACTTTAGATGGCAAAACACAGATAATTGCTGATGCAAGTCCTACAGGTTAAGGAGCTGTACTCGTGCAAATACAGAATGGAGAACCACATGTGATCAATTATGCTAGTACAAGTCTCACAGAAGTTGAACGCAGGTACTCGCAAACTGAGAAGGAAGCTCTTGCTATTGTGTGGGCATGTAAGAGGTTTCACCTTTATCTAAATGGAATTGATTTTGACCTAATCACTGACCATAAGCCACTAGAATTCATATATTCACGAAAGTCAAAACCATCAGCTTGCATTCAGAGATGGGTTCTCAGACTGCAACCATATACATTCCGAGTGATTTATCGACCAGGAAAGGAAAATGTTGCTGATGTGTTATCAAGACTCAGTGTCAAGTATGATAGAAAGTCAAAGAGAAATGTAGCAGAGGAATATATTAAATTTGTAGCAGAGAATGCTGTACCTGTTGCTATAACCATACAGGAAGTAGAAACTGTATCAGCAGATGATTCAGAGTTAGCAGAAATCAGAAAGTGTATTCACAGTGGACAATGGAAAACAAATAGTGTTTCAATTCAGTATATGGCTGTTCGTGATGAACTATGTACTGTCGGACAAGTTGTATTGAGAGGAACACGTATTGTACCTCCAGTAGCACTCCGATCAAAACTAGTTACACTCACTCATGAGGGACATTTAGGTATTGTTGGCACGAAACAGAGTGTAAGGGCTAGAAACCCATGACCGTCCTGTGCTGCCCCCTATGGTACGCTATAAGAACTAACCGCTGTATTTAAATATGAGGATTAATTTTTCTGATACACCACAGCGTTCATCCGGGTACTTTTGCGAGTGTTTTTGAGGTTGTTTCGATGGTCTTCGCACTGTGTTTACCTCTTATACTCTTGTTTTGAGCATAAATAAAGACTTTATCACCAGAACTTAGTCGGTTTTCGATTCCAGACATACTAAACCCACATAGTAAACACAGTAGACCACTTGTCATGTCGGATACAGAGCAAGACGTCCGGCCGGAGGACAGTGCCTCGCAAGTATTGGTATCACCGTCACATGTAAGTACGTTGTCAAATGTAAGTCAAACTTCACTTACGTCTGTAGACCTACATATGAAAGAAGAAGCCAAAATGGCGGCCCTCCAGGCTCGAGTCCGAGTCTTAAAAGAAAAACAGGCGTTAGAAAGGCGTGTTCATGAGTTAAAACAACAGACTGAATTATTAAATATAGAGGCCGAACTACAAGCCTCGTCGGCCAAGGCCAAAGTATACAGAGACTATGAAACTATGCCTATCCCTGTGGACATTGATAATACAGGCCTAGCACCTCATGTTAATATTGAAAATGATAAGTTTGTACAGGCTTCTACTCCTGATGCTACCTTGCCATATGGAGAAATCAGTAAAGAGGCTGCCCCTACTCCTAATGTTAGTGTAGACTTTAAAGTGCATAAAACAGGATTAAATCTGAATGCTGAGACATATACCATGGTAACATATCAGATGTTCCTAAGCAAACATCCAGTCTTAAAGATACACGATCAGTGAAACCAAAATATGAAAGAAAGCCTAAAGGAGCCAGTTTTGTCACAAATGTACAGGCTACAAATAAATCTGTTTCACCTCACACAGGACTGTCTGTAAAGTGTGCTCTGGAAAAACCTTGTATATATTGTGGAGATAACCATGCTATCGAATCTTGTGAAAAACTGAGATGTAAGTCACATGCAGATAAGCTACAGTTCCTGAAATCAAAGGGATTGTGTTTCCGTTGTTTAAATAGATTACACATGAGAAAAGACTGTATAAATACAAGACTACAGTGTTCATTGTGCAATTATAAACCCCAACTGTGTTGCATATTGACAGAAATTATATAGCCTCTGTTCCAGAAGGTACCAGAAATACCAGTGTAGCAGAAAATCTGGAGCAAGTGAGATCTACTTGCACATCTGCAAAGCAAGACTTCGCTGATGATGTCAAGACAAGCAAAGGTGCTCTTTTTATAGTGCCGGTTCAAGTTCGAGCGAACAATGGTGAACGGTCAATTCGTACATATGCCTTCCTGGACAATGGAAGCACAGACACATTTATTACTGAAAAACTGACCAAAGCACTGAACCTGAATGGTAGAAGCACCAAAATCATGTTGCGTACTTTAAGAAACACAGAGCTTGTGGAAAGCCAAGCCATTACAGGGCTCGAAATTTCTGATTTGGATGGTGACAATGTTGTCAGTGTGCCAAAGGCTTACACCCAATTGGAACTACCTGTCAGTCGATCTGATATAACTATGCAGCAGGACATTGAGAAATATTTGTATCTGAAAGATATCAGTTTACCATGTCTGGACTCTGATGTTGACCTTTTGATTGGAAGTAACGTGCCTCTGGCAATGCAACCTTGGCAGGTGATAAAGAGCCAAGATAATGGCCCATATGCCGTTAAAACTCGTTTAGGAAGGGCTATAAATGGACCATTAGATTGCGCAACCAGTTACGTTAGCTCAGATCAGGATGCACCTAGAGTCCTTATGAATCGTATTAGTGTTGATCATGTTTTGGAGTAACAGTTGATAAACCAGTATAATCATGACTTCAGTGAGCGAATCTCGGATGATATTCCAGAAAAATCGAGAGAGGATCAAAAGTTTCTCCAAATGATGAATGATTCAGTTACTGTGAATCAGGGACATTACCAGACTTGCTTACCACTTCGATCCGCTTCTGTCAACATGCCTGACAACCATTCAATGGCGGAACAAAGTGTGTTGAACCTGAAAAGAAAGCTAGTCAAGAACACAACAGTTTATTCAGAATACAACAAGTTTGTGTCCAATATGCTGGAAAATGGTTACGCGGAAGAAGTGCCGGAAGCTGAGCTTGAACGCAAAGATGGTAAAGTGTGGTACATACCACATCACTGCGTCTATCACCCCAGAAAGAAGAAAATTCGCGTTGTTTTCAATTGCGCCGCAAAGTTTCATGTAGTTTCTCTCAACGATAGCCTCTTACAGGGGCCGGATCTTACAAATAGCTTGATAGGAGCGCTTCTCCGTTTCCGACAGGAACCAGTTGCCTTTATGACAGATGTACAATCTATGTTTTACCAAGTGAATGTGGATCCCGAAGATTGTGACCTTTTGAGATTTCTTTGGTATCCGAACGGAGATCTGACTCTTCCTCCTAAAGACTACCGCATGTTAGTTCACCTTTTCGGTGCCGTGTCATCCCCCAGCTGCGCTAATTTCACTCTGAGAAAGACAGCTGACGATAACAAAGGTCATGACCCTGAGGTGGCCAGCACCATAAAGCGCAATTTTTACGTGGACGATTGCTTGAAGTCGGTGGCAACCGAGGAGCGAGCTACAGAGTTGATTGTTAATCAGAAAGATGTTTGCGCCAAGGGAGGTTTCCACCTAACCAAGTGGGTATGCAACAAACCAGTGGTTCTACGGCCCTTATCTGATGAAGAATGTGATACGGAGGAAAGGAATCTTGACTTAGATCATGAGTTACGCATATAAAGAGCCCTGGGTGTTGAGTGGAGCGTGCAGTCAGATAAGTTTTGGTTTCGCATTTTGATTAGTGATAGACCATCAACCAGAAGAGGAATCTTGTCTATTGCGAGTTCAATCTACGACCCCCTTGGGTTTCTTGCGCCGTTTACCCTGCTAGCTAAGCGAATCCTACAAGACTTGTGCAAGTCCAAGTTTGCTTGGGATGAGGAGATCCCTTCAACTTACCTTCAGTTGTGGTACAGGTGGCTCACAGAGCTTCCCTTGCTACAGGACTTTGATGTGGACAGGTGTCTCCAGCCCACACCAAATGACTTCGGAACAATTCGAACAGAGCAGATGCATCACTTTGCTGATGCCAGTGAATTAGCCTAAGGTACTGTTAGCTACCTTTGTTTCGTTAGTGATACAGGGAAGGTACATTGTGCCTTTCTTACAGGTAGGTCCAGAGTGGCACCGCTCAAACAGATAACCATTCCTAGAATGGAACTCGCCGCTGCTACTCTTTCGGTTCGCGTCAATACCATGTTGAGAAAAGAACTTGAGATTGACATCGATGAGACGCACTTTTGGACAGACAGCCAGTCTGTTCTTTGTTACATCAGTAGTGAGACTGCAAGGTTTAAAACCTTTGTCGCCAATCGGGTTTCGGTGATCCGCGATGGTTCCCAGCCCAGTGAATGGAAATTCGTTGAATCAGCCTCTAATCCTGCCGATTAGCCTCTAGAGGTCTTCATGCTCAAACACTCGTCAGTAACCACAGATGGATAAAGGGGCCGGACTTCCTGTGGAAAACAGATATAGATCAGTCTACTACCCTCAGACCAGATACTCGTATTAGAGATGATGACCCAGAAGTCCGCAAAGTCAAAGTGTCATCAGTCGTTGTCGGTTTTTTCCAATGACGTCATAGACCGTTTCATTTTGTACCATTCGTCGTGGTTTAAGTTGAAAGTTAGAATAGCCTGGATCTTGATAATACGCAAAGCTCTACGTCAAAGGGTCCATAGAGCCAAGGCATCTTTGACCGCTGATGATCCTGTATCCACCTGCCAGCAGACATCTGCAGAGCAAACCGTGTCTGGTTTCCTAACTGTCGCAGATATAGATTCTGCAGAACATGCTATTTTGTCCTACGTTCAGGGCAAATCATTTCGACGTGAGATTGACACTCTAACGAACAAAGGAGAAAGCCTTTCTGGCAGACAGAAAAGATACGTCAAAAAGTCGAGTCCGTTATACCGACTTGATCCGTATCTTGAGAATGGACTTTTGAGAGTAGGCGGACGTCTTGGCAAAGCTTCGTTACCTGAATATACCAAACATCCAGTCGTCCTACCAAAGAATTCCTACGTGTCGACGCTCATCTTACGACAAGTCCATCAAGACACCAATCACAGTGGTAGAAATCACATGTTGTGTGAACTGCGTAAGAAATATTGGATCTTGCAAGGATATTCAGCCGCAAGAAAAGTTGTGCACGATTGTGTTGATTGTCGCAAACGTAGAGGAAAGGTCGGGGAACAGAAGATGGCCGAGCTACCATCTGACCGTTTGACTGCAGACGAGCCCCCATTCACATACGTCGGTATGGACTACTTTGGGCCATTCGAGGTTCGTCGAGGTCGGTCCATGGTCAAACGATACGGTGTGATATTTACTTGCTTAACAGTACAGCCATACACATAGAAGTTGCGCATTCCCTGGACACCGATTCGTGCATTAACGCTCTTAGACGCTTCATCGCCAGAAGAGGGCAAGTAAAGGTCATACGTTCAGACAAGTGCGAGACGAGAGCTCAGAGAAGAAATAGACAAATGGAATCAGAACAAGATTCATGGTTTCTTGCTGCAAAGGAATATTGACTGGTTTTTAATCCACCGCTTGGTTCTCACCATGGAGGTGTATGGGAGTGCCAGATTAGGACAATTCGACAAGTTTTGAGTGTGCTTCTGAGAAATCAAACTGTTGACGATGAGTGCCTGAACACATTTATGTGTGTGAAGTAGAAGCCACAGTCAATTCGAGACCTATTACGAGGGTGTCTGCGGATCCTGATGATTCTGAGGACTTGACACCTAATCATTTGTTATTGCTCAAGACTGAAGCATCCCTGCCTCCAGGTACGTTCGAGAAAGAGGATGTTTACTCTAGACGGAGGTGGAGACAAGTCCAGTATATGGCCAACGTTTTCTGGAGAAGATGGACCCGGGAGTATCTCCCACAGCTACAGGAGAGACAGAAGTGGTTGGCACCCCGCAGAAACTACAGCCAAGGAGATGTTGTCTTAGTGGTTGATGATACTGTTCCGCGAAATACTTGGCCCATGGGTCGGGTCACAGAGACATTTGCAGATAAACACGGTCACGTGCGCAGAGTGAAAGTGAAAACGAAGTCTAGAGAACTAGACAGACCCATTGACAAACTTTGTGTGATTTTGGAGGCAGATAATGTGCGAACCCCTAATGTTTAGACCCTGGTGCGAGCCTAGCGCCGCCAGGTAAAGACCGTGAAGGTCTGATATCATATGTTAGGCCCTGGTGCGAGCCCAGCGCCGCTAGGTAAAGACCGTGAAGGTCTAGTGAATGCCTATCTTTTCGAATACTTTCGAATATGTAACTTGCGCACTTTTTCGAGAATTTACGTTTGATAGTAATGTTGATTATATTCACATGTGATGATATAAGATAATTATCTTCAGCCTTGCTTTAGATAATTAAGGGGCCGGTATGTAAGGGCTAGAAACCCATGACCATCCTGTGCTGCCCCCTATGGTACGCTATAAGAACTAACCGCTGTATTTAAATATGGGGATTAATTTTTCTGATACACCACAGCGTTCATCCGGGTACTTTTGCGAGTGTTTTTGAGGTTGTTTTGATGGTCTTCGCACTGTGTTTACCTCTTAAACTCTTGTTTTGAGCGTAAATAAAGACTTTATCACCAGAACTTAGTCGGTTTTTGATTCCGGACATACGAAACCCACACAGAGATTGCAATCAAAATTATGGTGGCCAGGCATGGATAAAGAAGCCGAGAAATTTGTGAAAGCATGTTACGGGTGTCAGCTTGTAAGTAAACCAACAGCTCCAGAACCAATGAGACCTACAAAACTGCCAAGTGGACCATGGCAAGATCTTGCAGCAGACTTACTGGGACCACTACCCTCAGGTGACTATGTATTTGTTGTTGTGGACTATTTCAGTTGTTTCTATGAGATTAACATTCTGAAAACAGTAACTACTGATAAAATTGTTGACAGTTTAGATAAAATGTTCACCACACATGGTTGTCCGTTAACCATCACAACGAATAATGGTCCGCAATTTACGTCCAATCCCTTTATCAACTACTTGAAGGAGGAAGGGATCAGACATAGACGTGTAACACCCTTGTATCCAGCAGCTAACGGTGAAGTTGAACGCCAAAATCGTTCAATACTAAAGCACATTAAAATAGCTCGAGCTGAGCAGAAAGACTGGAAAAAGGAATTGCGTATATATCTTCGTGCATACAGGACCACACCACATTCCGTCACAAGAGTTCTGCCAGCAGAATTGTTGTTTAAAAGAAAAGTCAGAACAAAGTTGCCAGAATTCACAGAGGAAATTGGTGATACAGAGTTTCGTGATCCTGATATGGTCCAGAAAGAGAAAAGTAAGATA
This sequence comes from Sipunculus nudus, assembly GCA_026874595.1. NCBI lineage: Eukaryota > Metazoa > Annelida > Sipuncula > Golfingiida > Sipunculidae > Sipunculus > Sipunculus nudus. Next base: position 76,892,549 of record CM049313.1, on the reverse strand, counting down.
TACACGCATGAGAAGAGAGGAGCAGAGCCAAGTGATCTTGAGCCAGGTGATTTAGTTCTGTTAAAGCAGTCACGACAGAATAAATTATCAACAACATTCGAACCAGTACCTTACAAGTTGGTGAATAAGTGTGGTAATACCGTAAATCCTGTTTTTATCGCCGCGGCCTTAAAAACAAACTCAAAATCGAAAATCTCGACTTTTTTTCTGAACTCGGGATGAGGCCATAAATACATGGTTTATCAGAAATGAACTGTGAGAAGAACTCTCTCCCGGACATGGCGCTCCTTTGGGCGATAATAGGAGATCAAGCTAACCACAGAGGTAATACTCTTTGTAGTCAGATTTATTGTATAAAATTGTATAGTCTAAATGTTCATATAAAATATAATAATTATATGCAATAAATTAAACAATAACAATAAACATTGAACGATAACAACACTTATTACGAGATTAAAATGAATGAGATTATTCATAGTGAGGACTTGGGTGACGTCTGTTGGAAAAAATCGGTATTACCGGTCATACCTTTGACGGAGCTGAATTGCCTTGGAATCTATGTTGTTCATAAAAATAATTCAGAAAATAAAAATATGTAATTTAGAACACTATGAAATCTTTATTAAAGTTAAAATTTAGCAGGTTACTCACTGACATTTTTATAATGTCTGATACATGTACCATAATATTGAATAGCCCATTTTCTCGCCCCCATGTTATGTTTCTGGAAAACCTTCATCCTTGAATGCGTATAGCCCGGTCATTTACTTCTGTTTACTCTTTGTTTTTTTTTATACAATCACGAATATATTGTATGAATGGAAATAGTGTTAGAGGGTAAACCCGCTTGTAGATATAAATGGTAGAACATGTCACTACAGCCGATGGAATTTGGTGAATACACAGATTTTACATGCCGTGCCGTATTCTTGTTTGCTACTGATTTTTCAATATATTTTGGATAGGAACATTCTGCTGATCCATTTAAAGTCACTGTATATTTTAATTCTAAAAGTAATATTTTGAAATCTTAATCTATGATGAAAATTCCATTTCTTGAATTACTCTGAAGATTCGAATCATTTTCATACCGGTAACTTCGGTATTATCATCGTCACATCGTTCGTTGACATCGCTCCATGTCACAATTTGCTGATGCGTTTGAAAACATCGCTGGTTAACTCAACTAAATTTTAAAATAACTGAAGTTACCTTGTCGAGATACGCACGTATAGCAAACATGACGCGTGAAAACGAGTGATTTTGAAGTGAAATTAAAATGGCCGGTCGAGGTAAGCAAGTTTTTTTCCTCAAGGAAGTGTCCGTGTGGGGAGCCATCTTGTCAAGGTTGCGTTCGCGCAAGGCACACTGGGACGAAATAGGTGGCTGTTCTGTTTACCACCCACCGCGTACAGCCGTTCAAAATATTCTTAGCAGAACACCAGGGCGTTTCAGCACATGGCGGTACTCAAACTTGATTTTAAAACGATCGTCAGCCATTGTGCGACTCTTTACGATGTCAGCTTTTTATTTATTTTACTTTCTAAACAAATAATCGTTGCTAAATAATGTTGCAAATGAGTTTAAAGTAGGCATTTATTTCAATGTTGCTTGACCATGCCCAACGGGCCGCTGTGTTACAGTTGGGGTGTTTTAAACGTATTATTTGGTGATAATTACCAAGATTTTATAACAAGTTATATATCGCACGAAAGATATACATGTCAAGGTTCTACATATAAATTTTTATTTGTATACCACGAGCCGTGATAAAGTTCCTGCAGGTTGAAAATCTGACAGTCTCAGCAGTCTTAGCCATCATGTCGCCCCCTGAACGCTACTGCGTGATGGTGCGTAATAGTGGATAGTATTCAGGCTTTCTGCTTCAATAAATGTACATATAAACCTCAATTCAGTGTTCATACTATGGTCTTTTACATGAAAAGAAGCGTGTTGATGCATACAAGAATCGTTTTGCGTAACCACCATTCAAACGAAACGATCGTTCGGGGAATCTTTCTTTTTCTGATAAATGCCTGCCAATCCATGTGCAAAAGTCGTTAGGGACAAAATATCTGTATTGTCCCTATCTCGAGCGTTAAATATATTTAATATACGTAATCTGGCAACATATTTAACCTCTGTAATTAATACTTTTTTATTCTAATCTTCATTAAAGCAGCTATGTCGTGATTTATTTTGCTACGTGCAACTAATTATCTTACCCTCAGGCCAGAGACGGAGTCGGGGTGCGGCCTTTAAGGGAGGTTTTGGGTATTTGGACCTCAGTGGGAGCTCCTTTAAGAGACGTTGCAAACTCAGGGTGCGGCTATAAATAGACGTGCGGCCATAAAAACAAGATTTACGGTAGTGTTGTGGTAGAATCTACAGAAGGTGCAACTTACAGAAGAAATTCAACACATGTGAAAAGATTTGTGCAAAATCAGAGTGATGGTGAGATTATTAATACATCATCAGATATGGAAAATCCTACATTGCCAGAATCAGAATCTACTGTGGTTAGTAATGAATCTGTAAATAATCAAAGTGCATTAAACAGACCACAGCGTGTAAGGTCTGTACCAAAGAGATATGATTTTTTTTTTGTGGACCCTAAGAAACCAAAATGAGTAAGATAATTTGGTTTAACTTTGCAAAGTTGTTTACTTAAGGATTTAAAGTTAATAGATGGACATTATTCTCATCAGTAAAATAAAGATGTCAGAGACATTTGTTTAAGAGACACTTCACAAGAGTATGTCTAACATAGTCATATGGACAATAATTTGTTAACAAGTGCATTTGTCATTGTCTTAATGTTAAAACCATCTATTCGGGACCAAGCAGGTTTAGATATAGGTTTATTTGAACATTAATATACTTTGCTAGACTTTATTTACATATTGGTGATAAATTTGGCTGTATGAACGAATGATAAGCATAGCATATTGTTTTAAGAGGTTTGATATATGTGCTGTTCATCAAACATCACTTATTTATATTAATATATGTCAAGATGATGCATAAATATGTGGAATGATGATAACAATGATACCAATATGTGAAGAAATAGTTTATTGTGCTACACTGGAAAATCATAACAAGAGTAAACATATTCATAACAAGAGTAAACAAATTAAGATGAGCGGACAAAATTAATGTGCAGTTCATTGTTAACATCATATACAGATTACTTACATGAAGAATTACCATATTTTATGATAGAACATAGATTTCAGCTATATTCACATGTTACAACATGTACTATTTAATTTTGGTAGATTATCTTCTAGTTATTTAACATAGCATGTTTAAAGTCTAGTAGGGGAGGAAATGTAGTGATCTTGCTTAAGTTATTTAAGCAATGGTCCCTGCTTGTAAAGTGTTTACGGTAATTGACCTCATGTGACCCCAGCATTCTTTCTAGACGTACGGGTAGCCATCTTGAATGTGTACCGCGAGCCAGCTTAAAAGTGCATGGCATGATTCTGAATACAAACTGTTTGTTTTGATATGTGTTGTTTCTATTGATCTTGTTTTCCACAATAGAACACTATAAAAGCAAGTACAACAGTAGCCAGTGAGAGATTGTAAATTTTTTTATAGCTGAATCTGATGGTCCTGCTATCCTCGGACTACCATCATCAGAAAAACTACATCTGATTACAGTTAACTGTAGCATAACAGTGGAGATAGAACAGAATAACAAAGCTAGACCAAAATAAAACAACTCCACACTCAAAACCAAGCACTAACAACAATGAGCCAGTCATTCACAACAAACATCATCTCCCAAAATTTATCCAGATAGATTCAAAGGACTAGGTCGATTTCCTGGCGAAGCTAAACTCACACTAGAGATGATGCAGCACCCATCATATAACCACCAAGAAAATACCCTGTCCAGTTATTGGATGAGATAAAAGATGAGCTCACTGCAATGGAGGAACAAAATGTAATTGAGAAAGTCACAGAACCAACAGACTGGCTAAGCAACTTGGCATTTAGCCAATAAAAAAAAAGGAAAATTACAAATCTGCCTAGACCCAAAACACATAAACGAAGCCTTGAAGCGCACCTACCATTAAACACCAACACTGGAAGAGTTAAACCATAAATTTGCAAGTGCAAAGGTATTTACAAAGTTAGGTGCCAAATCTGGATATTGGGCCATTATGTTGGACCACAATTCAATTCTGCTTACAATGTTCAACACTCCTTTTGGGAGATACAAATTTAACAGACTTCCCTTCGGCCTCAAAGTGAGCCAAGACTTGTTCCAGGAAAAAATGGACATGATACTAGCTGAATGTCCAGGCACAGCTGGCAAAGCTGATGACATAATCGTTTATTGCCACACCATACAATAGCATGACAGCAACCTACACCATTTGATGAAAACAGCAAGGAAGTATGGCCAAGTACACAACATCGACAAATTTGAAGTGAAAGCAAATATGGTGAAATTTTTTGGATGCTACTATGATGGTCTGGGGATTCACCCAGATCCCCAGAAAGTCGAAGCAATACATAACATACCAAGCCCAAACAATGTCACAGAATTGCAACAATTCTTAGGACTAGTCAACTACATGCAACCATTCATACCATGTTTAGCACAACTAACAGATCCCTTGCGTCAAATAACTCACAAAGACACAATCTTTGATCGGACTTCATCTCATGACAATATATTCAGAAATATCAAAAGATGCTATATGAACAGACAACATTAAAATACTTCAATACACAGCTACCAACAACAATACAAGTTGATGCTTCAACGAAAGGTTTCGGAGCAGTATTACTCCAGAACGATGAGCCAGTAATGTTCGCAAGCAAAGCTCTAACAAAAGCTGAGAAGATTTACTCAAACATTGAGCAAGAACTACTAGCTGTTGTCTTTGGTATCATGTGCTTTCACACATTCATATATGAAGCCACAGTCAAGATAGAATCAGATAGAATTGGTCAACATACAGCACAAGTCAATGGGAGACACCCTAATGAGATTACAGAGGCTCATTACTCGCATACAACCGTATGATTTTGAGATAGTATACAAGCCTGGAAAAGAAATGATCATCGCTGACATTTTATCTCCTCTTAGCTCAACACCAGGTCCTGAATTGATCTTGATAAAACAATACATACAGTACAAATGTCCACAGCAAAAAATGAGACACTACAACATCAGACAAACAAAGACCCTGAATTACATGCATTGAAGGAAATTGTTATGAATGGATGGCCAGATAATCCACAGCAAGTTCCCAAAATCATTAAACACTATTGGAGCTGTAAAGACACCATCAACATTGAAAATGGTATATACTTGAAGGGTGATCGAGTTATGATCCCTGGTGTAATGAGAGAGAAAAATACTAAACAAACTACATGAGGGGCATATGGGTTTAAACAAATGCCAACTTCGGGCCAAATCTACTGTTTATTGACCAGGTATTACAAAGGATGTAGACAAAGAGTGAGAAACTGTGAAACTTGTCAGAGCCATAAAGAATCACAAACAAATCAACTACTGGTACCACATGAGATCCCTAGCAGACCTTTGGACAAAGTAGGTACAGACTTATTCTTTTACCAAGGAGATGATTACTTAATTATTGTGGACTACTATAGCATAAATCCATTTATCAAGAAAATCAGAAAACCTTGCACAAGCAGAGTAGTCATTGATGCTACCAAACAAATATTTGGTGAGCAAGGTATCCCTACAACAGTCATATCTGACAATGGTAGCTATTTCTGCAGCCAAGAATACACTGATTTTGTAAACAGATGGCAACTCAATCATATAACATCAAGCTCACACTATCCCTGAAGCAATGGCATGGTGGACAGGACAATACAAACTGTGAAGAACACAATGACAAAAGCACATGAATCGGGCACAGATCTTGATCTGGCAGTACTGAACCTGAGATCACCACCTATTGATAATGTCATACCATCACCAGGTGAGCTATTGAATAACAGAAAACTGAGAGCAACCATACCAGTTAACATTAAGAACGCTCAACCACAGCAAGAAGTAATCCACCAGAGATAGACAGAAAGACAACAAATGCAAAAGGTATACCATGATCAACATAGACTACCTGATCTAGTTGTGGGACAGAGAGTCACAATACAAGACCAAAACACAAGCAGATGGGTGCAAGGTTCAATATAACAAAAATGTGATGAACTGAGTTCACACCTTGTAAACATGCCAAATGGAAAACACTGCACAGAAACATATCTCACATACTTGAACTAGATATATCAAGGAAAACTGTGAGATTCCAAGACCCGACATATAATGATCAAACTACAGTACCAAAACAAAATCAGAAAATAGTGCACAGGTCAATTCTAAAAAGATCAGATCACACAGCATCGATCAATGAGAGATTTCAACCACTCTACCATGGAGGGGAACACCCACAAGGGATGCCCAAACCCATAGATAAAACACGGTCACCAGACATTAAAACTAACAAGAGTGGACGTTTGGGTTAACCACCACAGAGACTTACTGAAAAGTAAATAAGTTAATAAGTAAGAACAAAAGCAAGAAGATGCTCAACATTGAACAAAACTATTTTATTCAGGTGATTTCATTAAGAGATATATTTACATTTGAGATAAATATATACATATATATGCGGACTGTAAACAACAGTTGAATTCATTTTGCATGAAGTATTTCATATGTAATCTATATATATACATGATACATTCTAAGGACACTTTGAAGTTAGAAGCTATCAGCCTTCATATGCTAACAGAAGTTATGATAATTACACCCAGAAGCTACATATATAAAGAAAGGGGGATGTAATATGTTTGGAGAATAGCCTACCATAGTGCATGATGGGATCGCCCCATACACCATCTTTGCATATCACACATGTACAAACGAAAGCTAATAAAACGTATTAATATTATAATCACTAAGCTAGACACATGTTTCTTTGGTGAACCATATGAAATATTTGAACATTACGTGTTCAACAACAGGTCTCAGAAATCTAGTGACACTGTAGTGTCTGATAATGGATCACAATTAACAGCAGAGACATTCCAACAATTTTCAGAGAATGGTGTTTTGATCATGTAACCACCAGTCCATATCACAGAAATGCTAACGGCAAGGCAGAATCAGCTGTCAAAACCCTGAAAAACTTATACAGAAAGCCAAGAAAGCTAATGGAGATTTCTTTTTGTCTATCTTTGACCATTGCAATACCTTCACCCAAGGCTTTGACACAAGACCAGTTCAAAGACTTATGAATTGCAGGACAAAAACTCTCCTGCTGACAACTAGCAAACTCCTACAACCTTTGTTTGCCTGGTGGTCAGCCTTGTACATTGACGCTGTCAAAACTGATACTGAACAACAGTTTGTACAACTGAAATAGGCACAGTACTACAATCGCAACACAACAGATCTTCCACTGCTGCGCACAGGTGATCACTTGCGCATGAAACAGTTAATACTTGGCACTTGCCAGTGGGAGGAGACAGTTGTAAATAAACATCTCGACAAACGGTTGTGCAAACTCAGTGCCCTGCCTTGTATCATCCAACACAACCACGCACAACTTCGACGTGTACCACACTGTGTTGATACACCTGTCAAGGAGAATCAGTAACAGACAAACCTGCAGTCTAGCCCCCCTGAGAAGCCGTACCACCCACACACTTGAGACCACGTCGAATCATCAATTCACCTAAGCGCTAAAGAGACTACACATAAACATACGTAAGCACATATATAACACACAAAAAAACAACAAGAGGTTGATGAGTGATAAATGTTAAGGACAGCAAATGTCTTTTTGGAATAGCAAAGGTAACATTCAGTACAAATGGTCAAACTCAAGAGCTGAATCTCAAAGGAGTTCTTCAAGGTGTGCAAAACACAACAATATATTTAAATGATATACTAGTACCTGGCAGAACACATGAAGAACATGTAAACAACCTGCAGTTGGTGTTACAGAACATTTTGGATGCAGGTCTCCATTTGAATAAAGACAAATGTGAGTTCATGAGAGACAGTGTGACCTATGTAGGACATAAAATTGATGCACAAGGTATAAACCCTGACCTTAGTAAACTACAAGGCATTCAGGATGCAAGAGAACCTGAGAATATTGGCGAATTGCGTAGTTACCTGGGACTAGTGAATTATTATCATAAATTCTTGCCCATCTCAAGCACATTGCTCAAGCCACTTTATGATCTACTTTGTAAGGATGCTAGGTAGGTGTGGGAGTCACCACAAGAGGACAGTTTCCTTAAGAGTAAAGAAATGTGAAAATCTGCAGATGTACTAGTGCATTATGATCCTTCTCAGAAGCTGGTGTTGGAGTGTGATGATTCTCAAGTGGGACTAGGAGTAGTACCTTCTCATGATACGGATCAAGGTCTCCAGCAAACAGCATATGCATCAAGAATGTTGGCACCAAGCAATCGCAAATATGCTCAACTAGAAAAGGCTAACCTTGAAATACAAAACAAAACAAGTGGCAATGATGTGTTACAATGAACTTTTGGATAATAGTTATCCATTTACAATAACATAACAATGACAACACTTGTGGAACCCAGGCCCAGACACAGTGACTAACGCGCCAGTATAATCACCCACATCCTCGTGGTCATCGTACTGACATTTTGTTGCAATTTCAATATTTTACATGTGCTTTTAGACTGTTGTGAGTATAATTTTATGCATCATGGCCACTATAACAGAACTTTCAATGCCTGCTTTTCAATATGAGCCCTGTTGTTCTGCTAATCAACGTTGGGTTAAGAGGATCAGCTAATTTGATAACTATCTGGTCACTGCTGGGATTGACCAACCTCCTAGACAAAGTGCTTTATTACTCCACAGATATGGCGAGGAATTATATGGAATTTTCTCCAACTTACCAGTACCAGACCCATGAGAAAATGAAACAGTGTATGATACAGTTAAAAGAGTCTTTTCTGACTTTTTCTGCTCAGAACAAAACATCAGGTTTGAAGTGTTAACCTTCTAGCTGCCAGCCAGCCTAGTACCTGGGGAGTATTTAGGTAGCTTCTGAATGCGCCTAAAACAGTTGGAGCCCTATAAATTGTTCCACAGATTGGAATCTGAAATCAAATCAAAGACCAGTTTGTGTAGGGATTATAAACTGACAGTGAACAAAGCCAGCCAGGGAGATAACTATCCCCTGCCAAATACTGATGAACTGTACACAAAGCTAAGCGGAGGAAAAACTTTTTCTAATCTAGACCTCAGTCATGGATATCAGCAGTTGGTATTGGATGAAGATTCACAGAAACTTACTACCATAAACACACCAATCTGAATTGGTCATCATGATTACAGAACATGCTAAACCTTAAGAAGAATATTTCTTAAACTATATAAAAAGTTGCAGTTCCCTACCACAACAAATTGAAGCTTCACAGTTGATCTTCACATTACTTGTTTACATTTAATGTTCTGGAGGAGGTTATAGATGTTGAGCAAATGCTGGTCCTCAAATGTTCCATATACAAATTCATCTTCCTAAGAGCTGAAGGAGGTTATAGATGTTGAGCAAATGCTGGTCCTCAAATGTTCCACTATCAAATTCATCTTCCTGGGAGCTGCTGCCAGATAGTCTCAACACAGAACCTTTGTTCCTTTCAACTGGCTTCTGGTGGAAGACTCCATGCTTCCTCATGATACTTTCATAAGAATTTCTGTTAAAAGAAATACAAAATAAAAGAATAGCTTTTTTGCAAAAACAGATACAGAAGTCTGATTCTTCACATTGCAAGGACACCAAAAAGGAAAGGCCCATGAAAGAAGAAACAGCAGTTAAGAACTGATGAAATCTTGATTTATGGAGTTGTGTGCTTCAGGTGGCATGCACAACATGTAAAATGTGGTCTGCTTTTTGTTCCTGATGGTTTCAAATTTGTGATATTCACTATGGGGGAATTATTGCTAAAAATAAAACCTCCTTGAATAAGATGCCACATTTGCACATATGAACAGTAATTTATCCAATATCCTCTATGGCATGTCACATACATTTTCGCAGTAGCAACAATATAAGCACACATTGTATGTTGCCCTTAATTCAAAGATTGATAATTAAAATAATATCAATTCTTTTATATATCTGCCACAGATGCATGATGAATTTCCACCTTTTTCATGTTCCCTTAGCTCCTCATGCCATTTTTAAGATTTTGTGTACATAATAGGTAACTGCTTTAATAATGCTAATGTAATTCCTGTAAGTTACTATATGGTATATCAGTATTGAGTAAATGGAAACCTTAGCAAAACAATGAAGAAGTGAAAATTGCGAATAAATAACCTCGCCAATATAAAGCCAACCACAGTGTGTGTTACACCACTGACTGTCCTTGGTGCAAGTTATTTCCACAAGTGTACACAAGTTAGCATATTTTTTTCAAAACAAACTATTGACAGATACCATATTTTATGGAGAAAACCCAATAGTTTGTGTATATTTAACATACCTTATATTAAAGGTGGTGTACCTTGGAAACTTAGACATTAATCCAGGATTTTTTGCAAGGTAGGGGGAAAGGATGGTCAAAATAAGACATTGCAGGCCACAAAAAGGGCAGCTTGATTTTAACTGACTCAATTTTATTAGGCCCTTCTATTTATTGAGTCCAAATCCATGCAGGGAGAATTCGTACCATAAAAGACAAGGTACATGCAACAGATCCCTCACATATACTCTGACTGCCGGTTTACTGCCTAACAACAATACACTAGTGGTTCCTGTCATATCTGACTGACAGAACCCAGAACATCAGGGTTAAAGGTGCATAGTCACCTGTGGTGTCCCCCAGGGGTTGGTCCGCAGACCGATCCTGTTTACCATCTATAATTCATCTCTGGGGCCCTACTACGTAATTGTCACATATAGGATCACCTGTATGCAGATGACACGGAGCTGTACATAAGTTTCAAGATTTCTGATATGATGGTTGCACTCCATCTTATTGAAACGACTATAACAGCAGTCCAAAATTGGATGGCACAACATCCCCTATAAATGAGTGACGATAAAACAGAATTTTTAGTCATTTCATCAAAACAGCTGACCAATAACACCTCTGTCCCTCTCCATCAACCCAACATCTACTGCCAAAAACCTAGGAGTCACATTGGATACTCATGTTTCAATGGAGGCTCACATTTCTTCGGTGTGTAAGCGAGCCTGCTTGCATCTGAGGAACACTGGTCAATTTTGGGTGTTCCTTGACAGGGAGTCATCAGAGTGTGTACAGTAGTCCTTGCGTTTATCACCACAATCGGATGCTAGACTATTGTAGTTGTTTGTTGTGCAGGCGAGGGCATTCAGTGTAGCTGGTCCCCTACTGTGGAACAAACTACCATGAGTCTTAAGATCCTCACCGTCTTTGAATGTGTTTAAGTCAAAACTAGACATATCTGTTTGTGCAATTTTTTTCTAAAATGTTACACTAGTTCTTAACAGTAATCATGCATTGTGCTACTGTATAAATTTTATACTATTGTCTCATATATATCTTTAAAATTTTATTTATCTATGAGTCTATTATATATGCTTTTTGCCTTTTAGTGTAATGCATTGAGAGGAAATGGATTTTACAATATATAAAATAAATTTACTATTATTTTGACACCCATAAATATGTCATGGTTTTGATGATGACTAAAATTACAGTTGGATCCTATTATTTAAACTGTTACTGTAACTGACCTTTTCACCAAAGGCATTTTAACGAGTTTAGTTAAGGAACAGAGAAGAACAGTCGCTTAGGCAACTGAATAGTTCACAGGGAACGCTGACTTGAGGGACTATGAGACACAATTTTTTGTTATGGTACATTTTGTTTAAACAGGCCCACTTGAACAGTGATGCCCTGGCTGGGGACAACTGTAACATCTGTTAAGTTTTAATTCTGGTTATGTGGCAAATGAGGACACCGAGTCGTTTGCAGTCAAGGCTTATATTGTAGAAACTCCTAACTGTATGGATGTTAGACTCAATATATGGAAGGTTTATGGCTCTCCTGCAAAATGATTTTAGGAATTCAGTGGAAGAAAAATATGCGATAACATTTCCTCCCCGCAGTTTGCACAAATATGAGGCACAATCTAGATTGAAAGACAATGGACAAACCCCATTACTACCGTGGCTGGATGTTGGCCAAGTGTATAAGGACTGCTAATTAGGCTGCTTTGCTGTTTCTGCAGAGCAGGGACACACAAGTCCCCCTCCCTCCCTCCCCTCTACCCCTAAAACCATTTCAAAATTTGTGGACAAATGGACCTTCCCGCTGTGAAACTATGATAAGCAGATCGAGAAACAAACTACTGTGTACACTCAAAATGTATCATGTCAATTCACTTATATTAATTAAAAATTTTAATTAACCTTTCCAATATTCGGCCAAAACTGATTTCGTTTTAGTATCATTACTGTCCACTAGATGGGGGATGCAGCATCAAACCGGGGATCACCTGGGGACATCCCCGTAACAGCCATACATACATTTGAATGAACCATAAAAGAACACATCTCCTATCAAATATACATGTTTAACTTACAATTTTTACACGCATTTTGTTTAATATAATGTGGTTTTGCGCAGATATCTAGCTGTCATTCCTTAATCTTTTACATCCATAGTCATTTTGAATCACATTTTGCCACTTCATGCAACTTGGTCCTTAGTTAGGCTTAGAACTTCAAATAGAAATGGTCACTGAAAATTGTGGTTCAACGCAACATCGCACTTACAAACATGTCTGCTTCATGGGCAGGTTAAATATGACTTAACTCGACCACAGCTGATGCCTGTCAAGACAGCTTGTCACCGCATTTCTGCCTTCTATGTGACTGACACGAACAGTCACACGCGCGGCCTGCAAGACAGTGCAAACATGACTCGGCCAAGCAAAGCCAGCAGATCACAACGGTCTACAAGTGACTGGCGTGAGGCGCCCCCTGCTGGGAAATGCTGACACCAGGCAAGAAATGGTCCTGAATGAATTGTTTTGAGCTTTAGACGGAAAATTAAAGGGGTTTCTTCATCCGGCGAAACTCTTGTTCATCTTCACGTAGGCCTGTTCTTTTCTTCAGGCAAACTAAACAAGATCGTCCACATTTAAGCCGTATGCAGTATCGAAGTCCAACTTAAACTGTGTTATTTTTTTTTAATTAAACTGAGTTTTACGGCTATTAATAGACCATTTAACCTTGTTTTAATTAAACCATCAATTAAAGTATCTGTATGCATTATAATGGGTAAGATCACAGGTTTAAAATGTTTACCTAGTTATGCGCGCTTAAGTTCACAAATTTTCTTAATGTAAGGCAAAAAAAAAAGGCTGGTCTCTCAAGCCGAAAACGTAATTGATATTTATTTTCAGTAGACATTTACCCATTTTTAGCTCCAAGGGCGGGGAAATTTCCTTCATGAGAATAAAATAACAAATTTAGAGAAAAATTCCTTTTCTTATGTCGTGCTTTATCCTGTTTAACAAAGCAATATTGAATCATGTTGTCCACAGATCATATGGGGGGTTTTTTTGGTCGAAAATTAACGTATGAAGGAAAAAAAATTGCCTGCCTGCACTGATTTCTGAAAAAGTGCCTGAGAAACAATCCCTTATTTTTCTTGCACAAATCAAGTGATTTCTTACATGTATATGATACGAACGGGCGTGTTTTTTTTTTTTTTTTTTTTTTTTTTTGTTTTTTGTTTTGACTGGAACAATGTGAACTGAGAATGGTTCTTGATCCTGCACATTAAATGTGCAAAACTTTTATTGTCGATTTTTGTTCCTCGAATGGTCCCAAATGAAAAACCGGATCATGCAACTTTGTCACAAGTGGGTAACTTATTTGATTTTAATTTAAAATTTTAAAAATGCGGATAGAACCAAACCCAGTTTAACTTGGACTTCGACTCGGCTTAAGCCGAATCCGAACTTGGCTCGCATCTAAATCGGGTTATACTGAATCGGGGTACTTTAATCTCGAAGAAGTACGCTTTGCGGCGATCCGCACGTTTATTCTATAAACAAGAGTTTGCTGTCCGCACTTGGTAGTTAAATCTTTTTACTGTGCAGCAAAATGTGCTATTTCGCGGGAAAGATTAGGTCAAACGGTACAGCATGCACGACTGGCTTCCAACAGATATGAAACACCAAACATGATTGTGCCAAATGTCATTGCAAATGTATCAAATGTCTGTGAAAATGCCAAAATTAGGTATAGCTGACTAGAATTTTGAAAGTGAATTACAATCAGTACTTTTTTTCCTATTAAGATATGTAATATGAATTTCGATTGTGTCATTTATAGTTGATTCGATTAGTATTTCCCGGGCAAGTACTTTGTCAAAACTATTTATTTTATTTAATACCAAGCGATTTTACATATATATGATTTTATCAATATCGTCCTGGTCGTTACTTTTCTCTATACCGTTATTTATTCCAACACCTCAAACAAATATCTTTATTAATTCCTGAATGGTTTAAGTAGCAGTTTATATGCAAGTCACTCGTGTTCCATAAATTTACGAAGGAGTTATCTTAATTAAATATATAACGACATAAATTAAACCAACATAATTCCCTATACTGTACATATAATTGCTTCTCGCCCGTCATTTTTTATTATTGTTGTGCAAGTTTAGATTTGTTATAAAAATTGTTACTAATTGTTTTCAGTGACAGATCAACAGTTTATAATAAAAAGAACCTGAGGCCGAAATTATGCAATTTCAATTATTATATTTTTTACTCTTCGGTTCTTTCAGGACAAAACTTTACCAGGGAAGATGTAATACAGGAGGAAATATGCAGCGATGGTACTATCATGTAGGATACGCTGGAGCGGTCGACATCTGCACATCTCGGATTCTCGCTTGTTTCCAGCTAAGTACATGTACTCTATAATGCAGCTTCTTCGGTGTTAAGTCACACAACAATGCTAGCAAAATTCACCATATTCTTTAAAAAAGTCAGTTTGGGCCGCACCGACCGGAATGGCAACGATAGATCAAGAAAAGGGAAGGACTCCAAAGAGAAAATCCCGACTGTGCAGACTCGACTCACCTGACTACGACTCCGCTGTTTAGGGATTGTTGGAGTCAAAATCTGACAACCACAATGCACCGGGGCTTCTAAATACACTAGCGGCATAGGTATAAGCGTAGTGAGGAGGACAATGTATTCCGTTCAAATGTGTTGGAAAAGAACTGTTACAAGGCAAAATACATAAATGAGGGTGTTTTATGGTAAAGACTTGATATTATAAGCATGCGCATGTGAAATGTAAACAAAAGATGTTTCCTTGCAATGTAACAAATTTTGATTTTGAAGTTTGACAGTTGAGACAAGTAGTCGAGGCCGTCCCACAGTGTCCAAACAGAAGAGGTTCATTATGAGAAAAAAATGATATCTTGCGGAAGGGCGGGAGACTGTTATATAATTTTTCCCCGTACAAGGTTATCTGATATTTAATAGAAATATAGTCTGTCCATGACTTGAAATATTGAATATGCAGTTAATCATAAAGCTTTTATAACATATGAGTTCTTTTCTGATTTTGCATACACACGAACACGTTTTATATACACACTAGCTGATAGACCCGGTATACCGGGCTTATTACCAGGGTTGGGGAGATTTATTAACTGAGATGTGAAATGTTGGCTCATTTTTTTTTATTCTAAAAGTAAACAGAAAATATAGGTTTTCAATGGGAAAATGTCTCCATAAGATATGTATAAACATTTTGGCATGACTGCAGAATAACTCGCTCACCTCTCTGAGGCACAACACTTCTGTGAACAGAAAACGTTTCTATGTACAGCTGCTTGTATCTTAATTTTGCCACTTACTTTTAAATTACATGAATCCTTAACATCATACCGTCCGTCCGTATAAACTCATAATCTGGTGGAGACAGTGCGTGAGTGATCCTGCAGTCGCTCCAATATTTTTAACATTTATTTTGTGGTTCTGTCCTCGTGGCAAGAAATTTATACCCCGGTATATTTAGCTTGATAACCTGGCCAGTGATGTTGTTGACATTGCGAACCGGAATGAGACGTGGGGGCATTCAGGTTTTCGATGATATTTGACTGGATTCTATCGGTGGACCCATAAAGATTAGGTTAATGTGAGGAACACATGAATGATTTATTAAATGTACTGTAACGGGGTATCGCCTTGCTAGTTAGCCGGATTCGATCAGGCCCGTTTCCGTCTGTCAGAGTTTCCGGTCGCCCGAGATTCCGGCTGTCAGACGTACTTGGTCTGTGTTCACCCATTTCCGGCCGTCTTAAAATTCTTCCGTCAAACCCCCTATAAAAGGAGGCGGCCGTGCGATGTCTGGGAGATCGGCTAGACAACTCAACACGTGCACCTCGCCAGACAGCTCAGCTCAACTCTCCCTAGCAATACAACACAGCGATCAGCGTCTGACTACCATCTAGTGCACTACGATCTCAATATCCGCCAGTTCACTATAGAGTGAACTGTCCTCAGGTAATTTCGGGGACCCTGCACGGCTTAACAATCGGCTTATTAGATTTAGTGGGTTTATTCTGTTTAAGATAATTCTTTAATTCCAATACTGGGAATAATCTTTAGTACTGGTGATTCCTTTCAATTACCATCTTAATCGTTTACCCGTTGTTACCATCATAATTGTTTCATTGTTTATTATAAATAAATATTATTTAAGTTATCTGAATCTTTTATTCCTCCTCATAGAGTGATAAGTGTGAAAGAAGTGAATGATCCGCATGCACTTTGTACCCTCTGACCCTTGGAATTACGACTACGCTACAAATGGTGGCAGCGTTTCGATCCTATTACGCTTCTGAATAGCATAGTTTCTAATTTTAAGTGCATGTCTACATTGCAAATCTGATTATTCTTGAACTTTTTCTCAACCTTTTTGTAATGCTTTTATTCAAGTAAATCGGCATGCTTAGGCCTAATATTTGATTAGTGTGTATGGGTGACACCAGGTGCCACTAAAGCATGCACAGAAATTAAATTACAAGTACGTTTTATGGAATATAATACTCTTTGCATGGGGGAAAATACACTCTAAATTATAAATTAAACAAAAATCTACTGGGACTTAGTGTTAATACAAGTTCAGTTCTAGTGTATGCATCTCAGCTAGAATGTCTGGACCTGGTTTATTCAGCTTAACGCCCCTGTTCAACACTGACAGTGATCAAGACATCGTGACCAGCGGTAATCAGCAGCATGAAATGCAGCGACTGAACAGTGATTATCATCATTTACCTTCAAATATAGAAGGTATCGACCCTGTCTTCGACTTGAGCGGGCCACTGCTGGCCGATCCATCACTTCAACCGCCACGTTCGCCTTCACCGTTTGACTTCAGAGGTTGGATGAATGTACTACAGAACCTTCAAACGTCAATGGATCAGCAAGCACGACAGATCCAGCTTATGCAGAATCAACATCAACAATATGTAGACACGCAACAAACTCAGCTTCAGCTTATATCTCAACGAGTTGAAAATATTCATCACAGTCAAAGTATTTCTACTCAACGCAAAGATTTAGCGCAACAATTCACTGCAAATTATCAGCAACAGCCAACAGATATAGACCTTCCTACGTGTGATAGAACATCACCAAGCCTCATGAAATTGCCTGGCATGGTAGTTTCCGAACGGATTTCGCCTGGATCCGCGCCTAGTGCTGCTACTTTGCAGCCTTGTTTCACATCGTCAGTGCATCGACTACCGACAAACTTAATTGATCTATCACCAGGTGCAGCTGCATCTTATAAAGAACAAGCACCACCGCCAAGGCTCACAGAGCGTTGTGCCTCGACAGACAGCCGGGATAGATCTGATGTTGAAGCAGGCAAATTATATTCACCGCCGCGATCTACCAGATACAATGAAATGCATTTTCATGAGAAAACTCCGTCAACTATGAACACTGGAAGCATGACCGACATATCTTCTCCACCCAACATTCATCGATGTTTTACAACTGCCGGTGTTTCTCAAACTGCACCTTCACGAACCATTCAAGCAATTAGTGCACCGATTTCATCTCTGGGGTTCATGTCAGCCCCTGCTGCGAGCTGCAAGGGGGTTGGAGTTCGACAGGACAGCTATCTTCATAACAGAAATTGTTCACCTGGACCACGTAAATCGCCCTACGGTAGGCCGGTCCCAAGTCATGACATCTGCGGTGCAGCTACCAAAGTTCCGACCTATATCAGTCAACCTGATCCTCGTCACTGGCAGACGTGTGACTTCTCAGATCCTGCCGCCGACAGTCGGAAAATAGCCCATATGAATGCGTTGTATCAGCAAAAATACTACGGTTCAACACACCGCCAGGGCCAGCAGTATGATCGGCTTAATTATGATTTTCAGCCAAATAGGCCCATTTATCAGATGCCAAGAACTGCAACTCTTCAACATTTCGATCTCATCCATGGTGATCAACCTGTATCCAGGGGGAATGATTATACTCCACCTGCACGGAGAGGCGACGCACCCGTAACTCATCAAGTCCCTCAAAGAAATCAGCAAGCATCGTCGATGATAGAGACATCTTCTCTGCAAGATATGAATCATCCATCGAGAAGTCATGGGCCAGCAATAAAACCAGCTACGTTTGATGGGTCTTCTGGATGGCAGGATTTTCTAGTTCAGTTTGAACTAATTGTCCAACTCAATGGATGGTCAGATCAGACCAGAGCCTTGCAGTTAGCGGCGAGCCTACGAGGTCAGGCTCAGAGTATTCTATGCGACCTGGGACCGGGACAACGCATTGATTATTCATCTCTCGTCTCAGCACTTACTGAACGTTTTGAGCCATCTAACCAGCGAGAGGTCTATCGTGCTCAGCTACGATCCAGGCTACGCAGTAAAGGTGAAAGCCTATCCTCACTCGCCCAAGAAATTCGGAAATTAGTTAGACGAGCATTCCCCGAAGCAACACCGGAGTTCAAGGATACTCTAGCAAAAAATTCTTTTATCGATGCCTTGAACGACCATGACCTGGAATGGGCTATCCAGCAAGGGCATCCAAAAAGCCTTCAAGAAGCAATCCAGCTCGGACATGAATTTGAGGCCTTTCGTATAGGAAGGACCCGAAGAGTCCAACCAGCTCGGGTTCGATTCCAGTCGACAGAATCCTCGGATTCGCCAACGCCAGAGACCTGTGTCAACAATTCCCGAAATGCTGAGACAACAGAGAATAGTGCCGTGTGTGCTAAATTAGACCAAGTTCTCCAATATCTCGTCAAGATACATGATCAACAAACACCTCCAGCGTCTCCGAATGGCCAGCAAAGCTCATCCAAACGCAGGCAATCTCCAAAGCACTGCACTTTTTGCAAAAGAACTGGACATCTGTATTCAGAATGCTACAGCCGGCAAAACAAAGAGAGACGAGAGAGGAGGAGAGTAGCGAACGACCAAAGAGATAATGATAGCAATGCCAATGATCGCAATGACACATCTTCAGAAAACCCTGTTGACAACCAAAATAGGGGAAACTCCCAGTAGCTGAGGCTGAGGGTCAAGCTTCAGCTGATAATGCAAGTAGACCCATCTGCTCAGAAGAAAATGAAGAACTGCCCTTCTCCCTTGATGGAATAGTGTCTTGTTTTATGAATCGCCATGCTCCAAATGAGTCGCTCTACGTGAAAACTCACATCGCTGGAATAGAGATAGATTGTCTGGTGGATTCAGGGTCTACCATTAGTATTGTGAACCCTACACAATACTTTAAAATCCCAGAAGATGTGCGTCCCTCTCTTCAAGACACTAAACTTCAAATTAGAATGGGTGATGGTGGAATCATCGAGTCACTTGGCCAAGTTGACCTTCCTGTGCAAATCGCACAACATGTGTTTTTCCACCCTATGGTAGTGGCAGAAGTTGAAGCGGATGGAGTGATAGGTTTCGACTTTCTAAAACAGCATGGTTTCAGCATTGACTTTTAGACAGGTTGTATGCGCTCTGGAGACAATTAAATTGCATGCTTTGCATGTAAGCAGGAGAGAGAAGAATTCACCGTCTGTCTGAGCGAGAAGATAACCGTCCCTGCATTTAGTGAAATGTTTGTAGCAGGGTACCTATGCGACCCAGATGACCACTGCCTGTTGCCTTCAACCGCGGTCATCGAGCCGAATGAAAGATTTCAAGGTGATGACGGGATTCTACTTGCTAAAACGTTGGTAAATCCCAACAAAAACTACATTCCCTTGCGATTCGTTAACCTGAGCGACATGCCTATTCAGCTGGAGAGAAATGACATTGTTGCTCATGGACATCCTGTGGCACAGATGACTGCTATAACAACTGAACCAGATAAGGAAAATTCCTCATCCGTTGATACTGACACCTTAGAGCTCCCTGAACACCTGACGACACTGTGGGAAGAATGTGCATCAGAATTGAATGAAGGACAACGCCAAGCTGCTTTAGAGATGCTCTGCAAGGTTCAATATGTATTCGCCAAGGACAAAAGTGATCTTGGAAGGACTGATCTAATCCAGCACAGCATCAACACTGGTGACGCTCAACCTATAAAGCAGGCAGCACGGCGACTTCCGTTGGCAAAAAGGGAAGAGTGTATCCAGGAAATCCAGCGGATGCTCAAACAGAATGTAATTGAGCCTTCGAACAGTCCATGGAACAGCCCTGTCGTGCTGGTCAGAAAGAAAGATGGATCAACACGTTTTTGTGTGGACTACCGGAAACGGAATAATGTGACGCTCAAGGACAGCTATCCACTTCCTAGAATTGATGATTCCCTTGACGCCTTGGGTAGAGCCAAGTGGTTTTCCACACTCGATCTCGCCAGTGGGTATTGGCAAGTGGGCATGAAACCGGAAGACGCCCAAAAGACAGCCTTTCCACAGTCACAGGACTTTATCAGTTCAAAACAATGCCCTTCGGTCTCTGTAACGCCCCAGCCACGTTTGAACGCCTTTTGGAATGCGTCTTGGCAGGCCTGCAATGGCACACTTGCCTACTCTTTATAGATGATGTCATTGTCTTCAGTCCTGGTTTCGACAGTCATCTTGAGAGACTTCAAGAAGTCATCTGTAGGATCGGCAAAGCTGGACTTAAGCTGACACCAAAGAAATGTCACTTATTCAAGAACAAGGTAGAATATCTGGGTCACACTGTTTCTGCGGAAGGAATTGCGACCAATCCTGATAAAATTTCCACAGTGAGAGATTGGCCAATTCCCAGAAACACCACTGAGGTTAAGAGCTTCTTGGGACTATGTTCTTATTACAGAAGATTCGTCAGGGATTTTCCAACGATAGCCAGTCCTCTGCATAACATTTTGAAAAAGGAAACTACTTTCAATTGGAGTGATGCCTGCCAAGAAGCGTTTTGTCGACTCAAGGACGCCTTAGTGTCAGCCCCCATACTTACTTACCCCACTAGCACCGATGATTTCATTTTAGACACGGATGCCAGCAATACAGGTATTGGTGCTGTGCTGTCACAAGTCCAGGATGGTTATGAACGAGTCGTCGCCTACCACAGCAAGTCCATGTCAGCAAGTGAGAGAAACTACTGCGTCACAAGGAAAGAACTGCTGGCAATAATCAAAGCGGTCCGCCACTTTCATCACTACTTGTATGGTCGTGAATTCCTTATAAGAACTGATCATGATGCCCTAACTTGGCTTTTGAATTTCAAAGAGCCAGAAGGCCAGCTTGCTAGATGGTTTCAACAACTTGGTTGTTATGATTTCCACATTCAACATAGAGCAGGTTCGAAGCACAAAAATGCAGACGCATTATCGAGACGCCCATGCTTTACCTCTACTTGCAAGCACTGTGACGGACAGGAAAAGCGGGAAACAATTAGAGTACAACTCCGGTCAACTGATGCCCCGCAATACTGTGCAATGACAGGTATGCCTTCAACTACAGTTTCCTTACTTGCCGAGAGATCTTCAGCTGAGATTCGGGAACTCCAGCTCGAGGACCCAACTGTTAGACAGATTCTTTTGTGGAAGGAAGAAAGAGACCAACGGCCTGCATGGAAGGAAGTCTCACACTTCTCCAGTCGTTAAATCCTACCTCGGCCTATGGAAACAACTACAAGTCATCAACGGAATATTGTA
Source organism: Sipunculus nudus (assembly GCA_026874595.1). Classification (NCBI taxonomy): domain Eukaryota; kingdom Metazoa; phylum Annelida; class Sipuncula; order Golfingiida; family Sipunculidae; genus Sipunculus; species Sipunculus nudus. Next base: position 76,870,345 of record CM049313.1, on the reverse strand, counting down.
CAGAAGAGAACCGGATCCGGTTAAAAACACTGCCCAGTTACTGGTATTACCAAAGGCAATTCGAGAAGACATCTTGCAGAAATCTCATAACGACGTGACAGCGGGTCATCTTGGTGTAAGACGGACGCTCGCCAGGGTTAAACAGCGCTATTTTTGGGTGAACATGATTGATGACGTTAGCCGCCACTGTAGAGAGTGTAAGCCTTGCCAAAATCGGAAAGGACCTCTCAAGTCCAAACGATCACCGATGACCAAATATAATGTTGGCGCGCCAATGGAAAGACTGGCTATGGACCTCATGGGACCATTTCCTGAGTCAAGATCCGGTAATCGCTACATATTAGTGATAGCCGACTATTTCTCAAAGTGGACCGGCGCCTGGGCGATTCCAAACATGGAAACTTCCACAATAGTTGAAATCTTCCTGAACCAATTCATTAGTTTGTGGGGCCTGCCACTCCATGTCCATTCCGACCAAGGAAGTCAATTCGAATCTCAAGTTTTCCAGGAACTGTGTCAGCAACTTGGCATAAAGAAAACTAGAACCACGAGCTATCGACCACAAAGCGACGGAATGGTTGAAAGATTTAACTCTACTCTACAGTCAATGATAGCTAAATATGTCTCAGAAAACCAAAGGGACTGGGACGAAGATATCCAGTTGCTCATGTTAGCCTACCGGACATCAGTTCATGACAGTTCCGGATTCTCACCCTCTATGGTTTTGTTAGGGTGGGAACCACGTCTTCCGGTAGACCTGATGATGGGGAGCCCCCCTCAGGAGCACCAGACCCTGAGTCTACCACAGTATGTCGACAATCTGAGAGATAAGCTACACCGCATCCATGAATTGGCTAGTGAAAAACTCATAGCAGCCAGTGAAAGACAGAAAAGATACTATGACCAACGGGAATACCGGGAAGATTATCAGCCAGGTCAGGCAGTTATGATACGATACCTAAGACGCCGTAAAGGTTATTCACCCAAACTTCAGAAACGATAGGACGGTCCTTACCTGGTGCTACGGCTTATCAGTGATTTCGTATACGAAGTCCAGAAATCTCCTCGAAGTAAACCATTTACCGTGCATCATGATCGCATAAAGTCTTTTCATGGAACATATGACAACTGGCTTGAAGATCAGTTAGCCCAGCAGGAGGGAATTCCGGAAAATGAACCGGAAATAGGCAACGATAAAGTGGAGCAGGATGAACAAGAAGTGATTGATGAAGACACAGATACCGCTGAGCAGCCATACCAGCTATCAGCCAAACCAGCAAATATCACTACAGAAAGTTCATCCGATGATGAGGAACCGACTCCGGTCAGGACTAGAAGTGGTCGTCGGCCGAAACCAGTCCAGCGATTTTCCCCGACATAACGGCCGTTCCATTAGATATGATCTAAGAGCATGTGTTGCTTGTTTCTATTGCTGCATGAAGTTATCTAACACCTACTAACGCTCCTATGTCGCTGTCAACTTCTATTGTCTACTCCTTTCGTCAGAACCCATAGGACCACTGAGTAAACTAGGTTTTTTTTTTTTTTTTTTTTTTTTATTTGCAGCATCATGGATCCACAACAGGATGTCCTCTTCACCTGCAGCCAGTGTGGAGTAAAGAAGGACAAGTATCACAAGCTTCAACGCCACATCAAAGAGCGTCATCCTCGTCGCCATAATGAGAGACAGAAGAAACGTGAGCAGTGCCATTTCTGTCAGTTCGAGGTCACCGCCGATAACCTGAAAGCTATGCGCCTTCACCTCCTACAGGAACACCACGTAAAAGTGGATAATTCCGTGGAATACTGTCAAGATCCTGATAGGTACTTGAAATCGCATGGCGAAAAGCGACCTGTCACCCACACCGGAGAAACACGGCCCTACAGCCGCCGACATCAGACCTCGACGAGTGTTCGCCACGGATCGTCTAGGGAGCGAACGGCTACCACTGACACCAATGCAGCTTCACATTTTGGAGGCAAGTTAGTGTCTATCGTAAAAAGACATTCATGTTCTACGTTGAGCCAAAGAGAGGGGTCGCCAAAGGAGTCAACCTCAACTCCCAAATCCACATCAGGAAAACCCGATGACGACTTCGCATTTCAACTCTCACCCTCTATGTACGAGGGACCAGAAGCGCAGCTTGCCTACCTGTCCCCATCATCGTTGATGTCTACATCTTCTGTCGCTCCATCGACTACATCCGCTGTCTCTCTCTTCGCCTCAAGCACACCTTGCACCACGAAAGACACTCTACAACGAACCCCTCACCATCCCATCTCACTTCTGAGTACGCCTCCTGCACCTGGATCACTCGGGAGAGAATCTCCTGGCCTGGCTTCGCCTGACATAAGTATTAGCTTCGACGACCAAGGATACATGGTCATGTCTAAAGGGACGAAGGCTCCCTCTTCTGTTCAGGAGGGCACAAGACAATCGCCGCCTCAGGTCAAACGCTCAACTTCGTTATGGATGGGCCGACGGGAAAGAACACCAAGGGAGTCACCGCCAATTGCAACCCAAGGAAGGAAACAGAGGCCAACTGTAGGAGCGAGCCATGTGGGAGAGGCAACAGAGGCCAAGCGGCCTAAGTGGAGGATGATTCCAACACAAACACCCAGGATACATGGGACTGATCCCAGGGAAACTTTCTTGGAGGGGGCGCCCAACGTAATCCGAAGAGCGCTGCCATCAGCGGAAACTGCATGGTTTACCGACAACACAACGTTTGAACTGTGGCCTGGCTATTTAACGGCCATTGTAAAAAGGGAATGGGAGTACCTCCCAAATGGAGCCATTGTGCAGAAGGAAACCACGTTGATACGACCAGGGACTCGACAAATGGGCCAGAGCCACGGAATCCAGTGTAATCGGGAGATGGAGAGCAGGGAGTGACCCGATGGACGGTTGGAAGAACAGGAGGCTGGCCAGATTATTTTTATACTTGACTCGGTGTTAAAAGTATCATTTTTTTATATATTTTTATAATGTTGCATGTCATCTTATTATACATGTAACTCTGTAGTCTGAAAATTAAGGACACACTTGTTGTTTCAGGTATACTGATATGCATTGATGTGTAATATAGTATCTTTATTTTAGTTAGGCGGGTGTCGCTGACTAATTCGTGTAGTTGCATGTTTTTTTTTATATATTCATTTAATTAAGTAGCTCCCTTCTTAGTACTTTTTCTTGGTAAAATCCGGGACGGATTACTTTGAAAGGAGGGGGTGGTGTAACGGGGTATCGCCTTGCTAGTTAGCCGGATTCGATCAGGCCCGTTTCCGTCTGTCAGAGTTTCCGGTCGCCCGAGATTCCGGCTGTCAGACGTACTTGGTCTGTGTTCACCCATTTCCGGCCGTCTTAAAATTCTTCCGTCAAACCCCCTATAAAAGGAGGCGGCCGTGCGATGTCTGGGAGATCGGCTAGACAACTCAACACGTGCACCTCGCCAGACAGCTCAGCTCAACTCTCCCTAGCAATACAACACAGCGATCAGCGTCTGACTACCATCTAGTGCACTGCGATCTCAATATCCGCCAGTTCACTATAGAGTGAACTGTCCTCAGGTAATTTCGGGGACCCTGCACGGCTTAACAATCGGCTTATTAGATTTAGTGGGTTTATTCTGTTTAAGATAATTCTTTAATTCCAATACTGGGAATAATCTTTAGTACTGGTGATTCCTTTCAATTACCATCTTAATCGTTTACCCGTTGTTACCATCATAATTGTTTCATTGTTTATTATAAATAAATATTATTGAAGTTATCTGAATCTTTTATTCCTCCTCATAGAGTGATAAGTGTGAAAGAAGTGAATGATCCGCATGCACTTTGTACCCTCTGACCCTTGGAATTACGACTACGCTACAGTACGTCACAAGGAAGTTTTCCTGAAGAAAGAAACAGAAATGTGCATAACTCCCAAGTGGCAGAAGCGGACCAAATGGGACTCCATGCACAGGTTCCGTATCCCATTTTCAGTCGCCGCAATGTTTTTTTTTCATCGTATCAGACAAATTTTGAGGCCTGAAACACCACACACCACTCCACCCCACCCAACCCCACGCCTGTTCCTGAAATTGGGACCTTGAATAGGTTTTGTCATTAATCCTCCTGGGTTGAACTCTCCATTTCATAAAGCGAGAAACACGTGTTTTTCTCTTTTACTGAATACGCACGTGGGTCAAATCTCTCATTGAAAGCAAGGGTTATTCATATGAACAATGGTCCTTAGTGTTAGAGGATAAGTGACCACGATGCACGCATTCCGGGGATTGCCGAAGGCAGTTCGGCTGTGCTCTGTAAAAAAACGGAAAAATCACTCAAAATTATATGTATATTAAAAATTATTTATTTTCATATCGCCTTTGTCACTGCGGGGATAATAATCTTTAAAATGATGTATGGCACAATATTGTACACAGCGCGGTTTTAGAGAACATTGCGAACAAACGTGAACTGAATTCCTTTTATAAGTATTAGATGAACACACCTGGGTTTGTTTTCAGTCATGCACATTCCGGAAGTATATTTCAGCTCGTACTTCACAAAAATGCATAATTTATAATTAAATCCTATGACACTACCTGAAATAAGCAAGCATTGTCAAAATAGTATTTGTAATGTTACTTTGACAACCTATAATGTCCACGCTGCAACCCTATAAAAGAGGTCAAAAGGTATAAATAACATTCCGGGATGTCATTTGAGACACCATCAAATAGGGGCAATATCACAACACGGTTTTACAACATTTATGGGAAAAGTGCCAAGCTGATTTCACACATATACTCCCCCCCCCCCCCCCTTCCTCTCTCTCTCTCTCTCTCTCTCTCTCTCTCTCTCTCATACACACACGCGCGCGCGCGCAAGTAAAGCCTGGCCCGCCGCTATTTTGCGCGCCGCCAGCCGAGATAAGATTAAGCCGAGCCAGCTAAGTTTATAAGGAGGCGCCACCGACATTCCATTAAGCAAAATTGAGCCGATTTTGTGCAGCTAAGTTTGGCCTGAGAAATCGATTAATACAAAAAGATAATCTTTTACAATAAAAAATGTTCGAAACAGATGTTCAGGTTTTGTTATTTTTGGTTTCTTGTTGCTGAAAGGAAACGGTGTGATTGTTGAGGTATGACAATGTTGGCTAATAAAACCACCAGGATAAACCATAGTCGATATTTAATCACACTCTAGTTAGATATAAAATGGATGCAATATTTCACACGTTATATAAATAAGTTGTTTTGACAAAATGGATAATTTGTAACATCGTCGAATGATTAGGCTTTCAGGTCAGTTTAAGCTGGCCAACAATTTGCAAGCCGAGTCGAGCCATGAAACTTAGCTTGCTACTAAAGTCAGCCGTCTTTTTGTCGTAGCCAGTCGCATTTGTGTGGCTCACTAGGCTCCGAGCTCTACTCGCGTACGCACATGTTTAAACAGATATCAGTAATATACCGTACTAACTTTATTGCGCTAAACATACGTGGACCTGCACTGAACAATGTGTAATACCGAATACTAGTTGTCAGGACTGTTATAAACCCAGACTGATTGCTTGGGTTTATTTTTACACATGGGGTTGCTTTGAAAAGTATATCGACGAGTGTTGCCACCTGTCAGCAGATTGTTAAAATAAAAAAAAAGTCTTTTTTTTTTCCAGGATAAGGGTGTTTGATACTTAACGTTTTCACAAAAAGTTCGGTCATTGGTTATCAAGTCACTGCAAACATGTACGTTACCAAGCGATAGATTTATATTAAACGTGCAATTCTTGTTTTATTTAAGTAATATGTTCAGTGGCTGCACCCCATAAATCAAATAATATACAAAAAAAAACACTTAATCGAGCAGCTCCAGGTTGCTGTAGTCAGGACTACAGCCCTACGCGCCCCTTAAGCGTAATTTTGGATGAGCCAAAGGCGTGATGCCACCAAGCCAAACAGGCAACCGCGAGAGACGCAATCGAATCCGCATGAAATAAAGCAATGAACTTGATTAAGTTTATTGTCTGTGAGGTATCTTCATTCAAGTCACTGACGGTTACTAGAAAACGGCAACCTTGACCTTAGGCACGCTTAGAACTGTGCCCTGGTTAAGTAACTTGCATGCAATACTATAACATGTTGTCAGAGTTTAGTGTATATTTTAAGGAAATTTTAGAAAAAAACAAGCTTACAATAAAACGTTGCCCGTCAGCATAAAACGTGTCATAAACGGCCATCCTATAAAGCAGTTGAAGGCTAAATTTAGAGCCATAGTAATACGAGACAGAGGCCTTTTAATTGAAAGGCGGAACCATTACTATAGTTGATCTTGAGTTTGTATAAATAAATTATAAATAAATTATAAATGAATAATATGAATGTATTATGAATTGAAGTATGGCCATATGTATATGTGTGTATATATATATATATATATATATATATATATATAAGGCGCGGATCCAGCCCCCCCCCCCCCCCCCCGCTGTTAACCAATGACCCTTTTTTAAACAAATCTTATGCATGACGAGGGGTTGTTGGGGTCGTGACCCCCCCCCCCCCTCCGCCCCCGCTCTTAACCAAAGACCTTTTTTAGACAATTTTTATGCATGACACCCGTTGACCCCTCCCTGCAAAAAAATCCTGGATCCGCCCCTATATATATATATATATATATATATATATATATATATATATATATATATATATATGAAATATTACTACCATAACATACTTAATCATACAAGAGTCATTTATAATGTGTACAGCCTCTATTTGATATCCCCTTTATTTATCTTTGTTATAAAAGTGTGAACGTTTCAGAACTGCACAAATCAAGAATTATACAACTGCACTTTTCACACAGGGATCATCTACACGTTAAAATGTACCTTGCCGAGCTCCCTGTCTGACTTCATGAACTGCTGTCTAAGCTGAACTTCAACAAGAAGAGATATTTTAGATTTATCTTAGTTTATTGTCATTAAAGTCACCGAGAAAATATCACTTTTTTCCGATTGAAAACTTCAAACAAATACTAATATTGCAATTTCATGGTGTTTTATCTGCACTTTAGACTATTATTTTTGCAATAAGGTATAATTCCTATTTTGGACGGATTTTTTCATGACCTTGGCCTTCCCTCAAGGTCATTAAACCTTGAAAACTTATTCTATCTTTTTTGAGTAGCAGATTTGGGCACAAATACATTTCAAGTAATCAGTTACCTATACAATTACTTTTTGTGATTTCAGAAAAGTAATCGATTACAGTTATAATTACTTCTTAAAGTTATACTTTAGTGTTTTAGGACCATTTACATAATGCAATTAAGAACAGCAACTGGGTTAGAGATTGGTTTGAGCTCTTAACTTTCTCTAACAGTCGTAACAAATTAATAAAGGCACAACCTACACAATCTGTAGTATAAAATGAATCGCCGTAGGATATGTAGGCCTACAAAGAGTCATTGTTAAGTGGTAATGTCACATTAAATTAAACATTTCGTAGTCGCCACAAAACTAATCCAGATTGTGGTACATCAATAAAGATTGTTGTAAAAAAAAGAAAACAAATTAACCGTACATTATTATAGGGATACAAATATGTGTATGTGGCTTTCAGTTACCACTAAACGGATATAAACCGGGCGGTTTCAATAAAGGTGTGGTAAAAAGGGGAATAAATTAGTTAAACACAGTTATAAAGAAAAGCTTGGGTATGTTGCCTTGGTACCACTAAACGGATAGAAAGCTGTTTCTGTATGTTTATTTACATAAAAATCATAAACGTCTTCTTTTGATTTCGAAAAATTAGTTTGAATCTTTTCATTTCCTTTGTTTGCAAGTAATTTGTCATGCGCTTTTGCTAAGTGTACAAGGCAATAAAAATGCACTTAATAATATTGGAAACAATATGCGACAGCTTATGTTAGACTTATTCAACCTTTGAGATCTCGTGTCTTTCATTAGGTTTATTGAAATAATATATAATTGATTAAAATCATTAAAATTTATCATTAAATTTAATCAATGAGACGGTAATTTAAACAGTGTAGGGTTAACCTGAAATTAAAATGAACTAGAGTAGACTGAGATAATAAACATATTTCTTAAAAAATGTATAAATGAACTAGAGTAGGCTGAGATAATACACATATTACTTAAAATGTATAAATGAACTAGAGTAGGCTGAGATGATAAACATATTACTTAAAATGTATAAATGAACTAGAGTAGGCTGAGATAATAAACATATTACTTAAAATGTATAAATGAACTAGAGTAGGCTGAGATGATAAACATATTACTTAAAATGTATAAATGAACTAGAGTAGGCTGAGATAATACACATATTACTTAAAATGTATAAATAAACTAGAGTAGGCTGAGATGATAAACATATTACTTAAAAATGTATAAATGAACTAGAGTAGGCTGAGATAATTTACACATCTCACTTAAAATGTATAAATGAACTATATATATATTTATATATATGAATATATATATATATATATATATATATATATATATCTACTGCTAAAAAATGAAAGGAGAAAAAAATCGAATATACCCCACATACACAAACACTACACATTCAACTGGATTTGACACAGAACAGCTCTGGAGAGGATGCCCGTATACATTCCCATAATTGATCATTCCTGTTTAACTAAAACGTACTCGGCCCAGGAAAATAAAAACATTTCGATAATATTAATATTCCCGTCTGATATGTAGGCTACTTTAAAGTATAGCTTCATTTTTTTATCTTATTTCCTGTGACATATTTCATAGGTGGTGTATTCGCATAGTCCGGATGAACTGTCTTCTGTAAATTGTAAATTTTGCATCAACATAAATCTTATCTGCACTATCAAGATTTAAACGAAAGATTTTCGAAAACTACATATTTCTCCTCCGTGATTTAAAATATGTTCTTTGTTTCATTATTGTCGGTTAAAATATTAATTGTACTCATGAAACATAAATAACCGATTATCGTATTAAACGTAGGTTTCATTTTTCATCCGTGAATATAATATGCATGTATTTTCCTTCAAATTATATATATATATAATACGAGAGTTCTTATATTTGTATACATTTCCAAGTTCACGTATTTGTGGCCATTTACGCTGTTTCTGTAGGATAATTTCTAAATTTACTCTCTACTTATTGAAGTATGTGTTAAATATTGGAAGGTTATGAAATTATCCATGGTTTTAATTGTGAATATTTAAATAATAATTCATTATAATGTTCCAGTAAGGCCAAAAGGATATGGTTCTCAGCCATTTTTTTAATCAGTGCGGGCGGGCGTTTTTTTGTTTTACTTTTTTTATGTATATGTGTTATGTATATATTGATAAAAATTATCATATGATCAGGAATATAGCATTTTTTGCTATACAGATAAAAGCACTACATAACAAAGGAAATCATATAAAACTTGTATTATGTATCTTCTCGAAAAAAGAAAACAGAAATAAAAATATATGATGCGAGGGGTGCCTGAGAACCATGCCTTTTTTTTTTGCCTTATTTTTTGTTGTTTTGTTGGTGTTGTTCAGTTTTCACTAAACATTGTATCTAAAGGGACCTTTTCATATGCCAGGTATGGTAATTATACATGTGATATAGTGACTTGTACTTAAAATGTTTTGGTATCTGCAAAAATTTTGTTCTAAAGCCGTTTGTTTATTCCTGTACACAAGCGGTTTTAGCATGCATCGGGCGTGTTCAGTGGCGCCAAACATTAATATAGCGCGCACGCCACCTGGTGACCGTATGGCGCAATTTCACGAATTTTAAGATGTTTCAAGCTTCCAACTTTCTTCTGTGCTGTTTTTTTTCTAGTTTCTTCTCTTTTTTTTTTAATTTTTTTGTGCATGCGCAAGATTTACTCACACACAGAACCATAACAACTTGTTACAGGTGAATTACAGATAAAAAGTTCGTGTGCAAGGATTATATTACCGGGAAACTTTTGTATTCAACCAAAATGAATTAACAGCCTGAGATAAAACACATATTATTGCAAATCTTTCTGTACATTTATCAAAAGAAATAAAGTTCTGTTATTTTATATTAAATCTGCATTTCACTGAAACCAGCCAGGCTAAATTCACACATCAGATCTACTAATTCACTGATACAATACAGTAAACATAAACTCAAAATATGTATTGTGTTACAGGTGCTGTGTTGTTGCAAAGAGGCAATGATGGCATAGATCATCCAATTTTTTTATTTCTTAAGAAAGTTTAATGCAAACCAGAAAAACTACTCCACTGTTGAAAAAGAATGTTTGGCTTTGATTTTGGCATTGCAACATTTTGAAGTTTATGTTACTTCATCAGTCAGGCCTATCATTGTCTTCATTGATCACAATCCTCTCACGTTCATGAACAAATTGAAGTGTAAAAATCAAAGATTGTTGAGATGCAGTTTGTTCTTGCAGGATTACAACCTTGAAATCGAACACTTTAAGAGGAAAGACAATGTACTTGCTGATTGTTTATCGAGATGTTTATGAAAATGTTGTAGACGAGATGTTTATGTAATGTTGTAAATAAGATGATTTTTGAGATGTTGTAAAAATTTAGTTATTGTGATCGCAAGGAGGAAGTTTCCGAGAAAGCTATTTTTTTCTTACAGGAGGGGGAGTGTTACAGGTGCTCTTTTTATTGTGTGACACGGGCGTAACTCGTGTTGTAATTGCACTCTCGGTTTAATCCATACTGGTTGAACTCTCGTTGTCATGCTAGCTTGGGGCTTTCTTGTCTGGCCGGGCCGGGTCAGGCTCACGTGTGGACCCTGGTATGTAGAGACACAGCGATGTTTTTCTAGATGATTCCTGTAACGCGTGTTTACTGTGTATTATGTTAGATCCTTTAGACTGTTCGAGAAGTGGAAAATTCTCGGCTTGGGGCGAGAGGTTATAAATAGGGGGCTGTGTTTTAGAGCCGAAAGAAAGAGGAGAGGATATTCCAGCGGACACAGACGTGTGGGACCTATCAGATGATCCAGAAATTTAAGTGATTCTGCTATTACTAACACTTTACAATTTAGTGCTGCCTGTCTCAAGTTTACTTTCTGGATTGTTACAAGAGCTTTACATTGGACTGTTATTCTCCGAGAGAATTCGTGTGAGCTGTTCGCCAGATTTATACATTTTAAAGGACTTATCGTCGTGACAGTGGTGGTAATCAGGTACCCTGCACTTTGTTTATTTTACTGTGTGATTGTATTGATTTGCTGTGATAGTGTGTCATTATATTGATTTGGTGTCTTGTAAATTTAGGGTTGTTTAAGAATAAATTATATTATTTGTTAACAAAAAACACTGACTTCTTTATTTATTTCCCTAGACATTTCACGCTGCCTAGTGTTACAGAATCTGATTTATTTTTATCTCCTTGACAAAATTTGTGTTCATCACGCATACGTGATCTCATGATATTAGCTTCCGTGACAATTTTCCTGTTTTTTTTTAACTAACAGTAGAAATCAACATATAAAGGCACATGAAGAAAATCAGGATACATTTATAAGACATACACGGGCTCTTGAAATTATCTACAACAAATCTTTGAAGACCACATTTGAATCTCTGATAACAATTCCTTCAACATTAAAGATCAGGAAACCAATGGATAAAGTCCTGCGAAAGTGCCTACTTTGTAAATGTGATATCCTTTATCCTAAAAAAAGAAACTCACAGTTTGATGATGTATTTAATATACTATTTAAAATCACCATTCACCTAAAATAAGAGGATACATATGACCACGTGAAAAGAATTTAGTAATCTAAAAGGCCATGTGTGAACAGTCTGACGCAATTCGCCCTAAGAAACAGCCTAAAACTAAATTTATCTGACAGAGCCATCAATTGTTAAAGCTCAGGATATTTCTGCCTCCAACAGGAGGATATGCATATGGGCCGAATAAGAGAATTCAAACAGGTTTTGGGGAACATCCCACAATAAGGACCGCCCATATGGCGGAGGCCTGCATTCCATAGAATGGATTTTCAGATATCTTTATGATTTTATTTTTTAACACCAAATTGGAGCATCTAAGAGCCTTTCATGGTAACACTGTTCTGACCGTCTTTATTAGCTATGCAATAAGCATTTCTACGAGGATTTATCCGCAAAATCAAGGACTCTCTCAGAGCAAGTTTGGTTCACTAAATTTACACTGAAGATTAATTACGATATACGCCATATGATCATGACCATGCTTTAATGTACCTTATTATAGACGTATATGTTATGCTCTGTGATATATATCTATGGTAGCAAATTATTTTGTGTATGAGAAACTTTTTGTTTGAGAGAAGGTTTTTCATAATTGTGAGCCTTTATGAAATTACTTTTTAATATCAGCGCATTAACAAGAGCTGCTTTGTCAGCCTAATGCAGCAATTCCACGCGTTGAAGAATCTTCAGTCATTACAAATAATCATACTTATCACTCCTGCAGCCGATAAACATCGCCATCTGATTACAAATAATACTCAGATACCTTAGTGCCTTTGGTTTCACTACATTGCATTTAAACTCTTGCGTCAAATAAATAATGTGCAATTCGCCATGGAACCCTTATCAGGAGCCGTTAATTAATTCGCCACGCCCTGAAACATCCGTCAGGAAAACGATAACAGTTTGAAAAGAACAAAAAAGATAAACTACAGAGCAAAGATCTTCACAGCATGTCAGATTTGCCGGAAGATATATCAACGTTGTTTTATCAGTGAGTGTGGAAATATGATGTAAGTATCCCTGAATAAATACTAACATTCTAAACACTATATGATGAAAACCAAACCCTTGTAGTGGGTGAATGTAGGATCTTTGAAAGGTGTTGGGATCAGGACCCTGAAAGAGTCATAAGCATATGTTCCGTGAGTGCTAGGAGACGTTATACATACCTTTCGCATGCCGAAGTGTAGGAAGAAAAGGTGTCTGTATTTTTGTATTTCCAAGGTCCCTTTTTAAGCGAAAAAGAGAGGACGCGCTCGTCAACTGCGCCCCCTCTTTAACCGCCCCCTCTTAAATTTGGAAACAGGTGACAGTGTACAGATGCATAGAACATGTAAATTATATAAAACTATAACTATCTTATAATATGATGACACACCAGAGACATTTCAAAAGACGACCCGGCCATGGATTACTTGTGGAACTGAGATCTTTAAGACCTTCCTTGCATAGTTGTTCTCCAGATGTATATTACTTGAAATGAAAAGCCTTCGCCACGTTGTGTGTGTGTGTGTGGGGGGGTGTCCCTTTTATGGATGCTACTAAAACTGTTTCCTTATTCGGTCCATATTCCCAGGCTCATTTGTGAATATTACTTGATGAAGTGCCTGAATCCGGACCATGTGTCAAATCAACAACAAAATCTTTTCAATTCTGCAACTGCCCTATCCCCCGAACAAACATACACACGCACACACTCCTGGCGATTAACAGGGACCGCGGATCAGGCGGAGGGAGTGTGACGACTTTCATTCTCCGGGTTTGTTGTCACGATCCACGATCCTGCATGCTTGTAGAATACACAATTAACTGTCATATTGGCCATTTTCAAATCTTCATCTTGAAATAAACCAAACTAATGAGAACAGTGTCCAGCAATGTGATGAAGACATTTCCACGACATACTGTATCTGTAACAAACATCAAGCTAAGTAAAATGATATTAAAGCTAATAAATATTATAAACATTTAATGAAAGAGGGTACCAGATGATGTAAATTCTTTTTGATATGAATTCAACAATACATTTTTACTTCTCCATATTAGTTTTTCTTCTTTGTATATTTCAAGAGCCTAAGAGGCACGTCAATATGTGATTTATATATAAACTAAAAATCTGCATTCTAAGGAATGCAGTCCTCCGTCATTTTTTTGCATTCACTTGTTCGGCCCATATTCTCTGCTCCATTCGTGCATAAGTGACTGTACATTTGTGAATATTCCTTGATGACGTACCTGAATCTGGGTCATGTGCCAGATAAATTATCAATTCTTCTTTGGCCCATTCTCGAAATGCCCTGAAAATGTCATGAATTTCCGTTCAAGATTATGTGAGTTATGTTATGAACAAGCCATACAGAAAAATACAACCACACACGAACGGGGATTAAAGCATACTCGGAGGCAGATATAACTCAGTGTTCACTGAGCTTATTGCCGTAGTCATCAGGCGTTTTTTGTGAACAAGCCTGTTCTGTAAATATGAACCATGTTTATTAAATAATACTAACATGACGTCATCAACTTGACGAACCGAGTGAATTCCTAAAGTATGCTGAAGAAACTAATTTTTTTATTTCCCGAGATTTATGTTCTTTCGAAAGCGGCTGTGATGGATTGCTCTATTACTCTCCAGTATTGCGTGTCAGAGTTTGGTTTTGTCCCTTGTCCTCCTTTTTAAAACCTTTTGTAATGCATCAGGAAATTCGTCACCGTCGGCATCCTGATTGATTGAGCAAATCCAACCTTAGAGCCGCTGCTCGAGTTTAAGATCTCAGTCAAAATGCTGATACAGAAATTGCAAATACATGCTCCAGGGCCGCGTCACCCGGTAACTGTCAGATCTGGAAATAATGGCCATTATTAAGGGAAATATACTAACGGAGAGGGCCCTCTGGAACTGTAGTCACTAAATAAAAGTCTGAAATTTTCACTTAAAAAATTGTAAAGGTACAATCCCACATGTTCAAGAAATAAATAGACGAACGACGCTTAATTTTTCTCTCTGATGCATGCATTCATGTACCAATTGTTATTTTATTATAGTGGGCCTATAGTTATACGTACACGAATAAGAGAGAAAAGCGGAGCCCATAGTCTCTGTCAGGTATTTGAGAATACCCTAGGTAGTATCTATAATGAAATGACTTTCTGTAACCCTGATCTGTCAGTCACTTTTTATAAACACGTATGCGTGGCTAAGCCGTCACAAAATGTTTAATAATTTATTCTACAAATATGATATTGCCTGACCTTGCATGGCCAAATATCACTGTGGAGGGGGACAATAAGATACGTACATCCAACAATTTTCGGGCCGATTGTTTGAAGACAGGAAAATGGACTGGAAGTGTACATAGCGAGGGTGCAGTCGGTCCGAGTTTTAAAAAATCTTTGACAGGTGTGTTATGTCAGGGATTTCTTACCCACTTTTTCCCAGGCTGACGATCGGTAGATGAGTTAACGGAACCGAGAAATCGGCCGAACTTTTAGCGAGGTTTCCTTTTTTATCATTCTTGACGAGCACTCACGGACACAACACCAGAGTTGTCCAAAACGGCAGGAAAAATTTAATGATGGACACGCTAGGTCGGTTGGTATGCGGGCATACGGCCAGACTTCTATGTTATTTGAAAAATTTTCTGGCATATAAAATGAAACGGCCGGCAAATAATCGGCAGACTCGACACCGGCTTATTGAAGAACAAGCGTGTTCCAGACTCTGTTTAGTAGATGTTAGATGAACATTGTGCATTCCGTTACCACTCTCTTTCCTTGGTCTTGAAGACAGTGTTTATGGGTACAAATTGCTTTCTTAAATCATTACAGATCTCAACATGATTATAGACTTTCCTCTACTGGCCGCCCTAATTGGCACATTAAAAATCTACCAATTAGTTCAGCCAGGAAGGGAAGGTCTCCTTTTCTCTAACATTTGAAGATTGAACCATGGTATTAGGCAAACATTATCATGGTCCAGGTTTTTACCCTATATAATTTTGGTGTACATTTTAATGTGTAATACATGCATATTATGATCACTATCATCGATTTTTTCATTTTCTCAGTCCCATGCAGTGACAAATCCAGTGATATAGTCCCACCTCCAGTCCCGACTCGAGTCCAGAAGAATTAAAGGTCTGTTACACACTATAACGGCATTTATAACATTCAGAAACTATAAACAGGATTTCACAAAATAAGACATAAACAAAGCATAAGCTCGGCATCAAGAGCTGGATGTATTAAATTTTCAGGCCACCTCGGGAAATGGCCGATTAATAAGTAATTAGATTTTGGTGTGGATGCGGCTAATGTTCCGGATCCAGAAGGACTTCCGGGAATATTCAAAAATATGCAGACACATATGTCCGACTGGACATGAGAATGTTGGCAAATTAAGGGAATGCAAACACGTGTTGGGGGAACAAATTCACCAATGAACCTAAAATATGGGCCAATGAGTGAATAAAACACAGAGAGAATGCATATTTCTGGTTTAAACTGGTCTTGTTAATGTTCTTTATACGTCTTAATATTCGCAGTTTGTCCTCCATGTTGTTTTTTTTACTAAAAGGTGTGATGAGGTCTGTTAAGTCTCGAAACCCTACGTCAGTGATGGTCAGCCGGTATTTATTTTACGGGTGACACAATTTGCTCTTTTTTCTGTATTTAAATCAATTTTGATCATGTTCCATACTTCATATCATCTACATTATTAACGTCAGCAAATCCTGCAAACATGCACACACATAACGGTTTGATGCTGGCAAATATCTGTGAACACCCAACATATACTTAGTATATAACGTATCACCATCATCAGCATGCATCATCACCGTCACCATCACCATCATCAACATCATGCTTTCTTAATCCTTATATGCGTCCCACACTGATGATGATGAACATAGTAGGCCAGGGTTCGAGTATTTCCTGTCCCGTGTCTTTAACATTTATCGTATTGTGTTTAGATTTCAATAATAATATATAAAACAAAACGACAAGTTTCTAGTAAGATGTGCGTGCTTTGGCTTGTTTATCACAAAACCCATTTGGTTCAAGTTATAATTACCAACGTAATACAATTCAGCTGAGATTGTAAGATACACAATCCCCGAAGTCACATCAAATACACAAGGCTGTAACTGACACTGTAACATTGCCCTTATTCAAAGGCTAATAACCACGGTATTCCTGAGCCAGACTCGTTATTCATTGCCTTGTATTAGTGACTGATGAAAAGTCGTCCTGTGTTATCCCTGACCACGACAGTAATGATAGTCATCTCAGGTCATCTGCTGACCAGCGTATTAGATTATCATACAAGGACATGGTGTCAGTTACAACCTCGTGGACTGACGAAAATAGACTTCCGGTTTAGCTTATTACCAAGAGCAAAGACAGCGTGACAAATTCAGTATAATTTGCACACACAGCGGCTCTTTCATAACAATAATTACATACGTATTATTATATATAATTAGACCAAAGTTGCTTAAATTGCATCGCAACTAGAAACCTGTTGTAAAAAGAGTTGTCAAGGATAGCATGTAAAGAGCCAGATACCGAAATTTAAAAAAAAACCTGTGCAATTTTAATATAAGATACAATAATTAAAATTGACATATATAGACATGAGTGCAGTCCAGAGGTAGATAATATATATGACATTTCAAGTGTTTTCTCAGATGAGTTCAATGAAGATCGAGTACATTATTGATCGAATAATCATAGAAATCTGATGACTACCTAGACAAACATTAAGAGTTGGAACGACTGTGGTGAAGATTATCTCTAAAAAAGAACTTTTACTTAGATATCATAGTAAAATGTATACTAAGATATCATATGAAATTTAAACACATAAAATAATTCATTTTTTCTTGAGCGTGCATGCGTTTGAACATCCCTTAAAAGAAGGAAGAAATTTGTCTTCATGTATTGGAGGAGCGAGTCTGTTAAAGTGAAGAGCTCCCGCCTATAAAATGAAGTTTTGTAATGTTTTAAGTTTTTTAATTACCAAATTACCTGTATTAACAATTTGAAAAGCTAAATAATATTTGAAGAAAGGCCTTCCGACTAATATCATGTTACTTAATGATAAACTACAGAAATATTAAGTTAGCTATGAACAATATATATTTATATCGTTAACACTTTCATGTTATTTGTCTTGAAAATTCTGATCTGACATATTTAATGAACTTCATCTAATGGGTTACTCCTGGCTACATTAAAACCTACCCTGCTGGTGATATAAGATACCTCGGTGCATGCGATTGAGGATTGCTTAACCGGAAGATGCGTACTCTCGCGAGTAGAATTGAGCGCAGAGAGGAAATAATGGACTTAGAGTAAGAAGTGCCGACCTGGATATACCTGGCGAACAGCTCAAATTCACGAATTATCTCTTCGTTTCCAGCATTCCCAGACAAGCTGCTCACGAAAAATCTGACTCCTACAGTGAAATTAATATTGGGATGTCATACATCTCTAGGGGTTGCCTTGAAAATTTATTTAAGATTGACACCATTAATAGGACGTGCGCTGTCGAGTTTCCAACGCTTCGAAATCTTATATATCTTATAGGCAAATATTTTAAAATTCTGAATGAGCGTTACCTTTGAGATATTAACGTCATTGTTTTAAATATTGGTCATTTTAAGATAATTTGCGGTGATAAATGTCAGACCAGTCTGATATTCAGAGTATCCATTATGAGAAACGTGGGATCAAGAGTCCGGACATGAGGACCTTTAGGGTCACAATCTTTCCAGTTTATTAAAATATTCAATGAATAACCAAATTATAAATTTCAGAGACATAGCCTATTGGACCACATATAAATCCTAGAAATCTGCATTCTAATGAATGCATTCACATATTCGGCTTATATTCCCAGGTACATTGGTTCAAAAGTGACTGTACATTTGTCATTATTTCTTGATGACGTTCCTGGGTCCGGATCATATTCCGGATCCACAACAAAATCTAATTGATTCTTCACTGGCCCATTCCCGAAATACTGTGAAAATATTATAAGATTCCGTTCAATATTGCACGAGTTCTGTTGTGAACAAACACACACACAATCGCAAATGAACGCATTCCCTCCTAGCGGAGGCAAAAATACAAATGTAGGTCCCATACCCCCACTCACCATTGATTATCAGTGGCAGATCCACGGACTGGATAACACTGTAACAAAAGCCTGTCCTAGAACCCCGGAGGCTGTAGTTAGGAAATGATTTCAGGAGGAGGAAAAGCCCTACCGCACCTCTCCGATAGCACTTAATACCACAACCCAAATCTACTTCAAATAAATATATATGAATACAAATAATTCAATGTATTTTTCTACTATGGATGTACTATATAAAAATAAGTGACAGTTTTTTTAATTTAATATAAAGCTGCATCAATAAAACCCAATTTCCACCTTCCCACACGAGTCACTGCATTGCTACATTACTATCAGCTGGGGAATTTTTCTGGCAACAGACACTAACGAACATTTGGGGCTATAGAACAAGCATTAACAGTGGAAATGCAGCCCTTGGGATTGGGTTTTACTTACGTATGAGCAGAACAGTACAAACAACATGATAACACTCTCCTTTGGAAGATTAGGCTTGTGGGTTATACGGGGTTTGATTAGTGATTCTGCCTGGAGCGTGGTGATGTTAACACTGCTTGGTTGGTAAGTTTATTGTATATTGTTGTTCGTACGAACTCAGAAGTATCGACGTCAGATGCAAGGGTGTGCACTACGCCTTTTATACTTATTTTGGTGACTGAATTACAATGCTTGCCTGTTGCTAAATACCTATTTTATGCAAAAAATTAAATTAATATATGGTTATATCTTCCTGAAAGAGTTTGGTATCTGCAAATATTTTGTTTTAATACTGTTTGCTCAGTGACGCGAAACAGTGATTTGGAGCTGTTTTAGGGTTGTCGTACATACACATCGGACCTTCAGTAGGGCGGTTTTATATGGTAAAACAGATGTATCTGTCCAAACGATTAGGTGCATTTATTAACATATCATTAAAATTAAAATAAAATTGTATTCTGCGTTTGTTCAACATAAAATTTTATTACATATATTTGTTCAAATATTTAACAAAACCTAATATCACAAACACAGCAAAACGTGAAATAAATGTTATTTCCTAATCAATCCTTGAATCGCAAGTTCTGGGTTTGATTATTTTAATGACACATTTAAAATCACAATCTGTGCAAATATTTTTTTACAGTGAAATATTTGTTGTTACTGTGTAGGGCTGATGGTTAGATGATAACCAAATAGTGCGTGGTGGGGCCATAGTGATTCAAAGAATATGTTGCGGGTGGATGCGGGTTGACAATATGTTGCTGACTAAAGTTATGTAGTGGTTAAAGTGCGATTTGATAAAAAAATTTATTAATCTAATGTGCAGGCTTGGGCAAACTGATCAGATGAATTTGCTAGGCTGGGGTGGATACGAGTTGACAATATCTGATCAGTTATGCAGTTGTTTAAGTGCGATTTGATATAGAAAACTTATTAGTCTAATGTTAATGATTTAAAATATAGAATATTTTTAATGTATTCAACGTAAAGAAATTGATCTTATTATACTGTGATACAGAGGAAAAGAAAACTTACTAATCTGATGTTTAAGATTTAATATATAGTATTCAACGTATAGAATATGATACACACTGAGACAGAGCAAAAGGAAAGCATTGTGCAACAAAGCAGGGGAAGGATGTATGGACTTATTTATCAACAGCTTGTTTGTGAACACAGTAATGTTTACAAATGGGGAAAACATGTAACCTAAGGTCGTAGGTTGCATATATGCAGAGGCAGAAAGATCACTTGTTGCAAAACACCTTTTGCAAAGCTCTAGCTTATCTGACTTGCTGACAAATCCCCTTGTTATAATTATTATGGCGGGCCCCCACATTTTATAAACACAGTGGAATAAACAAAAGCAGCAGCCTGTGTGCAGTGATATTCACGTTTTGGCCTATTTTTATAAAAGCTCAAAGTGATTACCTTTAGTTTATAAAGGTCAGATAGGTGACTGGACCCCTTTAATGACAAAAAAGACCCTTTCTTGGTATTTTGTGTTAGCGGTCCGGTCCAGCCCATGATTGTGGACCGGACCGGTCCGCACCTCTAAAGGGAATGGTCATGAACCTGTCAGTACCATGAACCTGAATGCAAGGTTTACTTAAGTTGGAAAACATCTCTAAACAATCATTTAAGGCACATTCATAACGCTGAAAGTGACCCTTACAACTCAATTCAGAGGAATATTGGAAAAAAGCGCTTGAAACCGATAAAACATAAGATCAAATATAAAGTAAAAGATCAAATGGACAAGATGAATAAACAGGAGAGTTTTCAACGAGCTATAACCAGTTTGAAAAAAAACATACATGACTAAAAAAATAAACGGTTATTATTGCATGGTTATACAACTGTCGTTTAATTTGCAACTTAATTATGATTAAAGGATGTTCCTACAAATTTTACATGTTCCATTTTACCAAAAGTTCAGCCGAAAAATATAAAAAGATACGATGGTCAACGAAAGTTTTGAGCCGTGTGTTGGAGCTCTTTAGTGAAATAATAACCAGGAGAGGAAAATGGAGGTCCTTGTTCTGTGAAGAAACGCCAGTCATGTTACTGAGACTGTCCGGGTAGGAGTGCCTGAAGAACAATGAACGGTAGCAAACGCTAAGACGACATGAATCCAGACAAAAGAACAAAGGAACTACGGTGGAAGAAGTGGGATGAGGCACGAAACAAAGCGGAAGTCGCAGTGCGGGGCCAGAAAATAAGACATGCCATTATAACCCAAGGTTACAGTATAAACAGTTGAATAGGATAAATAACACTCTGTTAATATGTCTGCCCGTATAAAACATAAACCTATTGGAAAAAACAGACTTCTCCCGATGAGAGAGAGTAGAATCCATTATATTGTTAGTTTGATCTGTCAGTTTTTCTTCTGTAATGTCAAGTGACTGGTTACCATTCATGGGGGCATACAGATGGGCCACGCTAATAAAAAGAAATAAAAAGTAATTAATCTACGGATTCTGCGAACAAGAAATATGTTTCGAGCGGGCGACTTTCTTTATTTATATTTTTTAAGTTACCGGTCAGGACAAAAAACATGGAATTTTGCAAGCTTCCAGGATCCCAGGAAAAATAAAAAAAGTTTGCTCCAGTTCTCGTTAAATGATGCACAACATATCAATTTCCATACTTTAAGAATTTTCCTGGAAGGAATCGAGGCAATACCAAATAAGCAACATTACCAAGGATGTTGAACACATTTACCCAAAAAATATAGTCCGTATAGTACAATTTGTGTTTGTTTGGCTGTTACACACTATAACGGCATTTATAACATTCAGAAACTATAAACAGGATTTCACAAAATAAGACATAAACAAAGCATAAGCTCGGCATCAAGAGCTGGATGTATTAAATTTTCAGGCAACCTCGGGAAATGGCCGATTAATAAGTAATTAGATTTTGGTGTGGATGCGGCTAATGTTCCGGATCCAGAAGGACTTCCGGGAATATTCAAAAATATGCAGACACATATGTCCGACTGGACATGAGAATGATGGCAAATTAAGGGAATGCAAACACGTGTTGGAGGAACAAATTCACCAATGAACCTAAAATATGGGCCAATGAGTGAATAAAACACAGAGAGAATGCATATTTCTGGTTTAAACTGGTCTTGTTAATGTTCTTTATACGTCTTAATATTCGCAGTTTGTCCTCCATGTTGTTTTTTTTTACTAAAAGGTGTGATGAGGTCTGTTAAGTCTCGAAACCCTACGTCAGTGATGGTCAGCCGGTATTTATTTTACGGGTGACACAATTTGCTCTTTTTTCTGTATTTAAATCAATTTTGATCATGTTCCATACTTCATATCATCTACATTATTAACGTCAGCAAATCCTGCAAACATGCACACACATAACGGTTTGATGCTGGCAAATATCTGTGAACACCCAACATATACTTAGTATATAACGTATCACCATCATCAGCATGCATCATCACCGTCACCATCACCATCATCAACATCATGCTTTCTTAATCCTTATATGCGTCCCACACTGATGATGATGAACATAGTAGGCCAGGGTTCGAGTATTTCCTGTCCCGTGTCTTTAACATTTATCGTATTGTGTTTAGATTTCAATAATAATATATAAAACAAAACGACAAGTTTCTAGTAAGATGTGCGTGCTTTGGCTTGTTTATCACAAAACCCATTTGGTTCAAGTTATAATTACCAACGTAATACAATTCAGCTGAGATTGTAAGATACACAATCCCCGAAGTCACATCAAATACACAAGGCTGTAACGGACACTGTAACATTGCCCTTATTCAAAGGCTAATAACCACGGTATTCCTGAGCCAGACTCGTTATTCATTGCCTTGTATTAGTGACTGATGAAAAGTCGTCCTGTGTTATCCCTGACCACGACAGTAATGATAGTCATCTCAGGTCATCTGCTGACCAGCGTATTAGATTATCATACAAGGACATGGTGTCAGTTACAACCTCGTGGACTGACGAAAATAGACTTCCGGTTTAGCTTATTACCAAGAGCAAAGACAGCGTGACAAATTCAGTATAATTTGCACACACAGCGGCTCTTTCATAACAATAATTACATACGTATTATTATATATAATTAGACCAAAGTTGCTTAAATTGCATCGCAACTAGAAACCTGTTGTAAAAAGAGTTGTCAAGGATAGCATGTAAAGAGCCAGATACCGAAATTTAAAAAAAAACCTGTGCAATTTTAATATAAGATACAATAATTAAAATTGACATATATAGACATGAGTGCAGTCCAGAGGTAGATAATATATATGACATTTCAAGTGTTTTCTCAGATGAGTTCAATGAAGATCGAGTACATTATTGATCGAATAATCATAGAAATCTGATGACTACCTAGACAAACATTAAGAGTTGGAACAACTGTGGTGAAGATTATCTCTAAAAAAGAACTTTTACTTAGATATCATAGTAAAATGTATACTAAGATATCATATGAAATTTAAACACATAAAATAATTCATTTTTTTCTTGAGCGTGCATGCGTTTGAACATCCCTTAAAAGAAGGAAGAAATTTGTCTTCATGTATTGGAGGAGCGAGTCTGTTAAAGTGAAGAGCTCCCGCCTATAAAATGAAGTTTTGTAATGTTTTAAGTTTTTTAATTACCAAATTACCTGTATTAACAATTTGAAAAGCTAAATAATATTTGAAGAAAGGCCTTCCGACTAATATCATGTTACTTAATGATAAACTACAGAAATATTAAGTTAGCTATGAACAATATATATTTATATCGTTAACACTTTCATGTTATTTGTCTTGAAAATTCTGATCTGACATATTTAATGAACTTCATCTAACGGGTTACTCCTGGCTACATTAAAACCTACCCTGCTGGTGATATAAGATACCTCGGTGCATGCGATTGAGGATTGCTTAACCGGAAGATGCGTACTCTCGCGAGTAGAATTGAGCGCAGAGAGGAAATAATGGACTAAGAGTAAGAAGTGCCGACCTGGATATACCTGGCGAACAGCTCAAATTCACGAATTATCTCTTCGTTTCCAGCATTCCCAGACAAGCTGCTCACGAAAAATCTGACTCCTACAGTGAAATTAATATTGGGATGTCATACATCTCTAGGGGTTGCCTTGAAAATTTATTTAAGATTGACACCAATAATAGGACGTGCGCTGTCGAGTTTCCAACGCTTCGAAATCTTATATATCTTATAGGCAAATATTTTAAAATTCTGAATGAGCGTTACCTTTGAGATATTACCGTCATTGTTTTAAATATTGGTCATTTTAAGATAATTTGCGGTGATAAATGTCAGACCAGTCTGATATTCAGAGTATCCATTATGAGAAACGTGGGATCAAGAGTCCGGACATGAGGACCTTTAGGGTCACAATCTTTCCAGTTTATTAAAATATTCAATGAATAACCAAATTATAAATTTCAGAGACATAGCCTATTGGACCACATATAAATCCTAGAAATCTGCATTCTAATGAATGCATTCACATATTCGGCTTATATTCCCAGGTACATTGGTTCAAAAGTGACTGTACATTTGTCATTATTTCTTGATGACGTTCCTGGGTCCGGATCATATTCCGGATCCACAACAAAATCTAATTGATTCTTCACTGGCCCATTCCCGAAATACTGTGAAAATATTATAAGATTCCGTTCAATATTGCACGAGTTCTGTTGTGAACAAACACACACACAATCGCAAATGAACGCATTCCCTCCTAGCGGAGGCAAAAATACAAATGTAGGTCCCATACCCCCACTCACCATTGATTATCAGTGGCAGATCCACGGACTGGATAACACTGTAACAAAAGCCTGTCCTAGAACCCCGGAGGCTGTAGTTAGGTAATGATTTCAGGAGGAGGAAAAGCCCTACCGCACCTCTCCGATAGCACTAAATACCACAACCCAAATCTACTTCAAATAAATATATATGAATACAAATAATTCAATGTATTTTTCTACTTTGGATGTACTATATAAAAATAAGTGACAGTTTTTTTAATTTAATATAAAGCTGCATCAATAAAACCCAATTTCCACCTTCCCACACGAGTCACTGCATTGCTACATTACTATCAGCTGGGGAATTTTTCTGGCAACTGACACTAACGAACATTTGGGGCTATAGAACAAGCATTAACAGTGGAAATGCAGCCCTTGGGATTGGGTTTTACTTACGTATGAGCAGAACAGTACAAACAACATGATAACACTCTCCTTTGGAAGATTAGGCTTGTGGGTTATACGGGGTTTGATTAGTGATTCTGCCTGGAGCGTGGTGATGTTAACACTGCTTGGTTGGTGAGTTTATTGTATATTGTTGTTCGTACGAACTCAGAAGTATCGACGTCAGATGCAAGGGTGTGCACTACGCCTTTATACTTATTTTGGTGACTGAATTACAATGCTTGCCTGTTGCTAAATACCTATTTTATGCAAAAAATTAAATTAATATATGGTTATATCTTCCTGAAAGAGTTTGGTATCTGCAAATATTTTGTTTTAATACTGTTTGCTCAGTGACGCGAAACAGTGATTTGGAGCTGTTTTAGGGTTGTCGTACATACACATCGGACCTTCAGTAGGGCGGTTTTATATGGTAAAACAGATGTATCTGTCCAAACGATTAGGTGCATTTATTAACATATCATTAAAATTAAAATAAAATTGTATTCTGCGTTTGTTCAACATAAAATTTTATTACATATATTTGTTCAAATATTTAACAAAACCTAATATCACAAACACAGCAAAACGTGAAATAAATGTTATTTCCTAATCAATCCTTGAATCGCAAGTTCTGGGTTTGATTATTTTAATGACACATTTAAAATCACAATCTGTGCAAATATTTTTTTACAGTGAAATATTTGTTGTTACTGTGTAGGGCTGATGGTTAGATGATAACCAAATAGTGCGTGGTGGGGCCATAGTGATTCAAAGAATATGTTGCGGGTGGATGCGGGTTGACAATATGTTGCTGACTAAAGTTATGTAGTGGTTAAAGTGCGATTTGATAAAAAAATTTATTAATCTAATGTGCAGGCTGGGGCAAACTGATCAGATGAATTTGCTAGGCTGGGGTGGATACGAGTTGACAATATCTGATCAGTTATGCAGTTGTTTAAGTGCGATTTGATATAGAAAACTTATTAGTCTAATGTTAATGATTTAAAATATAGAATATTTTTAATGTATTCAACGTAAAGAAATTGATCTTATTATACTGTGATACAGAGGAAAAGAAAACTTACTAATCTGATGTTTAAGATTTAATATATAGTATTCAACGTATAGAATATGATACACACTGAGACAGAGCAAAAGGAAAGCATTGTGCAACAAAGCAGGGGAAGGATGTATGGACTTATTTATCAACAGCTTGTTTGTGAACACAGTAATGTTTACAAATGGGGAAAACATGTAACCTAAGGTCGTAGGTTGCATATATGCAGAGGCAGAAAGATCACTTGTTGCAAAACACCTTTTGCAAAGCTCTAGCTTATCTGACTTGCTGACAAATCCCCTTGTTATAATTATTATGGCGGGCCCCCACATTTTATAAACACAGTGGAATAAACAAAAGCAGCAGCCTGTGTGCAGTGATATTCACGTTTTGGCCTATTTTTATAAAAGCTCAAAGTGATTACCTTTAGTTTATAAAGGTCAGATAGGTGACTGGACCCCTTTAATGACAAAAAAGACCCTTTCTTGGTATTTTGTGTTAGCGGTCCGGTCCAGCCCATGATTGTGGACCGGACCGGTCCGCACCTCTAAAGGGAATGGTCATGAACCTGTCAGTACCATGAACCTGAATGCAAGGTTTACTTAAGTTGGAAAACATCTCTAAACAATCATTTAAGGCACATTCATAACGCTGAAAGTGACCCTTACAACTCAATTCAGAGGAATATTGGTAAAAAGCGCTTGAAACCGATAAAACATAAGATCAAATATAAAGTAAAAGATCAAATGGACAAGATGAATAAACAGGAGAGTTTTCAACGAGCTATAACCAGTTTGAAAAAAAAACATACATGACTAAAAAAATAAACGGTTATTATTGCATGGTTATACAACTGTCGTTTAATTTGCAACTTAATTATGATTAAAGGATGTTCCTACAAATTTTACATGTTCCATTTTACCAAAAGTTCAGCCGAAAAATATAAAAAGATACGATGGTCAACGAAAGTTTTGAGCCGTGTGTTGGAGCTCTTTAGTGAAATAATAACCAGGAGAGGAAAATGGAGGTCCTTGTTCTGTGAAGAAACGCCAGTCATGCTACTGAGACTGTCCGGGTAGGAGTGCCTGAAGAACAATGAACGGTAGCAAACGCTAAGACGACATGAATCCAGACAAAAGAACAAAGGAACTACGGTGGAAGAAGTGGGATGAGGCACGAAACAAAGCGGAAGTCGCAGTGCGGGGCCAGAAAATAAGACATGCCATTATAACCCAAGGTTACAGTATAAACAGTTGAATAGGATAAATAACACTCTGTTAATATGTCTGCCCGTATAAAACATAAACCTATTGGAAAAAACAGACTTCTCCCGATGAGAGAGAGTAGAATCCATTATATTGTTAGTTTGATCTGTCAGTTTTTCTTCTGTAATGTCAAGTGACTGGTTACCATTCATGGGGGCATACAGATGGGCCACGCTAATAAAAAGAAATAAAAAGTAATTAATCTACGGATTCTGCGAACAAGAAATATGTTTCGAGCGGGCGACTTTCTTTATTTATATTTTTTAAGTTACCGGTCAGGACAAAAAACATGGAATTTTGCAAGCTTCCAGGATCCCAGGAAAAATAAAAAAAGTTTGCTCCAGTTCTCGTTAAATGATGCACAACATATCAATTTCCATACTTTAAGAATTTTCCTGGAAGGAATCGAGGCAATACCAAATAAGCAACATTACCAAGGATGTTAAACACATTTACCCAAAAAATATAGTCCGTATAGTACAATTTGTGTTTGTTTGGCTTTACAGGGAGGTGATATTGAAAACCGCCAAACATAAATTATACTCCCAGGAATCCTTTTAGTGACTGGGGGGGGGGGGGGGGGGGTCAACATAATTGCACGTCTAAAACCTTTAGGTCGAACCCTCAAGTTTGGAGTCAATGGGTTGTCGGTAAATATATGAGCAGTCCTGCTACGATTAAAAAAATCTATGCTCTGACTTTCTCCATAAATCTCCAAAAAGGGGAGCCCATTCCAGTTTGGAAATATATTTTAAATATTTGCAAATAATTCGATTAAGTAATGTGCAATGAAGGAAGGAAGCATGTGTCTAATAATGGGGTTACAATGACGCCGGCAAGGAATTTCCGCGCATGAACATATTTTTCGAAAATAAGTTATGTATGGGCACGCATACCCATTTCAGAGCCTTGACAGACCTATCTTAAAGTGGGGTTTTCTCAAGGGGCGCACGAACGATTTGCGAAGGATGTGAATGTCGAAAAAATGGCAAAGTCCAACATTCGTATTTGAGGTTCCAAAATATGCGTCAATTTTTCGCAGGAGTCGCATTAATTTCGGCGGGAATTTAAAAAAAATTTCCAGCATCCGGGGTCGTGATTTGTTCGTGATTTGCTCTGGAAAATGTCTAAAAAAACCCTTCATTATATGCACACGACATTCTCACGACGGGCCTGATGTTCGCAAAATCTTCTTGCAACCGTAAACATATCCCGGCAGTTTGAAGAATATCTCGCGAAAGCAGATCATCTGATCTTTTCTATACCTACTCACGACCTGTTCGCGTACTTCTTGAGGACAGGTATCTACGCCACAGATGCAAACGCGCGCATTTCACGTCGGTCGCATGATAACCGCGCGACATATGTACGAATGTCGCATGAATGTCCACGGCGTTGGTTATTCGCTTCCTATTCAATATTAAAAGCATCTTCTTTATACGTGCATGGCCAGTCAGGACAGGTCTGAGAGCTTGCTGGTCCATCTTCTGGGCAAGAACTGATTCTGGCAATGGCAAAACTTCAATGCATTTCATGGCATTTATATACAGTCGGATATATAGTGTCGGTCGGATCGCCGGTCGCAAGATAATCGCGCGACATGTGTACGAATGTCGCAGGATGTTAGTTATTCGCGAAATATGCCCCCAAAAAAGTTTGCATGCATGTGTCACGAAATGTCGGCACGAATGTTGCCCGAGATTCATGCGACATTCGTGTTGTTCGTATTTTAGTCGCGTATTCTTCGTGATTGTGGACTGGCAACTCCACACACGTCATTCGCACATACGTTGTGAGAATTTCGTACAAACTGCGCTAGAATGGTTTACGGCTCGATTGTCGCGACACATTCGAAGATAAAACCTGGAATTTGCCATTTTTTTTTCAAATTTTGCAACCTTCACAAACCGTTCGCGTGCCCCGTGAAAATCCTGCTTTAAGAAAAGCTTGCTTGATCTACCAAAATTTCATCAATAGCAAGCATGTTAGCTCAATATTACAAGGAAAATAAAATTACAGTATAACTACAATATAAGATATAATCGATAATATACCAAGTATTATTCAACATTTCCCACACATACTGTACTGCCCCGCACTAAAGAAGCTGAAGTATAATACAGCGGAACTCCAGACTCACGCCACATGGAAACCAATTTATAAGTGTTCCGCAGTCGTGGGCTGCGCATGGATATTATCTTTAAATAAACTATGCCCATAAATTAAATATCAACTCCCGCTTGCGTTGTAGTCTTGCGTTGTATCCTTAACGTTACGTTAACCAACCTCCAAAGCAAGGCATGGGCTCACAGGACAAAAACAGCATTGACGCATTGTCTGACTTTTACCAGGTGTCCCGATAACGACGGACCGGGTCCCTTTGATGTTGGACGACGATGTCAGTGCTCTCTCGTGTCTGATTGTAACTGCATACCCTAATAAACCTGAATTAATATAAAAAAATAACTTGAAAATAGAAAATTATGTAAAATATTTAAAAAAAACACGTCGGTTTGTACAATTCAATCCCACTTATGATGGTCAAGGTCGCTGGTTACTACATATTTGTAAAAGAAACCATCTAAAGTTGAGTTAAAGACAGAATGTCACCTGCCTACAGAACATAGAATGTTTCAAAATATAAATGTTTGTTTTCATCATTGAGTTTTTAGCTCATAGTCTTTTATACGGAACAGCCCAATTCATTTTACAATGGCAAATTCCAGGATGGGATATATGTTTTAGGAAAATTTGTCAAATTCAATCGGGTACCCCTGAGTGGGAGAGAGTATAAACGAGTCTTTATCCCAGCAGAGATACATTTATAAAAAAAAACTGTAAACAGACAAGCTTACCTATAAGAAAACATCAGAGAGACCCATGCATAAAGAACCAAATATATAGAACGCAGGGGTGGAGGATGTGTGTTTTGCTTGCGTGTTTTTTTTTTTATTTCGATTCAAAATTCAAACAGTTTTGAAACAATTTTTCTGACAAATAACAAAAATTATTCTCACTTTAGAAATAGGAACAGGTAAAAGCCTTTGTCTTTAAATCGGAGTAAGGGTAGGGATACGCCTCGAGTTCAATGAGTTTTTCAATGAGAATTTGAGCGCTTAATGACTAGGTTCCAGGAAACGGAGTTGATAACGTCATATCGTCAGTCATTGTGGTATTTTTATAATTTCTGCAAGACTGCAATTCATTGATATTTGACGACACTGTGACACATTTTTGCGGAATGAATTAAGAGCCTGTGTATCTGTCAGAATGACATTCTTTTAATTGGCAAAATGGAGGATGGGGATCGGGATTCAGTATGGTAAGTCCCCAACTTGTTGGAAAAGAGGCGGCTGGGGAGGGGGGGGGGAGATTTATGCCACATATAACCCACAAAATTGTGCCCATGGATTATATAGGCGCTCCTAGTGTATCCATGTATATTCATATATATGTATGCTTGAACATGTATGACTAGAAATATATGAAAAAAGATTTAAACAAATAAAAAGTTCAGAAATATTTTGGTTAATTACTTTGAGATGCGTATAACCTAAATTTTTTTTATATTTGATACATCCAATTTCTTAGTTTTCAAGCTTTTCTCAGGAGAAGACTTTTTAACTCTCTATTTCTCTCCGTGCGAATGGCACAAGAAAGAACAATTTTAGGGGATTATAAACACAAACATACAAACGCACACATATGCATACTGGGCGACCAGGAGAGGGCTTTCGACCGTTTCATTCTGCGTATCTTGTGTAACAAAGAACAATTCTAGTCGCGGAAAATTAAATAATTCCTAGAATTTACATCACCGCCACATAAAAGCTTGAGCGCTCAGGTGCTCGGGGATAGTGTGTCTGAGGAGACAGGCTAATGACGCGGCCTTGTTCTAATTGGAGGTGGTTTTACAGGAGATAATTGGCAACGCGGTACCATCCGTTCCTGTTTGCAAACCAGCCACAGACAGATGATCAAGTTAAGCCATGTCAGATCTGAATTTCTAACACACCTTCAGTCAGCATGTGATAAGCGTCATCATTGAAGTGAAGGGGAGGATCAAAGGGAGTTTAGGGGGCTGAACCCTAGCCCTGTCAACCCCACTCAGTAGGCAATGATAACTGAGTCGTGATGCAAGCAGCATTGAGGAATGCGTTGCAGTAGTTTCCATCATGTTGCATTCATATTGTGGTAAACAAGTGACCCATGGGTCATGACGCTCAGCTGACTGGGAAGAAATTTGCAAAAGGAAATTTTATCATCTGAATGGTAGTATATAACCATTGAACTGAAGCATCAAATAGATTAACCAACAGGCTGAGATTGTGTCTATATTAATATATCTCAAAAATAGAGAAAAAATGCCTAAACTTTTAAAAAAATACAGGTGGCTCCACCAGTCTGCAGAAACAAATAAAAACACTTTATGGTCAATATCCATGCAAGAAGCATGGTGGTCTCTGGATTAGTTGTTCAGATACTTCAGCTTTTGTATCAAATTTTCCATTATTCTGAGGGATACTTTGGAGTCCTATAGCTTGAAGGATATAAGTAACAGAGACCTAATTTCAGGTTTCCACAGACACTTTTCATGGGCCTCCTTGCATGAAAAAAATGAAGATTCTAGGTCCAGTTGTTACAATTTTAACCCTATTGACAGATAACCACATCTTTAAAGGTCTCAAAAATAGAGAAAATAATTCGTGAATTGCTGAAACTGATGGAACACGTCATGATCAATATGTATGCCAAAAATCATGAGCATCAGTGTTGTAGTTATTGAGATACTGTAGTTTTTGTATCAATTTTTTCATTATTCTGGGGGGTATTTTGGAGCCATACAGCTTAATGGATATGGGTAACAGAGACCTAATTTCAGGTTTCCATGGAGATTTTTTATGGGTCTCCCTGTATGTAAAGAATGAAGATTCTAGGCCCAGTTGTTATGATTTGTGCCCTGTTAACAGATCTTTAAAGGTCTCAAAAATAGAGAAAAAAATTCGAAAAAAGCCTGAACAATAAATGTGGTGCCACCAGGCTGCAGAAACTGATGAAACACTCCATGATCAATATCCATACAAACAATTATGGTGATATCTGCATTAGTTGTTCAGATACTTCAGCTTTTGTATCAAATTTTTTCATTATTCTGAGCTGTAATTTGGAGTGCCACAGCTCAAAGGATATGGGTAACAGAGACCTAATTTTAGGTTTCCATGGAGACTTTTCATGGGTCTCCTTTTGTGTCAAGAATGAAGATTCTAGGTCCAGTCGTTACAATTTGAACCCAGTTGACAGATAACTACATCCTTAAAGGTCTCAAAAATAGAGAAAATAAATTGTAAAAATTTGAAAAATACAGGTGGCGCCACCAGTCTGCAGAAACTGATGAAACATCTCATGATCAATATGTATGCCAAAAATCATGACCATCAGTGATGTAGTTAATGAGATATTGAAGTTTTTGTATTAAATTTTTGACTATTCTGGGGGGTACTTTTGGGCCCCATAGCTCGAAGGATACGGGTAACAGAGACCTAATTCCAGGTTTCCAAGGAGATTTTTCATGGACCTCTCTGGATGTAAAGTCAGAAGATTCCAGGTCCAGCGGTTACGATTTGTACCTTGTTAACGGACAGACGGCCGGACGGCCGGATGGATGGATGGATGGCCGGACGGACGATGGACAAAGAGTGATCGCTATAGCTCAGATGACTTACAGTCAGCTGTGCTAAAAAACCGATAATCTTAACATTATGGTACGGATGATTATTCGACACAAGATAACACAAGATAATACATGTGAACTCACAACCAAAACTGGTTTATGTTAATTTACAGTGTACCTGTAGGCCGTGAGGAGTTGTCAAAAATGACGAAAATATTTACATCCTCATGGGGCCTGATAATTCGTTCCTCAGACCTAGATGTAAAGACACTCTGGCAGGCCAGTATCGGGTCATAAGTGCAGAGGGTCGATATGACGCTAGCTGATCCCACACCCCCTATCGGAGATATTTGCACTGTTTTCGCCGTATCGGTACGGCTACATCCTTCAGGGTTGAAGACATTTTAGGTTGTTTTAGTTCCTTGTTGCCTCCACCAGGAGGGTATGCCTTCATCCCCGTTCGTGTGTGTTTGTATACAATATAACTCACGCAGTCATGAATGGAATCTCAAGAAATTTTCAGGGAATTTCATACACTCCCGAGGCAGCGGAAATCTTGCGCTTCTAAAGAAGCTACTGATTTTCTCGCTGCCTGTTTTGATCGTTTATGAAGCTCTTAAACGCCAGGTGGTGCACGTGGGCCTGTCTGCTGAAAAAAAAAACTGCTGATGTGACCAGCAGCCAACCAAATGCAGTTCAACAAACACTCGACAGGCACCAAGCTCCGCCCAGAAACCACGTGCAGGGCAATACTCTCTTAGCATGTGACCTGTTCAAACGGTCGCCGGGGCGAAGAGCTGTCACTCAAATTTTAGATTAGATTTTAGTCTGGATACGGCACATTATCCGGATTCAGGAACGTAATCAAGGAATATACACAAATGTAGAGTCACCTATGCACGAATCAACCTGGGGATATGGGCCTAATTAAGTGAATGCAAACATGGTTTAGGGAGCATCCCACAATAGGGATTCCCCACATGGCGGAGGCTTTCTAAGTATAAATGGTACACATCTCTCCCCAAAAATCCTGAATCCGTCCCTGCAGGCTACTTTAGGCATTCAGTGTTACTTACGACGGATATCAAATAATAAATACCCGAATGCGGATAGGGGATTATAGAATTAGGGGGACCTTCTGAAAATGTTGATTGTAAATGTGAAAATTATAGGGTACAATACTGAGTAACACGCAAAATGCGACGCGGCATGAGTTTCGGTATTTAGTTTGAATTGTTCTACTTCCCAGGTTATTTTAGGTCGAAAAAAGGGGAGACATCCCCTCCCCCCCCCCCCCACACACACACATGAACACATGACATCACAGGCAGGGTTTTTGCTGGAGAGTAGGTAAACCAGAGAAAACACAGGTATAGCATTTCCATAAAAGTTATAATTAATACCTACTGGTTACGGGCGACATGAAACATAGGACCCAGATACTCGCACGCTGAATTTTGCATTTACATCCAGTAACATCTATATTGTTCACTGAATATATTTATATAAATTGTGGGTTCATGTAAATATATTCCCTGTTTATTTCATAAAAGTTACACGTGAAAAGAATTCGACCAGCACATCTTTCCACGCTTAATATTATCGTTTTGTATTTCCTAATTTATTTGTGTACAGCCACAATCAAACACTTATCGTTTGTGCTAACCTCAGTATTATGGGCACATAAAGTTCTTTTTTATACTTTTTGGAAGATCTTTTCTCATTGTCGATCAGGAAAATTTTTACTGCATAGAAACATAACATTCTCTATTTTGCGGAGTCTGGTCTTAATATAACCACAATGTATATTAATATTCTCTTCTGATTTTTAGCCCAGCTGACTGAAAGTCATCCTTTTTCCGGCGTCCGTCCGTCTGTCCGTCCGTCCTCTAACCAGGCATAAATCGTAACTGCTGGTCCTGGAATCTCCTTACTTGACATCCAGAGAGGTCAATGAAAAATATCCTTGGAAACCTGAATTAGGTCTCTGTTACCCATATTCTTTGAGATATGGGGCTCCGAAGTGCCTCCGAAAATAATGGAAAATTTGATACAAAAGCTCAAGTATCTGAACAAATAATGCATTAATCATCATAATTTTTTGCATGGATAAAGATCATGGAGTGTTTCATCAGTGTCTGCAGATTGATGGCGCCACCTGTATTTTTTTCGATTTTTTACTATTTCTTTCTCTCGATTTTTGAGACATTAGTGGGTGCCTCCATCTGCTAACAGGGCACAAACCTTAACGACTGGACCTAGAATCATTTATCTTGACATGCAGGGAGGCCCATAAAAAGTCTTTTTGGAAACCTAAAATGAGGTGTCTGTTTCCCAAAACCTATGCTTCTCCTAAGTAACCCTCGAGACTAAGGCAAAATTTGATACCATAGCTCAATTATCTGAACTACTAATGCATTGATCACTATGATTCTTTGCATGCATATTGATCATGGAGTGTTTCATCAATTCCTGCAGACTGGTGTGCCAACTGTAATTTTTCGATTTTTGCGATTTTTTTCTTTGTTTTTGGGACCTTTAAAGATGTGGTCATCTGTTAAAAGGGCACGAATCGTAACGACTCGACCTAGAACCTTTTAACTCGACATCCAGGGAGGTCCATGGATAGTCTTCTTTGAAAACCGAAATTAGGTCTCTGTACCCATATTCTTCAAGCTATGGGGCTAATAAACACCCCCTAGAATAATTAAAAATTTGATACCAAGCAAGGCACAAATCATAACCATTGGACCTAGAATCTTCTAACTTAACATCCTGAGAGATGTCCTCCAAAGTTCTCTTCATAAACATTAAATTAGGTCACTGTGACTTTTATTCTCTGCGTTACAGTCCATGATTAAGCACCCA
This sequence comes from Sipunculus nudus, assembly GCA_026874595.1. Classification (NCBI taxonomy): domain Eukaryota; kingdom Metazoa; phylum Annelida; class Sipuncula; order Golfingiida; family Sipunculidae; genus Sipunculus; species Sipunculus nudus. Next base: position 76,833,899 of record CM049313.1, on the reverse strand, counting down.
AGAAAAAATGCAAAATTTACACAAATTTCCAGATTCCTCGGGAATAGCTGGATGGATTGTCATCAAATTTGGTGTGCTTATAGGTCTTGATGAACTTGAGCTAATATGCGTGATCTTTGATGCCACCTACATTATCTTTATTAGTTGCTTGTGCAAGGACCTAGTGTCAACATGTCAGTCGGCTGAGCGTCATGACCCATGCGTCACTTGTTTAACCAGCTTTGGCGCGGTGTGACGGTCAATGTACAAAGCATCGACGTTTAATAATCAATTAAGAGGCAGATCTTTATTGACTAGGTTTAGTTTGGTACATATGTTATCATTTATATCGCCAAATGTTATCATTTCTCGAAGTTTCATATCTGTTGACATGACTGGATGGACTGAACTGTATTTATAGCATGGATACATCTATAGATACCTGTGATATACAGTCGAGTCCAAAATATCTGAGTTGGAGTGAAAATCTGAGTCAAGGACACTCAAGTCCGAGTCGAAGTCAGAATCCGTCACGGTCGAGTCCAAGTCAGAATCCGTCACGGTCGAGTCCAGGTCCACCCTCCTCGAGTTCGAGTAATATGGAACCTGAGTCCAAGTCAGAGTCAATAATAAATTATTTGAAAAAGAAATTGAAACAAGGGAAATTTTAAGATTATCGTTGTGAGCTTTAAGTTAACTTTAATTGTTTATATACACTTTTTTATTAGGATGAGCATATACATTATTGTCCCGTGATTTTTTTTTGTACTATTCTGTTAGTAGTTCGCACACGTCATCATTGTAATTGAAAGAACTTTTCATATTCTACCGGACACGAGATGAACTGGGCCTGATTTCTCGGGTCCTTACCTGTGTATCCGAGTCTAAGTCCGAGTTCACAAAAAGAGGACTCGACACTTCACCATGTACCAATGAGACTATGTTCAAGAACATGTGACCAATACCTCATATAAAATAAGCGCACGCTTCAAGTAATCTGTCGCACTTCACAGGAGTAAACTGTATCTTTTATGGCTATATTGTTCTAAAACTATAACTACATACTCTAATAATGGCTCTAGTAAAATACCCCATATGTTCACAAAATAAAAACTACCAGTTTAGAATCCTTACATTGCCTTATATCTCCAAGTGTCAAAAACAGACAAAATGCTTGTGTCGTTTTAGAAATGTCAACTGAGCAACACTGTGATGTTCTATAATCTAGACGGAAACTTGTGCCAGATTTAATGGAAATCCCTGTTGATATTTCTGTTAGCGGCTGCAAGAAGATGGAAGGGCAAACGACGAACGGACGCCGCACTACACAAATTAGTCATGCGATATATATAAGAGGGTTGTTGTTGTTTAATGTTTATATATAATACAAAGATATTTTACCAGGATGCTCAATAAGCATAGTAAACTGCTTTGCAAAAGGGTCCTTGGAACAGTGAACATATCAGTAGTGTACATATGATATAAAATACACATATACTATGAAAATACACAATATATAAGGCAAATATACAATATAAAAGGCAAATGGACTATACTATACTCATACCAAGTGGACTCCACTCGATAAACTCACCATGGGGTAATGGTGACGCCATGTCCCTAAAGATTTTAAAGCAGTAAGAGAGCAACTACCTGAACAGGTAAGTCTGCTCAGCGAACCCTCGTGGTGGGGGGGGGGGGGGGTTAAATGAGGGGGCACGTTGAATATTAGTACGAATGCTAGGTTTTAATGCTAGGTTTTAAAACATTTCAGAGTGAATTTGTATTATATCTTTGTATTATATATAAACATTAAAACAACAACAAACCTCTTTACCCTGTTATATTCCAGTATCGCGAGTTATCCCGACCAATCCTATTGTGCCCTTGAGGATGATAGGATTAGTGTCAGGCTTTCACATGCCCCCCCCCCCCCTCCCGAATCGCAAAAAGCATAATCTCGTAAAGTCTTGGCTTTTGAAACCACGCCATTAGCTTCATCCTAACCATATGATGATTGAGTCACATCCCGTGAAATAGACTGTAGTGAATTTACAGTGTTGTTTTTCTTCTGAGTCATACTGCTCTGGCCTAGTCTGTAGGCCAAAGAGCACTTTACAACGGAGGGTAACTCTACCCTATATATATATATATATATATATATATATATATATATATATATATATATATATATATATATATATATATATATATAGGGCAGGAAGGTACACATTTCTACTCTAACAGGTAGGGCAGAAAGGTCATACTAAGTGTATTCATGCCCTTACAGTTAGGACATAAAGGTCTGCCTTCGTACCCTCACAGTGTTAGGACAGGAAGGTGTGTATTCATGCCCTTACAGTTAGGACATAAAGGTCTGCCTACCTACCATCACAGTGTTAGGACAGGAAGGTGTGTATTCATGCCCTTACAGTAAGGGCATAAAGGTCTGCCTTCCTACCCTCACAGTGTTAGGACAGGAAGGTGTGTATTCATGCCCTTACAGTTAGGACATAAAGGTCTGCCTTCCTACCCTTACAGTGTTAGGACAGGAAGGTGTGTATTCATGCCCTTACAGTAAGGGCATAAAGGTCTGCCTTCCTACCCTCACAGTGTTAGGACAGGAAGGTGTGTATTCATGCCCTTACAGTTTGGACATAAAGGTCTGCCTTCCTACCCTCACAGTGTTAGGACAGGAAGGTGTGTATTCATGCCCTTACAGTAAGGACATAAAGGTCTGCCTTCGTACCCTCACAGTGTTAGGACAGGAAGGTGTGTAGTCATGCCCTTACAGTTAGGACATAAAGGTCTGCCTTCGTACCCTCACAGTGTTAGGACAGGAAGGTGTGTAGTCATGCCCTTACAGTAAGGACATAAAGGTCTCCCTTCGTACCCTCACAGTGTTAGGACAGGAAGGTGTGTAGTCATGCCCTTACAGTAAGGACATAAAGGTCTCCCTTCGTACCCTCACAGTGTTAGGACAGGGAGATTTGTATTCATGCCCTTACAGTAAGGACATAAAGGTCTCCCTTCGTACCCTCACAGTGTTAGGACAGGGAGGTTTGTATTCATGCCCTTACAGTAAGGACATAAAGGTCTGCCTACGTACCCTCACAGTGTTAGGACAGGAAGGTGTGTATTCATGCTCTTACAGTTAGGACATAAAGGTCTCCCTTCGTACCCTCACAGTGTTAGGACAGGAAGGTGTGTAGTCATGCCCTTACAGTAAGGACATAAAGGTCTCCCTTCGTACCCTCACAGTGTTAGGACAGGGAGGTTTGTATTCATGCCCTTACAGTAAGGACATAAAGGTCTCCCTTCGTACCCTCAAAGTGTTAGGACAGGGAGGTTTGTATTCATGCCCTTACAGTAAGGAAATAAAGGTCTCCCTTCGTACCCTCACAGTGTTAGGACAGGAAGGTGTGTAGTCATGCCCTTACAGTAAGGACATAAAGGTCTGCCTTCGTACCCTCACAGTGTCAGGACAGGAAGGTGTGTAGTCATGCCCTTACAGTAAGGACATAAAGGTCTCCCTTCGTACCCTCACCGTGTTAGGACAGGAAGGTGTGTAGTCATGCCCTTACAGTTAGGACATAAAGGTCTGCCTTCGTACCCTCACAGTGTTAGGACAGGAAGGTGTGTAGTCATGACCTTACAGTAAGGACATAAAGGTCTGCCTTCGTACCCTCACAGTGTTAGGACAGGAAGGTGTGTAGTCATGCCCTTACAGTAAGGACATAAAGGTCTGCCTTCGTACCCTCACAGTGTTAGGACAGGAAGGTGTGTAGTCATGCCCTTACAGTAAGGACATAAAGGTCTGCCTTCGTACCCTCACAGTGTTAGGACAGGGAGGTTTGTATTCATGCCCTTACAGTTAGGACATAAAGGTCTGCCTTCGTACCCTCACAGTGTTAGGACAGGAAGGTGTGTAGTCATGCCCTTACAGTAAGGACATAAAGGTCTCCCTTCGTACCCTCACCGTGTTAGGACAGGAAGGTGTGTAGTCATGCCCTTATAGTAAGGACATAAAGGTCTCCCTTCGTACCCTCACCGTGTTAGGACAGGAAGGTGTGTAGTCATGCCCTTACAGTTAGGACATAAAGGTCTGCCTTCGTACCCTCACAGTGTTAGGACAGGAAGGTGTGTAGTCATGACCTTACAGTAAGGACATAAAGGTCTGCCTTCGTACCCTCACAGTGTTAGGACAGGAAGGTGTGTAGTCATGCCCTTACAGTAAGGACATAAAGGTCTGCCTTCGTACCCTCACAGTGTTAGGACAGGAAGGTGTGTAGTCATGCCCTTACAGTTAGGACATAAAGGTCTCCCTTCGTACCCTCACCGTGTTAGGACAGGGAGGTTTGTATTCATGCCCTTACAGTAAGGACATAAAGGTCTCCCTTCGTACCCTCACAGTGTTAGGACAGGGAGGTTTGTATTCATGCCCTTACAGTAAGGACATAAAGGTCTCCCTTCGTACCCTCACAGTGTTAGGACAGGAAGGTGTGTAGTCATGACCTTACAGTAAGGACATAAAGGTCTGCCTTCGTACCCTCACAGTGTTAGGACAGGAAGGTGTGTAGTCATGCCCTTACAGTAAGGACATAAAGGTCTGCCTTCGTACCCTCACAGTGTTAGGACAGGAAGGTGTGTAGTCATGCCCTTACAGTAAGGACATAAAGGTCTGCCTTCGTACCCTCACAGTGTTAGGACAGGAAGGTGTGTAGTCATGCCCTTACAGTAAGGACATAAAGGTCTGCCTTCGTACCCTCACAGTGTTAGGACAGGAAGGTGTGTAGTCATGCCCTTACAGTAAGGACATAAAGGTCTGCCTTCGTACCCTCACAGTGTTAGGACAGGAAGGTGTGTATTCATGCCCTTACAGTTAGGACATAAAGGTCTGCCTTCGTACCCTCACAGTGTTAGGACAGGAAGGTGTGTAGTCATGCCCTTACAGTTAGGACATAAAGGTCTCCCTTCGTACCCTCACCGTGTTGGGACAGGAAGGTGTGTAGTCATGCCCTTACAGTTAGGACATAAAGGTCTCCCTTCGTACCCTCACCGTGTTAGGACAAGAAGGTGTGTATTCATGCCCTTACAGTTAGGACATAAAGGTCTCCCTTCGTACCCTCACAGTGTTAGGACAGGAAGGTGTGTAGTCATGCCCTTACAGTAAGGACATAAAGGTCTCCCTTCGTACCCTCACAGTGTTAGGACAGGAAGGTGTGTAGTCATGCCCTTACAGTAAGGACATAAAGGTCTGCCTTCGTACCCTCACAGTGTTAGGACAGGAAGGTGTGTAGTCATGCCCTTACAGTAAGGACATAAAGGTCTCCCTTCGTACCCTCACCGTGTTAGGACAGGAAGGTGTGTAGTCATGCCCTTACAGTTAGGACATAAAGGTCTCCCTTCGTACCCTCACCGTGTTAGGACAAGAAGGTGTGTATTCATGCCCTTACAGTTAGGACATAAAGGTCTCCCTTCGTACCCTCACAGTGTTAGGACAGGAAGGTGTGTAGTCATGCCCTTACAGTAAGGACATAAAGGTCTCCCTTCGTACCCTCACAGTGTTAGGACAGGAAGGTGTGTAGTCATGCCCTTACAGTTAGGAAATAAAGGTCTCCCTTCGTACCCTCACAGTGTTAGGACAGGAAGGTGTGTAGTCATGCCCTTACAGTAAGGACATAAAGGTCTCCCTTCGTACCCTCACAGTGTTAGGACAGGAAGGTGTGTAGTCATGCCCTTACAGTTAGGAAATAAAGGTCTCCCTTCGTACCCTCACAGTGTTAGGACAGGAAGGTGTGTAGTCATGCCCTTACAGTAAGGACATAAAGGTCTCCCTTCGTACCCTCACAGTGTTAGGACAGGGAGGTTTGTATTCATGCCCTTACAGTAAGGACATAAAGGTCTCCCTTCGTACCCTCAAAGTGTTAGGACAGGGAGGTTTGTATTCATGCCCTTACAGTAAGGACATAAAGGTCTCCCTTCGTACCCTCACAGTGTTAGGACAGGAAGGTGTGTAGTCATGCCCTTACAGTAAGGACATAAAGGTCTCCCTTCGTACCCTCACAGTGTTAGGACAGGAAGGTGTGTAGTCATGCCCTTACAGTAAGGACATAAAGGTCTCCCTTCGTACCCTCACCGTGTTAGGACAGGAAGGTGTGTAGTCATGCCCTTACAGTTAGGACATAAAGGTCTCCCTTGGTACCCTCACCGTGTTAGGACAAGAAGGTGTGTATTCATGCCCTTACAGTTAGGACATAAAGGTCTCCCTTCGTACCCTCACAGTGTTAGGACAGGAAGGTGTGTAGTCATGCCCTTACAGTAAGGACATAAAGGTCACCCTTCGTACCCTCACAGTGTTAGGACAGGAAGGTGTGTAGTCATGCCCTTACAGTTAGGACATAAAGGTCTCCCTTCGTACCCTCACAGTGTTAGGACAGGGAGGTTTGTATTCATGCCCTTACAGTAAGGACATAAAGGTCTCCCTTCGTACCCTCACAGTGTTAGGACAGGAAGGTGTGTAGTCATGCCCTTACAGTAAGGACATAAAGGTCTCCCTTCGTACCCTCACAGTGTTAGGACAGGGAGGTTTGTATTCATGCCCTAACAGTAAGGACATAAAGGTCTCCCTTCGTACCCTCACAGTGTTAGGACAGGGAGGTGTGTAGTCATGACCTTACAGTAAGGACATAAAGGTCTCCCTTCGTACCCTCACAGTGTTAGGACAGGAAGGTGTGTATTCATGCCCTTACAGTAAGGACATAAAGGTCTCCCTTCGTACCCTCACCGTGTTAGGACAGGAAGGTGTGTAGTCATGCCCTTACAGTTAGGACATAAAGGTCTCCCTTCGTACCCTCACCGTGTTAGGACAAGAAGGTGTGTATTCATGCCCTTACAGTTAGGACATAAAGGTCTCCCTTCGTACCCTCACAGTGTTAGGACAGGAAGGTGTGTAGTCATGCCCTTACAGTAACGACATAAAGGTCTCCCTTCGTACCCTCACAGTGTTAGGACAGGAAGGTGTGTAGTCATGCCCTTACAGTAAGGACATAAAGGTCTCCCTTCGTACCCTCACCGTGTTAGGACAGGAAGGTGTGTAGTCATGCCCTTACAGTTAGGACATAAAGGTCTCCCTTCGTACCCTCACAGTGTTAGGACAGGAAGGTGTGTAGTCATGCCCTTACAGTTAGGACATAAAGGTCTCCCTTCGTACCCTCACAGTGTTAGGACAGGAAGGTGTGTAGTCATGCCCTTACAGTAAGGACATAAAGGTCTCCCTTCGTACCCTCACAGTGTTAGGACAGGAAGGTGTGTAGTCATGCCCTTACAGTTAGGACATAAAGGTCTCCCTTCGTACCCTCACAGTGTTAGGACAGGAAGGTGTGTAGTCATGCCCTTACAGTAAGGACATAAAGGTCTCCCTTCGTACCCTCACAGTGTTAGGACAGGGAGGTTTGTATTCATGCCCTTACAGTAAGGACAAAAAGGTCTCCCTTCGTACCCTCACAGTGTTAGGACAGGAAGGTGTGTATTCATGCCCTTACAGTAAGGACATAAAGGTCCCCCTTCGTACCCTCACAGTGTTAGGACAGGAAGGTGTGTAGTCATGCCCTTACAGTAAGGACATAAAGGTCTGCCTTCGTACCCTCACAGTGTTAGGACAGGAAGGTGTGTAGTCATGCCCTTACAGTAAGGACATAAAGGTCTCCCTTCGTATCCTCACAGTGTTAGGACAGGAAGGTGTGTATTCATGCCCCTACAGTTAGGACATAAAGGTCTGCCTTCGTACCCTCACAGTGTTAGGACAGGAAGGTGTGTATGCATGCCCCTACAGTTAGGACATAAAGGTCTCCCTTCGTACCCTCACAGTGTTAGGACAGGAAGGTGTGTAGTCATGCCCTTACAGTAAGGACATAAAGGTCTCCCTTCGTACCCTCACAGTGTTAGGACAGGGAGGTTTGTATTCATGCCCTTACAGTAAGGACATAAAGGTCTCCCTTCGTACCCTCACAGTGTTAGGACAGGAAGGTGTGTAGTCATGCCCTTACAGTAAGGACATAAAGGTCTCCCTTCGTACCCTCACAGTGTTAGGACAGGAAGGTGTGTAGTCATGCTTCTACAGTAAGGACATAAAGGTCTGCCTTCGTACCCTCACAGTGTTAGGACAGGAAGGTGTGTAGTCATGCCCTTACAGTAAGGACATAAAGGTCTGCCTTCGTACCCTCACAGTGTTAGGACAGGGAGGTTTGTATTCATGCCCTTACAGTTAGGACATAAAGGTCTGCCTTCGTACCCTTACAGTGTTAGGACAGGAAGGTGTGTAGTCATGCCCTTATAGTAAGGACATAAAGGTCTGCCTTCGTACCCTCACAGTGTTAGGACAGGAAGGTGTGTAGTCATGCCCTTACAGTAAGGACATAAAGGTCTCCCTTCGTACCCTCACAGTGTTAGGACAGGAAGGTGTGTAGTCATGCCCTTACAGTAAGGACATAAAGGTCTGCCTTCGTACCCTCACAGTGTTAGGACAGGGAGGTTTGTATTCATGCCCTTACAGTTAGGACATAAAGGTCTGCCTTCGTACCCTTACAGTGTTAGGACAGGAAGGTGTGTAGTCATGCCCTTACAGTAAGGACATAAAGGTCTCCCTTCGTACCCTCACAGTGTTAGGACAGGGAGGTTTGTATTCATGCCCTAACAGTAAGGACATAAAGGTCTGCCTTCGTACCCTTACAGTGTTAGGACAGGAAGGTGTGTAGTCATGCCCTTACAGTAAGGACATAAAGGTCTGCCTTCGTACCCTTACAGTGTTAGGACAGGATGGTGTGTAGTCATGCCCTTACAGTTAGGACATAAAGGTCTGCCTTCGTACCCTCACAGTGTTAGGACAGGAAGGTGTGTATTCATGCCCTTAAAGTTAGGACATAAAGGTCTGCCTTCGTACCCTCACAGTGTTAGGACAGGAAGGTGTGTAGTCATGCCCTTACAGTTAGGACATAAAGGTCTGCCTTCCGACCCTCACAGTGTTAGGACAGGAGGGTGGTTATTCATGCCCTTACAGTTAGGACATAAAGGTCTGCCTTCCGACCCTCACAATGTAAGGACAGGAGGGTGTGTATTCATGCCCTTACAGTTAGGACATAAAGGTCTGCCTTCGTACCCTCACAGTGTTAGGACAGGAAGGTGTGTAGTCATGCCCTTACAGTAAGGACATAAAGGTCTGCCTTCGTACCCTCACAGTGTTAGGACAGGCAGGTTTGTATTCATGCCCTTACAGTAAGGACATAAAGGTCTCCCTTCGTACCCTCACAGTGTTAGGACAGGAAGGTGTGTAGTCATGCCCTTACAGTTAGGACATAAAGGTCTGCCTTCGTACCCTCACAGTGTTAGGACAGGAAGGTGTGTAGTCATGCCCTTACAGTAAGGACATAAAGGTCTCCCTTCGTACCCTCACAGTGTTAGGACAGGGAGGTTTGTATTCATGCCCTTACAGTAAGGACATAAAGGTCTCCCTTCGTACCCTCACAGTGTTAGGACAGGAAGGTGTGTAGTCATGTCCTTACAGTTAGGACATAAAGGTCTGCCTTCGTACCCTCACAGTGTTAGGACAGGAAGGTGTGTAGTCATGCCCTTACAGTAAGGACATAAAGGTCTCCCTTCGTACCCTCACATTGTTAGGACAGGGAGGTTTGTATTCATGCCCTTACAGTAAGGACATAAAGGTCTCCCTTCGTACCCTCACAGTGATAGGACAGGAAGGTGTGTAGTCATGCCCTTACAGTTAGGACAAAAAGGTCTGCCTTCGTACCCTCATAGTGTTAGGACAGGTAGGTGTGTAGTCATGCCCTTACAGTAAGGACATAAAGGTCTGCCTTCGTACCCTCACAGTGTTAGGACAGGAAGGTGTGTAGTCATGCCCTTACAGTAAGGACATAAAGGTCTGCCTTCGTACCCTCACAGTGTTAGGACAGGAAGGTGTGTAGTCATGCCCTTACAGTTAGGACATAAAGGTCTGCCTTCGTACCCTCTCAGTGTTAGGACAGGAAGGTGTGTAGTCATGCCCATACAGTAGGGCATAAAGGTCTGCCTTCGTACCCTCACAGTGTTAGGACAGAGAGGTTTGTATTCATGCCCTTACAGTAAGGACATAAAGGTCTGCCTTCGTACCCTCACAGTGTTAGGACAGGAAGGTGTGTATTCATGCCCTTACAGTAAGGACATAAAGGTCTGCCTTCGTACCCTCACAGTGTTAGGACAGGAAGGTGTGTAGTCATGCCCTTACAGTAAGGGCATAAAGGTGTGCCTTCGTACCCTCACAGTGTTAGGACAGGGAGGTTTGTATTCATGCCCTTACAGTAAGGACATAAAGGTCTCCCTTCGTACCCTCACAGTGTTAGGACAGGAAGGTGTGTAGTCATGCCCTTACAGTTAGGACATAAAGGTCTGCCTTCGTACCCTCACAGTGTTAGGACAGGAAGGTGTGTAGTCATGCCCTTACAGTAAGGGCATAAAGGTCTGCCTTCGTACCCTCACAGTGTTAGGACAGGGAGGTTTGTATTCATGCCCTTACAGTAAGGACATAAAGGTCTCCCTTCGTACCCTCACAGTGTTAGGACAGGAAGGTGTGTAGTCATGCCCTTACAGTTAGGACATAAAGGTCTGCCTTCGTACCCTCACAGTGTTAGGACAGGAAGGTGTGTAGTCATGCCCTTACAGTAAGGACATAAAGGTCTGCCTTCGTACCCTCACAGTGTTAGGACAGGAAGGTGTGTAGTCATGCCCTTACAGTAAGGGCATAAAGGTGTGCCTTCGTACCCTCACAGTGTTAGGACAGGGAGGTGTGTAGTCATGCCCTTACAGTAAGGACATAAAGGTCTCCCTTCGTACCCTCACCGTGTTAGGACAGGAAGGTGTGTAGTCATGCCCTTACAGTTAGGACATAAAGGTCTCCCTTCGTACCCTCACCGTGTTAGGACAGGAAGGTGTGTATTCATGCCCTTACAGTTAGGACATAAAGGTCTCCCTTTGTACCCTCACAGTGTTAGGACAGGAAGGTGTGTAGTCATGCCCTTACAGTAAGGACATAAAGGTCTCCCTTCGTACCCTCACAGTGTTAGGACAGGAAGGTGTGTAGTCATGCCCTTACAGTTAGGACATAAAGGTCTCCCTTCGTACCCTCACAGTGTTAGGACAGGAAGGTGTGTAGTCATGCCCTTACAGTAAGGACATAAAGGTCTCCCTTCGTACCCTCACCGTGTTAGGACAGGAAGGTGTGTATTCATGCCCTTACAGTTAAGACATAAAGGTCTCCCTTCGTACCCTCACAGTGTTAGGACAGGAAGGTGTGTAGTCATGCCCTTACAGTAAGGACATAAAGGTCTCCCTTCGTACCCTCACAGTGTTAGGACAGGAAGGTGTGTAGTCATGCCCTTACAGTAAGGACATAAAGGTCTGCCTTCGTACCCTCACAGTGTTAGGACAGGAAGGTGTGTAGTCATGCCCTTACAGTAAGGACATAAAGGTCTGCCTTCGTACCCTCACAGTGTTAGGACAGGAAGGTGTGTATTCATGCCCCTACAGTTAGGACATAAAGGTCTGCCTTCGTACCCTCACAGTGTTAGGACAGGAAGGTGTGTAGTCATGCCCTTACAGTAAGGACATAAAGGTCTCCCTTCGTACCCACACAGTGTTAGGACAGGGAGGTTTGTATTCATGCCCTTACAGTAAGGACATAAAGGTCTCCCTTCGTACCCTCACAGTGTTAGGACAGGAAGGTGTGTAGTCATGCCCTTACAGTAAGGACATAAAGGTCTCCCTTCGTACCCTCACAGTGTTAGGACAGGAAGGTGTGTAGTCATGCTTCTACAGTAAGGACATAAAGGTCTGCCTTCGTACCCTCACCGTGTTAGGACAGGGAGGTTTGTATTCATGCCCTTACAGTAAGGACATAAAGGTCTCCCTTCGTACCCACACAGTGTTAGGACAGGGAGGTTTGTATTCATGCCCTTACAGTAAGGACATAAAGGTCTCCCTTCGTACCCTCACAGTGTTAGGACAGGAAGGTGTGTAGTCATGCCCTTACAGTAAGGACATAAAGGTCTCCCTTCGTACCCTCACAGTGTTAGGACAGGAAGGTGTGTAGTCATGCCCTTACAGTAAGGACATAAAGGTCTGCCTTCGTACCCTCACAGTGTTAGGACAGGAAGGTGTGTAGTCATGCCCTTACAGTTAGGACATAAAGGTCTGCCTTCGTACCCTCACAGTGTTAGGACAGGGAGGTTTGTATTCATGCCCTTACAGTAAGGACATAAAGGTCTCCCTTCGTACCCTCACAGTGTTAGGACAGGAAGGTGTGTAGTCATGCCCTTACAGTAAGGACATAAAGGTCTCCCTTCGTACCCTCACAGTGTTAGGACAGGAAGGTGTGTAGTCATGCCCTTACAGTAAGGACATAAAGGTCTCCCTTCGTACCCTCACAGTGTTAGGACAGGAAGGTGTGTAGTCATGCCCTTACAGTAAGGACATAAAGGTCTCCCTTCGTACCCTCACAGTGTTAGGACAGGAAGGTGTGTAGTCATGCCCTTACAGTAAGGACATAAAGGTCTGCCTTCGTACCCTCACAGTGTTAGGACAGGGACGTTTGTATTCATGCCCTTACAGTTAGGACATAAAGGTCTGCCTTCGTACCCTTACAGTGTTAGGACAGGAAGGTGTGTAGTCATGCCCTTATAGTAAGGACATAAAGGTCTGCCTTCGTACCCTCACAGTGTTAGGACAGGAAGGTGTGTAGTCATGCCCTTACAGTAAGGACATAAAGGTCTGCCTTCGTACCCTCACAGTGTTAGGACAGGGAGGTTTGTATTCATGCCCTTACAGTTAGGACATAAAGGTCTGCCTTCGTACCCTTACAGTGTTAGGACAGGAAGGTGTGTAGTCATGCCCTTACAGTAAGGACATATAGGTCTCCCTTCGTACCCTCACAGTGTTAGGACAGGGAGGTTTGTATTCATGCCCTTACAGTAAGGACATAAAGGTCTGCCTTCGTACCCTTACAGTGTTAGGACAGGAAGGTGTGTAGTCATGCCCTTACAGTAAGGACATAAAGGTCTCCCTTCGTACCCTCACAGTGTTAGGACAGGGAGGTTTGTATTCATGCCCTAACAGTAAGGACATAAAGGTCTGCCTTCGTACCCTTACAGTGTTAGGACAGGAAGGTGTGTAGTCATGCCCTTACAGTAAGGACATAAAGGTCTGCCTTCGTACCCTTACAGTGTTAGGACAGGATGGTGTGTAGTCATGCCCTTACAGTTAGGACATAAAGGTCTGCCTTCGTACCCTCACAGTGTTAGGACAGGAAGGTGTGTATTCATGCCCTTAAAGTTAGGACATAAAGGTCTGCCTTCGTACCCTCACAGTGTTAGGACAGGAAGGTGTGTAGTCATGCCCTTACAGTTAGGACATAAAGGTCTGCCTTCCGACCCTCACAGTGTTAGGACAGGAGGGTGGTTATTCATGCCCTTACAGTTAGGACATAAAGGTCTGCCTTCCGACCCTCACAATGTAAGGACAGGAGGGTGTGTATTCATGCCCTTACAGTTAGGACATAAAGGTCTGCCTTCGTACCCTCACAGTGTTAGGACAGGAAGGTGTGTAGTCATGCCCTTACAGTAAGGACATAAAGGTCTGCCTTCGTACCCTCACAGTGTTAGGACAGGAAGGTTTGTATTCATGCCCTTACAGTAAGGACATAAAGGTCTCCCTTCGTACCCTCACAGTGTTAGGACAGGAAGGTGTGTAGTCATGCCCTTACAGTTAGGACATAAAGGTCTGCCTTCGTACCCTCACAGTGTTAGGACAGGAAGGTGTGTAGTCATGCCCTTACAGTAAGGACATAAAGGTCTGCCTTCGTACCCTCACAGTGTTAGGACAGGGAGGTTTGTATTCATGCCCTTACAGTAAGGACATAAAGGTCTCCCTTCGTACCCTCACAGTGTTAGGACAGGAAGGTGTGTAGTCATGCCCTTACAGTTAGGACATAAAGGTCTGCCTTCGTACCCTCACAGTGTTAGGACAGGAAGGTGTGTAGTCATGCCCTTACAGTAAGGACATAAAGGTCTCCCTTCGTACCCTCACAGTGTTAGGACAGGGAGGTTTGTATTCATGCCCTTACAGTAAGGACATAAAGGTCTCCCTTCGTACCCTCACAGTGATAGGACAGGAAGGTGTGTAGTCATGCCCTTACAGTTAGGACATAAAGGTCTGCCTTCGTACCCTCACAGTGTTAGGACAGGTAGGTGTGTAGTCATGCCCTTACAGTAAGGACATAAAGGTCTGCCTTCGTACCCTCACAGTGTTAGGACAGGAAGGTGTGTAGTCATGCCCTTACAGTAAGGACATAAAGGTCTGCCTTCGTACCCTCACAGTGTTAGGACAGGAAGGTGTGTAGTCATGCCCTTACAGTTAGGACATAAAGGTCTGCCTTCGTACCCTCACAGTGTTAGGACAGGAAGGTGTGTAGTCATGCCCATACAGTAGGGCATAAAGGTCTGCCTTCGTACCCTCACAGTGTTAGGACAGAGAGGTTTGTATTCATGCCCTTACAGTAAGGACATAAAGGTCTGCCTTCGTACCCTCACAGTGTTAGGACAGGAAGGTGTGTAGTCATGCCCTTACAGTAAGGACATAAAGGTCTGCCTTCGTACCCTCACAGTGTTAGAACAGGAAGGTGTGTAGTCATGCCCTTACAGTAAGGGCATAAAGGTGTGCCTTCGTACCCTCACAGTGTTAGGACAGGGAGGTTTGTATTCATGCCCTTACAGTAAGGACATAAAGGTCTCCCTTCGTACCCTCACAGTGTTAGGACAGGAAGGTGTGTAGTAATGCCCTTACAGTTAGGACATAAAGGTCTGCCTTCGTACCCTCACAGTGTTAGGACAGGAAGGTGTGTAGTCATGCCCTTACAGTAAGGGCATAAAGGTCTGCCTTCGTACCCTCACAGTGTTAGGACACGGAGGTTTGTATACATGCCCTTACAGTAAGGACATAAAGGTCTCCCTTGGTACCCTCACAGTGTTAGGACAGGAAGGTGTGTAGTCATGCCCTTACAGTTAGGACATAAAGGTCTGCCTTCGTACCCTCACAGTGTTAGGACAGGAAGGTGTGTAGTCATGCCCTTACAGTAAGGACATAAAGGTCTGCCTTCGTACCCTCACAGTGTTAGGACAGGAAGGTGTGTAGTCATGCCCTTACAGTAAGGACATAAAGGTGTGCCTTCGTACCCTCACAGTGTTAGGACAGGGAGGTGTGTAGTCATGCCCTTACAGTAAGGACATAAAGGTCTCCCTTCGTACCCTCACAGTGTTAGGACAGGAAGGTGTGTAGTCATGCCCTTACAGTTAGGACATAAAGGTCTGCCTTCGTACCCTCACAGTGTTAGGACAGGAAGGTGTGTAGTCATGCCCTTACAGTAAGGGCATAAAGGTCTGCCTTCGTACCCTCACAGTGTTAGGACAGGGAGGTTTGTATTCATGCCCTTACAGTAAGGACATAAAGGTCTCCCTTCGTACCCTCACAGTGTTAGGACAGGAAGGTGTGTAGTCATGCCCTTACAGTTAGGACATAAAGGTCTGCCTTCGTACCCTCACAGTGTTAGGACAGGAAGGTGTGTAGTCATGCCCTTACAGTAAGGACATAAAGGTCTGCCTTCGTACCCTCACAGTGTTAGGACAGGAAGGTGTGTAGTCATGCCCTTACAGTAAGGGCATAAAGGTCTCCCTTCGTACCCTCACAGTGTTAGGACAGGAAGGTGTGTAGTCATGCCCTTACAGTAAGGACATAAAGGTCTGCCTTCGTACCCTTACAGTGTTAGGACAGGATGGTGTGTAGTCATGCCCTTACAGTTAGGACATAAAGGTCTCCCTTCGTACCCTCATAGTGTTAGGACAGGAAGGTGTGTATTCATGCCCTTACAGTTAGGACATAAAGGTCTCCCTTCGTACCCTCACAGTGTTAGGACAGGAAGGTGTGTAGTCATGCCCTTACAGTTAGGACATAAAGTTCTGCCTTCGTACCCTCACACTGTTAGGACAGGGAGGTTTGTATTCATGCCCTTACAGTAAGGACATAAAGGTCTCCCTTCGTACCCTCACAGTGTTAGGACAGGAAGGTGTGTAGTCATGCCCTTACAGTTAGGACATAAAGGTCTGCCTTCGTACCCTCACAGTGTTAGGACAGGAAGGTGTGTAGTCATGCTTCTACAGTAAGGACATAAAGGTCTGCCTTCGTACCCTCACAGTGTTAGGACAGGAAGGTGTGTAGTCATGCCCTTACAGTAAGGACATAAAGGTCTCCCTTCGTACCCTCACAGTGTTAGGACAGGAAGGTGTGTAGTCATGCCCTTACAGTTAGGACATAAAGGTCTGCCTTCGTACCCTCACAGTGTTAGGACAGGAAGGTGTGTAGTCATGCCCTTACAGTAAGGACATAAAGGTCTGCCTTCGTACCCTCACAGTGTTAGGACAGGAAGGTGTGTAGTCATGCCCTTACAGTAAGGGCATAAAGGTCTCCCTTCGTACCCTCACAGTGTTAGGACAGGAAGGTGTGTAGTCATGCCCTTACAGTAAGGACATAAAGGTCTGCCTTCGTACCCTTACAGTGTTAGGACAGGATGGTGTGTAGTCATGCCCTTACAGTTAGGACATAAAGGTCTCCCTTCGTACCCTCATAGTGTTAGGACAGGAAGGTGTGTATTCATGCCCTTACAGTTAGGACATAAAGGTCTCCCTTCGTACCCTCACAGTGTTAGGACAGGAAGGTGTGTAGTCATGCCCTTACAGTTAGGACATAAAGTTCTGCCTTCGTACCCTCACACTGTTAGGACAGGGAGGTTTGTATTCATGCCCTTACAGTAAGGACATAAAGGTCTCCCTTCGTACCCTCACA
The DNA here is from genome assembly GCA_026874595.1 of Sipunculus nudus. Classification (NCBI taxonomy): domain Eukaryota; kingdom Metazoa; phylum Annelida; class Sipuncula; order Golfingiida; family Sipunculidae; genus Sipunculus; species Sipunculus nudus. The sequence continues at coordinate 76,816,982 of CM049313.1, read as the reverse complement.
GTGTTAGGACAGGAAGGTGTGTAGTCATGCCCTTACAGTTAGGACATAAAGGTCTGCCTTCGTACCCTCACAGTGTTAGGACAGGAAGGTGTGTAGTCATGCTTCTACAGTAAGGACATAAAGGTCTGCCTTCGTACCCTCACAGTGTTAGGACAGGAAGGTGTGTAGTCATGCCCTTACAGTAAGGACATAAAGGTCTCCCTTCGTACCCTCACAGTGTTAGGACAGGAAGGTGTGTAGTCATGCCCTTACAGTAAGGACATAAAGGTCTCCCTTCGTACCCTCACAGTGTTAGGACAGGGAGGTTTGTATTCATGCCCTTACAGTAAGGACATAAAGGTCTCCCTTCGTACCCTCACAGTGTTAGGACAGGAAGGTGTGTAGTCATGCCCTTACAGTAAGGACATAAAGGTCTCCCTTCGTACCCTCACAGTGTTAGGACAGGGAGGTTTGTATTCATGCCCTAACAGTAAGGACATAAAGGTCTCCCTTCGTACCCTCACAGTGTTAGGACAGGGAGGTGTGTAGTCATGACCTTACAGTAAGGACATAAAGGTCTCCCTTCGTACCCTCACAGTGTTAGGACAGGAAGGTGTGTATTCATGCCCTTACAGTAAGGACATAAAGGTCTCCCTTCGTACCCTCACCGTGTTAGGACAGGAAGGTGTGTAGTCATGCCCTTACAGTTAGGACATAAAGGTCTCCCTTCGTACCCTCACCGTGTTAGGACAAGAAGGTGTGTATTCATGCCCTTACAGTTAGGACATAAAGGTCTCCCTTCGTACCCTCACAGTGTTAGGACAGGAAGGTGTGTAGTCATGCCCTTACAGTAACGACATAAAGGTCTCCCTTCGTACCCTCACAGTGTTAGGACAGGAAGGTGTGTAGTCATGCCCTTACAGTAAGGACATAAAGGTCTCCCTTCGTACCCTCACCGTGTTAGGACAGGAAGGTGTGTAGTCATGCCCTTACAGTTAGGACATAAAGGTCTCCCTTCGTACCCTCACAGTGTTAGGACAGGAAGGTGTGTAGTCATGCCCTTACAGTTAGGACATAAAGGTCTCCCTTCGTACCCTCACAGTGTTAGGACAGGAAGGTGTGTAGTCATGCCCTTACAGTAAGGACATAAAGGTCTCCCTTCGTACCCTCACAGTGTTAGGACAGGAAGGTGTGTAGTCATGCCCTTACAGTTAGGACATAAAGGTCTCCCTTCGTACCCTCACAGTGTTAGGACAGGAAGGTGTGTAGTCATGCCCTTACAGTAAGGACATAAAGGTCTCCCTTCGTACCCTCACAGTGTTAGGACAGGGAGGTTTGTATTCATGCCCTTACAGTAAGGACAAAAAGGTCTCCCTTCGTACCCTCACAGTGTTAGGACAGGAAGGTGTGTATTCATGCCCTTACAGTAAGGACATAAAGGTCCCCCTTCGTACCCTCACAGTGTTAGGACAGGAAGGTGTGTAGTCATGCCCTTACAGTAAGGACATAAAGGTCTGCCTTCGTACCCTCACAGTGTTAGGACAGGAAGGTGTGTAGTCATGCCCTTACAGTAAGGACATAAAGGTCTCCCTTCGTATCCTCACAGTGTTAGGACAGGAAGGTGTGTATTCATGCCCCTACAGTTAGGACATAAAGGTCTGCCTTCGTACCCTCACAGTGTTAGGACAGGAAGGTGTGTATGCATGCCCCTACAGTTAGGACATAAAGGTCTCCCTTCGTACCCTCACAGTGTTAGGACAGGAAGGTGTGTAGTCATGCCCTTACAGTAAGGACATAAAGGTCTCCCTTCGTACCCTCACAGTGTTAGGACAGGGAGGTTTGTATTCATGCCCTTACAGTAAGGACATAAAGGTCTCCCTTCGTACCCTCACAGTGTTAGGACAGGAAGGTGTGTAGTCATGCCCTTACAGTAAGGACATAAAGGTCTCCCTTCGTACCCTCACAGTGTTAGGACAGGAAGGTGTGTAGTCATGCTTCTACAGTAAGGACATAAAGGTCTGCCGTCGTACCCTCACAGTGTTAGGACAGGAAGGTGTGTAGTCATGCCCTTACAGTAAGGACATAAAGGTCTGCCTTCGTACCCTCACAGTGTTAGGACAGGGAGGTTTGTATTCATGCCCTTACAGTTAGGACATAAAGGTCTGCCTTCGTACCCTTACAGTGTTAGGACAGGAAGGTGTGTAGTCATGCCCTTATAGTAAGGACATAAAGGTCTGCCTTCGTACCCTCACAGTGTTAGGACAGGAAGGTGTGTAGTCATGCCCTTACAGTAAGGACATAAAGGTCTCCCTTCGTACCCTCACAGTGTTAGGACAGGAAGGTGTGTAGTCATGCCCTTACAGTAAGGACATAAAGGTCTGCCTTCGTACCCTCACAGTGTTAGGACAGGGAGGTTTGTATTCATGCCCTTACAGTTAGGACATAAAGGTCTGCCTTCGTACCCTTACAGTGTTAGGACAGGAAGGTGTGTAGTCATGCCCTTACAGTAAGGACATAAAGGTCTCCCTTCGTACCCTCACAGTGTTAGGACAGGGAGGTTTGTATTCATGCCCTAACAGTAAGGACATAAAGGTCTGCCTTCGTACCCTTACAGTGTTAGGACAGGAAGGTGTGTAGTCATGCCCTTACAGTAAGGACATAAAGGTCTGCCTTCGTACCCTTACAGTGTTAGGACAGGATGGTGTGTAGTCATGCCCTTACAGTTAGGACATAAAGGTCTGCCTTCGTACCCTCACAGTGTTAGGACAGGAAGGTGTGTATTCATGCCCTTAAAGTTAGGACATAAAGGTCTGCCTTCGTACCCTCACAGTGTTAGGACAGGAAGGTGTGTAGTCATGCCCTTACAGTTAGGACATAAAGGTCTGCCTTCCGACCCTCACAGTGTTAGGACAGGAGGGTGGTTATTCATGCCCTTACAGTTAGGACATAAAGGTCTGCCTTCCGACCCTCACAATGTAAGGACAGGAGGGTGTGTATTCATGCCCTTACAGTTAGGACATAAAGGTCTGCCTTCGTACCCTCACAGTGTTAGGACAGGAAGGTGTGTAGTCATGCCCTTACAGTAAGGACATAAAGGTCTGCCTTCGTACCCTCACAGTCTTAGGACAGGCAGGTTTGTATTCATGCCCTTACAGTAAGGACATAAAGGTCTCCCTTCGTACCCTCACAGTGTTAGGACAGGAAGGTGTGTAGTCATGCCCTTACAGTTAGGACATAAAGGTCTGCCTTCGTACCCTCACAGTGTTAGGACAGGAAGGTGTGTAGTCATGCCCTTACAGTAAGGACATAAAGGTCTCCCTTCGTACCCTCACAGTGTTAGGACAGGGAGGTTTGTATTCATGCCCTTACAGTAAGGACATAAAGGTCTCCCTTCGTACCCTCACAGTGTTAGGACAGGAAGGTGTGTAGTCATGTCCTTACAGTTAGGACATAAAGGTCTGCCTTCGTACCCTCACAGTGTTAGGACAGGAAGGTGTGTAGTCATGCCCTTACAGTAAGGACATAAAGGTCTCCCTTCGTACCCTCACATTGTTAGGACAGGGAGGTTTGTATTCATGCCCTTACAGTAAGGACATAAAGGTCTCCCTTCGTACCCTCACAGTGATAGGACAGGAAGGTGTGTAGTCATGCCCTTACAGTTAGGACAAAAAGGTCTGCCTTCGTACCCTCATAGTGTTAGGACAGGTAGGTGTGTAGTCATGCCCTTACAGTAAGGACATAAAGGTCTGCCTTCGTACCCTCACAGTGTTAGGACAGGAAGGTGTGTAGTCATGCCCTTACAGTAAGGACATAAAGGTCTGCCTTCGTACCCTCACAGTGTTAGGACAGGAAGGTGTGTAGTCATGCCCTTACAGTTAGGACATAAAGGTCTGCCTTCGTACCCTCACAGTGTTAGGACAGGAAGGTGTGTAGTCATGCCCATACAGTAGGGCATAAAGGTCTGCCTTCGTACCCTCACAGTGTTAGGACAGAGAGGTTTGTATTCATGCCCTTACAGTAAGGACATAAAGGTCTGCCTTCGTACCCTCACAGTGTTAGGACAGGAAGGTGTGTATTCATGCCGTTACAGTAAGGACATAAAGGTCTGCCTTCGTACCCTCACAGTGTTAGGACAGGAAGGTGTGTAGTCATGCCCTTACAGTAAGGGCATAAAGGTGTGCCTTCGTACCCTCACAGTGTTAGGACAGGGAGGTTTGTATTCATGCCCTTACAGTAAGGACATAAAGGTCTCCCTTCGTACCCTCACAGTGTTAGGACAGGAAGGTGTGTAGTCATGCCCTTACAGTTAGGACATAAAGGTCTGCCTTCGTACCCTCACAGTGTTAGGACAGGAAGGTGTGTAGTCATGCCCTTACAGTAAGGGCATAAAGGTCTGCCTTCGTACCCTCACAGTGTTAGGACAGGGAGGTTTGTATTCATGCCCTTACAGTAAGGACATAAAGGTCTCCCTTCGTACCCTCACAGTGTTAGGACAGGAAGGTGTGTAGTCATGCCCTTACAGTTAGGACATAAAGGTCTGCCTTCGTACCCTCACAGTGTTAGGACAGGAAGGTGTGTAGTCATGCCCTTACAGTAAGGACATAAAGGTCTGCCTTCGTACCCTCACAGTGTTAGGACAGGAAGGTGTGTAGTCATGCCCTTACAGTAAGGGCATAAAGGTGTGCCTTCGTACCCTCCCAGTGTTAGGACAGGGAGGTGTGTAGTCATGCCCTTACAGTAAGGACATAAAGGTCTCCCTTCGTACCCTCACCGTGTTAGGACAGGAAGGTGTGTAGTCATGCCCTTACAGTTAGGACATAAAGGTCTCCCTTCGTACCCTCACCGTGTTAGGACAGGAAGGTGTGTATTCATGCCCTTACAGTTAGGACATAAAGGTCTGCCTTCGTACCCTCACAGTGTTAGGACAGGAAGGTGTGTAGTCATGCCCTTACAGTAAGGACATAAAGGTCTCCCTTCGTACCCTCACAGTGTTAGGACAGGAAGGTGTGTAGTCATGCCCTTACAGTTAGGACATAAAGGTCTCCCTTCGTACCCTCACAGTGTTAGGACAGGAAGGTGTGTAGTCATGCCCTTACAGTAAGGACATAAAGGTCTCCCTTCGTACCCTCACCGTGTTAGGACAGGAAGGTGTGTATTCATGCCCTTACAGTTAAGACATAAAGGTCTCCCTTCGTACCCTCACAGTGTTAGGACAGGAAGGTGTGTAGTCATGCCCTTACAGTAAGGACATAAAGGTCTCCCTTCGTACCCTCACAGTGTTAGGACAGGAAGGTGTGTAGTCATGCCCTTACAGTAAGGACATAAAGGTCTGCCTTCGTACCCTCACAGTGTTAGGACAGGAAGGTGTGTAGTCATGCCCTTACAGTAAGGACATAAAGGTCTGCCTTCGTACCCTCACAGTGTTAGGACAGGAAGGTGTGTATTCATGCCCCTACAGTTAGGACATAAAGGTCTGCCTTCGTACCCTCACAGTGTTAGGACAGGAAGGTGTGTAGTCATGCCCTTACAGTAAGGACATAAAGGTCTCCCTTCGTACCCACACAGTGTTAGGACAGGGAGGTTTGTATTCATGCCCTTACAGTAAGGACATAAAGGTCTCCCTTCGTACCCTCACAGTGTTAGGACAGGAAGGTGTGTAGTCATGCCCTTACAGTAAGGACATAAAGGTCTCCCTTCGTACCCTCACAGTGTTAGGACAGGAAGGTGTGTAGTCATGCTTCTACAGTAAGGACATAAAGGTCTGCCTTCGTACCCTCACCGTGTTAGGACAGGGAGGTTTGTATTCATGCCCTTACAGTAAGGACATAAAGGTCTCCCTTCGTACCCACACAGTGTTAGGACAGGGAGGTTTGTATTCATGCCCTTACAGTAAGGACATAAAGGTCTCCCTTCGTACCCTCACAGTGTTAGGACAGGAAGGTGTGTAGTCATGCCCTTACAGTAAGGACATAAAGGTCTCCCTTCGTACCCTCACAGTGTTAGGACAGGAAGGTGTGTAGTCATGCCCTTACAGTTAGGACATAAAGGTCTGCCTTCGTACCCTCACAGTGTTAGGACAGGGAGGTTTGTATTCATGCCCTTACAGTAAGGACATAAAGGTCTCCCTTCGTACCCTCACAGTGTTAGGACAGGAAGGTGTGTAGTCATGCCCTTACAGTAAGGACATAAAGGTCTCCCTTCGTACCCTCACAGTGTTAGGACAGGAAGGTGTGTAGTCATGCCCTTACAGTAAGGACATAAAGGTCTCCCTTCGTACCCTCACAGTGTTAGGACAGGAAGGTGTGTAGTCATGCCCTTACAGTAAGGACATAAAGGTCTCCCTTCGTACCCTCACAGTGTTAGGACAGGAAGGTGTGTAGTCATGCCCTTACAGTAAGGACATAAAGGTCTGCCTTCGTACCCTCACAGTGTTAGGACAGGGACGTTTGTATTCATGCCCTTACAGTTAGGACATAAAGGTCTGCCTTCGTACCCTTACAGTGTTAGGACAGGAAGGTGTGTAGTCATGCCCTTATAGTAAGGACATAAAGGTCTGCCTTCGTACCCTCACAGTGTTAGGACAGGAAGGTGTGTAGTCATGCCCTTACAGTAAGGACATAAAGGTCTGCCTTCGTACCCTCACAGTGTTAGGACAGGGAGGTTTGTATTCATGCCCTTACAGTTAGGACATAAAGGTCTGCCTTCGTACCCTTACAGTGTTAGGACAGGAAGGTGTGTAGTCATGCCCTTACAGTAAGGACATATAGGTCTCCCTTCGTACCCTCACAGTGTTAGGACAGGGAGGTTTGTATTCATGCCCTTACAGTAAGGACATAAAGGTCTGCCTTCGTACCCTTACAGTGTTAGGACAGGAAGGTGTGTAGTCATGCCCTTACAGTAAGGACATAAAGGTCTCCCTTCGTACCCTCACAGTGTTAGGACAGGGAGGTTTGTATTCATGCCCTAACAGTAAGGACATAAAGGTCTGCCTTCGTACCCTTACAGTGTTAGGACAGGAAGGTGTGTAGTCATGCCCTTACAGTAAGGACATAAAGGTCTGCCTTCGTACCCTTACAGTGTTAGGACAGGATGGTGTGTAGTCATGCCCTTACAGTTAGGACATAAAGGTCTGCCTTCGTACCCTCACAGTGTTAGGACAGGAAGGTGTGTATTCATGCCCTTAAAGTTAGGACATAAAGGTCTGCCTTCGTACCCTCACAGTGTTAGGACAGGAAGGTGTGTAGTCATGCCCTTACAGTTAGGACATAAAGGTCTGCCTTCCGACCCTCACAGTGTTAGGACAGGAGGGTGGTTATTCATGCCCTTACAGTTAGGACATAAAGGTCTGCCTTCGTACCCTTACAGTGTTAGGACAGGATGGTGTGTAGTCATGCCCTTACAGTTAGGACATAAAGGTCTCCCTTCGTACCCTCATAGTGTTAGGACAGGAAGGTGTGTATTCATGCCCTTACAGTTAGGACATAAAAGTCTCCCTTCGTACCCTCACAGTGTTAGGACAGGAAGGTGTGTAGTCATGCCCTTACAGTTAGGACATAAAGGTCTGCCTTCGTACCCTCACACTGTTAGGACAGGGAGGTTTGTATTCATGCCCTTACAGTAAGGACATAAAGGTCTCCCTTCGTACCCTCACAGTGTTAGGACAGGGAGGTTTGTATTCATGCCCTTACAGTTAGGACATAAAGGTCTGCCTTCGTACCCTCACAGTGTTAGGACAGGGAGGTTTGTATTCATGCCCTTACAGTAAGGACATAAAGGTCTGCCTTCGTACCCTCACAGTGTTAGGACAGGAAGGTGTGTAGTCATGCCCTTACAGTAAGGACATAAAGGTCTCCCTTCGTACCCTCACAGTGTTAGGACAGGGAGGTTTGTATTCATGCCCTAACAGTAAGGACATAAAGGTCTGCCTTCGTACCCTTACAGTGTTAGGACAGGATGGTGTGTAGTCATGCCCTTACAGTTAGGACATAAAGGTCTCCCTTCGTACCCTCATAGTGTTAGGACAGGAAGGTGTGTATTCATGCCCTTACAGTTAGGACATAAAAGTCTCCCTTCGTACCCTCACAGTGTTAGGACAGGAAGGTGTGTAGTCATGCCCTTACAGTTAGGACATAAAGGTCTGCCTTCGTACCCTCACACTGTTAGGACAGGGAGGTTTGTATTCATGCCCTTACAGTAAGGACATAAAGGTCTCCCTTCGTACCCTCACAGTGTTAGGACAGGAAGGTGTGTAGTCATGCCCTTACAGTTAGGACATAAAGGTCTGCCTTCGTACCCTCACAGTGTTAGGACAGGAAGGTGTGTAGTCATGCCCTTACAGTAAGGACATAAAGGTCTCCCTTCGTACCCTCACAGTGTTAGGACAGGGAGGTTTGTATTCATGCCCTTACAGTAAGGACATAAAGGTCTCCCTTCGTACCCTCACAGTGTTAGGACAGGAAGGTGTGTAGTCATGCCCTTACAGTTAGGACATAAAGGTCTGCCTTCGTACCCTCACAGTGTTAGGACAGGAAGGTGTGTAGTCATGCCCTTACAGTAAGGACATAAAGGTCTCCCTTCGTACCCTCACAGTGTTAGGACAGGGAGGTTTGTATTCATGCCCTTACAGTAAGGACATAAAGGTCTCCCTTCGTACCCTCACAGTGTTAGGACAGGAAGGTGTGTAGTCATGCCCTTACAGTAAGGACATAAAGGTCTCCCTTCGTACCCTCACAGTGTTAGGACAGGGAGGTGTGTAGTCATGCCCTTACAGTAAGGACATAAAGGTCTGCCTTCGTACCCTCACAGTGTTAGGACAGGAAGGTGTGTATTCATGCCCCTACAGTTAGGACATAAAGGTCTCCCTTCGTACCCTCACAGTGTTAGGACAGGAAGGTGTGTAGTCATGCCCTTACAGTAAGGACATAAAGGTCTGCCTTCGTACCCTCACAGTGTTAGGACAGGAAGGTGTGTATTCATGCCCCTACAGTTAGGACATAAAGGTCTCCCTTCGTACCCTCACAGTGTTAGGACAGGAAGGTGTGTAGTCATGCCCTTACAGTAAGGACATAAAGGTCTCCCTTCGTACCCTCACAGTGTTAGGACAGGGAGGTTTGTATTCATGCCCTTACAGTAAGGACATAAAGGTCTCCCTTCGTACCCTCACAGTGTTAGGACAGGAAGGTGTGTAGTCATGCCCTTACAGTAAGGACATAAAGGTCTCCCTTCGTACCCTCACAGTGTTAGGACAGGGAGGTTTGTATTCATGCCCTTACAGTAAGGACATAAAGGTCTCCCTTCGTACCCTCACAGTGTTAGGACAGGAAGGTGTGTAGTCATGCCCTTACAGTAAGGACATAAAGGTCTGCCTTCATACCCTCACAGTGTTAGGACAGGAAGGTGTGTAGTCATGCCCTTACAGTAAGGACATAAAGGTCTCCCTTCGTACCCTCACAGTGTTAGGACAGGAAGGTGTGTAGTCATGCCCTTACAGTAAGGACATAAAGGTCTGCCTTCATACCCTCACAGTGTTAGGACAGGAAGGTGTGTAGTCATGCCCTTACAGTAAGGACATAAAGGTCTCCCTTCGTACCCTCACAGTGTTAGGACAGGAAGGTGTGTAGTCATGCCCTTACAGTTAGGACATAAAGGTCTCCCTTCGTACCCTCACAGTGTTAGGACAGGAAGGTGTGTAGTCATGCCCTTACAGTAAGGACATAAAGGTCTGCCTTCATACCCTCACAGTGTTAGGACAGGAAGGTGTGTAGTCATGCCCTTACAGTAAGGACATAAAGGTCTCCCTTCATACCCTCACAGTGTTAGGACAGGAAGGTGTGTATTCATGCCCCTACAGTTAGGACATAAAGGTCTCCCTTCGTACCCTCACAGTGTTAGGACAGGAAGGTGTGTAGTCATGCCCTTACAGTAAGGACATAAAGGTCTCCCTTCGTACCCTCACAGTGTTAGGACAGGGAGGTTTGTATTCATGCCCTTACAGTAAGGACATAAAGGTCTCCCTTCGTACCCTCACAGTGTTAGGACAGGAAGGTGTGTAGTCATGCCCTTACAGTAAGGACATAAAGGTCTGCCTTCGTACCCTCACAGTGTTAGGACAGGGAGGTTTGTATTCATGCCCTTACAGTTAGGACATAAAGGTCTGCCTTCGTACCCTTACAGTGTTAGGACAGGAAGGTGTGTAGTCATGCCCTTACAGTAAGGACATAAAGGTCTGCCTTCGTACCCTCACAGTGTTAGGACAGGAAGGTGTGTAGTCATGCCCTTACAGTAAGGACATAAAGGTCTCCCTTCGTACCCTCACAGTGTTAGGACAGGAAGGTGTGTAGTCATGCCCTTACAGTAAGGACATAAAGGTCTGCCTTCGTACCCTCACAGTGTTAGGACAGGGAGGTTTGTATTCATGCCCTTACAGTTAGGACATAAAGGTCTGCCTTCGTACCCTTACAGTGTTAGGACAGGAAGGTGTGTATTCATGCCCTTACCGTAAGGACATAAAGGTCTCCCTTCATACCCTCACAGTGTTAGGACAGGGAGGTTTGTATTCATGCCCTTACAGTAAGGACATAAAGGTCTGCCTTCGTACCCTCACAGTGTTAGGACAGGAAGGTGTGTAGTCATGCCCTTACAGTAAGGACATAAAGGTCTCCCTTCGTACCCTCACAGTGTTAGGACAGGGAGGTTTGTATTCATGCCCTAACAGTAAGGACATAAAGGTCTGCCTTCGTACCCTTACAGTGTTAGGACAGGATGGTGTGTAGTCATGCCCTTACAGTTAGGACATAAAGGTCTCCCTTCGTACCCTCATAGTGTTAGGACAGGAAGGTGTGTATTCATGCCCTTACAGTTAGGACATAAAAGTCTCCCTTCGTACCCTCACAGTGTTAGGACAGGAAGGTGTGTAGTCATGCCCTTACAGTTAGGACATAAAGGTCTGCCTTCGTACCCTCACACTGTTAGGACAGGGAGGTTTGTATTCATGCCCTTACAGTAAGGACATAAAGGTCTCCCTTCGTACCCTCACAGTGTTAGGACAGGAAGGTGTGTAGTCATGCCCTTACAGTTAGGACATAAAGGTCTGCCTTCGTACCCTCACAGTGTTAGGACAGGAAGGTGTGTAGTCATGCCCTTACAGTAAGGACATAAAGGTCTCCCTTCGTACCCTCACAGTGTTAGGACAGGGAGGTTTGTATTCATGCCCTTACAGTAAGGACATAAAGGTCTCCCTTCGTACCCTCACAGTGTTAGGACAGGAAGGTGTGTAGTCATGCCCTTACAGTTAGGACATAAAGGTCTGCCTTCGTACCCTCACAGTGTTAGGACAGGAAGGTGTGTAGTCATGCCCTTACAGTAAGGACATAAAGGTCTCCCTTCGTACCCTCACAGTGTTAGGACAGGGAGGTTTGTATTCATGCCCTTACAGTAAGGACATAAAGGTCTCCCTTCGTACCCTCACAGTGATAGGACAGGAAGGTGTGTAGTCATGCCCTTACAGTTAGGACATAAAGGTCTGCCTTCGTACCCTCACAGTGTTAGGACAGGTAGGTGTGTAGTCATGCCCTTACAGTAAGGACATAAAGGTCTGCCTTCGTACCCTCACAGTGTTAGGACAGGAAGGTGTGTAGTCATGCCCTTACAGTAAGGACATAAAGGTCTGCCTTCGTACCCTCACAGTGTTAGGACAGGAAGGTGTGTAGTCATGCCCTTACAGTTAGGACATAAAGGTCTGCCTTCGTACCCTCACAGTGTTAGGACAGGAAGGTGTGTAGTCATGCCCTTACAGTAGGGCATAAAGGTCTGCCTTCGTACCCTCACAGTGTTAGGACAGAGAGGTTTGTATTCATGCCCTTACAGTAAGGACATAAAGGTCTGCCTTCGTACCCTCACAGTGTTAGGACAGGAAGGTGTGTAGTCATGCCCTTACAGTAAGGACATAAAGGTCTGCCTTCGTACCCTCACAGTGTTAGGACAGGAAGGTGTGTAGTCATGCCCTTACAGTAAGGGCATAAAGGTGTGCCTTCGTACCCTCACAGTGTTAGGACAGGGAGGTTTGTATTCATGCCCTTACAGTAAGGACATAAAGGTCTCCCTTCGTACCCTCACAGTGTTAGGACAGGAAGGTGTGTAGTCATGCCCTTACAGTTAGGACATAAAGGTCTGCCTTCGTACCCTCACAGTGTTAGGACAGGAAGGTGTGTAGTCATGCCCTTACAGTAAGGGCATAAAGGTCTGCCTTCGTACCCTCACAGTGTTAGGACAGGGAGGTTTGTATTCATGCCCTTACAGTAAGGACATAAAGGTCTCCCTTCGTACCCTCACAGTGTTAGGACAGGAAGGTGTGTAGTCATGCCCTTACAGTTAGGACATAAAGGTCTGCCTTCGTACCCTCACAGTGTTAGGACAGGAAGGTGTGTAGTCATGCCCTTACAGTAAGGACATAAAGGTCTGCCTTCGTACCCTCACAGTGTTAGGACAGGAAGGTGTGTAGTCATGCCCTTACAGTAAGGGCATAAAGGTGTGCCTTCGTACCCTCACAGTGTTAGGACAGGGAGGTGTGTAGTCATGCCCTTACAGTAAGGACATAAAGGTCTCCCTTCGTACCCTCACAGTGTTAGGACACGAAGGTGTGTAGTCATGCCCTTACAGTTAGGACATAATGGTCTGCCTTCGTACCCTCACAGTGTTAGGACAGGAAGGTGTGTAGTCATGCCCTTACAGTAAGGGCATAAAGGTCTGCCTTCGTACCCTCACAGTGTTAGGACAGGGAGGTTTGTATTCATGCCCTTACAGTAAGGACATAAAGGTCTCCCTTCGTACCCTCACAGTGTTAGGACAGGAAGGTGTGTAGTCATGCCCTTACAGTTAGGACATAAAGGTCTGCCTTCGTACCCTCACAGTGTTAGGACAGGAAGGTGTGTAGTCATGCCCTTACAGTAAGGACATAAAGGTCTGCCTTCGTACCCTCACAGTGTTAGGACAGGAAGGTGTGTAGTCATGCCCTTACAGTAAGGGCATAAAGGTCTCCCTTCGTACCCTCACAGTGTTAGGACAGGAAGGTGTGTAGTCATGCCCTTACAGTAAGGACATAAAGGTCTGCCTTCGTACCCTTACAGTGTTAGGACAGGATGGTGTGTAGTCATGCCCTTACAGTTAGGACATAAAGGTCTCCCTTCGTACCCTCATAGTGTTAGGACAGGAAGGTGTGTATTCATGCCCTTACAGTTAGGACATAAAAGTCTCCCTTCGTACCCTCACAGTGTTAGGACAGGAAGGTGTGTAGTCATGCCCTTACAGTTAGGACATAAAGGTCTGCCTTCGTACCCTCACACTGTTAGGACAGGGAGGTTTGTATTCATGCCCTTACAGTAAGGACATAAAGGTCTCCCTTCGTACCCTCACAGTGTTAGGACAGGAAGGTGTGTAGTCATGCCCTTACAGTTAGGACATAAAGGTCTGCCTTCGTACCCTCACAGTGTTAGAACAGGAAGGTGTGTAGTCATGCTTCTACAGTAAGGACATAAAGGTCTGCCTTCGTACCCTCACAGTGTTAGGACAGGAAGGTGTGTAGTCATGCCCTTACAGTAAGGACATAAAGGTCTCCCTTCGTACCCTCACAGTGTTAGGACAGGAAGGTGTGTAGTCATGCCCTTACAGTAAGGACATAAAGGTCTGCCTTCGTACCCTCACAGTGTTAGGACAGGATGGTGTGTAGTCATGCCCTTACAGTTAGGACATAAAGGTCTCCCTTCGTACCCTCATAGTGTTAGGACAGGAAGGTGTGTATTCATGCCCTTACAGTTAGGACATAAAAGTCTCCCTTCGTACCCTCACAGTGTTAGGACAGGAAGGTGTGTAGTCATGCCCTTACAGTTAGGACATAAAGGTCTGCCTTCGTACCCTCACACTGTTAGGACAGGGAGGTTTGTATTCATGCCCTTACAGTAAGGACATAAAGGTCTCCCTTCGTACCCTCACAGTGTTAGGACAGGAAGGTGTGTAGTCATGCCCTTACAGTTAGGACATAAAGGTCTGCCTTCGTACCCTCACAGTGTTAGAACAGGAAGGTGTGTAGTCATGCTTCTACAGTAAGGACATAAAGGTCTGCCTTCGTACCCTCACAGTGTTAGGACAGGAAGGTGTGTAGTCATGCCCTTACAGTAAGGACATAAAGGTCTCCCTTCGTACCCTCACAGTGTTAGGACAGGAAGGTGTGTAGTCATGCCCTTACAGTAAGGACATAAAGGTCTGCCTTCGTACCCTCACAGTGTTAGGACAGGGAGGTTTGTATTCATGCCCTTACAGTAAGGACATAAAGGTCTCCCTTCATACCCTCACAGTGTTAGGACAGGAAGGTGTGTAGTCATGCCCTTACAGTAAGGACATAAAGGTCTGCCTTCATACCCTCACAGTGTTAGGACAGGAAGGTGTGTAGTCATGCCCTTACAGTAAGGACATAAAGGTCTCCCTTCGTACCCTCACAGTGTTAGGACAGGAAGGTGTGTAGTCATGCCCTTACAGTTAGGACATAAAGGTCTGCCTTCGTACCCTCACAGTGTTAGAACAGGAAGGTGTGTAGTCATGCTTCTACAGTAAGGACATAAAGGTCTGCCTTCGTACCCTTACAGTGTTAGGACAGGGAGGTTTGTATTCATGCCCTTACAGTTAGGACATAAAGGTCTGCCTTCGTACCCTCACAGTGTCAGGACAGGAAGGTGTGTATTCATGCCCTTACATTTAGGACATAAAGGTCTCCCTTCGTACCCTCACAGTGTTAGGACAGGGAGGTTTGTATTCATGCCCTTACAGTTAGGACATAAAGGTCTGCCTTCGTACCCTTACAGTGTTAGGACAGGAAGGTGTGTAGTCATGCCCTTACAGTAAGGACATAAAGGTCTGCCTTCATACCCTCACAGTGTTAGGACAGGAAGGTGTGTAGTCATGCCCTTACAGTAAGGACATAAAGGTCTCCCTTCGTACCCTCACCGTGTTAGGACAGGAAGGTGTGTAGTCATGCCCTTACAGTAAGGACATAAAGGTCTGCCTTCGTACCCTCACAGTGTTAGGACAGGGAGGTTTGTATTCATGCCCTTACAGTTAGGACATAAAGGTCTGCCTTCGTACCCTTACAGTGTTAGGACAGGAAGGTGTGTAGTCATGCCCTTACAGTAAGGACATAAAGGTCTCCCTTCGTACCCTCACAGTGTTAGGACAGGGAGGATTGTATTCATGCCCTTACAGTTAGGACATAAAGGTCTGCCTTCGTACCCTCACAGTGTCAGGACAGGAAGGTGTGTATTCATGCCCTTACATTTAGGACATAAAGGTCTCCCTTCGTACCCTCACAGTGTTAGGACAGGAAGGTGTGTATTCATGCCCTTACAGTTGGGACATAAAGGTCTGCCTTCCTACCCTTACAGTGTTAGGACAGGGAGGTGTGTATTCATGCCCTTACAGTTAGGACATAAAGGTCTCCCTTCGTACCCTCACAGTGTTAGGACAGGAAGGTGTGTATTCATGCCTTTACAGTTAGGACATAACGGTCTGCCTTAGTACCCTCACAGTGTTAAGACAGGAAAGTGTGTATTCATGCCCTTACAGTTAGGACATAAAGGTCTCCCTTCGTACCCTCACCATGTTAGGACAGGAAGGTGTGTATTCATACCCTTACAGTTAGGACATAAAGGTCTGCCTTCCTACCCTCACAGTGTTAGGACATGAAGGTGTGTAGTCATGCCCTTACAGTTAGGACATAAAGGTCTGCCTTCGTACCCTCACAGTGTTAGGACAGGAAGGTGTGTATTCATGCCCTTACAGTTAGGACATAAAGGTCTCCCTTCGTACCCTCACAGTGTTAGGACAGGAAGGTGTGTAGTCATGCCCTTACAGTTAGGACATAAAGGTCTCCCTTCGTACCCTCACAGTGTTAGGACAGGAAGGTGTGTAGTCATGCCCTTACAGTTAGGACATAAAGGTCTCCCTTCGTACCCTCACAGTGTTAGGACAGGAAGGTGTGTAGTCATGCCCTTACAGTAATTACATAAAGGTCTGCCTTCGTACCCTCACAGTGTTAGGACAGGAAGGTGTGTATTCATGCCCTTACAGTAAGGACATAAAGGTCTCCCTTCGTACCCTCACAGTGTTAGGACAGGAAGGTGTGTAGTCATGCCCTTACAGTAAGGACATAAAGGTCTCCCTTCGTACCCTCACAGTGTTAGGACAGGAAGGTGTGTAGTCATGCCCTTACAGTAAGGACATAAAGGCCCCCTTCGTACCCTCACAGTGTTAGGACAGGGAGGTTTGTATTCATGCCCTTACAGTAAGGACATAAAGGTCTCCCTTCGTACCCTCACAGTGTTAGGACAGGAAGGTGTGTAGTCATGCCCTTACAGTAAGGACATAAAGGTCTGCCTTCGTACCCTCACAGTGTTAGGACAGGAAGGTGTGTAGTCATGCCCTTACAGTTAGGACATAAAGGTCTCCCTTCGTACCCTCACAGTGTTAGGACAGGGAGGTTTGTATTCAGGCCCTTACAGTAAGGACATAAAGGTCTCCCTTCGTACCCTCACAGTGTTAGGACAGGAAGGTGTGTAGTCATGCCCTTACAGTAAGGACATAAAGGTCTCCCTTCGTACCCTCACCGTGTTAGGACAGGAAGGTGTGTAGTCATGCCCTTACAGTAAGGACATAAAGGTCTGCCTTCGTACCCTCACAGTGTTAGGACAGGGAGGTTTGTATTCATGCCCTTACAGTTAGGACATAAAGGTCTGCCTTCGTACCCTCACAGTGTTAGGACAGGAAGGTGTGTAGTCATGCCCTTACAGTAAGGACATAAAGGTCTCCCTTCGTACCCTCACCGTGTTAGGACAGGAAGGTGTGTAGTCATGCCCTTACAGTAAGGACATAAAGGTCTGCCTTCGTACCCTCACAGTGTTAGGACAGGGAGGTTTGTATTCATGCCCTTACAGTTAGGACATAAAGGTCTGCCTTCGTACCCTTACAGTGTTAGGACAGGAAGGTGTGTAGTCATGCCCTTACAGTAAGGACATAAAGGTCTCCCTTCGTACCCTCACAGTGTTAGGACAGGGAGGTTTGTATTCATGCCCTTACAGTTAGGACATAAAGGTCTGCCTTCGTACCCTCACAGTGTCAGGACAGGAAGGTGTGTATTCATGCCCTTACATTTAGGACATAAAGGTCTCCCTTCGTACCCTCACAGTGTTAGGACAGGGAGGTTTGTATTCATGCCCTTACAGTTAGGACATAAAGGTCTGCCTTCGTACCCTTACAGTGTTAGGACAGGAAGGTGTGTAGTCATGCCCTTACAGTAAGGACATAAAGGTCTGCCTTCGTACCCTCACAGTGTTAGGACAGGGAGGTTTGTATTCATGCCCTTACAGTTAGGACATAAAGGTCTGCCTTCGTACCCTTACAGTGTTAGGACAGGAAGGTGTGTAGTCATGCCCTTACAGTAAGGACATAAAGGTCTGCCTTCGTACCCTCACAGTGTTAGGACAGGAAGGTGTGTATTCATGCCCTTACAGTAAGGACATAAAGGTCTCCCTTCGTACCCTCACAGTGTTAGGACAGGGAGGTTTGTATTCATGCCCTTACAGTAAGGACATAAAGGTCTGCCTTCGTACCCTTACAGTGTTAGGACAGGAAGGTGTGTAGTCATGCCCTTACAGTAAGGACATAAAGGTCTGCCTTCGTACCCTCACAGTGTTAGGACAGGAAGGTGTGTATTCATGCCCTTACAGTAAGGACATAAAGGTCTCCCTTCGTACCCTCACAGTGTTAGGACAGGGAGGTTTGTATTCATGCCCTTACAGTAAGGACATAAAGGTCTCCCTTCGTACCCTCACAGTGTTAGGACAGGAAGGTGTGTAGTCATGCCCTTACAGTAAGGACATAAAGGTCTGCCTTCGTACCCTTACAGTGTTAGGACAGGAAGGTGTGTATTCATGCCCTTACAGTAAGGACATAAAGGTCTGCCTTCGTACCCTTACAGTGTTAGGACAGGAAGGTGTGTAGTCATGCCCTTACAGTAAGGACATAAAGGTCTGCCTTCGTACCCTCACAGTGTTAGGACAGGAAGGTGTGTATTCATGCCCTTACAGTAAGGACATAAAGGTCTGCCTTCGTACCCTTACAGTGTTAGGACAGGAAGGTGTGTAGTCATGCCCTTACAGTAAGGACATAAAGGTCTGCCTTCGTACCCTCACAGTGTTAGGACAGGGAGGTTTGTATTCATGCCCTTACAGTTAGGACATAAAGGTCTGCCTTCGTACCCTCACAGTGTTAGGACAGGAAGGTGTGTAGTCATGCCCTTACAGTAAGGACATAAAGGTCTCCCTTCGTACCCTCACCGTGTTAGGACAGGAAGGTGTGTAGTCATGCCCTTACAGTAAGGACATAAAGGTCTGCCTTCGTACCCTCACAGTGTTAGGACAGGGAGGTTTGTATTCATGCCCTTACAGTTAGGACATAAAGGTCTGCCTTCGTACCCTTACAGTGTTAGGACAGGAAGGTGTGTAGTCATGCCCTTACAGTAAGGACATAAAGGTCTCCCTTCGTACCCTCACAGTGTTAGGACAGGGAGGTTTGTATTCATGCCCTTACAGTTAGGACATAAAGGTCTGCCTTCGTACCCTCACAGTGTCAGGACAGGAAGGTGTGTATTCATGCCCTTACATTTAGGACATAAAGGTCTGCCTTCGTACCCTCACAGTGTTAGGACAGGGAGGTTTGTATTCATGCCCTTACAGTTAGGACATAAAGGTCTGCCTTCGTACCCTTACAGTGTTAGGACAGGAAGGTGTGTAGTCATGCCCTTACAGTAAGGACATAAAGGTCTGCCTTCGTACCCTCACAGTGTTAGGACAGGGAGGTTTGTATTCATGCCCTTACAGTTAGGACATAAAGGTCTCCCTTCGTACCCTCACAGTGTTAGGACAGGGAGGTTTGTATTCATGCCCTTACAATAAGGACATAAAGGTCTCCCTTCGTACCCTCACAGTGTTAGGACAGGAAGGTGTGTAGTCATGCCCTTACAGTAAGGACATAAAGGTCTCCCTTCGTACCCTCACCGTGTTAGGACAGGAAGGTGTGTAGTCATGCCCTTACAGTAAGGACATAAAGGTCTGCCTTCGTACCCTCACAGTGTTAGGACAGGGAGGTTTGTATTCATGCCCTTACAGTTAGGACATAAAGGTCTGCCTTCGTACCCTTACAGTGTTAGGACAGGAAGGTGTGTAGTCATGCCCTTACAGTAAGGACATAAAGGTCTCCCTTCGTACCCTCACAGTGTTAGGACAGGGAGGTTTGTATTCATGCCCTTACAGTTAGGACATAAAGGTCTGCCTTCGTACCCTCACAGTGTCAGGACAGGAAGGTGTGTATTCATGCCCTTACATTTAGGACATAAAGGTCTCCCTTCGTACCCTCACAGTGTTAGGACAGGAAGGTGTGTATTCATGCCCTTACAGTTGGGACATAAAGGTCTGCCTTCCTACCCTTACAGTGTTAGGACAGGGAGGTGTGTATTCATGCCTTTACAGTTAGGACATAAAGGTCTCCCTTCGTACCCTCACAGTGTTAGGACAGGAAGGTGTGTATTCATGCCTTTACAGTTAGGACATAACGGTCTGCCTTCGTACCCTCACAGTGTTAAGACAGGAAGGTGTGTATTCATGCCCTTACAGTTAGGACATAAAGGTCTCCCTTCGTACCCTCACCATGTTAGGACAGGAAGGTGTGTATTCATACCCTTACAGTTAGGACATAAAGGTCTGCCTTCCTACCCTCACAGTGTTAGGACATGAAGGTGTGTAGTCATGCCCTTACAGTTAGGACATAAAGGTCTGCCTTCGTACCCTCACAGTGTTAGGACAGGAAGGTGTGTATTCATGCCCTTACAGTTAGGACATAAAGGTCTCCCTTCGTACCCTCACAGTGTTAGGACAGGAAGGTGTGTAGTCATGCCCTTACAGTTAGGACATAAAGGTCTCCCTTCGTACCCTCACAGTGTTAGGACAGGAAGGTGTGTAGTCATGCCCTTACAGTTAGGACATAAAGGTCTCCCTTCGTACCCTCACAGTGTTAGGACAGGAAGGTGTGTAGTCATGCCCTTACAGTAAGGACATAAAGGTCTGCCTTCGTACCCTCACAGTGTTAGGACAGGAAGGTGTGTATTCATGCCCTTACAGTAAGGACATAAAGGTCTCCCTTCGTACCCTCACAGTGTTAGGACAGGAAGGTGTGTAGTCATGCCCTTACAGTAAGGACATAAAGGTCTCCCTTCGTACCCTCACAGTGTTAGGACAGGGAGGTTTGTATTCATGCCCTTACAGTAAGGACATAAAGGTCTCCCTTCGTACCCTCACAGTGTTAGGACAGGAAGGTGTGTAGTCATGCCCTTACAGTTAGGACATAAAGGTCTCCCTTCGTACCCTCACAGTGTTAGGACAGGAAGGTGTGTAGTCATGCCCTTACAGTAAGGACATAAAGGTCTGCCTTCGTACCCTCACAGTGTTAGGACAGGAAGGTGTGTATTCATGCCCTTACAGTAAGGACATAAAGGTCTCCCTTCGTACCCTCACAGTGTTAGGACAGGAAGGTGTGTAGTCATGCCCTTACAGTAAGGACATAAAGGTCTCCCTTCGTACCCTCACAGTGTTAGGACAGGGAGGTTTGTATTCATGCCCTTACAGTAAGGACATAAAGGTCTCCCTTCGTACCCTCACAGTGTTAGGACAGGAAGGTGTGTAGTCATGCCCTTACAGTAAGGACATAAAGGTCTGCCTTCGTACCCTCACAGTGTTAGGACAGGAAGGTGTGTAGTCATGCCCTTACAGTTAGGACATAAAGGTCTCCCTTCGTACCCTCACAGTGTTAGGACAGGAAGGTGTGTAGTCATGCCCTTACAGTAAGGACATAAAGGTCTGCCTTCGAACCCTCACAGTGTTAGGACAGGAAGGTGTGTAGTCATGCCCTTACAGTAAGGACATAAAGGTCTCCCTTCGTACCCTCACAGTGTTAGGACAGGAAGGTGTGTATTCATGCCCTTACAGTAAGGACATAAAGGTCTCCCTTCGTACCCTCACAGTGTTAGGACAGGAAGGTGTGTAGTCATGCCCTTACAGTTAGGACATAAAGGTCTGACTTCGTACCCTCACAGTGTTAGGACAGGAAGGTGTGTAGTCATGCCCTTACAGTAAGGACATAAAGGTCTGCCTTCGAACCCTCACAGTGTTAGGACAGGAAGGTGTGTAGTCATGCCCTTACAGTAAGGACATAAAGGTCTCCCTTCGTACCCTCACAGTGTTAGGACAGGAAGGTGTGTATTCATGCCCTTACAGTAAGGACATAAAGGTCTCCCTTCGTACCCTCACAGTGTTAGGACAGGAAGGTGTGTAGTCATGCCCTTACAGTTAGGACATAAAGGTCTCCCTTCGTACCCTCACAGTGTTAGGACAGGAAGGTGTGTAGTCATGCCCTTACAGTAAGGACATAAAGGTCTGCCTTCGAACCCTCACAGTGTTAGGACAGGAAGGTGTGTAGTCATGCCCTTACAGTTAGGACATAAAGGTCTGACTTCGTACCCCCACAGTGTTAGGACAGGAAGGTGTGTAGTCATGCCCTTACAGTAAGGACATAAAGGTCTCCCTTCGTACCCTCACAGTGTTAGGACAGGGAGGTTTGTATTCATGCCCTTACAGTAAGGACATAAAGGTCTCCCTTCGTACCCTCACAGTGTTAGGACAGGAAGGTGTGTAGTCATGCCCTTACAGTTAGGACATAAAGGTCTGCCTTCGTACCCTCACAGTGTTAGGACAGGAAGGTGTGTAGTCATGCCCTTACAGTAAGGACATAAAGGTCTCCCTTCGTACCCTCACAGTGATAGGACAGGAAGGTGTGTAGTCATGCCCTTACAGTTAGGACATAAAGGTCTGCCTTCGTACCCTCACAGTGTTAGGACAGGTAGGTGTGTAGTCATGCCCTTACAGTAAGGACATAAAGGTCTGCCTTCGTACCCTCACAGTGTTAGGACAGGAAGGTGTGTAGTCATGCCCTTACAGTAAGGACATTAAGGTCTGCCTTCGTACCCTCACAGTGTTAGGACAGGAAGGTGTGTAGTCATGCCCTTACAGTTAGGACATAAAGGTCTGCCTTCGTACCCTCACAGTGTTAGGACAGGAAGGTGTGTAGTCATGCCCTTACAGTAGGGCATAAAGGTCTGCCTTCGTACCCTCACAGTGTTAGGACAGGGAGGTGTGTATTCATGCCCTTACAGTTAGGACATAAAGGTCTCCCTTCGTACCCTCACAGTGTTAGGACAGGAAGGTGTGTAGTCATGCCCTTACAGTTAGGACATAAAGGTCTGCCTTCGTACCCTCACAGTGTTGGGACAGAAAGGTGTGTATTCATGCCCTTACAGTTAGGACATAAAGGTCTGCCTTCGTACCCTCACAGTGTTAGGACAGGGAGGTTTGTATTCATGCCCTTACAGTTAGGACATAAAGGTCTGCCTTCGTACCCTCACAGTGTTAGGACAGGAAGGTGTGTATTCATGCCCTTACAGTTAGGACATAAAGGTCTCCCTTCGTACCCTCACAGTGTTAGGACAGGAAGGTGTGTAGTCATGCCCTTACAGTAAGGACATAAAGGTCTGCCTTCGTACCCTCACAGTGTTAGGACAGGAAGGTGTGTATTCATGCCCTTACAGTTAGGACATAAAGGTCTCCCTTCGTACCCTCACAGTGTTAGGACAGGAAGGTGTGTAGTCATGCCCTTACAGTAAGGGCATAAAGGTCTGCCTTCGTACCCTAACAGTGTTAGGACAGGAAGGTGTGTATTCATGCCCTTACAGTTAGGACATAAAGGTCTCCCTTCGTACCCTCACAGTGTTAGGACAGGAAGGTGTGTATTCATGCCCTTACAGTTAGGACATAAAGGTCTGCATTCGTACACTCCCAGTATTAGGACAGGAAGGTGTGTATTCATGCCCTTACAGTTAGGACATAAAGGTCTGCCTTCCTACCCTCACAGTGTTAGGACAGGAAGGTGTGTATTCATGCCCTTTCAGTTAGGACATAAAGGTCTGCCTTCGTACCCTCACAGTGTTAGGACAGGAAGGTGTGTATTCATGCCCTTACAGTTAGGACATAAAGGTCTCCCTTCGTACCCTCATAGTGTTAGGACAGGAAGGTGTGTATTCATGCCCTTACAGTTAGGACATAAAGGTCTGCCTTCGTACCCTCACAGTGTTAGGACAGGGAGGTTTGTATTCATGCCCTTACAGTTAGGACATAAAGGTCTGCCTTCGTACCCTCACAGTGTTAGGACAGGAAGGTTTGTAGTCATGCCCTTACAGTTAGGACATAAAGGTCTGCCTTCGTACCCTCACAGTGTTAGGACAGAAAGATGTGTATTCATGCCCTTACAGTTAGGACATAAAGGTCTGCCTTCGTACCCTCACAGTGTTAGGACAGGGAGGTTTGTATTCATGCCCTTACAGTTAGGACATAAAGGTCTCCCTTCGTACCCTCACAGTGTTAGGACAGGAATGTGTGTATTCATGCCCTTACAGTTAGGACATAAAGGTCTGCCTTCGTACCCTCACAGTGTTAGGAC
Source organism: Sipunculus nudus (assembly GCA_026874595.1). Classification (NCBI taxonomy): domain Eukaryota; kingdom Metazoa; phylum Annelida; class Sipuncula; order Golfingiida; family Sipunculidae; genus Sipunculus; species Sipunculus nudus. Next base: position 76,793,360 of record CM049313.1, on the reverse strand, counting down.
AGGAAGGTGTGTATTCATGCCCTTACAGTTAGGACATAAAGGTCTACCTTCGTACTCTCACAGTGTTAGGACAGGAAGGTGTGTAGTCATGCCCTTACAATAAGGACATAAAGGTCTGCCTGCGTACCCTCACAGTGTTAGGACAGGAAGATGTGTAGTCATGCCCTAACAGTTAGGACATAAAGGTCTGCCTTCGTACCCTCACAGTGTTAGGACAGGAAGGTGTGTAGTCATGCCCTTACAGTTAGGACATAAAGGTCTGCCTTCGTACCCTCACAGTGTAAGGACAGGGAGGTTTGTATTCATGCCCTTACAGTTAGGACATAAAGGTCTCCCTTCGTACCCTCACAGTGTTAGGACAGGGAGGTTTGTATAAATTGCCCTTACAGTTAGGACATAAAGGTCTCCCTTCGTACCCTCACAGTGTTAGGACAGGAAGGTGTGTATTCATGCCCTTACAGTTAGGACATAAAGGTCTCCCTTCGTACCTTCACAGTGTTAGGACAGGAAGGTGTGTAGTCATGCCCTTACAGTTAGGACATAAAGGTCTCCCTTCGTACCCTCACAGTGTTAGGACAGGGAGGTGTGTAGTCATGCCCTTACAGTTAGGACATAAAGGTCTCCCTTCGTACCCTCACAGTGTTAGGACAGGAAGGTGTGTATTCATGCCCTTACAGTTAGGACATAAAGGTCTCCCTTCGTACCCTCACAGTGTTAGGACAGGAAGGTGTGTAGTCATGCCCTTACAGTTAGGACATGAAGGTCTCCCTTCGTACCCTCACAGTGTTAGGACAGGAAGGTGTGTATTCATGCCCTTACAGTTAGGACATAAAGGTCTGCCTTCGTACCCTCACAGTGTTAGGACAGGAAGGTGTGTATTCATGCCCTTACAGTTAGGACATAAAGGTCTCCATTCGTACCCTCACAGTGTTAGGACAGGAAGGTGTGTAGTCATGCCCTTACAGTTAGGACATAAAGGTCTCCCTTCGTACCCTCACAGTGTTAGGACAGGAAGGTGTGTAGTCATGCCCTTACAGTTAGGACATAAAGGTCTGCCTTCCTACCCTCACAGTGTTAGGACAGGAAGGTGTGTATTCATGCCCTTACAGTTAGGACATAAATGTCTCCCTTCGTACCCTCACAGTGTTAGGACAGGAAGGTGTGTATTCATGCCCTTACAGTTAGGACATGAAGGTCTCCCTTCGTACCCAGACAGTGTCAGGACAGAAAGGTGTGTAGTCATGCCCTTACAGTTAGGACATAAAGGTCTGCCTTCCTACCCTCACCGTGTTAGGACAGGAAGGTGTGTATTCATGCCCTTACAGTTAGGACATAAAGGTCTCCCTTCGTACCCTCACAGTGTCAGGACAGGAAGGTGTGTATTCATGCCCTTACAGTTAGGACATAAAGGTCTCCCTTCGTACCCTCACAGTGTTAGGACAGGAAGGTGTGTATTCATGCCCTTACAGTTGGGACATAAAGGTCTGCCTTCCTACCCTTACAGTGTTAGGACAGGGAGGTGTGTATTCATGCCCTTACAGTTAGGACATAAAGGTCTCCCTTCGTACCCTCACAGTGTTAGGACAGGAAGGTGTGTATTCATGCCTTTACAGTTAGGACATAACGGTCTGCCTTCGTACCCTCACAGTGTTAGGACAGGAAGGTGTGTATTCATGCCCTTACAGTTAGGACATAAAGGTCTCCCTTCGTACCCTCACCGTGTTAGGACAGGAAGGTGTGTAGTCATGCCCTTACAGTTAGGACATAAAGGTCTGCCTTCCTACCTTCACCGTGTTAGGACAGGAAGGTGTGTATTCATGCCCTTACAGTTAGGACATAAAGGTCTCCCTTCGTACCCTCACAGTGTTAGGACAGGAAGGTGTGTAGTCATGCCCTTACAGTTGGGACAGAAAGGTCGACCTTCCCACGCTCACAGTGTTAGGACAGGAAGGTGTGTATTCATGCCCTTACATTTAGGACATAAAGTTTTGCCTTCCTACGCTCACAGTGTTAGGACAGGAAGGTGTGTATTCATGCCCTTACAGTTAGGACATAAAGGTCTCCCTTCGTACCCTCACAGTGTTAGGACAGGAAGGTGTGTAGTCATGCCCTTACAGTTAGGACATAAAGGTCTGCCTTCCTACCCTCACAGTTTTAGGACAGGAAGGTGTGTATTCATGCCCTTACAGTTAGGACATAAAGGTCTCCCTTCGTACCCTCACAGTGTTAGGACAGGAAGGTGTGTATTCATCCCCTTACAGTTATGACATAAAGGTCTCCCTTCGTACCCTCACAGTGTTAGGACAGGAAGGTGTGTATTCATGCCCTTACAGTTAGGACATAAAGGTCTCCCTTCGTACCCTCACAGTGTTAGGACAGGAAGGTGTGTATTCATGCCCTTACAGTTAGGACATAAAGGTCTCCCTTCGTACCCTCACAGTGTTAGGACAGGAAGGTGTGTATTCATGCCCTTACAGTTAGGACATAAAGGTCTGCCTTCCTACCTTCACCGTGTTAGGACAGGAAGGTGTGTATTCATGCCCTTACAGGTAGGACATAAAGGTCTCCCTTTGTACCCTCACAGTGTTAGGTCAGGAAGGTGTGTATTCATGCCCTTACAGTTAGGACATAAAGGTCTCCCTTCGTACCCTTACAGTGTTAGGACAGGGAGGTGTGTATTCATGCCCTTACAGTTAGGACATAAAGGTCTGCCTTCCTACGCTCACAGTGTCAGGACAAGAAGGTGTGTATTCATGCCCTTACAGTTAGGACATAAAGGTCTCCCTTCGTACCCTCACATTGTTAATTCAGGAAGGTGTGTATTCATGCCCTTACAGTTAGGACATAAAGGTCTGCCTTCCTACGCTCACAGTGTCAGGACAAGAAGATGTGTATTCATGCCCTTACAGTTAGGACATGAAGGTCTCCCTTCGTACCCTTACAGTGTTAGGACAGGGAGGTTTGTATTCATGCCCTAACAGTTAGGACATAAAGGTCTGCCTTCCTACGCTTACAGTGTCAGGACAAGAAGGTGTGTATTCATGCCCTTACAGTTAGGACATAAAGGTCTCCCTTCGTACCCTTACAGTGTTAGGACAGGGAGGTGTGTATTCATGCCCTTACAGTTAGGACATAAAGGTCTGCCTTCCTACGCTCACAGTGTCAGGACAAGAAGGTGTGTATTCATGCCCTTACAGTTAGGACATAAAGGTCTCCCTTCGTACCCTCACATTGTTAGGTCAGGAAGGTGTGTATTCATGCCCTTACAGTTAGGACATAAAGGTCTCCCTTCGTACCCTCACAGTGTTAGGACAGGAAGGTGTGTATTCATCCCCTTACAGTTATGACATAAAGGTCTCCCTTCGTACCCTCACAGTGTTAGGACAGGAAGGTGTGTATTCATGCCCTTACAGTTAGGACATAAAGGTCTCCCTTCGTACCCTTACAGTGTTAGGTCAGGAAGGTGTGTATTCATGCCCTTACAGTTAGGACATAAAGGTCTGCCTTCCTACGCTCACAGTGTCAGGACAAGAAGGTGTGTATTCATGCCCTTACAGTTAGGACATAAAGGTCTCCCTTCGTACCCTCACATTGTTAGGTCAGGAAGGTGTGTATTCATGCCCTTACAGTTAGGACATAAAGGTCTCCCTTCGTACCCTCACAGTGTTAGGACAGGAAGGTGTGTATTCATCCCCTTACAGTTATGACATAAAGGTCTCCCTTCGTACCCTCACAGTGTTAGGACAGGAAGGTGTGTATTCATGCCCTTACAGTAAGGACATAAAGGTCTGCCTTCGTACCCTCACAGTGTTAGGACAGGAAGGTGTGTATTCATGCCCTTACAGTTAGGACATAAAGGTCTCCCTTCGTACCCTTACAGTGTTAGGACAGGGAGGTGTGTATTCATGCCCTTACAGTTAGGACATAAAGGTCTGCCTTCCTACGCTCACAGTGTCAGGACAAGAAGGTGTGTATTCATGCCCTTACAGTTAGGACATAAAGGTCTCCCTTCGTACCCTTACAGTGTTAGGACAGGAAGGTGTGTATTCATGCCCTTACAGTTAGGACATAAAGGTCTCCCTTCGTACCCTTACAGTGTTAGGACAGGGAGGTGTGTATTCATGCCCTTACAGTTAGGACATAAAGGTCTGCCTTCCTACGCTCACAGTGTCAGGACAAGAAGGTGTGTATTCATGCCCTTACAGTTAGGACATAAAGGTCTCCCTTCGTACCCTTACAGTGTTAGGACAGGAAGGTGTGTATTCATGCCCTTACAGTTAGGACATAAAGGTCTCCCTTCGTACCCTTACAGTGTTAGGACAGGGAGCTGTGTATTCATGCCCTTACAGTTAGGACATAAAGGTCTGCCTTCCTACGCTCACAGTGTCAGGACAAGAAGGTGTGTATTCATGCCCTTACAGTTAGGACATAAAGGTCTCCCTTCGTACCCTTACAGTGTTAGGACAGGAAGGTGTGTATTCATGCCCTTACAGTTAGGACATAAAGGTCTCCCTTCGTACCCTTACAGTGTTAGGACAGGGAGGTGTGTATTCATGCCCTTACAGTTAGGACATAAAGGTCTGCCTTCCTACGCTCACAGTGTCAGGACAAGAAGGTGTGTATTCATGCCCTTACAGTTAGGACATAAAGGTCTCCCTTCGTACCCTCACATTGTTAGGTCAGGAAGGTGTGTATTCATGCCCTTACAGTTAGGACATAAAGGTCTCCCTTCGTACCCTCACAGTGTTAGGACAGGAAGGTGTGTATTCATCCCCTTACAGTTATGACATAAAGGTCTCCCTTCGTACCCTCACAGTGTTAGGACAGGAAGGTGTGTATTCATGCCCTTACTGTAAGGACATAAAGGTCTGCCTTCGTACCCTCACAGTGTTAGGACAGGAAGGTGTGTATTCATGCCCTTACAGTTAGGACATAAAGGTCTCCCTTCGTACCCTTACAGTGTTAGGACAGGGAGGTGTGTATTCATGCCCTTACAGTTAGGACATAAAGGTCTGCCTTCCTACGCTCACAGTGTCAGGACAAGAAGGTGTGTATTCATGCCCTTACAGTTAGGACATAAAGGTCTCCCTTCGTACCCTCACATTGTTAGGTCAGGAAGGTGTGTATTCATGCCCTTACAGTTAGGACATAAAGGTCTCCCTTCGTACCCTCACAGTGTTAGGACAGGAAGGTGTGTATTCATCCCCTTACAGTTATGACATAAAGGTCTCCCTTCGTACCCTCACAGTGTTAGGACAGGAAGGTGTGTATTCATGCCCTTACAGTAAGGACATAAAGGTCTGCCTTCGTACCCTCACAGTGTTAGGACAGGAAGGTGTGTATTCATGCCCTTACAGGTAGGACATAAAGGTCTCCCTTCGTACCCTTACAGTGTTAGGACAGGGAGGTTTGTATTCATGCCCTTACAGTTAGGACATAAAGGTCTCCCTTCGTACCCTTACAGTGTTAGGACAGGGAGGTGTGTATTCATGCCCTTACAGTTAGGACATAAAGGTCTGCCTTCCTACGCTCACAGTGTCAGGACAAGAAGGTGTGTATTCATGCCCTTACAGTTAGGACATAAAGGTCTCCCTTCGTACCCTCACATTGTTAGGTCAGGAAGATGTGTATTCATGCCCTTACAGTTAGGACATGAAGGTCTCCCTTCGTACCCTTACAGTGTTAGGACAGGGAGGTTTGTATTCATGCCCTAACAGTTAGGACATAAAGGTCTGCCTTCCTACGCTTACAGTGTCAGGACAAGAAGGTGTGTATTCATGCCCTTACAGTTAGGACATAAAGGTCTCCCTTTGTACCCTTACAGTGTTAGGTCAGGAAGGTGTGTATTCATGCCCTTACAGTTAGGACATAAAGTCTCCCTTCGTACCCTTACAGTGTTAGGACAGGAAGGTGTGTATTCATGCTCTTACAGTTAGGACATGAAGGTCTCCCTTCGTACCCTTACAGTGTTAGGACAGGGAGGTTTGTATTCATGCCCTTACAGTTAGGACATAAAGGTCTCCCTTCGTACCCTTCCAGTGTTAGGTCAGGAAGGTGTGTATTCATGCCCTTACAGTTAGGACATAAAGGTCTTCCTTCGTACCCTCACAGTGTTAGGACAGGAAGGTGTGTATTCATGCCCTTACAGTTAGGACATGAAGGTCTCCCTTCGTACCCTTACAGTGTTAGGACAGGGAGGTTTGTATTCATGCCCTTACAGTTAGGACATAAAGGTCTCCCTGCGTACCCTTACAGTGTTAGGTCAGGAAGTTGTGTATTCATGCCCTTACAGTAAGGACATAAAGTTTTGCCTTCCTACGCTCACAGTGTCAGGACAGGAAGGTGTGTAGTCATGCCCTTACAGTTAGGACATAAAGTTTTGCCTTCCTACGCTCACAGTGTTAGGACAGGAAGGTGTGTAGTCATGCCCTTACAGTTAGGACAGAAAGGTCTGCCTTCCTACCCTCACAGTGTTAGGACAGGAAGGTGTGTATTCATGCCCTTACAGTTAGGACATAAAGGTCTCCCTTCGTACACTTTCAGTGTTAGGACAGGGAGCTGTGTATTCATGCCCTTACAGTTAGGACATAAAGGGCTGCCTTCCTACGCTCACAGTGTCAGGACAAGAAGGTGTGTATTCATGCCCTTAAAGTTAGGACATAAAGGTCTCTTTTTCGTACCCTCACAGTGTTAGGTCAGGAAGGTGTGTATTCATGCCCTTACAGTTAGGACATAAAGGTCTCCCTTCGTACCCTTACAGTGTTAGGACAGGGAGGTTTGTATTCATGCCCTTACAGTTAGGACATAAAGGGCTGCCTTCCTACGCTCACAGTGTCAGGACAAGAAGGTGTGTATTCATCCCCTTACAGTTAGGACATAAAGGTCTCCCTTCGTACCCTTACAGTGTTAGGTTAGGAAGGTGTGTATTCATGCCCTTACAGTTAGGACATAAAGGTCTCCCTTCGTACCCTTACAGTGTTAGGACAGGGAGGTGTGTATTCATGCCCTTACAGTTAGGACATGAAGGTCTCCCTTCGTACCCTTACAGTGTTAGGACAGGGAGGTTTGTATTCATGCCCTTACAGTTAGGACATAAAGGTCTCCCTTCGTACCCTTACAGTGTTAGGTCAGGAAGGTGTGTATTCATGCCCTTACAGTTAGGACATAAAGGTCTGCCTTCGTACCCTCACAGTGTTAGGACAGGAAGGTGTGTATTCATGCCCTTACAGTTAGGACATGAAGGTCTCCCTTTGTACCCTTACAGTGTTAGGACAGGGAGGTTTGTATTCATGCCCTTACAGTTAGGACATAAAGGTCTCCCTTCGTACCCTTACAGTGTTAGGTCAGGAAGGTGTGTAGTCATGCCCTTACAGTTAGGACATAAAGGTCTCCCTTCGTACCCTCACAGTGTTAGGTCAGGAAGGTGTGTATTCATGCCCTTACAGTTAGGACATGAAGGCCTCCCTTCGTACCCTTACAGTGTTAGGACAGGAAGGTCTGCAAAAAATAATAGGACATGAAGTACTCTCATCAAGGAATTTAAGATTTATTAAATAATGTGGGTTGAATGCATAAATATCTGTATTATATCCATGTATGATAGTCTTTAATCCTGAGACGTTTATTGGATGTAAGAATTATTTTATAGTAACGCGTATATTAAAAGATCACAGGTCCATTACATCTGCATATACATACTCTCTATCTCGACAGTAGAGTAAAATGTAATTTGTTTTTAGTACAGATTTACACTTAGGTATTCGGTCCGATGAAAAAAACTGCAGGCATTTGTTTTCCAAGTTTATTCTCCGGAATATCAGGGCAAGGAAAATTTCAACATGCCTGATTGTTGTCAGATCTTGCCAGATTTTAATTAAAACCCGGTCTAAATTTGCAGTCTTTAATGTTGGCTTTACGGAAAATTTCAGACTTAATGACTCGAACCAATTTCTAATGCATTTTTCTCGCCCAATATTATTTTATTTTTATATTCACCTAATATGTTAAGTCAAGATGTGTCAGCATTAATTCTTAATATTGTTCGTAGAAAGCTTTGAACCACGTGCCTTTTACCATGTTAAAATTGAAAACTAGGCTGCTTGGTCTGGACAGCAAGCACTTCCGTTTCAACGAAGGGATTATCACTATGATGGTCTCCTGTTGCAACTAATATGTGATTAGAGTAAATCATCTTGTGCATCTGGGTAATGAAACAGACATCAAATAGCTCTGTGTGGGTATCTGAGAGTAACGTGCGGGAGAGCGGAGCCATTTTCTTTCCATGGCCTCGGGTGAGAGAGAGATAGTGCGCGGACGAGCTGACGGGTAATTCACCGCCTGTACGGTGAAAATAATGCCGCGGGTGGAAGTGCTGACGTCATCACACCTAGGTCTCAGACACTCGATGACAAGACTGAGCTTTCATATCACAACTGATCAACAAACCTGCATACTTCTACAGGAACAGTATTTTTTACATCCAGGTGCTTTTCACTAACTGAGGCTCATGAAATTAATGGACTCCTTATTTATTCATTGCCCCGAATTAGGGAAAATTTAATTCCAAATGTGAGGCTGAATGATAAAATACCATGTTTTCCATATGACCAATCCAGACAGCCGTATCAGTAACAAGCCTTGGCCAACTTTAATTTATTCAAACACACACACACACACACACACACACACATATATATATATATATATATATATATATATATATATATATATATATACTCTTACTGCAGCAAACAGGAAACGACATTGTTAGCCCCGCCTACCTTCACAATCAGAAATGACAGACGCGTTCTTTAAATCATTGTTATATACTTTACCTACAAACATGTTCTTTAAATTATGGTTATATTTTTTACCTACAGACAGGAAACCCCCCTCCACTGATATGATTTTGTCCGACACGCACAACACACAGTATACACTGGCCTTCCCTGCGTGGGTAGTATAACCTAATACAGAACCAGTAGTTCTATTTCATGGCACCAAACTCCCTTGGCACATCGTAAAAAGAATTACAGATATTACATTTCCACGTATGTAAATAGTGTATCCAGTTTATCCGTTTTTAACAAAAAAATTTGATTTAGAACGAAAGAAAAACAAAAACGTGAAACTTAGCTATTTATTAGCCATACTTAGCCAGATTACTTAGCCATTTCTGCCGATTTTGTTTTCTAAACAAAAAAACCCTCTCCGCTCAGATTGTATATTGCTGTGAGGCTGTATAATTTTTTCTGTATTAGAGTTCAGAAATAATTATTAATAGTCTAAAACAAAGGAAGCAATCACAGCCATTTTGTCGGATTTCCAATAATAATGAAATCGCACACTGCTTACATTACATACAAATATCACAATATAATAAGCACATTGTAGGCTTAATCAATTTTAAAGATCAGCCCCGGAGGAATTGACAAAAATTATTTTATATGTAAGCGAATAAAGAGACGTACTCTCTTGTGTGGAACATCATAAGACAAGATGGTAGTCCTTTCTAGTAACTGACTTTGGTGCCCTCTGGTCGACTTTCAGTCCTACTAACGATCTCCTTTAATAGAGGAAAAAGAAATCCTGATGAAACAGAATGTGCAAAGTGATAAGGGACTTGACAAAATAATGACCCTACGTAGGGATAATTCACTTTTCTGTCTTCTAGAACTCACTGGCATGCAAGTAACAGAAGCTAAAGAAAAAGTAGAATTTATATAAGACAGTCACTTATGTATTGTTTCCTTTAAGAGATTTTATTATCACATATTGTATTAGCCTGTCAGTTTACTGGGTCTTGTCGCCCATAATACGGAGCAACAAGTGAATTAACCTACTTGTCGTCCACTGTGCAAAGAAGAGACTGGATCCCCTATTCCGACATAAGAAGGGCTCTAAATCCGCCAGTTCGACATATTGACAAAGAAGATATCTGGATCCTGTCTTTCGAAACATTGACAAAAGGTGGGATCGGATCCTCTAGTCTGTCATATTAACAAAAAAGAGATCGGGATCCTATCGTCCGACATAATGAAAAAGAAGGGATCTCTGTTGTGTTGTCCTCTTCTTAACCAGTGAGACTGAATTCCATGAAAAGAACCCAGACAAGGCCCGTTCGAGTTATCTCAGGGAGTCATAATCCTCAAGAACAAATGGATGACTTCATATATGAACTAAAAATGATTTAAAAACACGGAATAATAGTTTGAAAGTGTGATATATCTTTTAAAGTTCAACGGAGATAAGAATACGCTTCATTAATAGATAATAGTGGTTATAATAAATGCGAAAGAAACATGAATAGAGAGAGGGAAAGAAAGAGATGGATGACTACAGCCCGCATCAGAGAAACTGGTGCCTTAGCACACGAGCCGTGGTGTAAATTAGCTGATATTGTGGAGCGAAATGAGGCTGGCTGGAGGAGGCTGATACATTGACGTCACAAGCCGGGATTTACAAGAAACTGTTGGCTTTGATTGGCGCAGGCAAGAGCTTGACATCAATGGCATTTTACATCCGTTCCCATGTAAACCATTCCACTCCATGGTGACGGCTGTGTTGGTCGGAACGGTGGATTTGCGAAGCCGCCACAGAAAACAACTGAGCTCTGACAGCACACGCGTTATTATAGGAATACAATGCCGCCTGAAGAACGCTGAAGAACTAGGGCGTCATCTTTTCACGGGGACAGCTCCATAGTCACCATTAGTGATGCCAAACAAGCAGGCATAGAAACCGGAGGAGCACCAAGCACGGTCCTAGCCGAAGCAACAATTACCAGAAAGGTACATTTTTGTTCTTCATATTACAACATAACGGAGATATGTGGAGTGCACATATAGAAACGTAATAGTGCACGTAATAGTGATTTAGCGAGCGAGCCATTAATCGGAATGAATCCTTATTTGCATGCATTTACCATTTAATAAACTGAATTGTATAGTGAATATATAGTCACGAATAAATGAATGAGAAAAGAGGAAAAAACACTGAAAGAACGAAGGAACAAATAGTCTTTGGAGTTATATTTACATATATAATTTAAAGGGGAAAATGAATGAATGAATGAATGAATGAATGAATGAATGAATGAATGAATGAATGTTTTATCTTAATATAAAGAAAAGGATAAACAAATCTATAATGTTCTATAAAGAGATACATTTATAAATAAATGCAATCTTTTATATTCTTACACAAAGTGAGAAAGAGCGTTCTAGGATATTTTCGATATAAAATATTCATTAGTGACACATAGGCTATGTTTTTTTAACTCTCACTCATACAGTAAATTTATCGTAATACATTAATACTGTTATGTTATGAAGTACGTCAATTCTGCCGAGGTTTCAGCCAAATAGACTGCCTCACTGAATGCTGCTTAACGATGCGACCTTTAATCCACATTGCATACACACTGCGCTGCGTTCTTTTGCGGAACTACACTCGACATGTCTTTCAAGTTATTGGTTAATATGTAAAACGGGCACCCTAAAAATTATTGATCTATTGAATCTATAGCGAACAAACGTAAGCACAGTCCTTGAGGTAGGTATAAAGTTTCAGGAGTAATACACGTACACAGGTTGTCCATGGACAAAGGTTGGTTCCATTGAAAGGGCGTGGCTCAAGAAGTTAATTCAGATCCCTGCAAGAGGTATGGCGGTATTTAATATGACTACATATCCTATGCCATGTCTTAACAACTGATGAGACATTCATTAGTGATTATACAGACATTACATAATGGGTTGAATATTTCATTCATTTGAAGTCATAAAGAAATGTATCATTGGCTCAGAAATCATCTGTTCTTGTTCCGATTCTGTAATGTTCCTTTCCAGAGAGTAAAATTTAAAAAAAAGACGGTGATTTATAAAATTTTTATTCTGTGTTCTCTTAAGGTCAAGGCCCTCACGTCTATGTCAAACTATGTCTTCTCATAATACACTCAGTATCCTGTCTCATCCTTTGATGTATTCCACAGAACTATAATTCAATGTCTCTCTTACTCTTTGCAAATAAAATATTCCATAAGAAAATGTGAATTTTCCTAATTGCTGGTAAAATAGGAGGCATAGAAAAAACTGAATTGTAATTTCAATGAAAGAATTGCTTAAAGAGTCATTACCAATTGTGAAAAGGTTTTTGTTGTGTTAATTTTTAACACACACACAGATTTGGTTCAGACAAACCTAGAATGGCAGGTAATTTTTTTCATTTTAAAAAATGCAAGCTTCATTTCCTGTTTTGTTAATACAGCAATGAAATATAATATTCTCATTATCTGTACCCACTTTCATATAAATATAATATTACAGAATATTTCATTGAAACATTAGAAGGCAGTAAGCCATACACTTTGTATACTAGTGCGAAGAGTCACTGTAATCAATATATGACAGACTCGACATGTTATTATTATCCTCTGATTGACATACAAACATCTATTAGTTGAGTCATGTTTAATCACTAACAGAAATGTAACACATTAACCATTAATGGAATGGCTTTGAAACTTTTCCGTTAAAACCTACACCATCACAGCCTCTCGCGTTAGTCACGTGATCGTGATTTAGCTAAAATGCCGTTTAGTGTGTTAATGGTTCGAGACAAAAAGGTTCTTTCAGTTCACACGTAATAAACCCTGTTGGTTTAATTCAAAATGTGGTCATGATGTTCATCTTCAAGGTATTCACTTAATTGCGTTTCTCATAGAGATAGAAGAGGACACGTAAAAGCACCACATTGGTGCACCAATTTGATCATTTATTCTTTGATACATGTTTTTTTTCGCATCTTAAATGTACAAAGATCTTGACTTAAATATTTGATTACTCACCCGTTTAACGGGTTGAGAAAGGATAATTAACAATTAATCTTATTGGCGATTAGTTCACACATTCTCAAAATAAACATTCTATGTTTTTGGGGAGAACTTTATTCGTTCTAAGTCAGTGTAAACTAATGAGTGAGATTAATCTGGGGTTGGGGAAGCGGGATGTAACAAATATTATAACGGGGCCCTCAATGACAAAAAGATGCATTAGCCAATATGTTGATCATATAATAAATGTTTTTTAATAGAAAAGAATTGACATTGACACAAACATGTTCTGTTTACTATGTTGTCCCTAAGTTTTTTTTTGGGGGGGGGGGGGGGGGATCTGCGCTCTCTTGTCCAGCTTATTCCCATGAGAGACAAATAAATTCGGCAAGCATTTTCAACATGTACAAAACAGGACTCCAAAGAATTGCCATTCAATGCATAGCCATAAAAAAGGCGGGGCTCGTGGCATATGCTATATACTTTACATATGCTATACGTTATAACCCTAAAGTTATCGTTTTTGTGGAAATAAGGTCAATTACTTTCGGATATACCTGTACCTGTGCAAAGGTGAATCCAGTGACATTATGATTGTCAACATAAACTTAATAAATGAATAACCATAACAACACACGTCCGAGGCGGCTGTGTACGAGCAATGTGTAGTGATCGGGCAGACTCCGCCTCACATTCCCCTGACTGACAGAAGTGTAGCCAATGGAGCGCTTACAGCCGAAGAAAGAGCTGACCGACTCGCACAGGCTTATCTCTGTTAATTGGTCTTGGCCTCACGACACTAATAAGTGAGAACAAAAATACGAAAATCATGCAAATAACCATGCAAGTTTTGCTTGCGTTGCTTTTAGTGAGAAAGAGAGAAAGAGAGAGAGAAAAATATAGGATTAATTATAAAGGATTTTTAATTGTTCATACGAGAAATCTGAATATTGTCTTGTATATATGGAAAGGGGGGGGGTGTAATGTCGCTAGTTGTGTTTGTTTGGATGAGTTAAGGAGCGGGAGGTATGACCGGGTCGCTGCGGTTAGTTTGGCGAGCGTAAATCCACTTGGCAACTGATAGCCAGCAACCTCGGCACGCGTCACCGCCAAGAAACGAGGGTACACGTGTAACTCAGCTATCAGATGTAAAATTGTACAATAATTCACTTTAAACTTGCAAATACGAAAACAAAAGGAGTAAGATTAAAGCGCATTCGGTTAATCATACTATGCTTATTCAAACTATACTTAGTATACTTAAATAACGAAAACAGGTTGTCGTTCACAATAAATCCTTGTTAAGGGCCATATTTTAGGGGGTACACACGCATATCGTTTTGTCCTTTTCTGCACGAGTTTTAAATCGATATTTCTCAGAAACGAAAAATCACATACACATCTTATATTGTACCCACAAAGTCAAATACGTTTTCCAAAAATTGTTTTTTTTTCATATTGTTATTTTGAAATAAGTTATTGGCTTTTTTTTCGCGTGAGTAGTTAAGTCTTATAGGAGAAAATTTGTATGATTTACATTTTAAACATGAAAAATATGTGCAAGATCAGTGAACAAAAAATTAAATTTTTATTCAAGTGTAAAAAAATGAACTTCATTTATTAGATACGAAAAAAAATTATATTTCATCAGTTAGATAATTTATTTGGTTTAAAATGGTATATATTTTATGTGATTTTGTAAGAAAATAGATTGACTTATTTGCATTTTAGTGAGACTAGAGTGTAAAGTGATTGCAAACGACGATGCCACCTAACGCTGCTGGGTTTTTCCAGTACTGCCGAGTTCTGACCGGAAAATACACCTAGTCCACTTACGACAACCTGTGTCTCCGCGATAATAACGTCAGTGGTTAACGTAATACCCCCTGGGCTCTGCCTTATTCAATTAAGTTTAGCTTATGGTCGTCACTCTTGAACACACAGTGACAAAGGAAACATTGTAACATTTCATGTCAGGTGATGTTGTACGCGGTTCAGTTGTTTCGCTCCATCATTATATTACACTTTCCAATCTTACATAAAAACTTGATGTTGAATTTGTTGAGAACAAAAATTGAAGTAAGGCTTACCGTTAAAACAATCATATGATGTTTTACAGCTGAATAAGGGGCTGAGCACCAGAAAGCTTGTGTGAAAGAAACGTCATGCAGTTTGTCTTTAAAAGTGTCTTACATTACTTTTTGTTACAAGACTAGCACCAGGGCTTTAAATAGGAAAACAAATTCGTGAGTCCGGGACAATCGGGCTAAAATGTTGGAGAGTCCATTCGAATTGTGGAGCACCCTAATAGGGGGTCGTTGTCACCATTAGAAAGATAATGTAATGTTAATATTTTTTAGTATAGGACTACATGGATATATATATATATATGTATATATATATATATATATATATATATATAAATATATATATATCGTATCATTTTTCTTTATCTGATTATACATAATCAGATAATTATGGGGGGGGGGGAGGGGGAGGGGGCGCAATTGTGTAGATTTTTAGTTTCAGAAGATGGAATCAACCATTTTTCTTCGAATTCATCATCAATTGAATTTGAAAAAAATGCATGAGTTTGCTTCAAACTGACAAAAATGCGAGTCGTTTTTAAACTGACTACTATGCGAATCGTTTCCAAATTGACAAAGTCCTGCGCGAGTCGTACACCCTCAAACCTTCCAGGGAACCATGGCCCTTTGGCCGATGTTATATATATTTCGCCCCCTCCACCCCCCAACTAAAAGATGCTCCCACGCCTATGGGTCAGTTTAAACTGTCAGCGCATTTATCACTGCTTTGTTTGAGGTAGTGGGCAATGGGACTAGGATTAGATGTTAGAATTATGGGCGAGAGGCAAAATACCCAGTCCTTATGCTTTACATAACAATCCCTCGCCTATTATAACTACCGGTATCTGCTATATACCGGCAAATATTTTTGCGGTATAAAAATGAAAGGGTGGCCATAGGTAATTTAAACATTTACTAGGAAATCGTTCTTCTATTTTGAAATATGATAATAACAAATAATATATTATATATAATATATAATTTATATAGCGTTAAATCCATTTGCTCTACACTAAAGTCATATACTACAGACTGAAAAGATTAAGAAAATTATTAAAATAAATATGAACTAGACATTTCTTGGCAGCGCAGGTGCCATAATTTCCCCAGACAATTACCCCCCCCCCCCCCCCCTTTAAGAATAGCCCCCCCCCATCTTCAGCAGCATATAATAAAACTCGGTAAGCATGGTTCTTCCATCCGTCAACTTGAGAAACAAAATTATTCACCAAATATGGGAGCCAATACGGTGAATCACTCTTGAGAAAAGGGGATTAATCTATGCTATAAAAATGGTGAGGTAGGTGGCGACACCTGTCTGGTTGACGAGAAAACTCTCCAAGATGGATGTACATGCCAAATTGCAGACCTCCTCAGATATGAGCAATTTTCATCTAAAACAAATGTCCGGATGAAGGCCGCACGGTAAAAATTGCAGATGGCGCCACCAGTCCTGAGTACAAGATGGAGGATTCAAAGATCTAGGGACATGCACAGTTTCAGATCAATACGACACACCCCTCCTAAGAAAAGTGCATTAATTTATTAAACGGAAACGGGAACGTAGGTGGCGCCACCCGTCTGGTGTACGAGAAAATTTTACCAGATGGATGGACATGCCAATTTTAAGACCAATACCTTGAACCATTCCGGAGATATGAGCAATTTTCCCCAAAAGCACATGTACAGATGGACTCCACGGGAAAAGGATTGCAGATGGCGCCACAAGTTTTGAGTACAAAATGGAGAAGTCCAAGATCTATAGATATGTATAAGTTCAGCCCAAACTGTCATTAGTTTTTGACTTTTAATGCTAAGAGTACTGTCAAGTGGCACTGATGGGGTATTAAAAGGGGCTAAAACAAGAAATGGACAGAAGGTGGCGCCACATGTCTTCCGCAGAAGACAAAGCTATCAAAGATCTTCGGTCAATTTGATTTTATGACTAATCCATGCATCCCTCATTTAGATATTTATAGTTTTGTTTGATTTTCACCATAAATGGCAATATTCAAGGTTATGACCTCAATTTTAAATATACATCTAAAAGTCTAAAACGCACTGATCAGCTGTAAACAAATGTCTCAATCTCTGTTTCAGGTGTGCTTATATACTTTTCTGTCACTGTAATCATATTCTACACATAAATTTTAGCATTTCAAATAGTGGTGTGCCGATTAATCGATTAAATCGAAGAAAAGTCGTTTTCTTTCAAAATCGATCAAATCGATTATATTATTGCAGTACCGATTAATAACGATTATGTAAGCGAATGCAAAGAATCTTATCCTCTTAAAGATATAAGAACACAAAGTAACAAACAGCATCAAAACCTTGCACCGCCAACAATCGTCAGACAGCAAGTCGACCTTAGATGCCTATGCGGTGGATTGATGATTTCATAATGCATATCGGTGTAAATGTCAGACTATTTATCGGGTTCAGTAATTTAGGTACAAGTATACAGCATGAGTTCAAGGTAATTTAGAAAAATTAATAATCGATCATCGGTCTTTTTTATTTTTCAATCATCGATAAAGATTTTAAAAGCACTTCCTACCACTAAATTTTATTAATTATCACCAAAATACGACCCAAAAAAAGTGAGACACGCACGGTTAAATCATAGGGAACGTACGGTTAAATTGCATTGGGACTTAAACTGGTCCAGGGATTCTTACTGATAGAGAGAAGTAGACATTCCAAGAAATACAACTGCGGTAACTTGAACTGAAAGTCAGAACATTGCACTATAAATGTGGTTGCCACAAAGCTGAAAAACCATGGTGTGTTCCAAGAAGAAAACCCTGCAGGAAATTATTAACTTTGAAAAACCTGTAACACAGACGAGTTTTTACATTCAGCATCAAATTACCCTGTGCTACTTATTTCATGAAATGAAACAAAAGACGTTCATATAACTTGGCTATCGTTAAAACATCCTTGCCCAGGTCGCTTTAGATTAGAAAAGCCAGTGCAAACTCCCATTTCTATTTGATTAGGTCCATTACTTTGTTGTCTGGGTTGTTGTCCTTTTCAGTCAGAATAGCTTGCCTTCGTCAAGCTGAATAACTCGTCTGTTCTTTTCGACTAATTTGCTGCGTCCTTTTGAGTGATTTTCCCTCATGATTTTAACTAACTTGTTTCGTTTAATTTTCCTTTCCTAAATGTGACTAATTTGATTGGTCAGTTTCATTAACATGCTATTCAGCTTAAAAAACATGCTTCGTCAGTATGAGTAACTTGCTTTGTAACTGGCTTCCATACATCTAGAGTGTGATTTTTATTTTTCTAAAAGCTTATAGCTGTAGATTCAGTTTTATGAACAAACTTTAGGACCAGACTTGTACAATTGCCAACAAAATTGGAAAATCATAATTTCTGTTGACTAGGACTACTTTTAAGAAGCAATGATGCATGCATGTTTGTTTATATTTTTACTGTATGTGTATGTTTGTAATTTAATAGTCGTGGCTCATTGTGAATTCTAAACATCCTGTGTATATTCAAGTCGTATAATGAGAAACAACATAATAATATCTAAATGTTTTTATGTGTATGATTATATTAAAGACCTTACAGCTGTAGCATGCTCTTTATGAACTTCTGAAACCATATATTCAACTTCTTTGTGTTGAGAAGTTCATATACTTTAAGGTCTAGAATCATGTGAAAGCTACTGCGTTAAGTATTTGTGCATTCAGCCGCATTGAACTAGATGGCACATTAATATTCTCCAGTGCACTTTTATATTCCTAAGTTATCAGTCTGAATATGAAACACATGAACTTAAGGAGCGTTATCTTATAATAGTGTATCAATAATTTGACCTAAACCCAATACCAATACATCTTCTAGTTCTATATATTTTAACAATAGCATATCAGTATATACCACCAACAACTTTCATGGGCCAAGGGATATAGGACAGGCAAGAAGAAGACTTCTGACGTGAGGCACCAACTAGTATCAGTCCATGCCTTATCAATTTACTAACTCAACTAATACCTGTAGCAGTTTAAGACACATAACACAGACCTAAATATGTATCAGAACACTATCAGGGAATAGTTGGATTTGCAATCAACCTTCATATAACGCCGAATCAGACACAACACATTTTGTATATTTGTCAAATGTATACATCCGTAGTCCTTGTCCCTTGTATTGTATAAAGTATCAGATTGATGCATATACATCTAAGTTAGCTATTATGAGTCTAGGTTCTTTTATACTCACAATGACTGTAGAAACTTTAAAGTCAAATTTAAAACACCTTTTATTGTCTATTTTGGGCTATTCCTAATTATATAGTACCACTTGAGTGATTGATAAGTTCACCGATAACCAACATGATTACCTCTCAGTTTTTTTAATTCAACAAACCACTCATGGAGGAGTATAAAGTACAAATTGAGTTGCATATGTATTGAACACATAATTGTCTTGTAGAGTCAACTCACAGTCATTGTTCTTATAAGCAATATACTTCTTGCATGTTAATACACGGTAACTACCTCACCAGCAGTTGATTAAAAAAAGTTGTTAGCATATTAGACCCAACAGGAGAAAGAAAATTAAGGTCAGTTTACTGTACCTGGTGTAATAAGAGAGAGAGAACAGTTTTAAGCCAGACTTTCATATACAATTTACTTATAACAAGACTTGGTCTTGCGTTATTCTTTTTAACTGCAACATCATATGACCTTATTGCATCTTTTAATCAATTCTCTGTGAAATTCACGATTTATATAAATATAAATAGAGGCAAGCATCACAGAGACTGAACCTTCTTTTTAGAATGAGAGAATTACAGTTATTTCAGAACACTGGAACACTATTAAATAGCAACAAATAAGTAGAGAAGGGATTGAAAATGCTATTTTAGGTGCTGCGATGTCTCAGATTTATGTCATATTAGACCCTAGATATTAACTATTAATCACATGGTCAAGTCATCTGCAATCGTTTTTGCATGGCGTTCATTCATGCATTTGCCTTCTGTTCGTCTTAGCGATTGGTTTCAATATATTTTGGTGCATGTCCTCAGATCTTGGATACCTCCATCCCGTACTCAAGCTTGGTGGGGTCATCTGTAATTGTATTTGTATGCATTCCATCAGTGCGTTTGCTTTGGTTGTTAATCATTCATATCTGTGGAGTGTTTCCATGTATTGCTTTGACGTTTGGTATGTCTATTCATCATAGAGAGTTTTTTCATAGACCAGAAAGGTGACGCCACCTACCCTTCCCATTTTCGTGGAATACATAAATTTTCTCAGGAGTGGTTTGCTTATTGGCCTGAAATTAGGCAGTTCTATATATCTTGGATAACTCCAGCTTAAACTCAAGACGGGTGGTGCCATCTGCGATCGTTCTGGTGTGGTGACCATATGTGCGTTTGCATGGGTGAAAATGGCTCAAATATCTAAGAGTGGTTCATCATACTGGAATGTCAATCTATCTTAGAGAGTTTCCTTGCAGACTTGACAGTTGGCACGACCTATCTTTCCGTATACGTAGAATACATTGACGCCATTTAATCTGGTTTGGTCTGTCATATTGGCCTGTAATAGTGCTTGTCCATAGTTCGTAGATACCTCCACCTCATAATCAAGCCTAATGAGGCCATCTGCAATTGTTTTCGTGTAGTGCCCATCCTGCCGGCTTGTTTTGGGTGAATATCGCTCATATCCTAAGAGCTTATTGATGTATCAGCCTGAAATTTCGCATTTGTTTGCGTCTTGGATAGCTTTGTTGTAGACCAGACATGTGGCGCCACCTGCTATCCTTATCTCAAAGAATACATTGATGCACATTTCTTTAGTAGTGATTTGGTGGCTTTGCCTTAAATGTTGCATGTTCATCAGTATTGGGTCGAGTTTTCAATCACGAGATTAGTGGCTCCACCTGCAATCACGTATATATTTAGAATACATTCAAGACCAAGACCACTTTAATGTATCAGCCCGAAATTCCACATTTCCACAATTTCTGGATACCTCGATCTTGTACACAAGCCTCATTGCACTACCTAAAATCATTTTCAAACAGCATATAGGTACTTTGTGGACCACACAGGTGGCGCCACCTACCCTTAGTTTTTCTAGCATACACTGGTTCGATGTACTCCCTTGAATATTTTTATGTCCATAGATCTTGGAGTGCTTAATCATGCATACAAGACTGCTTGGGCCACCTCCCACTAATATCATTTCGTATCTATTTTTAAATCCATTTTTGGTAAAACTGCACATATATGAGTTTAATTTGCATCTCTGATGCCACATACCATGTCAGAAACATTCAATGCTTTACTTTGCTTATTTAGCAGATGCCTGTCATCGTTGGTTGACTGCCCATTCAATAGCTTTTACTCTTGTTGATCAGAATTATCCTGCCTTCATCATAATAACTATTAGCTACTACCTTTAACATGGCCCTCACTGTCTTTTTTTTGCAGTTAAAGAATGAACTTTACTCTTATATTTACCCTAGATGAAGCGCTGCATACATTTGTGATAGTAAACGCAACTTCGGATTTTTTTATAACTTATACATCTGCTATGAGGTAATGTGGTTAAAATCACCTTCTTATTAAGTCTTTGTAATTAACTTGGACCTATTTGCGGCCATCCTCTTTACAAAGTTTCATTCTGCCAGTAATTTTATAAGTTGATTCAGAATATGTTGTGAATCACAGTCTGCTATAGCTATTTAATTTAAGTCTTCACAAACAATGTAAAGAGCTCTACCGATTAGCTGTCAGCACTCAGCACTTGACAGATACTCTTTCTGTTACTTCTGTAGTAAAACTTATAACCTGTCATATTTGGATAGCTTATTATCTCATGCTTAATTTAAGTCATTGTTTATATATTTAGTGTTTTTTATGTATTTCTACATGTCTACTGTATACGTTGTATGTATTGTAGGTACATTCACAGTTGCAAGGATATTCATTTATACTGGCATTTCTGCCAATACAGAAAAAGAAAACTAATCACTATGGCCAATTTTTGTCTTATCTATATCACTTAACGCTAGAGGTCTAGCAAGTTACCCAAAGTGGAGTTTTTCATTGGCTGGATAGGAAGAAAAGTTCTATTATATTTCTTCAAGAGACCCACAGTACAACAGATTGCGAAATTGGATGGAAAACAGGACGGGGTATCAAGATATATTTTAGCCATGGCACAAACAAAGCAAAGGGGGTATGCACACTAATTAAAAACAGATCAGGTATTCTGGTTAAAGGAGTAATTAACGATAATTTTTGGTGAACATGACCTAACCTTAGTAAACAGCTTTTCAAATAATAAGGGTGACCCTAAATTCTATGAAGATTTGATTAACACCGTAAATCATTGTGGTACAGGTAACAACAGGAGGAGACTTCAAATTAACCTTAAATCCAGCATTAGACAAAAAGGGGGAAATTCCAATAGTAATACTTAGTCTAGACATGTAATATGTCACTGGGTAGAACATTTTTTTATGTTCTAAAAAGATTATCAGATATTTTGAGACTGCAACATCCTACTAGTTTGGAATACACATGGAACAGATACCTACCTGAACAAGTGTTTTGTAGATGAGATTATTTTCTAATTAGCGATAGCCTAATCGACAGTATAAGTCAGTCTGAAATTGAAGCTGGATATAAAAGCGACCATTCATTGCTCACTATCAGTATGATAAAAACAGCACACAAACATGGACCAGATAACTGTTCACTGTTAAATGACGACAGTTAAATATCCACAGTGAAAGAATGTATAAAAACAGCGGTTCTTAAAAATTATGAGACAAACCCAACACTGTTGTGGGACACCATAAAATATCAAATTAGAGGAGAAACTATAGCTTATGCAATATATAAAAAACTAAAATCACAAAAGAAACATATAGAAAAAAAATAATTCACGACCTATAAAACCTATAAAGTCAACAGGTGATATTAAAGACCGAGAAAACTGGAAGGAAGCAGTGAACAAACACAGAACATTTATCAAAAAAACAGAGTGAAATAGTGAGATGCAGAGCCAAATGGTATTCAGAGGGATTTAAACTATCTAAATAATTTTTCAATTATGAAAAAAAAAGAAAATATAATAAAAAACTAAATAATATATATATATATATATATATATATATATATATATATATATATATATATATATAAAGCAACAGACAAACTCAATTGTTCAAAGAGCAATTTTCTTTCACAAGAACATCTTAAACTTCTTGACGAAGATTAAAAGGAATCATGTGAGGAAGATTTTAAATCTACCATTGAATCAATGTCTCTCAATAAATCGCCAGATCCTGACGGATACCCAGTATAGTTCTACAAAACATTTTTGGGAGGGGGCTAAAGAGAATACTATATAAATGCTATTAACTATTCCTTTAATACAGACCGTCCACCAATAACTATGCGTCAAGGAGTTATATGCCTTATTCACAATGAAGGAAAAGACCAATTATATTTGATAAACTGGCGCCCTCTTTCCTTATTAATACAGGTTATAAGATAGTAGCAAAAACATAAGCCAACAAACGAAAATTGGTTTGACCCTCTTTAAAATATTCTGATCAAACTTGGTTCATAAAATATGTAGATTGGAGAAAATATTATTCAAATTACAGGCATAATCTCTTATTTAAAACTAATTAATAAAGGCGGTCATTTGCTATCAGTAGACTATGAAAAAGCGTTCGACCAATCAGAATGGCCTCATATTAAAGACACTCTTCAAATTCTCAACTTTGCACCTTAATATAGGAGGTGGATCATTTAATTACATCATTTTACAGTGACATTTACAGTGACTTTCATTAAATGAACCAAATTGCTTAATTTATTGAGTGTTTTTCCTTCATCAATTTGACTAATTTGTCTTTTCAGTTTGACTCAGTTGTTTCGCCAGGTTCACCACCAGGTTGGGTCCAAAAGTAATTGTATTTGAGGTACATTATAACTGTATGTACAACTGCTTTTTAAAGTAATTGTTATGAATTAATATTTTTCTTATCTTGAAATTAATTGTAATTGTAATCGATTGCTTTGAAAAGTGATAGTTGGAACAAATATCTTCAATGACTTATTTGACTCATGAACATTTCCATCAGACTCGCAAAGTTGTTGAAGCATAAAAAGATTAAGCGCTAACACCAGTTTCTGAAGGAGTTGCTATTACTGTCACAATGTAAATCGCATATAAGCACAATAGTTATAGTATAAGTCATTGCAATTACTTAAGGAAGAATTCTAATGGTAATCGATTACGTTTACGCAAATTGAAAACCATTAAGTAATTGTAATTGTTATCGATTACTTTTTCAAGTAATTTTATTGTTAACTGATCACTTTAAAAGTATTTAAAACCAACTCTGATTGCCACTATTTGTCAGCTTGACTAACTTGCTTCGTCACTTCGACCACTATAACTTCGTCAGCTTGACTAACTTGCTTAGTCACTTTGACCACAATTACTTCGTCAGCTTGACTAACTTGTTTAGTCACTTTGACCACTGTTACTCCTTCAGCTTGACTAACTTGCTTAATCACTTTAACCACTGTTACTTCGTCAGCTTGACTAACTTGCTTAGTCACTTTGACCCCTGTTACTCAGCTTGACTAACTTGCTTAGTCACTTTGACCACTGTTACTTCGTCAGCTTGACTAACTTGCTTAGTCACTTTGACCCCTGTTACTTCGCCATCTTGATTAACTTGCTTAGTCACTTTGACCACTGTTACTTCGTCAGCTTGACTAACTTGCTCAGTCACTTTGACCACTGTTACTTCGCCAGCTTGACTAACTTGCTTAGTCACTTTGACCACTGTTACTTCGTCAGCTTAACTAACTTGCTTAGTCACTTTGACCACTTTATCGACAGCTTGACTAACTTGCTTAGTCACTTTGACCACTGTTACTTCGTCAGCTTGACTAACTTGCTTAGTCACTTTGACTCCTGTTACTTCGCCATCTTGATTAACTTGCTTAGTCACTTTGACCACTGTTACTTCGTCAGCTTGACTAACTTGCTCAGTCACTTTGACCACTGTTACTTCGCCAGCTTGACTAACTTGCTTAGTCACTTTGACCACTGTTACTTCGTCAGCTTAACTAACTTGCTTAGTCACTTTGACCACTTTATCGACAGCTTGACTAACTTGCTTAGTCACTTTGACCACTGTTACTTCGTCAGCTTGACTAACTTGCTTAGTCAATTTGACCACTGTTACTTTGTCAGCTTGACTAACTTGCTTCTTTACTTTGGCCACCGTTGTTACTTTGTCAGCTTGACTAACTTGCTTAGTCACTTCGACCACTGTTACTTCATCAGCTTGACTAACTTGCTTAGTCACTTTGACCACTGTTACTTCGTCAGCTTGACTAACTTGCTTAGTCACTTTGACCACTGTTACTTCGTCAGCTTGACTAACTTGCTCAGTCACTTTGACCACTGTTACTTCGCCAGCTTGACTAACTTGCTTAGTCACTTTGACCACTGTTACTTCGTCAGCTTAACTAACTTGCTTAGTCACTTTGACCACTTTTTCGTCGACAGCTTGACTAACGTGCTTCTTTACTTAGGCCACTGTTACTCTGTCAGATAGTCTTACTTCAATAGTCACTTTGTTCTTTGGGTAATTTCAGTCTGACTAATGCGCTTCATTAGTTTTTTTAAATTGTCTGATTTTAATCATCAACAACTGGCATTTTTGGTCGTACAATGGAACCAATTAATTTTGGTTGTTTATATTTTTCTTTGTAAATGTGCCTTAGCTCCCTTCAGACCCTATTGCCCTAAAATATATTCTATGTAGCTTTGTAAAGTTATTAAATAGTTAAAAATGGTATTCCCTATGCCCAAGTGTATTAAGGAACACAACGAATACAAAACTACATCAAACGGCTTTTCTGTCGTGCCGTTAGGTCATAGTGTACGCACTCTTTCTAATTCTAGTATTCACACTATTTCTCTCATAAGTACCACCTGTCTTTTAGCACCGTATACTTCCATTCAATTAAAGCGCCGATTGAAGACAGCAGCTGGGAAAACAGGTGAACATCTTTTGCAGCGCGGTTCCGGATTTATGATTTTAACGATTTGAAAAATATGACTTCGTATGTTATCTTTCGATTTCTCATTGCACAGTTCAGTAAGTGAACCAGGATCCGAGTCCAAGTCCGGAATTGAATCCTTTTTTTATGATCTCGGACTCGAACTTGGAGGTAGTGCTCGATCATTAAGGCCCGTTACAGTAGAAAAATTAATTCTTTTAAATACTATACCCTTGCAAGTTATTAAAATATCATATGTAAATGAACGAAGATTTAATCAGTATACATGTATATGCCATTAGAGAAAACATTGTATTCATTTTACATTGACGTAAACTTACTAAACATATAATATATAAATATTATAGAAAGCCTTTCAATCATTTTACACGTTAGGTTATTGGGTGAGGAATCCTCTTTATAATCCATTTTGGTTCTTTCAGGTTTTTTTACATAAAATACAATTTATGTATCAATAATTAAGAATTAAGCTTTTGTGTAGAAAGAAACATTTGAACAATCATAGGTTCGATTTTTATGGCTCAGTTATACCTCAAAGCAAAAAATATCTACCAGGAATGGGAAGTTGAGTGAAATGTCATCCATTTATTGACAAAACAAGGAAGAGAAACACAAATATTTGTTATTATCATAGTATCCTCTCAGGTGTTATATACTTTTATTTGTAATTGATATAAAAAGTCTGTCTTTTGTGTATTGTATCATTATTTGAACTGTATCCCTAATAGTATTTATTATACGCTCTCTGAATGCTGTCAAGTGTAACATTAACACTGGACCCCTTAAAGCATTACGTTTGGAAAAATTACCCATTTGGGCAATACATTTAAGCCAGTGAAAACTTCAATTGGTGTTCTTCTTAATATTTGATAAACTACAAGAAAAACGTTATCGACATACGGAAACATCCAGTCAGAAAGAGAAATTGTAGTTATTTTCATAATAAATAAATGAGATTGATATGAACTGATATTACACCATAATTTGATTTTAATTGTTATGTGTTTCAATGTTTTTATAAATGTTTTTCATATCATATATTTTATCTATTCATCTCAAGCGTTTTATTGTTAATTTGGAGTGTCTTCTTTCCGTTAATCGTCACAAAAAATGAGTATCTCCTCAGTTATATATTCTACATTTTCCTTAAATGTCGTCAATCACATTTATATTTGCTAATGAAAGAAATAAATCTTACATAAGATGTCACTCAGAAATATGGAACGGGGACATGACGACTTTCCAAATATTCTCGCAATATTTTATTTAATTTTACAGCTTATCTTCCGATTAATTTCTTGTTGATGATATAAATTGTCGATTAAATGATTCAAAACAGCCCCTTGCAGATTTTAATTCATACACGAGCCGTATTTAATCATTCTACACGATTGAGGCAATTATTTCATATTTATCGTATATGATATTATACAATTTTATTAAACATTAATTTTTTATTTTGTGACGTTTGAATCATATTTGTAACAGAAAATTGCAGCCTAAATTTTTTTAATATATGTTCTGTGCATGTGAGGTTATTTATTTGCGTCTATGTAAATATTGCTGATTACTACCGAACCCATATGTGTTTAATGCATTTTTTTAAAATTATAATTCACCATAATAATTAATAGCATAGGAAAAATACCGTCATTTTAAACGTATGGGAAAATTACTGTCATTGTAAACGCATGGGAAAATTACCGTCATTGCCGTTTGAGCCACCTTTTTAAGGTACAGATCGGCTGAAATCCATATTCGCTGGTGCCTAAGTAACTATTGTCCCTTCCGGTATTGCTCCATGCTCGACGCATAGGAATTATAAAAATATGACTTAAATTTCAACACTGTTTCTTTCGTCTTTCTCAATATAGAGAGTGGACATCCATGATGGAGGCAAAAACCTAAAATCTTTAAAAAATCTCGCCTACGCTGCATCTTCCCTCAGGAAGTCAGCATTAACTAGCTTTCAAGAATGTTGACTATCACAGAGTTATCTGAAGGCCTATCAGTGTCTGTAACTAAATTTATACCAACCATTTCTCAAATCCTATATTTTTGAGAATATCTCTCTGCTAAATCTTACTGTTATATACAGAGCTTACTTCTTCTGATTTACTTTTCAATATCCTTAAAGGCAACGAATAAAAAAGAACACTTTAAAAAGTAAAAGTTCACAATAAATGTGGCAACACGGACCCAAACCTCTACTAAACATATCAAAACGTGGTTCATATGCAGCAACATACGATATTTTCCAATGACCGCTCGGCATTCTCTTAACTTCCACCCATTGAATAATAATCAGAAGTAATACTTTATATAGCAATTATATGATAATGATCTATATTCAGCTATTATACATTTCATTGTCAATTATATTCTTAGTTCTTCATTATTTCGGTTATTACAGATTGTAACATTTGATTAAATTTAAATCATCGAATAAAAAAAATCATATGTGTGTAATAAAATCAATAAAATCAAGAGAAAAATCCATGTTCTTGGAAGTAAGATATTTTTATCACGAATTTTTGGGCAGAAGGGATATTGACAGAATGAAATGACTTCCGGGACATTCTAGGTGCTTTGTTTCAAAAGAGTACCGTCTCCTAATATGTTGCCTTCCCTTTGATGTGACAGTTATTACTAAACATGTGATTTAGTCCGCTAGGGATCACTGGCTGAATAATCTGTACTTTCTCCGCTGTTTGAGCCTAATTATTCATTATCTGTACACTCTCGATTCGCACTCATTTATTTAATGTAGGAGTCCATTGTAACTAACAGCACCTCAACAACTACGACATCCCCGTTTCAAGATCAGTCACCACGAAAGCCCATGAAAAAAAAAACCATTAAGCCCAATTATGTTATTGATTCAAACATTAAATGTAAACCATTAAAAAATAGTAATCTGCGGAGTGCAAGCCTGTACAATTTGGAGGCTCCCTGTTGTTGGATGCTCCCCAAATCATGTTTGCATTCACTTATTCGACTCATATTTCGTGCATTATTGACCGTACTTTTGTGAACATTCCTAGAAGACATTCCTGAATCTAGATCATACGCTAGATCCACACCTCTTATCAATTAATTAAGTCCGGAAATGCCCTGAAAATATCACTAGATTTCGTTCGTGATTGCGCGAGTTATATTTGAAACAAAGCTACACAAACATAAACATAAATAGGGATGAACACATACCCCCCTAGCGGAAGCAAAACCCTGTTATTTTATTAAGTATGATATGTTAAAAGTTATATATAGTAATATATTAAAAAAGAAATATACCTGAACAAGGGCCTAGAGGCACAAATAGTCCCCCGCCATATTTTTACCAGGAAATTGTGGCATTAGTGAAGATCTAATATCCCCAAACCTTGCGCGAACGACTTTTAATTAAAAATTCATCCAAATTAGAAACATGATTTGAAAAAAAGGAAATGCCGGATTTGGCTTTTTAGGTATCTAGATGATCCTGTATTCAACCATGAGCAATGGGCCATGTCATGGGTTAACTACACAGATTTGAACATGAGACCTGAGGGTCATTTCTAACATTGACTCAAATATTTAGCAGGATAATGGGTATCAAATAAAAAGACAAGGAAATTGAAAATACACTACAGCTGTAATCCAAATTATTTGGCTGTCATAAATGTGGCCAAGAAATATGCTCGTAACATATTAAGCTAACAGCTCTTGCTAGTGAAGCGATATTTGGAATAAAATTTGGCATTAAGTATAGAAATAGCTGCTTTTATTAAAAAAATTGTGAAAGGTAACATTTGTATTTGCATGAAAATAAACAATTTTATCCACATACATATGTTTGTATTGTTATAGATAAAGTTAATCATCTTATGAAAGCTAAAGTCTGAATATTTTCTGATTGCTTCTGGAATAAGCCGAAAATATCAGTTCACCTCACAGATCGTAAGACAACACAGGCAGCGCCATCTATAGGCTAAAATTCACATAGTAGTCTAACGATCAAACATGTCCGCCTAATTTGTGGATACATTAGTTGGAAAATAATTCCATTAAGAGTAGTTATATTTAAATCCCCTATGGACCGAAGGCTTCGGTCTTCTTAATGATTTAATGACTTATTTGAAGGAAAGAGGAGAAAACCATTTTCGATTTCAGAAAGAGGTCAAACAGAGGTGGCGCCACCTGCAGGTTATGATCGTATGTCAGTCATGCCATGAGTAAGAAGCAAGAGTTTCAGAGATAACTAGGATAACTTCGTTTTTGCGACGCAAAAACAGATGTATATCTCCCCTCCCTGTTGGCCTCCCATCCCCAAATTACAGGGGAAAATTTGGATGACTTCGAAAGTTTGGGTTAAAAGAAATCCTATATTTCTGAAGATATGACCTTGAAGATTGTGGTCAAGGTCATCAGTTCTGGAATCATCTGGGATTTTGGTAGGAACAGTTCATGTACAAAATTAAAAAAATATAGAAAGGTTCAAATTATAGTGTTAACAAGAAATTGTATGCCTGCTGATTCGACCATGGTCACCAGTTTCTGAAATCTTCAGTTCAAAAGTTAAAGCGTCTGAAATTGGATATGGATTAGGACCAAGCAACGCCAGCGTCAACTTTAACCCCCCCCCCCCCCCCCCCGCAACAAAAATTTTGATTTTGATTTTCATCTTTCAAGAAGATAAAATAATACAATTTTGATCAGATTTCCTTTGTTATGTAGTGCTCTACTTTTTTTTAGCAAAAACAATCTTTAATTTTCATGCTTTCCCTGATTGTATCAATTTATATGACATTTTTATCGAAACATTAAAATAAAAGTTACAAAAATTAAATATCACCCACCCGCACGGATTTATGAAAAAAACGCCTGAGAACCAAAACTTTTTTTTTTCTTATAAAAATTTCGTATTCTATCCTCCACGTCACAAACTGGTAATGGATCGCTGAAATTTTACATTCCTTCCTCACGACCAAAATTGTTCATGGATCATTGTAATTTTATATTCGATTCTCCATGTCCGCAGTTGGACATGCATCGATTATTGTAAATTTTACATGCCATATCTTTCCCACCAATCAGATACCTCACTGTGTTGAAATTACATTAAAGGAGCATGTACTACGGCATGTAAAGTCGCTCTGTCTGTACTCACTCACCACAATGTGGTAAATGATTGAAGATCTACATGTAAGGATTCCGGATCAATATGATAAGCATCAAGTCATACAGTACTCCATCTTTCAGGTTCCATTTTTCACAACTTGTGGTGACGCTCTGCCGTTTGATAATTGAAGTCAAATAAAACATTCCATATTTTAAGTTAACATGCACTCAATAACACATTACTGTGTATATTTACATGTCTCCATATAAGCGTACAGTCAATAATTTTTTTGAAAGTTGAAATGATTGATGTAGAAATTGTGTTCTTTTATTACCTTTATATAGCTAAGGATTCTAAACTAAATAATGGCAAACTTGAGTTATGAATTGTAGATGAAATAAAAAAAAAATAACATAATCTATGGAAGAGAAGGACATTTATACCGTGCATGCCACATGTAATGCGCCCTGTGGGAGTCTGTAAAACTGAGGGAGGCTCGAAAATTAGCTGTTACTTGTGTAATGGTCTCTCATATAATAACGTGTTCTTACGACAGCAATTTTCGCGCACCTTATCAGGGAGTGTGTGACCTTTTCTCGGGATAGATTCGAACGGTCTTGCTTCTTTGAAGGAATCCCGGTCGGGCCTGGATCGATTGAAAAGGCTTCATCACATAGATGAAGTATGTCTGGAGGGGAATTGATTTTTTTCTGTCATTATCTCCGCTGTTATCACATCACCTGTGTCTGTTTTCTGGCCGGATATATATCATATACTTGTAGCTTTCAATAAAAATGATGCGGAGAAAAGGCAAAATAAGAAAAGGTAACATGTACCTTGTTTTCGTGTATTTGTGAGTCTAGTTATATATTCGAGGAGCCCCGTTACAGCTTTCACTTGGAAACCTGGTCATTCATTGCACCGTGCACCTCACTGCCTGCCTTTGGTGTAAGGTCAGTGACTCCCGTAAAAATAACCTTTCCTACCTGTGAACCCGCATTAAATGAACATGTTTCTCTTTTTATCAACTACTATGCGCAAAAACGAGGTGCATTAGCTTTCATTTTTTTTTTTCATTTTTTGTTAGGCATTTTTTGTTACAGTTTCCCCCCCTTATTCTATACATGCACGCTTAAGTTACGATTTGCATCATCATTAGAGTATTTTTCGTTGGACCGTGCTACCGTTGGACCGTGATATATTTCGGGGTCACGCTCTCTGAATATTTTGTCAATACGAAAAGGTTACGAAACCCTTGGCAGAGGGAATTTCTTTTGAGGAATTTTTCTGACTTTCAATTAGCAAAACATACTGCAGGCACTACCCCTTCTAAAAATCTTAGTAATATATCAGTTAAATCGACTACAAGATTATAGCCTTGATATTATATTTCTGTATAAGAATTGCATTAGAAGACAACAATTTATAGTAGATTGTGGTTTATACGCGGATTTATTTCAATACGATAAATTCATTCCTCAGAAATGTTTTTGTATGCTGCAACGTCACGCGGTTGGTGCTACGTTAACCTATATTACAGTTACTAAATAAATGAACGTGTCATATAATTATTAATCATACCTTTTTAGCATGGCTGATCTAATAAAGTCCACACACGGTCTAGGTGAGAAGACCTGTATTAATGGCCAGAGCTACATTTATATGGTACAACCACTGATGAAAAAGTCATGCTGTGACTAATGACGTCATCTGTCATTAGAGTTCACCTTTCGGGTGTCATCTTCGTGGTAAGCGTAATTTGAATCGTCTTTCTAAGCCTGCGAATGTAATTACAGAAGCCTGGCACGCGGAGACCCTCCGTGTGGGAGAAAGCAAAATCAGACCATCTTGTGTTCTAACAGGAACCTCGATTTCCCGCAAAGAAAATTATATGAGAGCAATTGAGAGCAAATTATGAGTGTATTATATTATATTATATATATTGTTACAGGTGCTCTTTTTATTGTGTGACACGGGCGTAACTCGTGTCGTGACACCCTCGCCGGGACGTTTGTTACATTCTCAGTTTAATCTGTACTGGTTGAACTCTCGTTGTCATGCTAGCCTTAGGCTTTTTCACTTGGCCGAGGTCACGTGTGGACCCTGGTGTGTAGAGACACAGCGACGTTTTTCTAGATGATTCTTGAGAGAATCACAACATTATAGCTAAATACTAGAACCCTTCATGCATCTTTAAGTATGTTTTCCTCTTTCTTAAACATTGGACTATATGCATAAAATTGGGTATTATCAATTGCAATATATTTGAAAATGTAAGATTATGTGTGTTCTCCTCAAGATATATCGTTATATATAAATACAACTTTTTGAAAGCAAATATTAAAAATATCTTTATTTCAACAAAAATATATCAAGTATAACACATATAATATATAAGTACATTGTCATGTTCACAATCGAGTTTCATCAACTTCTCAGGTAGTCTCCATTACCAATAATCCAGCTGTAATCTATCCTTTTTTTTTTTGCTACTCTATGTTCAATATTTTTTAAGGTGCCCATTCGCCTACCTTTTAAAAAGAATTCATGTGATTTCCGGCCTCCTCTGTGTATATATTAATTATCTTAGGGTTCATTTTGTTGTGAAAAGTTCTTAAAACGCCTTCGTAAAAGATGTATGAACTTGTTAATCAACAACATGTTTGTAGACACAGTAATGTTGACTAACGGGAAAAAAATGTAACCTTAGGTGGTGGAATGCATATATGCGGAGGTAGAAAAGTACCTTGTTGTAAAACGCTTTTTGCAAAGCTCTGGCTTATATGACTTGCTGCCAGGTGCCCTTGTTGAATTTGTTTTGATTATTTTGGCAAACCTCACATATTATGAACACGTTGATATTAACAAATCATGCAGCCTATTATGTGTGCGGTGATATCCACGTTTTCCGGCCTATTTTTATAAAAGCTCCAAGAGATTACCTCTAGTTTGTAAAGGTCAGAAAGTAATTGGGCCCCTTTAACATAATGTACTTTTGACTGATACGCTTTCAAGCTGAGTTTACCTGCGTCCCTCTTCATATGTATATATTGCTTATAAATATTTACCAAGGTACCGATGTGTCAACGATTGTCACTTTCAACAATATAATCATATACAATAACTATTTCTTAGATAACCGGCATCGTTACATTAAACGTCTTTGCCCATTCCATGATCTGAAAATATGTGTTTTTCGCATAATGACAACTACAGAATAGATGATTAACAGTTTCTGGTTCGGTGAAACAGTATGAACATAATCTGTGTCACTGTTAATTTCCATGAATAAAGATGATTATTAACACCTTTATAATTGTGAATTACTTTGACCTTGAACTCACGGGAATAAGTATCATAACAAGTTTAATATATTTTTACATATTTCTACCAAGTATGCTCCATCACATTTACTAACAAATGTTGTTTTTGCCGATGGTTCTTCAGATACCTGATTTGATTTTACAGGTTGTAGTTTTACATACAATGTAGTCAGGGCACCTATATTTGTCAACTAAACCTTGTGTAACATAATTAGCAATAACAATCAAATTCGCTGGAATTGAACATAATAGCGAATTGTATAGTATGACACAACCGTTTTATTTGCCTTCTGGTAATTAATAATTAATATTTCATTAGGTTGTTTTACATAACCATTTCCATCGACTAAATTTGCTGTTTGATTTATATCAACCTTGCCCAGCTGGCGCAAGTTGACAGACTGATTATAAATTTTTTTAGTTTATTTCGCCAGATAGGTTGGGCTAGTACTTCGTCTGGAGTTTCTGGGGTAATGCTTGCAAACTGAGACCATATGTGAAACGCATTCTTATAGAAAGACAACTTGTATGACACTATAAACTGTTAATATCAAAATTAGTTCACACGTGCAATACATGGGCCCTAATTTCAATAAACAATAAAGTGGAGTGATTTTCAATTTCCCGATTTTTCCAACTTATAAATTCTCATTCCATATATAACTCGTTGAGTTTTATATTTTATTCCAAAATCTGGTTATCTTTTTCCTCCAATGCTGTAATCCCCAGTTAATGACATGTATTTCACTTTTGGCCGCCGCCAAGTTGGTAATAAGCTCTTTATTTTTTTTATATTCTTCACGGGAGGAACAATTATATTGCTAACAAAATATATTTGTAACAAACCCTAACGACTAGACGATTTCTTTTCTCTCATAAATTGTTGATCTCCTATATCTCCGCAAGTTCAACATATTACTAAGTTTACCTATAACCTTTTCATAATTTAGTTTTTCAGGAAGGTCTCTATTGTAGGTGTATTATATACTTATTACGTTAATGGCTTGCGTTGTTAGGTTGGTCCATGAGAACTCTCCTATCTTTTCAGATGAATATCTGCTTGAACCGATACATGTAATTTCTGAATTACCCTTGTTAAATTCTAATGTAGAGTAACTTGAAAACTCGGCGATAGTGGAAAGCAAGTGAGCTGGTATATTTAAAAAAATGCTAATGCTAATTCCTTTAATATTATCATTATCTCAAACTTTCTATAGCAAACAAGAAAAGATAAGGAGCCAGGGGACCATCTTGACGGGCTCCCCTCAGTAGTTTGAAATATCCGGTTGATCTGCCGAAATTCTTCACACAACTTTCGGCATTAGTGTACAAGATTCTTACCCGTTTTTTTAATGTTTTGGGAAAAACAAAACGCTAAAGAACTGTATATAGAAATGTATAATCCAAACTATCCAGTTAGCTGCAAAGTCTGCAGCGAAAAATATGCCTTTCATGTTTTCTAAACCTGTCAGCTTCTGCTATTGACCATCGAGGTACAAACTATTTGAAAGCAATTGTCAGAGAACTTCTTTTTTCATATTGATACCTTTCTCACCAAAAATTGAAGATTATTTTGTACTCACATAGATTATTTTAATATGTGCGACTCCTCCGTTTTTATCATGCCATGTACACACACACACACACATATTACAATAGTTTGGCATGCATCTGGTTCGTGATATAACGACCTCTGTCCGGTAATGTTTATGTATATGTAAATATTTCATTATTAGAAATCGGTCCTATGATTTTTTATGCACAGCTGCTGAAATAAATTATAGTTACTCCTGCAGTTGTAGGGAATGTATAGACCACTTAAATTATATGAAAGAACCCAGAACGTCCGAGAAAAAGTAATATATGTCTTTCCATATTTGGTGATCATTGTTAATTTTAAATGAACTGGGTTTTTTGTAATGTAATCATTGTGAAACTATTGGTGACCGTTTGTGGTTTAACCGTTCACGGAAGGTTGATAATCCGCTTCTCACACGAAACATTTACTCAATTGTTGGTATATAAATCATTCTTGTGTTTGCGCAAGGGCTCCTGAGCAGTCGGTACATGACGGTTTCAACAGACATAAAGCTACCAAGTATCAGTTTGTTTATGTCAAGTTTATGTATAGTGTGAAAAAGGAACCAAGTCACATGAATAAAAAAAGTTTTCTAGCTTTGACATAGTCAAAATCAAGACCAGGTCGCCATTGTTTAACATTTAACACCAACCATGTATTCAGACAAACGCATTAGTAATATCTGATGTCTATGAACTTCTGTGCCGCATTGGAAAGCACAAGCACGAATGTACCGCCTCATCCAGTAGACGAAATTTAATCTGACACAACATCTTGTCAGTACTTATATATTTCATATTAGCCGGCATGTCATTCCCAGCATTAGGCAGAGAAAGCCCGAGGCTTGCTCTGTCTGGGTAAAGAAAAACCTGGCCGCGTCCCACTGGCCACAGCCAAGTTCATTATCCTTTGAAAGTCTTTCTCTCCTTGTTCGTCAACAGGTTTAGAATTTTTGCGTGCTTGGTGCATCTGCTCTAGCTGAAAATGTCCACGGACTCTAGAGATGATTGGCGGCTAAAAGCCCGGCTTTTACCAGATTTATGTACGTGCAGAACATGTTTACTTGACTGGCTAAAATACGAGGCATGCATACATGGAAGCCGGCAGTTCTGTGTGTAAAGAAGCTACTCATATGTATTTTTATACTGAACTCTGTCATACCCTAGGTCTTTGACTAGGGTCGTTCTGACGAATTCGTCCGCGAGTAGTATATGTTTTACATTTTTAACCGCATTTCAAGACTCCATGCGTGTATATATGAAAAGAGGGGAGCACCAACAGGTTTCTTACCGGAGGCATACTCCAGTTGCAATATTGACAAAACACTGTATATTATATTGTTTTCCATTAATTATTCAGTCAACTGCATGATATTTCAAATGGCCCAGACGAGCAACAAAGGAAATTATAAAACATAAAATAATATAACACAATTACAAACAAATTAAAGAACTGACCGGTTTCCGTGGTACTTGTGGAGCACAGGGCTAAAAGCCGGGCGACTGTGAGTTTGATCTTAGCCCAGGCGGTGAGAATTTTCAGGGTAAGCTAGTGCTCTGCAGGCTAAATGGGGGGACTGTTCCAAACACGCCTTTGTTCCCAACAGTCGTGTTGCACTCACAAACAAGTGTACCTTTCGGGGGGTTCCTCCGTGCAAAATGGAATTGTATCAAAAACGTGCGAGATAATTGGAAAGGCCTATATTCGGGAGGCAAAAATAATTTATGTAATGTTAAACTAATATGACAAAAGAAGACGATCTGATGTCTATGTCAAACACCCGTTAGTCGATGACGGTGCAGGCGGCGCAATGTTAAGTGCTTTTGTATATAAAAGTTTTGAACATGGAAGATTATGGGAGTATCTGTAAAATATCTTCGCAGGGGCGTACCCAGAATTTTTCAGCTGGGGGGGGGGGGGGGGGGGGGAGGCTGGATTGAAAATCATTGTAAATTGAAAGAGCTAATGTGCAAATTCTAATATTGTATATTCATATATACAGTTGTTAAAGTCATAATTTGTTGCAAAAACTGATGGCAGAGTGCTCGATGGGTGACCAGAGCATTTCTACGTTGTATCGAAAGAACTAATATAGGTTTTCTGCAGGCATTTCATGACAAATTAGTTTCGTACCACACCCTCAGAGCGTGTGGCACTCTTCAGATATTGTAACCTAATAGGCCACTAGAGCTGTGACCCTATGAAAAGTTCACTTGACCCAATGGCTGTTACCGTAAGAACAAAGGTCAATTCAGGGAGAGTACACGCATACCATTGTCCATTAATTGGATAGGACTCTAAAACAAAGTCCTTACTGTAAAGTGCTGTCCTCTACCATCGGCCTTTGAAATCATATAATAATAGATAGCACCACTGTGACAGAAATGCAGAGTACTCTTTATTACCACGTGTATTATAGTGGTATTATTTATTATTTAACTTCAAAGGCCGGTGCCTCTACAACCAGGAGTTACAGAGGTGAACGTGTCCTGCCTGATAAATTAATGGACCGGTTAATTCTATTCCTTTGATTTATGATACATTATAAATTAATGGATCTTTTTTTTTACTTTCATAAAGTTAAGAAAATTGCTGCGTATATGTGTTTCAAAGTAGTTTTCATATGAGTACTTAAAGTTTGCCCGGCACCTTTAATTGAGATAACCCATGTTGGTGATAAACCATGAATTATTGCATGAACGATTAAGCCTTCCACTACGTGTTGCTCTTATATCTTACATAAAAAAGCTCTTTTCTCTGTAGAATTCACTTTTGAAACTCTGTATGACTTCAGTCAGACCTGTGATCCAATATAACTGCATTAAAGGTTCCTAAGGGTCTTGTATGAATCAAACATGCTACAGCATACCACCGTCTTAGAATTACATATATAAACTGAATAAAGAAATGGAACTTTGATATAGGAGGTATTCCTGCCGCTTTTCAAGCCAAAAACTCTTACCATTGAACGTGCAGCTATTTTAGTTTACGTAGAAAAAAATCAGTTGATATGATTTCTCTTTAGTGATTATGTTGTGATAAGCAGAGCGCTCACACAAAGGAAATATTGTATACATATAAAATCAGCATGAATATGCAGGGAAGAGATTAACAGGTACAGCCAACCTTGTTCGGGGTTACTGCTTGCGGTAAGGCACGACTCAGTATTTATTCATATCGCGTCAGGAAGGTAGTCATGTAGAAAACCGCACTGCCATGACCGTCCATACTATTCCATCGATGTCGCTGGTAATCTCACAATTATGCACACATTCTGTCATTCTGACGCTGTAGATTCTCTTTTTATTGGAGACGTTGGTGTACCACTAGGTTGTCATTTTGGCCCTGTGCAGTAGAAAATATAATATGAAATGATTACTGGAAGAAATATTATCCTGATGCGCTCCGCCTAACGGAAGACTTATGAAACGTAAAAATATAAAAAAATAACACATGGTATGGTAGAGGTGGCTTCCTGAATTAAATCTTGAGACATTATACACTTCGACCGACATGTCGGACTGTCAGGGTGCGCAAAAGCTTCTAGTTCTAATAAGCGTAGATGGGCATACAGCGACACCTATGCCAAGACAGCTTGCGCTTTACAGTCAGTTACTAGAAATTATACTCAGAGAAGCAAAGATGAACTCCTTATTAGGCGTAGAAAGGCATACAGCGACACCTATGCCCAGACAGCTTGCGCTTTACAGTCAGTTACTAGAAATTATACTCAGAGAAGCAAAGATGAACTCCTTATTAGGCGTAGAAAGGCATACAGCGACACCTATGCCCAGACAGCTTGCGCTTTACCGTCAGTTACTAGAAATTATACTCAGAGAAGCAAAGATGAACTCCTTATTAGGCGTAGATGGGCATACAGCGACACCTATGCCCAGACAGCTTGCGCTTTACAGTCAGTTACTAGAAATTATACTCAGAGAAGCAAAGATGAACTCCTTATTAGGCGTAGATGGGCATACAGCGACACCTATGCCCAGACAGCTTGCGCTTTACCGTCAGTTACTAGAAATTATACTCAGAGAAGCAAAGATGAACTCCTTATTAGGCGTAGATGGGCATACAGCGACACCTATGCCCAGACAGCTTGCGCTTTACAGTCAGTTACTAGAAATTATACTCAGAGAAGCAAAGATGAACTCCTTATTAGGCGTAGATGGGCATACAGCGACACCTATGCCCAGACAGCTTGCGCTTTACAGTCAGTTACTAGAAATTATACTCAGAGAAGCAAAGATGAACTCCTTATTAGGCGTAGATGGGCATACAGCGACACCTATGCCCAGACAGCTTGCGCTTTACAGTCAGTTACTAGAAATTATACTCAGAGAAGCAAAGATGAACTCCTTATTAGGCGTAGATGGGCATACAGCGACACCTATGCCCAGACAGCTTGCGCTTTACAGTCAGTTACTAGAAATTATACTCAGAGAAGCAAAGATGAACTCCTTATTAGGCGTAGATGGGCATACAGCGACACCTATGCCCAGACAGCTTGCGCTTTACAGTCAGTTACTAGAAATTATACTCAGAGAAGCAAAGATGAACTCCTTATTAGGCGTAGATGGGCATACAGCGACACCTATGCCCAGACAGCTTGCGCTTTACAGTCAGTTACTAGAAATTATACTCAGAGAAGCAAAGATGAACTCCTTATTAGGCGTAGATGGGCATACAGCGACACCTATGCCCAGACAGCTTGCGCTTTACCGTCAGTTACTAGAAATTATACTCAGAGAAGCAAAGATGAACTCCTTATTAGGCGTAGATGGGCATACAGCGACACCTATGCCCAGACAGCTTGCGCTTCACAGTCAGTTACTAGAAATTATACTCAGAGAAGCAAAGATGAACTCCTTATTAGGCGTAGAAAGGCATACAGCGACACCTATGCCCAGACAGCTTGCGCTTTACCGTCAGTTACTAGAAATTATACTCAGAGAAGCAAAGATGAACTCCTTATTAGGCGTAGATGGGCATACAGCGACACCTATGCCCAGACAGCTTGCGCTTCACAGTCAGTTACTAGAAATTATACTCAGAGAAGCAAAGATGAACTCCTTATTAGGCGTAGATGGGCATACAGCGACACCTATGCCCAGACAGCTTGCGCTTTACAGTCAGTTACTAGAAATTATACTCAGAGAAGCAAAGATGAACTCCTTATTAGGCGTAGATGGGCATACAGCGACACCTATGCCCAGACAGCTTGCGCTTTACAGTCAGTTACTAGATATTATACTCAAAGAAGCAAAGATGAACTCCTTATTAGGCGTAGATGGGCATACAGCGACACCTATGCCCAGACAGCTTGCGCTTTACAGTCAGTTACTAGAAATTATACTCAGAGAAGCAAAGATGAACTCCTTATTAGGCGTAGAAGGGCATACAGCGACACCTATACCCAGACAGCTTGCGCTTTACAGTCAGTTACTAGAAATTATACTCAGAGAAGCAAAGATGAACTCCTTATTAGGCGTAGATGGGCATACAGCGACACCTATGCCCAGACAGCTTGCGCTTTACAGTCAGTTACTAGAAATTATACTCAGAGAAGCAAAGATGAACTCCTTATTAGGCGTAGATGCGCATACAGCGACACCTATGCCCAGACAGCTTGCGCTTTACAGTCAGTTACTAGAAATTATACTCAGAGAAGCAAAGATGAACTCCTTATTAGGCGTAGATGGGCATACAGCGACACCTATGCCAAGAAAGCTTGCGCTTTACAGTCAGTTACTAGAAATTATACTCAGAGAAGCAAAGATGAACTCCTTACTAGGCGTAGATGCACATACAGCGACACCTATGCCCAGACAGCTTGCGATTTACAGTCAGTTACTAGAAATTATTCTCAGAGAAGCAAAGATGAACTCCTTAACCGTGTAGAAATAGACCGTCACCGACGGACATGTGACATACACTTTTATGTACTTGTCTATACATCTAGGATTCGCTTAAACTATCGCTTGAGGTACGGATATCAATATACAAATAATTACTTTCTCAGAATTGAATGAATTATTATTACTATTTTTACACGCTAAATACTGGTATACTATTTTGTGTATTGTCCAGAGCATTGAACTGACAAATAACCTGGCAGGTCTATTCTTATACGCTCCACACTCAGCGGTTATACACTACAGTCATCGCAGCTTCCCTCTCCTGTTATGGGACGTGTCCATATATGTGCGCGTATATACGCATATGCGTTAAAAATCGCCCATATTTTTTTGTAACTTGGGTGTTTCCATGTGTCCGTTAGCGTATATTCATGTTCATGCATAGTATCTGCGTTAACTAAGTGATTCAGGGTAAAATGACGTCACTTCACCATCTATTTGTTGAAGTCCTGCACCTTCACGCATATACACCGTTGGTCTGATAACATCGTTTCTGGCACAAGGCCAAGAATCACAACAACGAGGTCGGGTGTCGCATGTTTAAAATTTGGAGCTGGATGCGCGATGCGATACCACACTGTTTACAATTCCTTGCTCTGCACGCACCCTGGAGTTCGAACCAAGAAAATCTGTCGATATAAAATAGAGGTTACACGAACGGATGTCTGGGACGTCAACAGAGTATATAACCCCTGCTTGAGGGGTATGTGAAGTCTAGCCAAGGTACTGTGCTAATCTCCCTTTTTTATATAACACTTAATAAAAAAATGTTTAATACTATACAACATAGAATATCCGTACAAAGGAATTCAAGGTATTAAATTATTTCTTTTAAAACTTTGTATTAGATTCAAAGTAAAATGTAAAAAATCTACAGTTTTAGATGTGAAGTCATGTTACAGGCAAATGGTAATGCCCTACACACGTCATCAAGGCCAAAAACGTTTGCTCAAACCTCGAAACAAGAAACCCCATCTCAATAGTGTTTGTATGGTTCATAGAAGGAATGTCTGTGCAATTCGAGCTAGATTAATGTGACTTAGACTCTGCCCTGGATGCCCGGGCCCTGGATGACGTCGTTGCGGACAACGTGCGCATTATATTTCAGTGGTGTAAAATGACCAAACATAAGATAAAAGTGGTTTGCGTAGCCCAAGGAGCAAATAATGCAACTGCGGTTTTGTGTCGTGTTTAATGGCTGAAATTTTGCACGGTGTGCTTTTGAGAGGTCGAAATGTATCCGATTTTACGGAAATCACTCTGAGGTGAATTATCTTTTTCTTTTTTGTGATCTTTCTGTCTTTCTGCGAACTCACGGAACAATCAGGAATCGGTTCTTTCCTGGGACGGATCCAGGATTTA
Organism: Sipunculus nudus; assembly: GCA_026874595.1. Taxonomy (NCBI): domain Eukaryota; kingdom Metazoa; phylum Annelida; class Sipuncula; order Golfingiida; family Sipunculidae; genus Sipunculus; species Sipunculus nudus. The sequence goes on along the minus strand of CM049313.1, from coordinate 76,750,054 downwards.
GGAAAAGAAAGGGGGGTCCAACCCAGGAGGACTAATGAAACCCTATAAAAAGGTCTCCAGGTCTGGAAAGGGGGGGGGGGGTGGTTTAGGCTGCAAAATTTTTAATTAAGCTCTTAAAAAAACGTTGTTTCTGATGAAAAAAAGGGGGGGGTCCGGACCCCCTGCCCCCCCCCCCGATCCGCTTCTGCGCTCATCTTCCTGCTATTCCCGGGTTCAGACGAGTTTAAAAGGTTATATATTTTATAATTGTAAAGAGTATCCTTGTGTTGAACCATTAGAGTATGAACGTCTAATTTGTTTTATTGATGGAGAAGTTCTGTGTCAAAAGCTGTACAAGAGGTTGTTAAGAAAATGTGTATCATCAAGAGCATACTTCCCAGTGCATGCATGCTACCACAACGCCGTGCATCCTATTTCCGATCTATTCAGCGGCAACATATCGTGATGGTGCGAGCTTTCGTCAAGCCGCGTGCATATTGTACCGATGTTTCGCATAAAAAATCGTGGGGTTTTATAGACTAACTTACCGTGTCGTAGAACAAGATCAGCGTCAGACAGTTCTTTGACAAGTAACAGACTTTACAACAAAAAAGTATGAAAAAAAATACGGCGGCGCCAAAGTATGAACACGGGTAAGACATTTGTCGGATATATCAGTCTTTTTTTATCGCCCCTTTGGTCAAGAGATTCTGATAAAATGCTTGCTCAGGGGTAAGTAGATGGGGTAATTCCAGTGTCCCGCGGCGAGGAATTAAGAAAATCGGGTTAATTTGCACCCAGCATCTGACTAATGTGAGATCTCGATACCATGTCCCAATTTATATGTTCAGAGGCCAATTAACGTCACTCGTCAAAGCTCGACATAACTTATACGCCCCACTTAATTTTGCGCTAAGAGTAGCTTATTTCTTTGTTCAAACAAATCAATTTATAAATAACCACCAAAATGCCCTTTAATCCCCCATATATCAATGTTTCCATAAACCAATCAGTAACACGCGTCAAAGATATCTTGTGCTTAGTGAAAAATCCGACGCAAATATAGGGTAATACATCACCCCGAACCTGTATCCCATTCATTAGTTGTCTTCAAATTCACATCCCAATAAATTTAATTTAAATATATAATTGTTAAAGTATTCTGCATTAAAAATGTTCGTCTAAGTTAACGACTATAAAATAAAAGGTATTCCTCCTCGAACGCGTATTTGGGGCTTAACGGTGGCATCTGCATGGCATTTGACTACGAAATAGGAACGTGTCTTCACTGAAAACTCGCACAATTTAATGTACAAGTCATGCTAAGATGGATAATAAATAACCCTTAATCCATACTTAAAATTTTGCACATCAAACAGTTTACGTTGCAGATATCTAAGCTCATATTTCGGGAACCGTTTGACCGATTGGGCCAAAATTTTGTATGTGTATAGATCTCACATAGCTCTTTATCATACACGAAACTGGTGACGGCATCTGCAGCCATTTTTGCACAGCGCCCGTCTGTTTGTCTGCCGTGGGATAAGATCACTCATATCTCGGCAGTGGTTTGACATATCTGCCTCAAATTTTATAGGTTTATACATCCTGGACAGCTTTCTTGATTTTATGACAGATGGTGCCACCTACATTCTAGATTACGCTGCAGACATCTAAGCTCATATCTCGTGAACCGTTTGACCGATTGAGCCAAAATTTTGCATGTGTATAGATCTCACTTAGCTCTTTATCGTACACAAAACTAGAGGGGACACCTGCAACCATTTTTTATACAGCATCCGTCTGTTTATCTGCCTTGGGCTTAAATCACTCATATCTCAGTAGTGGTTTAACTTATCTGCCTAAAATTATGCCTGTTTATACATCTTGGATAGCTTTCTCGTCTTTTATGCAGGTGGAGCCACCTACATTTATGTTAATGCTGCAGACATTCAGGCTTATATCTCAAGACTGGTTAGACATATCCCCCTGAAATGTTGCATGTGTTTAGATCTCACATAGCTCTTAATCATACACAAAACTGGTGGCGCCACCTGCCACCATTTTTGCACAAGTCCTTCTGTTTGTCTACTGTGGGATAAAATCACTCATATACATGTAGTGGTTTGACTTATCTGCCTTAAATTTTGCAAATGTATACAACTTGGACAACTTGGACAGCTCTCTGCATTTTGTGGTAGGTGGAGCAACCTACATACACATTTCGGCTGCAGACATCCAGGCTAATATGCAACACTTCACTCTATTTCCCCTTGCCACTCAATCCATGCCTCACTTCACCCGTTCCACTCTGATTTTTGCGGATACACGTAGTCGCTTGACGACTACCCGTATTTTAGAATTGCCTTCTTGTTAGGAGCAACTGGTACGCATTGATTTATGGGACTAGACTCCAGTCTCGCGCGATCTCCTGTGCCGCTTGTCAGATTCGGTCACACGTACACACGTGACCAGTATTTTGGAAAATGGATCCCTTTTGAAGAAATTAAGATTACAAAAATGAATAAAGTAATCTTTTTAAAAAATTACCGATAAGGCGTATTCACGAAGTGTGAAAATATTGACAATGTATTTGTCTTTCATTCAAGGCAAGGTGACTGCTTTTTAAACAATCAGTATACCGGAACCGAACATCAAATGTTATATACGGTCTAAAACCATCACGCTTTATAATCGCTAGATGATAATGTACAGGACAAACACGTCAGTCGTTTCTACTTTATAACAGATTCGATATTTAAATAGGCGGAATGTAACAAAGGCTTTGTATATATATTTTATTATCAGAAGTAAATCTCTGGTCTTTCCTGGGCAGAATAAAGATTTGCGACGGGTGGTTATTTTTTCTGTTGAGCTAAATTTTATGTGTGATCAGAAACTTTCCGGTGGGAAACAAGGAAGTGATTGGATTGGGCCGTTGGCGGTGTCTGTCCCTTTCATTTCTTTAATGAGCACGATACCAACATGTGAGCCAATTTTTTGTTCGAAAATTACATAGAAGAGAGTCTCCAATGAATACGCCGGAAATATGTCTGGCCGAGGCCTTGTATATGGAGCGGCTATCACGAAGTCCGGAAATTGATAGTAACAGAGGAGCGACCACTTAACACGCACCGAGACAGAACACACCTGTATTGGTGGTCCTGCTGACGAAAACGCCCTGGGCCAGGATATCTAGGCAGCGCTTCTGGCAGGCTCGACGGACACTCGACGGACAGGATGGCCTTCTTCGAGATTTAGATGGTGTTTACGCACGGACAGCCGCAGGGTATCACCAACGGTGCAAGGTTACATACGTCAATAACACACATTGAATATAATGAGGTTGCCTTATATTAAAAATGCAGTTTATGTCTATGTGTGTAAGTCATCATGCAAATTACTAAAACTCCATTTGCTTTTCCGATATGCCGTTTAAACTCTTTTTCCGTCGTATATATATCAATGTTGCCGTTTACTTCACAGTACTTGAAGTTTTGGGTCACATTGACACAGACTTTTGGGCCAAACCGAGCGTTTTGATTCAATTATTGTCCCGAATAATTCGTACACAGTGAGTACTACATTGGAATTTGTGGAACAAACTCGTAATTTTTGTGTGGATTATTGTGTTTATTGTGTGGAAGTCAATTACGGGAGTAAGCCATATCAGGACTTACCTACCGGTGTCTGAGGTCACATGTAAGGGTGTAAATTTATCTGTGTTCAGTATCAGAGAAAGCTACCGTACTTCATTCAAGCATTCAATAGGTCTTCTGCATCAAACATTTTTCCATCCCGGCCGAACAACAAACCGCGTATTGCGAAGCAGTGATGAGACTATACATACTCCGAAAGAATATTGCTATATATGTAAAATTGAAAATACAACAATAATGGTCGGAGTCAAACTGAAGGGCATCATAGACTATGAACTACGTATAGTTGTATACCATAAATAGTATTAGTTCCGCCCCCATTCACCCCACATGCCCTATTTTTAATGGGTTTCTGACCAATTTTTGCAGCCGGGACCCCCCCCCCTTTCCAGACCTGGGAACCTTTTTTCAGGTTTTGTCATAACTCCTCTTGGGTTTGAACCCTCCGTTTTTGTACATCCTGGATCCGCCCCTACCATTATTGGTCTTGCATTTAAGCAAGCTACTCACCTACCTCTTCTATAGAATTTATGTAAGTTCAGGTTTACTTTGCGTTACTATTAATTTAATTTATTTAATTCCTGTTGAGAAAGTCCTTATAAAGCCTCTGCGATAAATTTATAAACTTGTTCTTCTACAAATTGATGATATTAACGGTACATGCGTCATTGCTGACAAACAGAAAAATGATGTAACCTGAGGTAGTTGGTTGCATATGTACGGGAGTTGAAAATTTACCAGTAGCAAAACGCCATTTGCAAAACGATGGTTCAACTTATTTGCCTCCATCAAGATATCCCTGTTAATATGTTTTTAGCGGGCCTCCATGTTATTAAAACGTGCTATAAACACAAGGAACAGCCTGTGTTTAGTAGGATCGGATGTTATCAAATATTCAAGCGATTCTCTTTATATTAAAGACGTCAGCTTTTGGAACATTACCTTCTCCACGCATTAGAGTCTTGCACCCTGATTTATTTTTGTTTTGTGTTGTAGGTGATTGTTATTTCATTGTAATGCATTTTTTAGTCCAGTTTATTATGCATTTAAATATAATTGATATATTCTCACAAAAGAAGAGATAAACAAGAGCGTGAAAGCTAGACTGTGAAGTAGGAGTCTACAAGCTCTCTCAGGAATCAGACTTTCATATATCTCCTGATGAATGGTAGAGCAGGCACTGTCCATTGAAGGAAAAAAAATATGCTGCCGATATGGACCTACAAAATTTTAAGTATTGTTTCTTGAGTGTTAGCCAAACTAGTAACTCTTCAAGATATTTCATCAAAATATGTTCATTTCTTTTTGCGTCAAGTTGCTAACCGACAAACCACCAACGGACCGGGGGATGGGGGGGGGGGGGGGGGACATAATACCCGACGGAGGAATAATTATTTCAATATCCTTCTTGTCGAATTTAGTGAGAGGTTTCCATCGAACATTTCAACCGCCATGCGATGGACACTCATCGGACACCAACCCATATCTAGACAATATCTTATAGAACGGACTATTCGTAAGAATTACCGTTAGCGTGCCGATGTGTGAAAGATGTCAACCGCCGCGAAGGATTAATGACTCCGTGAGGCAGCGGGCCGATGAACACTGGAGTCTTCAAGTCAACAGCCAACAAAACCCCCTCGCTGGAACCTGAGCTATTAATCTCCGGCCCCAGTGAAGACAGTCCCAGATCACCGTGAAAAGGAAAAGCGCAAAATCCTTTAACTCTGGCGTGGGACTAACAAAACTAATTACAAGGCGGTGTTAGAAGGCATAAAGCCGCACTCCCCATCTTCAGTCGTGGCGCGCTGCTCCCTGAGATTAAAGTCCACATCCAAATGGAGACAGAACGGGTGATATCACGTGACCAGACAGCCTCCGGACACGGAAGTTAGCTTCGTCAGGAAAGGAGGATATGGGTTGAAGTGGTTCCAACGGTTAACGGTGAGGCGAGGGATTTAGAAAGACATGCTTGGAAAAAAATAACTGCCAGGAATAATCTATGTCGAAAACAGGGATTTATTCTCGGCTCCCTCGCGGATTTTTGCATCATCTCCAAGCACAATATCTTTATGTTGTGGGTCTGCACTAGATTCCGAGCTTCAAGCAGAAAATACATCAGGAATACATCAAAGTAAACCATATATCATCCCATAAATATGCTTTCCTTTGTCTTATTCTTGAAGTTTTATCAGTTTCTTGGAACGGGCGGATTATCGGATAGATGCTACAATTCCCTTTTCAGAAAACAAATTATATATAGTTCATAATGGTGTATAAGTTGCTTGTGTAATGACATCTATTTGACAGAGAATACCCCTATTTACCCCGCACCGGAACGACAAGTTGTCTTTGTCTCTGGCGCTGTATATTTCACCTCATGACCCCTCATCTTTATCTGGCTCCTCAGGTTAAGTCGGCCGATTTTTATTGTGCTACGTGTAACGTATTAATTGGGACATGGCGGCGGACAGTGTTAAGAAGATCCCATATTGACCCGATGTTTCACGCAAATTACCTCGATATTCATTATTCTTCGCCGCAAGATCATCGGACCTATCGCAAATAACTTAAGAAACTCCACGTCCGCCAATTTGCAGGATCTCATGAGGGAAAACGCGACGACAGGATGACCAGAATATCCGACAGATTTCTTCCTGCGTTCAGATTATATACGATTCTGTATACGATCCGAGTCTAAATACGATGACATGAATCGTTTATCGAACGGCTGGGTAAAATCCCCGATTTTCTTCGTACGTCAAAATTGGCGTGATTTGCCCCCGTCTTTATTTTATGAAATCATTGCGTCATCCATCCGTTCCCTTGCATGTATTTATTGTCATGTTATCGACTCATTTCCTCCTTACCCTGCAGATTTTTGCCGGTTTATATAGTTAATTTAACGTGTATAGACATGAAAATATAAAATACCTACGTAAGGGATTTTGGATTTCCCGGGTTTGCCTTGTCCTCTTGCACTGCATGGAATCCTCCAAACTTGGGACATTTGGTTATATATTTAGTTGTTGAAAAAAGTAATGAAAGAGTATGAGTCCTCACTTGCATTTTTATTCTATAGTTACTCTTTAAGATGTAAGACGAAATCATTCAGAACACCGCATGGTCAACGATCCGAAGACATATGAATAACACGCCTAACTGGTTGCAGTTGTGTTAAGATTTTTTTTTTACATTTAATAAAGTGGATGTAAAAAAATATAAACCAAAACGTCCATAATCTGTGAGAATTATTGGTTTGATTTGCATGTGAAAGAAATCAAATTAATTACACAAAGGACAGCGTTTGTAAATAATTATACTTTTGACGTTTTAACGACTGTTTAATGGGTTGGAAAGGTTGGTTTTCCAAGAAGACGAACAAAATTAATCTTTCCTGTCAGTACCATATTTGGCATTATCATGGTACTTTAACCCTTTGAACCCTTTCAAAAGCCGAACCTTTTGCTGAGGTCGGCCCTCATCCTCATTCACCTGGTTGTGTTATATATATATATATATATATATATATATATATATATATATATATATATATATATATATATACTGTACAGATTGATTTATTTGTCATTGTTTTACTTATCACTTTGGATTTAGTTAGTTCATCCCTTTTGGAATCAAGACTAGGATCCGCCCTCAAGGACTGAACTTGGAGGTCTTCCAGGCAGTACACCATCAGGGCTGGCTATACATTACATCTGTTCGGGTGCAGCCCTGTTCCCTAAGTCCTTTTATATGACATTTGAAACATCTCTTCCCTACCGAGACATCCCTGTACGGCGTGACAACGTGATTTAATTCCAGGACAGTAGATTGGTTGTCCGTTCTGGTGAACAACGCAGGAAATTCCTATCACCTAGGGATCAAGTTAGGTCATCTGATGGGATTTGTCAGAGCAAGAGCTCCCAAAATACGGTGCTGCTGGGTTATGTTTTCTATTAGACATTTTTCCAGTGGGGTTCTATTATACGCCTGTTGATTCTGGCCCGATCTTGAACTTTGCTCCTGTAGGTGAATATTTGAAGATTGTCTAGTCCTGACATTGGTTAAACGACTATTTATATACGAGCAGTCTTCTTTTCATTTTCGCGTGCACCCTGGTTGTTCCTTCAAAACCAAAATCCTCATTTCGTTACCACGGTGTTACCAACTATTCACCAACCCTTTTTGTAGATTCCTGGCTTTATTAGCGTATATAATAATGCACTTAAGATTATTCCTGTTACGAAAACTCTTATAAAGCTTTTGTGTTGGATGGATGAACATGTTTATCTAAAGGGATGTTAGTAAACAATGTGGACAAACAGAAAAACCATGTAACCTAACGTGGTTGGCTGGATATGTGCTGAAGCTGAAGGACAATTAGCTGCTAAACGCACTATGCAAAACTTTTTCTCCTGACTTCCCACCGGATACCCTTTTTGGATTATTTTGGCGGGACCCCCACATGGTATAAACATGGATATAAACAAAAAAAGCAGCCTGTGTGCGTTGAGATCGGCGTTTTCTGGCTTATTTTTTATAAAAGGTTCAAGGTATTATCATTATATATAAGTAAGATTTTGGAATAAGCTCCTTAAACGGACTATGTTAGCAAATTATTATAAATATAATAATAATATTCCTTTTTCTCAAATATGACTTTAAAGAGAAAAACTAAAGACCCTTATAAAAACGATAATCTATATGACATGTGACAGTTGCCAAAGAATGAGGTCTTCAAATATGATTAATTCTTTCCTCGACATTCTCAAAACAAGTTCTTTCACAACTTCATAATGTCAGCGATTATTAATGCAGAGGCGTATTAGGCAAATTGAATCTGTAATAATTACACTTAATACATCCAAATGAGATTTTTAAGATAATAATTTTAAGTGCAAACATCTAAATACAAATGGAAAGGATTCCAATTACTGCTTATATTTCTACTGGTGTCATGTAGCAATCTTAGAGATGCTCTGCAAATTTTGCTCCTGGTGTGTAAAGTACAACTATCTGAATATTATGCGGAAGCCATTTTGTTCTTATTTGGAACAATTCTCATAAGTGAAACCAGGTTCGATATGACGAGAACATTTACTTTACTCTCTGTAATCTTTCACTTGATGTTAGATAATAATTTCTTATTCTGTGACGGCAGCCATTGTGTAATTATAAAGATTTTACAACATGCACTGAATGCGAATTTTGGGACGGAGGGGGTTTATCTTTTACAACGAGGGGCTAATACCATACAAAGGGCCCACAAGAGGCCCGAAGAAGGAGGTGTGTCAAATTAGGGCCTCGGTTCCAAGTGACATCTTTAGTCCGAGTGTCATCGGCCTAATAGGGGGCGCTTTGGGTCTTGATGCATTTGAAACCTCTCCGATGACTTAAATGAAAAAAAAATGGTTCAACTCGCATGATGGGCCAGTTTGAATATATTTGGTGATACTTGCTTTCAAATGGTAGTTTATATAATTTACAATTAAAAATATTAAAATAAAATATAACCCACCAGACTGCGGCCATTTTTGATTTCAAGTTGTTTACACGGTGCCTTGAAACTTGTATTATTATGTAATATCACTGAACGAACTTATGCGTTATGCAGTTTTATATAAATAAAATAATCACTTCTCGACGAATGGATGATAATTTAATATTGATGAGTTCTGTTCAGCCAATGCTTAACTGCCACTCCAACGTGTACACTACATATAAAATTACAACTTTCCCAGATATCGTTGTTTCCAAAGTTTCATGGTGAGGATCGTTAATTTTACAACTAAGCAAGTAATATGCTTGTTTAGCTATGCTTCTTGTCAATACTTGCATGTATTTTTCATATTATCCATCAAAAATTGGTTACCTTAAATATAGACAGAAATTATCCTTACCGTGTGAACTTACATCCTAAACTTTTTTAAAATAAACCTTCATTGGAGGATCTTTGCAGATTCAATCAAAGAACCCCCTGGAGATTAAAAAACCTTAGAAGGTTCCCCAATCAGTCCTCTTTGTAAAGAGCGCTTTTGGATTCAAGCTTGAAACCTTGTTTCCTTATAGTATATTCATACAAATGAGGCTTCCCTCTGCCAGGGGCGGACATGCTCGTTCGGTTTATTTTAGTTCAAGTGTACACAATGATTTATTTCACACCTCAAAACATCTGTGCGTTAATAACACGAAGGTCAATTATAAAATATATACAACATATGAAAGTTTTAACATCTCAGAGTGGCCATAAGTGACGGCACTCATAATTGCGTGATTTTCTTATTTCTATTTCTTGTGTTTCATTTATTTTGCAGTTGTGGATTCTAGTGACTAAAGCATGATTTCAGTTATTTAAACAGGCATTTTAGTGTATAACATTTCTTGTGTTTTATTTATTTTGCAGTCGTGGATTCTAGTGACTAAAGCATGATTTCAGTTATTTAATCAAGCATTGCAGTGTATAACATTTTGAAGTTTAGTCACAAGAAATATCGCCACAAATGATTTATCAATAATTTATCGCTATCATCAGGTGATGGCGTCTTTTGTGCAAGATTATTAAGCAGACCAAATTGTTGCCTGCAGGTACCATCCAAGAAAGAATTTAATGATAATTCGGTGGGTATTTGCATGCTTTTGGATATACTGGTAGTAAACGAATAATTTTACGGTATATCTTTTAGATTCCATGATTTTATGTGCACCGGCGTACAGTCAAGAATCTCTGTAAGTTTTTTTTCTGAGATTCTGTTGAAATTTACGCCTGAGATTCTGTTTTAATTTGCCCTTGGTTTGGATTATTCTGCCAATACGGCCTCAGAATCTGTTTACATTTAGGCTGGGGAATCTATTGTAATTTTAGCCTGAGAATCTTAAAACATTTAAGATTGAGAATCTGTTGTGTTGTGGGCTTTGGAATCTATGGTAATTTCGGCTTGAAAATCTGTTTTAATCAAGTCTAAGGTTTTGCTTTTATGCAGGTCTGAAATGCCTGCGGCTGCATTAGTGAAATTGTCTGCGCCATGCATGAGGGTGTGCGATCTTTCCTGTTACGGTGTGTTTGTGTGGGTATGTGTTTTGTGTGTCTGTATTTGTTCACAACAATCACACAATCAAGAACGGGGTCTCAAGGCCTTTGGGGAAAGGGCCAAGGGAGTATCGATTAGATTTTTGTGTTGATCCAGTATCTTCTGTGAATTCTGGACCTTCATCGCGGAATATTCACAAATGTGCGATCACTTATGCACGAATGCACATGGGAATATAGGCCAACAAAAAAGTGAATGCACCGAAGGTTTTGCCATGCGCCACGCATTGTATATTAATACTGGCCTTAAGTTCTGTAGTAATTTCGACCGGAGATTCTATTGTATTCTGTGCTAGAGAATCTGTTGTCATTTGTGTTAAAGATTCTCTTGTAATTCGGGTTTGATGGCCTACTGTAATTTTGGCTAATTGGCAATCTTGCTACACCCTGCTGGTTATGGCCAACGACATGACTACAACTTTTCAACGTTGAAAGTTTTGTGTTTAAGGAATGATTTATATTCTTGTAGCTTTATTATTTGTTCGATATTTATATTCAAACTCTGCAGGGGCACAATGGTGTTCAGTATACGTTTAGTTTGAATGCTTTAGAGCCTAGCAAAGCTCACATGATGGAGTGGTGCTTTGATGGTATCTCTACGCACGCAGTGCATTAATTTAGTTTTCTGGAAGCACTTTCCAGTCAGATTTGTTTGTTTACAAGTGAACACATGCCCTGGGTCTGAATTCTCCAAATGTCACTTTCCCACAATCGGCAGATAAATATGTGTACGGTCAGTCAGGTCATCAATGATAAACGGGATGTTCTGCACTGTCAGCAGTCTTCAGAGGGTAATCTTTGCTCACTTGTGTTAGAAGTATAGAAGATGATATTCCAGCACATGATAATATCCATGAACGCTCAAGCTATAGAGGACTTTAATCCATGTGGGGTCAGTTTTTTTCTTTAGAATTATCAGGAAACAATGATATCGCCAAGTTACATTCAGCCGTGTCTAACAACAGGTATATTGTTGGGGCCGTGTTTGTCAACTTCGGATTGTTTAATAAGAAGGCAGAGAGCAGTGCAGTGTTTATGGAAGATTTACTGTTGAGATTCGTACCATAGACCCTTTCCCATTTTCTGTTGTCAATAAGAACCAGATTTTATGAAGAAACTACAAGTACAGCTTTGTTCAGTATCGCCTGCGCCAAGCAGTCTGTGATTTTTATATCACAACAGGCTGTGTATTGTTGGCAATAGAGTAACTATAATTTATGTGTCCTTTACAGCTGTACCGATTCTCATAGGCGTGTTCCTTTTGTAGCACAGTGAAACTCATGCTCGCCTTGCAGTTGTGATAAGCCGTGAAGACTGGTGTATCCAGTAATACCCACAGTTTGTTATACAAGTTACGATGTGAAAGATGCACGACTCAATGGGATCAGAACTTTGGTGGCAGTGCTAGTAACAGAGCGACGGTAGTAAGTGGTAATACTTCTGTTTGAAGTATATGATAATTCTAAATCAGATTTATATATGAAATATTTCATATTAGACTCGGGAATTGAACTAAAGTGCATAATTCTAATATGAATATAAGCCTATTTCATTTCCAATATATGAATATTATTCTCTGAAAATCAGAGTAACTATAGAGTAACTACCCCCCCCCCCCTTATTGAAGCCCTTATTTTAACAAATCATTGTGGCTCAGGGGTAGAGCACAGGACTCAGGGCCGGGAGATCGTGAGTTCGAATCTCAGCCGAGGCGGTGATATATTTCATGGTCGGCCAACATACAGGGTGAGTGCTCTACTGGCTTAATGGGAATTAAGGCCGTGCCAAACGGCTGTGTTTCACAAATGAGTGCGCTTTTCGGGGGTATCTCGGTGGTATGACCGTGCAATGGGGAGGATTACACACATAGGTCCCGCAGGTGCAGTAGTCACCGGGCCTGGTTAACACCAGGATATAAAATGAGAGGAAGCGTTTGATACTACCCTGTCACGGAGTCCCAAACCGGAATGGAATTCTGCAGACGCAAACATACTTAGTGCTAACAATAAAAAAAAGAATGGAGGCGGTTACCTCAAGAAAAAAAACTTTGGAAATACTTGAAGTATATTCAGATATATCATTATGTGATATATCATACTGGATGGATCCCGACCATTGCATTGTTAACCAATCTCCATTCAGTTCCAGATCTATAATTGGCCAACATAAAATTCCCTGCTGACCGGGGTAGATTTAAGCGTACTTAAGACCCAGAGAAGTTTGCCAGAAAAAGCAGCGGTTAAAGTTAAGGAGTGTATAGCCGCTGTGTCAGGAGCGTGAAATCTTCACATTTGAGAAGAAATTCGCAATGAAAGTCAAGAATTTATTGGAATTATTGACATATCTTAGCAAATCCATGCAGCCATTTAAAAAACCACTGTGCTGTTAGCTGATTTTAGAATGAGTGCTCCAGGAATCGTAAACCTGAACAAGAAGGATTCCTCCCGCCCTTCTCTCGCCTGACTTTCACGCCCATTAGCTCCCGGGTCACGTGACGCTGCTGGTCCGGGATCTGAAGCATCCTTGAAGCAGGCGGAAGGTTACTGACAGTCCAGGTCAAGAGACCAGCAACAGCAGGTTAATTAGAGCCGCCTGGCAGTTGACAGTTTAAGTGTTACGTGGCTCGCAAGGAGGTGTAGCATGCCCAGCTTTAATAAGACTGACTCGTGCCGGGGCATCCGAGCCATATCACAGGGAAAGCTTAAGGGGCTGACTTTGTGAATAATTTATTTATATTATTTGTGAGTACATTTACAGCACTTCTTTTCTGTTTATATCAACACAATTTGTATGTACCATGGTACGAATAAAGATGTATATATATATACATATATATATATATATATATATATATATATATATCTTTACATTCACAAATCATTATACATGTACTTTGAGAACAGTGTTCGTCCGTTCGTCTGCTGTTACTTGCTCCACAACGTTCAATCTGAGCGACTTTTGTAACTATGCCAGGTTGGACTTACAAGGATTTTTTACAGGTGGTTTTAAGGATGAATACGCGCAATAATCCTGCATAGTATATTACAATCTCTCATTTCAATTCCCATTTCAGTGTATATTTGTAACGATTTCTCGTCGATATCTTCACAAACCTTTTGAGTGCGCGTGTAATTTGGGCTGAGTATGGGCTCTTGGCATTTTGTATTGGGCTGGCATACCTACCTTGAGTCGTGTATGCAGTTATATCTGACGTTAAAACGGAGGTCGTTGATTCTCTAATGCCAGAGGACCGAAATTTCACAATGGGCTCCCATGCATCACAAGTGCATATAGTGCATGACACAATGCATTCACCAGGTGAGCGATGTTACAAGCGCCAATGGACCCCTCCCCCTGCATGTTACCTACCGACCTTCCCACTTATCAAACTTTTTTTCTTATATACTTTGATTGCCTATCCGTCTGCATTATGTTTGATAAATCTCGGTGTAAAGCTTAAAACAACTTTTCAATCTTTCAACATGACCGCTTCCAGTGAATAAGAGGGCCCCCATCTGTAAAAAATGCATTGTGTCTGAGCACGGCAGTGTAGTTATAGGTAATGTTTCAGTGGGTAATTCTGATATGCTTCACCTGTCATGTAGACACTGGGGAGAGAAGGAGTCATATTAGATTACACTACACCATATAAAGTATATTATATTAATATATAAAAAAAAATAATAATAATTTTATATAATATTTATAATTTTATAGGCCTTTGGTATTAATTATTTATATATTAGTGGCCTGCTATGAAATAAAATCCAGAATTAGCAGAACCGAAGTTTCAGTCGGGTTATAAATTTGATTAAGTTATTGACACCGCGGAACTACACAGAATTATGGCTGACCGGCGCCACTGCACTAATCCAGTTAGTTATCTTCATGAACGGAGCAGCTTCCATGAAAGGTGAAGCCACTAATATAATATTGAGCCGGCTTCAACAAGTTTCCTCTCAGACGGAAGAGCATGGCGAGCACGCCGCATCAAACCTCTTAGACCGGCGGAACACGGTTTCTGCAGTCGGTCTTTTCGTTTAAAAATTGGAAAAAAAGGGGGGGGGCATGGTCTGATCTAGATTGGGACACGCCCCCCCCCCCTCCTTTTCGTTCGTTTTCTATATACTTCGGCAGGAGAAAATTATGAATAAAGTCCTCAATATATATATCTGCCAACACCCCCGGTATACTGGATTGCATGTGCAAGGGGTTTAAAGCCCCTCTCCAGGGCGGATCCAGGATTTAGGAAAAGGGGGGTCCGACCCAGGAACACTTATGAAAACCCTCAAGAAAAGGTCCCCAGGTGCTGAAAAGGGGGGGGGGGGGAGGGGTCCAGGCCGCAAAATTTTGTCTAAAGCCCTTCAAAAAAATGTTTTTTTTTCTGATGAAAAAGGGGGGATCCAGAACCCCCCCCCCCCCCCCCCCGGATCCGCTTCTGACTCGCCCCCCCCCCCCACACACACACTTTCTAAGATCCTGTATCCGCCCCTGCATGCTGGTATATTCTAGGATGAAAGAGTAATCAAGCCGTCTGTGTGCAGAATCAACAACATGCATGCTTTGTTTCACAGAAACCATCTGGCCACAGGCAAAGATAATAAATTGGTCTGCATCAGAGTTTTCATCTCATGATTGCGTCAAACATCCATTGCCGGATTATACGACATTGCAAAGGGAAATATTCAAGCTTTCAAAACAGATTTCAAGGGGACAAAAAAAAAGTTCTCCAACATGAACTTTTCGCACTGAAGCGAGACCGCATGTGTACTCGGCTAGATTTCTGTTTCGATAGAGAAGCCGCCAAATTAACGCTGATTATTAAAAGCTGTCAATCAAGTGAGGTCTGTGTTCTTCTTGGCAGGAAACTCAACCGTGCGCATAATTAATTCCCACGGACACCTTGACAGGAGTTCTGATAATCTGATCTCGTCAGTGACCAACACCGTGCACCTCTAATGAACAATTAACAGATCACGGGAACATGCAGGTAGATCCAGGGGATTTGTACTTTATGCCGTAATCAAAATAAACCAACGCCCAGCGGATTGTGCCAATTGGGCATTCGCTCGTGGAATTCTCGACGCGCATTTACACTGTACTCAACATTCAACGCTTTAATCACGTGACGAGGGTATTACGTCATTAATATGAAGAGCTAATCATGATGCCATCAGATTAGGTTAGAATTTATTATGCTGCCCTTTGACCTCATCATATCAAGGCAGCAGGAACACTGATTCCGTTAAGTATCATGCTGGGGGTGATTTACAGGTGGCGCCTTTTTTCGGCCTTAAAGTCTGGGAAACAGAATAAGCTTAAAACCGAATTACGAGGAGCGGGTTTTTCGTCTCCCATGCATGCACCGTTTTCTTCAATATACTTCTGCATGCGAGAGCTCGGGACTTCTGTGAAAAGTCTACTCTAACACCCGGCACAATTGCATGCAGGGCTTCCACCAACTCCCAAATTTCCTATATTTCTTATATTTTCCATTGAAATTTTTTCTCCAATAATTCCCGGCCTTTTCTTGCATTTATTTATAGAACGTAATATTTATTTTTCACTGGATAATCGTGTTTCCGACATAACTGTTGTTATTTATTATTGGTTTTATATACACCTGTTATTTTGAAAACATTCATCACTTTTAAATCTTTGTACATGAATAAAGGCCATCTAAATCAATTAAACAGAATTCTGTATAGACGCTGTTTGGAGAACTGATGGTCACGACAAGTGACCATGTAATACAGGATTGAGCAGCGTATATTCATACATATATATTTTTCCTATATCTTGCCTGACGATTCCCATAAACTCCTGTATTTCTTTGTCTCGTGTTCCTATCGAATACTTCATTCTGCAGGAGCCTGCATTGTGGGAGCCTACACTTGTTCACAAATGCCTGGAAGGTGACCCTCCCCCCTTCAATATTTAGTATCCACACTTGAGGATCTCTTGTTATTTCACTGTACATACAATAAAAGATATGAGAGGACATAAATGTGCACCCAATGAAGCAGGCCCTGCCGCCGGTCACAGTTCAAACATGCTTGGACATGGCCTTGGCGCCATGGGTCATGCCACCATAATACTAATCTGTTAAGGTCAGGGTAATACAGTCGAGTCCCGAGTACAGGCTGTATTTTCAAATTAATCAACGTAATCAAAGGTTTCATGATCCATGTATAGTAATTTATGCCTGCTCAAACGAAGATATCTGATCAGACTCACACAGGCACATAAATAAGAGTATAAGACACAGGTATATATGTGTACAACTTTACGTGCGTTATCTTGCCAATACGGCCTCTCTTGACACACTGACCATGTATGAATACGTCATATATACACGTTTTTATAGTACCTTTGGTCTGGGTCTCGAGTGTAAAACTGGACGTTCAGTATCACGTCATGGCGACTCCGACTTGCGTCTCACCCGTCGTTTTCCCGCCAGAGTATTTCAAACTCGGTTTCGTTTTTTTTTTTTTTTTTTTTTTTTTTTGCATGAGGTAGCAATCCTCCCGCCCTTTGTTCAACGCCCGAGTATGACTTTTGTAGGCAAGTCATGAACCCTTCCACCCCATCATTAAAATAAGTGCATGTATACTATAAGTATTAAGTGCTGGACGCCAATAAAATGATAATAATTATAATAATAATAATAATAATAATAATAATAATACGCCCTATTAATATAATAATAATAATCATCATCATCATCAACAACAACATCATCATCAAGCCTTGGCCAAGGGATTACAGTGTATAGACTTTCACAATTATTGAGAACTTCGTGTAATATTACTTTTGCACAAAATAAAGACGGCATAAACAAACCACGCTGACAACAAAACAATATACCACTTTCGATATCGGAAATAAAAAGTGAACCTACATTTTATTTTTTTTTTTATCAAATTTTAAAATTCTACCAAACCAGGAGACCTCTCTAATCACGTATAATTGTAAATCATAAATAGTTTGAAGGTTTTAAACATTCAATACTTACAAATTTAAAATGTATGGGTGAGCCTCGGGGAGCATATATATATATATATATATATATATATATATATATATATATATATATATATATATATATATAATCAATAATCAATGTACAAATTTATCGTGAATCGTGTTTTAATTTTTCAGGTTCACTCTTAAAGTCAGAATATTTTTTTACCATTTATAGGAAACAATTATAAAAATAAAGAATGTGAAACATTTGCATGCCGCAGTATTTTGCGAGACCGTGTTCCTGTTTAGCGACACATTTCGGAATGTATCGAAACATTAACTTTTACTCCACATCTTCAATTTTCCTTAGAAGGTTTCTCTCATTAAATTAGTAAAGAAATGTTGGAGTTCATAGGGCTGCGCTCGCTTTTTCGATTAGCTGCGACATTTGAGTATCATTTTAGATAGAGCAACATTAAATTATCCCTTCCCCGAAAAAAGTTTTTGCCATCAAAACGTGTAATTCGTTACTGAATGGGTGGCTTTTCTATACACGTGTGCGTCTGTGCCCTGGCCCGGCCCGCCATACGCCGAATGCGTTTGTCTGATTACAAAAACAGGTTGACGGGGCATAAAAAACTGGAGTTGTCCCGATGGTGAGCTGAGGTGCTGATAGTGCTATTTCCATTTCAGCACATGACTGCTGGCGTCCCGGTACTCCATGCAATATTAGGTTTCATTCAACGTCACACGACCATGCTGGCGTTTGAGCGATAGTTACATATATAAATATACACATCTCCGTCCTCGGGCGAGCTCGGACGGCTAGTCAATCTCGTTAGCAATCAGCTTACGCTGCCGATCACCCTAGTAACTAATTATCGAGACCGATAGCGGGTCTGCAAACCCTCCAGTGACGTATGAAGGTCGCTATAGGCAGGTTTGTTAAGCCCTATGGTTTTAGATTATAAAGCTACCACTCCGTGCGGATGCTATTTCGCTCACAGTGGTGGCTTAAGAGCAAAAACTTGCAGGTTCCTGTACTGAACGGCTGTACTCTTTCACAAACATTGTTCATTTTGTAGGATACCGTGGGCTGCAGCAACCCCTGGACCAGTCGCTGGATTGTACAGTAACGGGCAACATCTAGGACATCGGCTGGACCATCTTATTTCTCATGTAAAGGGTTTCCCGCCTGGCCAGCCGTGGCAGTTCAAAAGCAACAGTGAGGCAGTTTATATCATCAACGTTCGACTACTTAATGCCAGTGATTTCCGATATCTGCACGGGGTGGGAAACCGCAACATCTGATATTAAGAGGCGATGTGGCTATTATAGGTGTCAGTGAAAATATCTCGAACAACACATGGACTGCTATAAACTTGTAAACGCGGTGCTTTATTAAACCGCAACAAACTTTTATTGAATTGGAATAGCCACCCGGCCATGGGGTGTACACCCAGTATACACGTTTCTCAAACCGGCGTGGTTTACTGCAGAGAATCCGAAGATTCCAACTCCCCTCAAAGGTCATCTTTTAACAGTGTAACCCCTCAAGCAACGTACTTCGCAGGGACTACTACAACTGTCATCGGCAACACTGCCCGCTCCAGCACTGGGTCAGGTAAAACCAGGGCCTGTGACAATAACAAACAGCCCGTCAGCATTACAGAGGCTGAAACACAAACCAGCAGAAGCACTATGAGGGTAAGTTCTAATCTTTTATCTCTGTCTGTGTGTGCAGGAAACGTTTACAGCTTGTGTCTGGAGTTCTTTCTCACAATGCAAACCTTTACGGTTTATCAGTGTCTGTTGTGTGTGTCTGCCTGTTTGTGTGTGAAAGGGGGTGGAGGGGGTGATATCAGGGAGTGGGAGGGGCGGTTTTATTTTCAGACACCCACGAGTCTTTGTATTATTATTGTCATTGTTGTTGTTGTTCTAGAAGTGGTTGGTAGTATAGTTTGTAGAAGTATCAAATAACTGATTTATCATATACCAGTGAATTCAAATGTGTTTGTTGTTCAATTATCATGAAAGTACAGATACAAGTCCAGAGTTGTTCATATAACAGGTTTAAACCGTTGCAAACATTTTGATAAAGGCCACTCTAATAATAATGGTCATTCTATCATTTACAACCCTCATTCTTATGATTATTAACATTTGTTAGTGTTTACAACTAACATAGTCTATAGCAATAATCTGTCATTTCATCAGATTTTTTTTTACAATAGTTTAACATATTGTGTACAGATATGCATGCTATGTCCATCTATACAGGCATATAGGATACTTTGTTGGCTATATCTTTTATAGTGCCAGCACCAAGGCAGGTGATGTTTCTTTCTGTTCACATGGATTTCTGTATGTTCTCAGTTGAAGTGAAGGGATTTATCATCTGAGAACCTTGGAATTTTTTTATTGTATCCCCAGACAAAGTCGGGGGATACTATTATATTTTCATACCGGTCCTGCGGCCTCCGCATATAAATCTTGTTGGCGCGATAACCCAAAAAATATTTCACGGAACTTTACTAAACTTGGTATATGTATAGATATGGGTAAGAGGACGACGTCTATTTAAAATGAGGTCATGACTTTTACTAGGAGAGTGTCCTTGACCTTGAATATGTCCAATTTTGGGGAAAATCACACAAATTCTTTAATATCTCAAGAAATCTTGCATGGATTTATCCCAAAATCAAGTTGATGGAAGATCATGGATAGGGTTGTCATGTTCTAGAAACTGGTGGCGCCACCTATTATTCTTTACTTGTTTTCGTGCCGTTTAATACCCCCAAAATTGCCACCTTACAGTACTGTGAGCATTATAAGTCAAATACTAAAAATGGACAGATTTCTTTTATATTATGCATATACATAGGTATGGGTAATGGGATGATGTTTATTTAAATTGGGGTCATGACCTTTCCTATGAGAGTGGCCTTGACCTTGAATATTGCCATATATGGTGAAAATCACACACCTCATGATATCTCCAGTGTTGATAGCCATATGGATTTCAAACATGACTGATGTATGTCCCACCACTAAAGTAAGAACCCTATAGGTTCGAGGGTCATGAGGTCAAAGGTCAGGGTCACTGCACTGGCATCTTAAAAGATACTGTGGATGCATTTTAAGCCAAACTTTCATCCTAGGTCTTCCATCTTGAATATATAGCTCACTTGCCAATAGTGGATGATCCATATCAATTTTGGGGTCACAAGGCCAAAGGTCAAGGCCACAGGAGCAATCTGTCCAAAAATTAGTTTCTGGATGATAATTCCTGCTTTTATTGATGTATTGATTTCAAACTTGACTTATATATGTCCCATTGAAAAAGCAAGACTCCAATTGATTTTTAGGGTCATGAGGTCAAAGGTCAAGGTCACAGGACACATCTTTAAAAAGATTGTGGATGCATTTTCAGCCAAACATTTCATCTCAGACCTTTCATTTTGCACATAGAGTTTATCTGCCAATAGAGGAAGACCCCTATCAATTTTGAGGTCACAAGGTCAAAGGTGAAGGTCACAGGAGCCATCTGTCCAAAAATTAGTTTCTTGATGATAATTCCTGCTTTTATTGATGTATGGATTTCAAAGTTGACTTGTATTTGACCCATTCGAAAAGCAAGACCAGAATTGATTTTGGGGTCATAAGGTCAAAGGTCAAGTTCACAGGAAACATCTTTAAAAAGATTGTGGATGCATTTTCAGCCAAACAATTCATCTCAGATCTTTCATCTTGCACATATAGTTCATCTGCCAAGAGTGGAAGACCCCTATCAATTTTGAGGTCACAAGGTCAAAGGTGAAGGTCACAGGAGCCATATGTCCTAAAATTAGTTTCTGGATGATAATCCCTTCTTTTATTAATTTATAGATTTCAAACTTGACTTGTATATGTCCCATTGGAAAAGCAAGACCCAAATTGATTTTGGGGTCATGAGGTCAAAGGTCAAGGTCACAGGACACATCTTTAAAAAGATGTGGATGCATTTTCAGCCAAACATTTCATCTCAGATCTTTCATCTTGCACATATAGTTCACCTGCCAAGAGAGGAAGAACCCTATCAATTTTGAGGTCACAAGGTCAAAAGTAAAGGTCACAGGAGCCATCTGTCCAAAAATTAGTTTCTGGATGATAATTCCTGCTTTATTGATGTATAGATTTCAAACTTGACTTGTATATGTCCCATTGGAAAAGCAAGACCCAAATTGATTTTGGGGTCATGAGGTCAAAGGTCAAGGTCACAGGACACATCTTTAAAAAGATCAAGGTCACAGGACCAACATCTTCAACAAGATTGTGGATTGATAGATGGAAGAAACAATAAATATGCCAAGTGTCAGTATATGCTGCTAAAAATGGGGGCCTATTCTTAAAAGGGGGGGGGGGGCTACTATGTCTGGGGATACTCTGGCACCTGCGGTGCAAAGAAAGTCTAGTTTTATATATATATATATATATATATATATATATATATATATATATAACTTAAGTCATATGTTTCAAGATATACTATTTATTATATAAAATTAAAGATGCTGAGTGACCAACAAGTTACATTTGTCAATATAAAATAATCAAGATAAAATATTAATTACTGTTGAAAGCCTAAGCAGCGAGCTGGCTTAAACAAACACTGGCACACACAGACACAGACAGATCTGTTCCATTGTATACAGTAGAACGCCTGCTAACGGCCACGCCTCAATAACGGTCAATACGTCTATAACGGTCTGATTTCCCAGTCCTGAATTTTTGACTGTTATATTTCATAATCATTTTGTTGTTAATTACGGTCACTCCTCTATTCCGTATTCCGGCCAGGTCTCTCGGTCCTACAGGCCGGGAAACGCCTCAATTACGGTCAGAGGCAGTGACTCCGTGACATGGGCTCAACAAATCAAGCGGCCACTTCTGACCTCAATATCATTACACAAGTGTCCGTTCTCACATATTCCTGTCTGTTAATGAGTGCCTGGATAAAGGTAACCACTCGACAGTGACTGAGTTGTTTTAACCGTAGCTAGCGTTGTACTACCCCACTCAGCCTCATTAGCACGAGTTCCCAAACATACACGCAGTTTGGAAAATATGCCTTACTATTGTGCAATTAAAGGCATATGTTCCAACCTCCGTGTATGTTTGAAAATCAGTCGTGCGAGCCGGATCTTAATCAGAGTGTTTGTCATTTAATTATTGAATGACAACCAGCGGGTCCCGATGATTATGTCATCAGAAAAAACGTTGGGCTAACTGTGCATCATTAAACTTTCTTTAATATCCTTGTGAACACGTACATCAAACGAAAAGACACCATCACCAAGAAAAGACATGAACTTGCTCTCGAAGAAAAGGTAGATCTGATCAGGAAGAGTGACGGGAAAAGCAGCCGACAGCTAGCAGAAATATTCTATTTTTTTATTGATAACAGTAGTTATACTAATACTCTGTATAAACGTTTATTTTGTTGAACTTGGTTTCGTGTTACATTTTAACCCCACTATCCTGGTCAAGTCCTGTATAACGGCCACTCCTGTATTAAGGCCAATTTCTTCCTGTCCCATTGGTGACCGTAATACGGGCGTTCTACTGTATTTAAAAAATATATTATGTAAGGCCAAAAAAAAAGGTATGGTTTTCAGGCACCACCCACGTAAATTTGAACCCCCTGCATCCAAAATGTTTATTTTGATATTCATCTTTCAAGAAGATAAAATAATACAATATTAACAAGATTTCCTTTGTTATGTGGTGCTTTTACCTGTTTCGCAAAAAAATTCTGTTATTATCATGCTTTTACCTGATCATATGACATTTTTATCAAAACATACAAAAAATGCATAAAATAAAAAATCACCCGCCCGCACAGATTTCTGAAAAGATGTGCATAGGAACCATTCCTTGTTTTTGCCTTAAAATAATTATATATATATATATATATATGAGAGAAATATATGAAAATATCAGACAGTTATAAGGTATGAAAAGCAAGTGACATTGCATAAAGCCTGGTATGCAAAAAAAATGGCGGCATGATAAATGTGACATTAACTACCTTTAGCTGTCAGTTCTATTTTGTCAGCTTTGGTAGATCATGATGATGTCAGAGCCTCTGGCAGTATTTAGTATGCAGGTAATGTACTGGTTTCCCATCAATGTACTTAACCTAGCCTGCCGCAGTTAGTTTTCAGCCATTACCTTCTCACTACTTGGTCATTCACTGACTTTATGTAAATGAGGATTTCAAATCTTTGATAATCAAGAAAGGGAAATTACTTTGAAAACTAGAAATTCTGCATTCTAATGAATGCAAGAATCTGCCATCTGGCTGGTCCATATTGTGGGATGCTCATAAAACCTTGTTTCACCTTGCATTAACTTATTCAACCCATATTCCTAGGTTCATTTTTTGTGTGCATAAATGACTGAACATTTGTGAATATTCCCTTATGACGTTCTTGTCAGTAACCAAAGGTGAGCTCGGTAAACTCACTGACATCTACATGTTTGTTGTTTGAGCAATAAACATCAGACTACATAAAAAATACTCTCAGAACTTTTATATGTCACTGAAATTCTGTTCATTTGATGTTCACTTGGGTTAATTCTAGTCAGATTTTTAAGATTTTGCTCACATCAGCTCACATCAGTTTTTGTCCCCCCAACAAATACTGAGGATGGCTTCATATTTGTTTTCATTGTTTCACAAGGGTCTCATAGCTATACACAAATCATTAACAGTGTTGTAAAAAGAATTTATTTTCTGGGTGAGGACCCCTGTGAATATTGGAAAGATGAAGTTCTTGTTCAGTTATGGCAAACAATACACTAATAGTATTAAATACTGATATTATTCCTTCTATCAGTATTGCTTTTTAGATAAAATTGAAGATCTATTCAATTCATAATATCAAATTTTTCTTGTGTTTCAGCTTTAGACAATAGGGTAAAGGATAAGGTATATGAGATATGTGTGTCAGAGGCAACAATATAATTGTGTTACCTGTGCAGATGAGGTGTCATATTCATGATGGCTTTATTTTTCGCAATATTTTCACTTTCTTGAATGTCACAAATTTGAAACTCTCACGAACAGAAAGACAACCACAGTAATTAATGTACTGGTTAAAGGCTCATATGTGGTGAGATCATAAAAGAATTCTCTGTAGACACTGCTTACTAGAGTATTTAAATATTCAGCAAAAACGTCTCCCTCTTCTGTCAACCTTTACTCAGTTACAAGTCTTAATAAATCTAATTTTGACTATTAAAATGTGCTGCAGTTTGAACTTTCATTACAGTTATTTCTGTATTTTTGTTTGAACTACAGACAGATGTCATATAGAAATACTTCCACTTAGAGTGTTAAAATTAACAGTTCTTTGTAATAATTAGTTGATGCTATGGCAACAATGGAGTTATTACCATGACAACAGTGTACCCGCTAAAATTATTTTGTGGTATAAACCAGTCACTGACAGCTAGCATTTTTTACACAAGTTGTGCAGATATGATAGTTTCATGATAATCACTGAAACTACTGGTTGGCATGGTAACAGTTACTCTGTCAGATTATAGGTCAAAGGCATTTTTTGGAATTTTAAAATTCATCAGGTAAAACTCAAGGTAAATCAGCAAGTTTTGTTTACCTGAAATGCATTAGTTTTCACATCAAGGTAACCCACAAGAGGGAATCTCTGCAGGTAATTAATAAGGTGTACAAACATTTAAGCTTGTTCTAAGGTATAATACCTTGAACATGTCAAAACAGATCATCTTAGGTAATTACCAGTGACAGATAATTCATGCATGTGGGGTCAGATGTAGGACAGGTAATTATCTGAACTATAGGAAGGAAATTGATCACTCGATATTGAATTACTTGTTAATTACAGTTTATAGTGTACACTCTGTGCATTCACATACTTATTACGATAACTCAGTTTTGCTGATTCAGCTCTTGTCACAGACAACTCTGATGTTCTTTGGAACTTATTTCAGTGAACATCGTTAGTTGACATTTTACAGAGTGGTTTCTGACTTTCTGAGTTTTCAGCTCAGTTGACTTGAGTTTTATAGGACTTGATGACTTATAAATTAGTGTCCAACTGCCCATTAAACTATTCTTTGGATAGATTTATTGGAAAACTGTTGTCCCTAATAATCACAAAGTTAAAGGGGCCCAATCTCCTAGAAAGCATGTTGAATTAACACGAAAAATAGGGTCTTCTCTTTGAAATAAATAGGTACCTGCAAAATTTTGCCCTGAATCCGTTGGCTTACTCCTGTACGGTGTTAGAAACAATTGACCGGGCGTGATGAAAGGTGTCAACATGCACCACCTGGGCCAAAACATCAGGAGATGCACTGACCTGGCCCCAAAAATGTAATTAATGTTTCTGCTAGTTGAAACATCACATGTTATCTGACGCGCATGCGCTTAATCTGACCTCCGGCCACGTGGCCTTGTTATTGTAAACAGACAGACGTGGTTTGTGTTTACAAACATGCTAAAAGATATAATGGTGTTAAACAACTTATAGGAAGGCACTGAGACCGTGTGCTGGAATAGTTTGCCTGGAAACTTTTGTATAACCCAAACTTTAACTGATAGTGTGAAAGAATAAGTATAATATTGCTCCTGATTAAGTCTGATTAAGTGTGCATAAGTTCTCCATTGAGACCTTGAACTTGTTCACTTTGGCCTGGTTCCTTCAACATAATTCAAGAAAACAAATACCCCGGGCTCCATTTTATATTGAAATATATTGTAACACTTCAAGATTGCCTATAAATATGATTTTTTATCCTCAAATTTGGCCCATATGTACATATTTGTAATAACATTAGTATTTCCAAGTTTGTGATTGTATCAGACTGGAATATAATGTGCTAAAAAAAGTAAGATGATTTTTAGCTTTAAAAGGTACCATAATATCTTATTTAAAATTTAAAAAAATCCTCTCACTTACCATCAGACTGTATATGCAGGCCCCATAATATAGTCATTTTGATTTAGGGCAGGGCACAATTTCTGATTTAGAGCAATCCATCAATTTATACACGGTAAATGTAGGTACTTGGATCATTTAACTGTTTCAGAATAAATATAGAAACATAGCATAAGTCATCAGTTCAGGATAAAGATACAGAACTTCACATGATTCAAGATAAATGTAAAAGACAGGAAAATTCATGTGTTTGAGAATAAAGATACCATCAGAAGATGTTACTTCTAGGGGGAATATATAAACCTAATAAAAGCTAGAGTCAGTAGGTTTATGAGCTTACCACTTGACTACCAGAGGGTCAGTGTTCCAGGGGCAGGGCTGATGACAGAAATAGTAAATTTAAACATTCCAGTGTAATTAACTGAAAATACACATTTCTGTTACATATTCATTAAGTACAATTGTAATGTAAGCTGGAGTCTTTTTGCCAAGTTAACTTTTTAGAGTGAGCTTGGTGTTACAACTATAGGAATGCCACAAGTAATTCAGGTACATCTGTTGTTTGTACTGGGTGACATTGTAGTTTTGATTCATGTACTGGAAAAAACATAAATTCATGTGGTAAAACAACCATCTTCTACTCTTCTTGCTCTAAAAACAGTTAAATATTGACATTAAAAGATGGCAAAATACTTTGATACCTGTAATAATGGAGCCAAAAATAACATGGCCAGAATGGGTGTTGAAAGTTGAATCATTAGAAATAGAAAGAATTAGTATAATCAAGTGTGGCAGTATCCTGCTAGAAGCTCTAATTTTAACGAAGTGTAAACAAGACCCGTGAGTGGGTGTGACCACCAGCTACACCTGCTAACAAGAAATGAGAGAATTAGTGTAAAGGTCACATGTAGGCTTTTCTCCATGTGGACTGGACCTTCTTTGCCCTGTCACTAACAGTCTAAACCTGATGAAGAACTGTAAAAATGAAGTCCTGTCAAATGTCATTTTCTTTGACAGAAGAAAAAATATTACATGGAGAGAAATGGAGAGGATATAAAGCTTGAATAGCTTCAGTATCAATATGCTCCCGAGGCAGCAGAAATCTTGCGCTTCTAAAGGAGTAACTGATTTTCACGCTGCCTGCTTTGACCATTTATGATATATTTAGACACCAGATGGCAGTTCGTTGTCCGCTGTAAAAAACTTGCGTATTATGTGACAAGCAGCCAATCAGATGCCAATAAACAAACATTCGACAGGCATCCTGGCTCTGACCCGTAGCTGCGCTTCAAGCGCCGCTTGATGACAGTTTATGGTCGAATTTAAATTGCTTCCTCTGCATTCTCGCGTCATCGACCGATTCGATTATGACATTAGGAATGTGTTAACTTAGTAATGTATCTGTTGTCTGCAGAAATGAAACCAGCCAGCGAGGTGGGCATGCAGCGTTTGTTCTTACGTTTTGTTTGAATTACAGCTAACCGGCCAGGCATCCTGTTTGCCCAAGGCCCTAAGCAAACCACGTCTGGGGCGCACTTCTCTCTGAGCCTGTGGCTTGTTCAGACGGTTACTTGGGTGATAAGCTGTCACTCAAAACGAAATGAACAACATTGGCTCCGTGTATTCCTTGCTTAGCTGTGTCATCCAGCACAAGGTCTCATCTGATTGGACAAAAATACAGTGCTCCCCCCTGGTGTAGCAATTCAGGATATGAGGTTATAACAAACAGCACTGACGATATAGGTAGTAGGCCTATAGTTAAAGCGCTGTGTAAAGAGCGTACAGTTTCAATTATTTGGCCTCAGGAATGATTGTCCAAAACTTAGAAATGGCCCAGCATTCTTTAGAATTGTCTGAAGCAATTTGACAAATCACGATTAAGAAAGAAAGACAGATAGGCATATGAAAGTAAAATTTACATGAATAAAAAAAAATCAGCCTTTTCCATCTCTTTTGGTTTCTCGATGTAGACCATTCAGAGGTATTAAAAGTCAAGCCTTCCCGACAACCTACCCAAGACATTAAAGTCATGCCTGTCCCTTGTCCTACCAGAGACTTAAATTCATGCCTGTCCCTAGACTTACCAGAGACATTTAAGTTATGCCTTTCTTGAATTCACTGGATAAACTAGAGACAGGTAAGTTATGCCTTTCTGGAATTCTGTTAATGTACAAGAAAATATTTAAGTTTTGCCTTTCCCTTGTCCTACCAGAGACATTAAAGTCATGATTGTTCCTTGCCCTTCCAGAGACATTAAAGTTATGCCTTTCTGGATTCCCTAGACCTACAAGAGATATTAAAGTTATGCCTGTCCCTTTTCCTACTAGAGACCTTAAAGTCTTGCCTGTCCCTTGTCCTACCAGAGACATTAAAGTCATGCCTGTCCCTTGTCCTATCAGATACATTGAAGTCATGCCTGTCCCTTGTCCTATCAGATACATTAAAGTAATGCCTGTCCCTTGTCCTTCCAGAGACATAGAAGTCATGCCTGTCCCTTTTCTATCAGAACATCAGTGCTGATATTAAATTATTGGTGCCTGCCTTTAAATATTTTTTTCCAGTTTTTCATTGAGTGTAACTATTTGCAATGAAAATTTCTTCTCTTGTTGGCCCTTTAACTGTCAAGCATCCATATTTGTTTGACCTAGTTTACTAGCTGTGTGATAGATCTTTACACTTGGACTGCAGTAAAATGACAGCTGGAATCAAGGCATGCAAATGTGAACTATGGCTGTACCTGTAGGAGTACCTTCTCTTTGCTTTCTGTATTGTAACATCATTTTTGAAAAAGGTAAAAAAAAGGTAAGGGTTAAGGGTTTTGGTCTCCGTTAGAGTTCATATGACTTTACATTTTACCTTCCTGGTCTATGGGTCTGTTCATTTTTGTTGCTTTTCTCGGCTCCCTTTGGAGTATACACCCTAACACAGCAATAGAGTAATTCATTCTACACTTTGCCTGCCGTCCAGCATGACCCATTCACTCTTTGGTGGAGAGGGCTCATCCGTGTGGTAAAGACTTTAGCCAGGAGTCTAAGAGAGGAAGGTGGTCTGAACATGATTCCAACTCGCAACCTTGCAGTCACAAGTCCAGTGCCCTATCCATTACGCCACCACGCTCCATTTATATCAGTAATTGTTAATCATATTGAAGACCTCTAGAAAATTCACATTCCTACAAATGAACTTAAGTAGATATATGTGGATTTACTGAAAATGTTATGGTTAATATTCAGAGTGATTCGTTTTATGTTAAAAATTTCCTGAAAGTCAGAAGAGAAAGACTTTCAGAAGAGAAGATTGACAGATTTGGAGATCTTGCCAATAAAGAAAGTGCATTTGCTGATATAAAAAGGATTAAAATTTTATATATTTCCACATTCACCAGCCATGAAAGATATACTGGATGAATAAATTAACTGCAGAAAACATTTTCATAGTGATATGAGACAAGTTAGGGGAGTTTATTAAGTGTGGCGGCCAAAGCAGATAGATATTAGGGCTGTAATGAACACCCCAATGCAAAAAGTTCATGATCTGTGCAAGAAAATTCAAGCACAAATATTCATTGGTTCTTAATAAAAGCCAGGGGTCAATAAGTACATGGATTATAGAATGTGATACATTGGCACTGAAACTAATTTAAAACAAAATATTATTTATACAGATTTATTAGCCTGCAAGGGTTATTTATATATTTATTGCTGTACGTGTATTATAAAACCCAGAATGATCATAAACTGATTTGTCTTGGCATGCCAAATCATGAATAAATTTGTCTTCTCAGTTGATTAAGGATATAAGCAAACCTAATGGACATATTTCATAAAAACCATATTTCATCTGTAACAGTACTTTTATTCATTGGTTATTTTGATTGATGAGGTTAATATATATGTTAGCTTTATTTAAAATTTTATTAAACTAACGCCAACACTCTGTTTCTTAGAGTCAGCCAAAGGAGTGCAGGTGAGAATTATATCACCTGTCCTTGTGTTTCAGAACACACATCTGCTAGTATTTCTGGAAAGTCCAGGGATTTTTTATTAGGATCGTACCTGCTGGCACACCTGGAAAGTCAAAGAATTTAATCAATGACACGCACCTGCTGGTATTCCTTGAAAGTCTAGGAATTTTAATCAAAGCCACTTAACTGCTGGTATTTCTGGGGGTCCAGGAATTTTAATCATATCCTGGAATAGCCATGACAACATGACACTCAGGACTTTTTAAAATAAACTGATAGGGACCTGCGAGTCATGATACCAGTCACAATAAAACACCCATTCCTGGGGTCAGATCAAAATATTTGCAGTGTGATAGTATTTGACATCAGAGGGTTAAATGGTCATGTTTTATTTGTTAATCATCAGAAGAAAAAATGTGTTACACAAATTTGTGAAGTTTGAAGCAATTTTGCCTACCACAGTTTCCGCTGTCAAACGATCATGATGGACACAGAGATAAACTTTCCAAGTAAAATCATCCTTATT
Organism: Sipunculus nudus; assembly: GCA_026874595.1. Classification (NCBI taxonomy): domain Eukaryota; kingdom Metazoa; phylum Annelida; class Sipuncula; order Golfingiida; family Sipunculidae; genus Sipunculus; species Sipunculus nudus. The sequence goes on along the minus strand of CM049313.1, from coordinate 76,718,904 downwards.
ATTAATAATTGCTGCATGAATACATGTAAGTCATTCGTTAATGTTATATTTATTATTTTTAACAACAGAATATCATCACTTTTTGTGTTACTATCTTTTACTTATCTTTAGTTAACAGACATCAGGTAATGGAATAGGCCCCTTCAATGTAATTAATATGGGACTGATGATAAATGTGCAGAAGGTACAGGTGGCTTTAATACAAAGGTTTACTTTATGTCAGGTTTCCCTGCCCAAAAAACTAATGTAAGGGAGAGGGTTTCCTGATATTAATCTTATATACAACAGATGTGTAGTAAACATTTTATGTGGTGTGCTCTTGAGACCACGGAATAAGAGCTTCCAGATGTTTTCACCCAGCCACATTAACGGGAGAATTGATTACAGTGTATTACATAAGAACAGTGTCCTCACAGTTCTGAATAATGAATGCCCTACAGACCATTTGTAAGGTGTCTGGGAGCCCTGTTAAAACAGTAATACAGGTGTTCTGGTTTAATATGTATATCTTATGTTTGAATGATTCATGATATTAAGGGTGGGATGCTGCTTAATATTTGATAATTGGTATTATCAAGGAGGTTGAGACTTGTGGAAATAAGAAATATTACATCTAAGCCACAGGTTTACTCTATAATATTTTATTCCATCTTTATACCAGGAGGCATGGTAATAACAGCTATTTGTAACAGCTGCTCATGTCAGTCAGTGGACTGTACCAGCCATGACCTGTTTGATTTATATCCTGTAGCTGAAATAATTAGTGATTGCATCAGATTAATTTTAAATATCTCCACCAGTAGGTTATGCATTCATCCTGTTCGTGTGTTGGTTTGTGTGTGTGCTTGCGTTTTTGTGATTCTTGTCAGAGCCATGCATTGATAATTGAAATGGTTTATTTCAGATCTATCTCTAATCCCGTTAATTCTTATCAGACCCAGATACCAGTAATAGTGTAAGTATTCTTGCTTTGAGTCATGTAATATTAACTGTTGATATATTGAATTATAACCCTCCTTTCATGTGTAAAAATAATTCAATGATGAAAACTAGAAATCTGCATTCTCAGGAATGCAAGCCTCCACTATGTGGGGGACCCTTATTGTGGGATGCTTCTTACCCATGTAAGCATTCACTTGTTTGGCCCATAGGAGTAGGTTCATTGTGCATAATAAAGTAACTGCACATTTGTAAATATTCCTTGATGATGGTCCTGAATCTGGATCACGTGCCAGGTCTATACCATAATCAATTCAATTCTTCATTGCCCCAATCTCAAAATACCATGAGCATTTCTTGAGATTCCATTAAAGAATGCGTGAGTTATGCTTTGAACAAACACACCAATAACAGGATGAATGCATACCTTCCTGGGGGAGGCAATGAAATGTTTATTCTCTGTTTATAAAAATGTTACTGATAACCTGATACTGGTATTAACATTTCTATTGATATTCAGTCCCATAGTATATTTGATCACTGCACTCTAGGTTGATTGCCAGAATCAACAGCCCTGAAGTTAAGCACCTTTCTTTTACAAGGAAAATGCTTTCTCATAAGCCAGACGACTTTGCAAGGTATGCCTGGGTTATTATAATAATATCAATGTCTCAGAGTCTCATTCAATTATTTCACATCACTGTTGTGTCATTCTGTACCAGATTCAAATTTATTTAGTTATTCATTCATTTTTCTCCCTGAAAACCTTTTCTAATCTATTTTCTACTCTGTAAGTGTGTACATGTGGCATCTGAATATTTCATTCACATGCATTCTGTATCCTCCAGGGCAGAGAACCTCCAAGTGATGTAAGAAATGGAAGCTTTTTTGTATTCTGGTCAGGTTATGATGTCTCCTCCAGATATTTTGGTCAGCAAAAAATCTGGCGTACTCTGTCCATGGTCGTCATGCTTTGCACTAGAACCAGGTATTTCTGAATGTTTTATGATTGTAGAATGTTGATCCACCCATATAAACAAGCTCTCATTTAAGCAAAAACCTAAATCCCATTATTAGTCTTCATTTAATCAATTATTACCTAAAATGTATCCATCCTTTTTGTGGTTACTTTGTACAGTTCAGAAATACACATTTACATATTTCTTTTGAAAACTCATAAGGATATTTGCAGGTCATTGACAGCAGTGACATCTCATAAAGATGGCATTTTTTTAAATCAATTTACGCATCAGATGTCGAAAGGCAGCAGGTTCGCTTTTTGCCATGTAAGTAATTCAGCAAATCTTATATAAATATGAGTTTCTTTGTTGAAAGTGAATTTTCTGGTGCAGATCCAGTAACAAAAACAGGAAACAAGCATGTTCAATCGATACGTTCATATTAGTTAAAGTTTAATTTAAAACTCACTTCCTTGGTCTAAGGCTAGAGCACAGGGCTCAAATCCAGGAGGTCAGAGCTCAGCAAAGGAGCAGTTAGTTTTTCATGGTCAACCCCCATCCAGAGTGAGCCTGTTACAGGCTTAGTGGGGAGACTGTACCCACAGTCATGTTTTACTCACAAACAAATGAGCCTTTCAGGGGTTATTCAGTGCTCTTCACACCCAGGACCTGTAGGTGGGGAACACAGAGCTTGGTTGATGTCAGGATTATCATGTTTTGGTCACACTGTCGACCGAATACAGAGTGGAATACTGCAGATGTACATAGCACCTGGTTATGTGTACGCCAGCATTAAAAATTGAGGAGGTCACCTCTACAAAAAATATTTTACAAAAGTTTAATTTAAAACATTTATGAGTTATTTGTCATGTCTAGTCCTGACTGAGGTGTGCTCCACATAGAGTAATGCTGAGGTAAAAGGGATTTAGCTTTCTTCTTTTTGTGCCACTTTTATCTGTAGTTTTCAAAGCCAACAACATAAGTTGAGGAATATACACACTTCAGGTGGTTCAGACTGTCATTCACAGATGTCACTGCAGGAGACATTTACTCACACTACAGTAGCATATACATATGTGTGTAACAAAAAGCACTCAGACAGGAAGATCAACAGATTTTCCAGTACATAAGGTTTCACAGATGGTCCCAGAAGTATCACAATCTGATGATGATACTTATTAAGTAGGATAAAGTTAAAAATCAAGTGTTAAAATGAATCTAAAGAAATGTAAATTTAACTTTGTAAAATGTGCCAAAGGTTAGGGCAATATTATATAAATGTCATATTAAATGATTGGGATATATAAATGAAATACAACAACACAAAGAGGTACAGTATTGGTCTTAAGTACACCAGGGCAATGTTAAATGTTGTAAATGATTGTAATGGCACTGAGAGCCAATGAGTTACTAATGAATTTCTGCAGGACAAGGAGCTCCTACACGACAAGAAGCTGAGCTATGGAGCGATTACCTGAAATTAAGGCATACAGTTGCTGCCCCAAGATGCATGTAATAGCAGGGTCTTGTTTGTGATTGTATTACAGTCACGTCCTTTCAAGTGGACCACATAACCTCGTTCACGTCATTAGAGTGGCTTGACTCAGGGTGAAGAGCTACCATTAACATTACACATGATTGTTGTTTATTTCATGTCAGTGAATAATCTTTAACATCCTCTGTTGTTCATTCATAAAATCCTTAAAGAAAACTAAAAATAATATAACTGATTGGTTTACCTTGACCGTGTAAATAACAACATTGATTTGTACTAGCCCTCTTAAAATGTAGTAACATTATTAAGAAAAATAAAATTCAAGTGTTGTGTTGCTGGTTATGCGTGCAAAAATCAAGACAAGACCTATGACCTATCAGTCATTAGTATTTAAGATTATGTTATGATGTGTGGGATGTTAATGTGATCAGTCAGAGGAAGACTTGATTTGTTTTGATCAAATTCTGTTTGTCAGATGTGGGTAAACAATAATTGACTGTAGGTTTTTACTTATTCTAGATAACAATATATAGACATGACATTATAATGTGGTATTCAATTAAAAAATATAACCAAATATAGACATGGTGTCATAATGTGATGTTCTAAAAAAGATGACCAAATATAGTCATGACATCATATCATGACATTAAATTAAATAACTATGACCAAACAGACATGAAATCATAATGTGGTATTTAATTAAATAAAGATAACCAAATATAGACATGTTGTCATAATGTGATGTTAAAAAAAGATATATATGACCATACAGACATATGACATCATGTCATGACATTAAATTATATATATATGACCATACAGACATATGACATCATGTCATGACATTAAAATAAATATATATGACCATACAGACATATGACATCATGTCATGACATTAAATTAAATATATATGACCATACAGACATATGACATCATGTCATGACATTAAATTAAATATATATGACCATACAGACATATGACATCATGTCATGACATTAAATTAAATATATATGACCATACAGACATGACATCATAATATGTTATTTAATTAAATAAAGAAGAATATTTACAGACATGACATCATAATGTGATTATTAATTAAAACGATGATCAAGCTCTGTGATGACATTGATCATTATGTGTTATTTTATTTTATCAAAGAAATGACATCGTAAATGTGACAAAACAAGGCTTGCTGACACATAAAACAAAATGTTGTGACAGTGCAGGCAACAAAACAAGAGTACAGAAATTAATGGATGTAACATTAAATTGTATGATGCTGGAAAGCCAGAATACAGAAATAAATTCATGAAACCTTAAATGTTATGGTGTTATGCGGTTCTATAAAGTCAGTACCCTGACCATTTCAACATCTGCCTTTTTTAAACACAGACTTGACAGGTCAAGTGTCAAAATTCTGGATATAACCCTAATAGATAAAATATACACTTTTATGATGAGAGAGTCTGGGGAAAATTGATATAAATAATCATGATAATTTGCCTTGATGTAACTTCTTAGACTCATAATATCTGGTGCAATAAAAAATGAGGATGAGCAGTAATCTAAAAACTTAAATTTGTTTTGCTTGTTAATAAAAAGTGTATTTTAAATTTAATTTTAATACTGTTAGCATTAATAAATTTAAAGTATATGCATTCTTGACAGAGGCATTGATAATCACATGGACTTCTATCAGAGCCATATCAAAGCCATAGATAAATCAGGTGGGTCCTCTAACCTACAGCAGTCAGATTTTAATGTACCAAGCAAGGATGATATTCTCTAATTTTGTGGTTGCTGTTTAGTTTTAAATTTGCAATTTTGGTGAAACTGAAATGTTTAAGGAAATAAAACTTTCACAAGTGAGAGGCACGTTCTACAAAGGCAAAGATAGATAATATAAATAACAACAGATCTTGTATGTCACCTGTAAAATATAAATAACAACAGATCTTGTATGTCACCTGTAAAATATAAATAACAACAGATCTTGTATGTCACCTGTAAAATATAAATAACAACAGATCTTGTATGTCACCTGTAAAATATAAATAACAACAGATCTTGTATGTCACCTGTAAAATATAAATAACAACAGATCTTGTATGTCACCTGTAAAATATAAATAACAACAGATCTTGTATGTCACCTGTAAAATATAAGTAACAACAGATCTTGTATGTCACCTGTAAAATATAAGTAACAACAGATCTTGTATGTCACCTGTAAAATATAAATAACAACAGATCTTGTATGTCACCTGTAAAATATAAATAACAACAGATCTTGTATGTCACCTGTAAAATATTAATAACAACAGATCTTGTATGTCACCTGTAAAATATAAATAACAACAGATCTTGTATGTCACCTGTAAAATATAAATAACAACAGATCTTGTATGTCACCTGTAAAATATAAATAACAACAGATCTTGTATGTCACCTGTAAAATATAATAACAACAGATCTTGTATGTCACCTGTAAAATATAAATAACAACAGATCTTGTATGTCACCTGTAAAATATAAATAACAACAGATCTTGTACGCCACCTGTAAAATATAAATAACAACAGATCTTGTACGCCACCTGTAAAATATAAATAACAACAGATCTTGTATGTCACCTGTAAAATATAAATAACAACAGATCTTGTACGCCACCTGTAAAATATAAATAACAACAGATCTTGTACGCCACCTGTAAAATATAAATAACAACAGATCTTGTATGTCACCTGTAAAATATAAATAACAACAGATCTTGTATGTCACCTGTAAAATATAAATAACAACAGATCTTGTATGTCACCTGTAAAATATAAATAACAACAGATCTTGTATGTCACCTGTAAAATATAAGTAACAACAGATCTTGTATGTCACCTGTAAAATATAAATAACAACAGATCTTGTATGTGACCTGTAAAATATAAGTAACAACAGATCTTGTATGTGACCTGTAAAATATAAATAACAACAGATCTTGTATGTCACCTGTAAAATATAAATAACAACAGATCTTGTATGTCACCTGTAAAATATAAATAACAACAGATCTTGTATGTCACCTGTAAAATATAAATAACAACAGATCTTGTATGTCACCTGTAAAATATAAATAACAACAGATCTTGTATGTCACCTGTAAAATATAAATAACAACAGATCTTGTATGTCACCTGTAAAATATAAATAACAACAGATCTTGTATGTCACCTTGTAAAATATAAATAACAACAGATCTTGTATGTCACCTGTAAAATATAAGTAACAACAGATCTTGCGCCACCTGTAAAATATAAATAACAACAGATCTTGTACGCCACCTGTAAAATATAAATAACAACAGATCTTGTACGCCACCTGTAAAATATAAATAACAACAGATCTTGTACGCCACCTGTAAATTATAAATAACAACAGATCTTGTATGTCACCTGTAAAATAAAGATAGATAATATAAAAAATAACAGATCTTGTATGTCACCTGTAAAATATAAATAACAACAGATCTTGTACGCCACCTGTAAAATATAAATAACAACAGATCTTGTATGTCACCTGTAAAATATAAATAACAACAGATCTTGTATGTCACCTGTAAAATATAAGTAACAACAGATCTTGTATGTCACCTGTAAAATATAAATAACAACAGATCTTGTATGTCACCTGTAAAATATAAATAACAACAGATCTTGTATGTCACCTGTAAAATATTAATAACAACAGATCTTGTATGTCACCTGTAAAATATAAATAACAACAGATCTTGTATGTCACCTGTAAAATATAAATAACAACAGATCTTGTATGTCACCTGTAAAATATAAATAACAACAGATCTTGTATGTCACCTGTAAAATATAAATAACAACAGATCTTGTATGTCACCTGTAAAATATAAATAACAACAGATCTTGTATGTCACCTGTAAAATATAAGTAACAACAGATCTTGTATGTCACCTGTAAAATATAAATAACAACAGATCTTGTATGTCACCTGTAAAATATAAATAAAAACAGATCTTGTATGTCACCTGTAAAATATAAATAACAACAGATCTTGTATGTCACCTGTAAAATATAAATAACAACAGATCTTGTATGTCACCTGTAAAATATAAATAACAACAGATCTTGTATGTCACCTGTAAAATATAAGTAACAACAGATCTTGTATGTCACCTGTAAAATATAAATAACAACAGATCTTGTATGTCACCTGTAAAATATAAATAACAACAGATCTTGTATGTCACCTGTAAAATATTAATAACAACAGATCTTGTATGTCACCTGTAAAATATAAATAACAACAGATCTTGTACGCCACCTGTAAAATATAAATAACAACAGATCTTGTATGTCACCTGTAAAATATAAATAACAACAGATCTTGTATGTCACCTGTAAAATATAAATAACAACAGATCTTGTGCTACCTGTAAAATATAAATAACAACAGATCTTGTATGTCACCTGTAAAATATAAATAACAACAGATCTTGTATGTCACCTGTAAAATATTAATAACAACAGATCTTGTATGTCACCTGTAAAATATAAATAACAACAGATCTTGTACGCCACCTGTAAAATATAAATAACAACAGATCTTGTATGTCACCTGTAAAATAAAGATAGATAATATAAATAACAACAGATCTTGTACGCCACCTGTAAAATAAAGATAGATAATATAAATAACAACAGATCTTGTACACCACCTGTAAAATAAAGATAGATAATATAAATAACAACAGATCTTGTACGCCACCTGTAAAATAAAGATAGATAATATAAATAACAACAGATCTTGTACGCCACCTGTAAAATAAAGATAGATAATATAAATAACAACAGATCTTGTACGCCACCTGTAAAATAAAGATAGATAATATAAATATCAACAGATCTTGTATGCCACCTGTAAAATAAAGATTGCTATCACTAGTAACTTTCTGATAAACAATAATTTTGATCATTATATAATAAAAAAATAATCTTGTTCCATGTTTACTTGGTTCCTCATCAAGTTGTTACACACGTTTGTGCTAACATATTACTTATATTAATTAATTAATGGAATCACAGATATATACTCTGTTTAGTTTATTGTATGGTGGGTCATGGAACCCACCATACAAAAATGGAACACCAATGAAAAAATGAAAAGTGAAAATCGCAAAATTTGAATCTCCCAAGCCACAGTGTTTTAATGGATATGTATAATGCAGTGACTGATTTCAGTTTCTTTTTCATATTTATGTATCAAAACGGCCAAACCCCCTCCTGTGTCTGGTGTTTAGGATTTAGGTCATCAAGCAGAAATATGGTCTTGACCGTATTTACACACCAAGACTGACCACCTGACCACAGTGAGATTGAAGGACCAGTCAAGGACTCTTCTGTCAGCTGAAGGTCAACATATGATATAAATATCGGCAGATTTACAATATTGTTTCAAGAAACCTCTTGTGTCCAATCAGATTGGTTTATACCTGCTAATCCATGGTATTTGGAGGGTTTTAATCATGGGGCAGTAGAATAAATGGAGTCCTGTTGTAGTCTTGTCACAGGCCTTTTAACTTGCATTATTCAGCACTGGACCTGATTTCACACCAAATAAAACTTGCATCCCATTACTTGCAGTGTTCTTGCAAAGACCAGCTGTTTAAGTCATTAAACAGTTTAATCAGGAACCGTTCCAGGTGATTTCAAGATAAAAAGGGACAGCAACCTAATTTCTGACATCTAAAAAGTTAATATCAAATGTAATCTTCTGGCCTCAGTAGCTGCAATAAAGATGATTTGTAATCATGCCAAAATCTCTTTTAATGAACATTACTGAAAAAAACTAGATGGGGGAACTGCATGTGAATTGTGATAGAAAGAAGAATTTGTTCATTTGAAAGATCGTTCATCCAAACAGAAAGCTTGTCCCCCAAGGCTTTTGGATAAATGACGCTCTACTGTACTACTAAAACTTTGTCTAAAATGAAATATTTTAAACTTCATGGATCTTTCTTTCAGGCCTGTATTAAATAAGACAGCAATTTTTATGCATTTACTTTGCATATGTATTTTTTAAATGTGTAGGATTTATATATTTTTACATTGAATAACTAAGGAACATTGACAGTGCACTGTGAACAATTAACTGATTTTAAATCTAGTAATAGAAATTAAGATTTTAAATCTATAATTACACTTTTATCCAAAACAAAGAGATTGAAACATTTTATAAATATGAACATGTTAACATTATTTTATAATCAACAAGGGTCAAGAGGCACAAAAAGTCCCCCACCATATGTTAAATTAGGAAAGTGTGGTGCATCAGTGATAGGGCAGGATGGACAGAAGTGCTGAAAGACTGGCAGATGGATAGATGCGGACCAGTTTAGTAGTCCTCCCTTATGGCGGGGGGATAAAAAGGGCCTTGCATGTTGATATGTTAACATGCAGATACAGCCATCAGCTTGATCAGGAGTATGGTTAGCCATAACCCTGAATTGATCAGACAGGAAGTCTCTTTATTATTAATTGAAGATCAGACTGAATAGGTCGAGACCAGAACCCGATGGAAATTAATCCAATTTGGTCCAACCTAATTCAGATTGAGCTTTTTTCTTAACCAATTCATGATTGGTCAATTGTATACTGTTATATATATATATATATATATATATATATATATATATATATATATATATATTGACATTAATGCAATTGTAAATGTCTGCTAGTTTAATGTAAGCACTTTTCTGCTGTCTGTACATGGCATTTGGTAGAAGCTAGTTTTCTCAGTTTGTTGTTAACCAAAGGACTGCTTAAATGTGTAAGACAAATTTAGACAATTTAGATAATTCTGGATGATCTCTTCCTGACGTAATGATCACCATGAGCTGAGAGGGAGGTACAGAGACTGATCAATCCTCATATATGTTTTCACAGGAGGTCCCTTTGGTAAAAGAAAGACTTGTTTTCCACAAGCAATCATTTACCATTTAATTGACAGAGGGAATTTAAACTGAGACATTCTCTGCAGAGAGAACCGCAGGATATGAATTAAGCAGGAGCTAGGCATTTGGGTCACCTGATTGAGTACATTTTATGTTAAAAAAAAATACAGGATTTCTCCCAAAGAAGATGGAGCTGTTGCTAATTGAAGCTTCTTAGACAGTTCATATAAATAAAATATTAAAATGCATAAATCTATTAATATTTCCAGAGATCAGATGGAACTTGTTGCTTAATTTGATTGCCAGTCAAGAAATGTTCCATGTCCCTCTTGTCTCGGTGGATACAAATTTTGTTTCTCAACAATTGGTGGTTTGGCTACTGCTTAATAGGTGCAAATTCATGGAAAACAGGACCTGTAATATGTTACAACACATCATTTAACACGTCATTTTAGGTAGTGAATAGGCAATTCATTGAAGGCAGGAGGTGCTGAGCAACAGGGAACATAGAAATGATGAGCATCCATCTGTCCATCCTTCTAAAAAATTGTATTAGCACAATAACTTGAAAACAATTGCAATACGGTTCAGAATAATCACAGCATTGCTGAACCACATAGAGATCTAGGTTAAGATGGAAAAATGGATGACCTTGACACATTGATACCACCTATCTTAGGTATAATCATACCTGTTGTTATCAGAGTTGGGTCTAAAAGTAATTGTATTTGTTGTAATTGTAATTGTAATTGATTACATTTTCTAATCCTGGAAAGTAATTGTAATTGTAATTGATTGCTTTTGAAAAGTAATTGTTTGAACCGATTTCCCATGGTTGTTCCTCATAATAATAATAATATAGTATTTATATAGCCCCATTTCTCCGATGGTCGGACTCACAGTGCAATTCACACTCACACATACTCATACCCACATACTGATTTGTGGAAATCTACTTCCTGTTCCTGACCCAGAAAAAAAAATGATGCATATTAATTACCAAAAGCTTGCTGAAAGAGATACGTTTTTAAATTAGTTTTAAATGATACAAGAGTTGGATATTTTCTAAGTGTAATGGGAAGTGAATTCCAAACTTTTGGGGCTATGAAACAGAAGGAACGTTCTACGATTTTCATATTACACTTTGGTACTTTAAGAAGATTTCCGCTTGCCCAGCGCAGCGTACGCAAAGGCCGATAGGTTATTATTTTGTCAGTCAAATATGATGGAAGTGAGTCATCAAAACGGGGTAAAAAACCATCAATTTTGTATTGTATGCGGTACTTAACGGGAAGTCAATGGAGCTGTTTAAGCAGCAGGGTGACGTGGTCCGTCTGAGGCTTCTTAAGAATGAGACGCCCAGCATTATTCTGGACCATCTGTAGCCGCGAGACTTGCTCTGCAGGTAACCCAGCAAGATCTGAATTACAGTAATCCAGGCGAGATATTACTGTGGCGCAAATGAGCTGACGGCATGCATTAATAGAGAGGAAACGCCGGATTGATGCTATACGGCGGAGCTCGAGAAAGGCCGCATGACATATACTACTTATATAATCATGCATTGAAAGAATATCAATCTTAACACCTAGATACTTCACTGAATTTTGAAAAGGAACAGTGCAGCCCCCAATGCTAATAGACTCACTGTCAGTCATCCTTAGAAGGGGTTTAGATCTGACAGGCATAACTCTTCAAAGGCACATATGCATATTTAAAGGCACATATGCATTTTAAATATTATGTTTTTTTCTCAGGCAATTAGTTAATTTTGACTGAAGAAAGTTTCCCATCAAAGTTCCCATCAAAGCTATCCTAATGTAAAGACTTCAGGTTACTACTGGTTATCTTAAATTACATTCAAGTTATAATCCCTGGGGTAGCTTTAACCTTATTTCAGGTTAACCCCACACTGTTTAGATTACCATTTTGTTGATTTAATTCAGTGATCCATTTTAATGCTTTCAACCAATGATATTTTATTCCAATAAACTCCATTAAAGATACAAGATTTAAAAGGTTGAATCATTCTAACATATGCATTTTAAATATTATGTTATTTTCTCAGTCGCATATTGTTTACAATATTATAAAGAATTTTTTTATTGACTCGAACACTTTTATCAAAGCGCACAACAAATTACTTGCAAACAAAGTTTAGGAATTTTATGTAGATTAACTTACAGAATTTGCTTATTTGAAATGTAACAGTTTCTATCCGTTTAGTGGTACCCAAAAGCAACATACCCAAGCTTTCCTTATTAATAATGTTTCACTAGTTTCTCTCCTTTTTTTACCACACCTTCATTGACATGGCTGGTTTTATATCCATTACTTGCAAACAAAGTTTATGAATTTTATGTAGATTAACTTACAGAATTTGCTTATTTGAAATGTCACAGTTTCTATCCGTTTAGTGGTACCCAAAAGCAACATACCCAAGCTTTCCTTATTAATAATGTTTCACTAGTTTCTCTCCTTTTTTTACCACACCTTCAGTGACATGGCTGGTTTTATATCCATTTAGTGATAACCCAAAGCCACATATACATGTTTGTGTCCTTATAATAATGTTTAGTTGATTTGTTTTCATTTTCTTTTTACAACAAGCTTTATTAATACACCACAATCTGGATCTGTTTTGTTGTGACTATGATCTGCTTAATTTAATGGGACTTTACCACTTAACAATGACTCTTTGTACATATGCTTCTGCGTTACATATTATAATATATTGTGTAGGTTGTGCCTTTATAAATTTGTTGAGATTGCTAAAAAATATTTATAGCTCAAACCAATCTCCAACTCAATTACTGTTCTTAGGCAAATGGTCCTAACAGTAAATTTACACACAATATTTTAAACAACAAACCTGATTAATACATCTGAATAAGCAATTCAACTTTAGCTATTCCAGAAACTAAGCTGCCTTGTTTGCTTAAAATTATGACTCTTCATTCAAACTTGAGAGTTGTGCATTGACCTGGTATAAGTCAAGGACTGTTCCATAAATTCTTGACCAGAATAGTTTCTAATCTTGAATTATCACTATGTGAGGACACCTGAAGTAGAATAATTTTATTGTAAGATTACAAGGTTTAAATCAACCAGGGCGGTCCTAAATTCATACTGAATGTGCAGCAAAAGCCATTGGTAGGGTATTACCTTGGTTGGTATTCATTGGGTTAAACTTGTGAAATTTTCACTTTTTTTACACGGTTTTTCAAGGGTTTTATTTTTGCAATCTCAACATAGAGTAAACTGGACAGGACATATCAATTATCTTAATAATTTGCAAAGAACCTTTTTAAACATTAAATGAATGGAAATTCTTTTTTTAATCTGGGAAGATGATATAAAAAATCTCATATTATTTATATCAATTGTTTGCCTTTCTCATGACAGGCATGGATAATTAAGGTACATGAGAATGCCAGGGACATGAGGGAGGATACAGTACTAATGGTTGTACACCTTTGTAGAAGGGGCATCTTAATCATGAAAGTTTTATTTATGCAATAATTTACCTTTTGTGAATATTGCAAATAAAACCCCATTAAAAAGGCGACCACAGTGTATCTAGTCTATCCTTTTGTAATTTATCAGAATTTCTCTCTGTGGCATCACAGGGTGTATCCATGAAATAACTTATATATATGTGTTTTCATGACACCATTATGGATATATTCTACAGGCAGTGTGTGTCTGTGAGATCATGAAGCATATTTCTCATTGTGTGACACAAATGTATTTACCAGGTCAGGTTATGTTAGCTGAGAGCTTCAAAGGATAATAATTAAGATATAATTGGGGAAACATAATTGGGGAAACATAGTTAATAATATTTAATAATGTTGCTTTATTTTTATCATTAGATGTGTTGATCAGTAGATTGTTTTGTTTATGAATCCAGTAATGGAAATTACTAGACTATGGTTTTTTTTATGATTTAGCTGTCAGAAGATTCTGGAGGTTTAGATGCTCCTTGGAGGATTAGCTGGTAATTGCTATGTAGAGTAACCTGTAGAACATTTGTTGACTAGAACTTTCCCAAAGTTTCTTTGCAGTGGGTTTATATAGAAGCCACCGCTCCAAGACCACTGGGGGAAGTCACTGGAGAAGTGTCTTTGCAGCAAGATGTGTTGTGAGATGTAGATCCGCAACAGACGGGGAAGTTATTTCAAGTACTGCGTTAGGATGATTATTGTTCCGAGGTCCTAGCCAAGGAGGGCATTAGAAGTTTTATGGATTTTGTAGTTTGTGAATTAGAGCCAGTTAACGATGGGCTAAGGCCAAAGCACTGTTGAAGAATTGTACTGTGAGTTTGGAGCCAGTCTATGGTGGTGAAGGCAAATTCTGGGACATGATAAGAATAAACCTGTTTTTTTTATACCCTAGAGGTTGAATGACTTTTCTGGACTTTTTGGTGAAAGTTCCCAGGAAAATATGTCTGCTGTGTGTCTGGTGTGACATTGTGTACAGATCAATGAATCGCAGATAGAAAGAGTGATTACAGAGTTAAATCCTAACTGATTTTCACTGCACATAGAATGTCATTCACTTATTTTTCTTCATGCAGATAAGTATTCATGGATGTCAGGAAACCGAAAAGAAAATATGAAGCTGTAAAGATAGATGATGTATTAAAATGTTACAGAATGCCCTGACTTTGGAGGACATGACATGCAAGCTATAAACAAAGATACATATGATACTGGGTAGGTGTACATTAACACCAGAGATCAATGAAAGTGAATTTACAACATTCAGTTTCATTTAATAGTGACATAATCAGACGTAACAGGTTAGTAAATGTCACTGCCTACTTAAGCTATTATTTATCAATGAGTTTTCATAATTCATTGAATAAGGTTAATGTTCATATAAATATTAACCTAATTGTCATACAAGATTTTAATTTATATACATTTATAAAAACCTAGATGCTGTTGCATAATTTAAAGGCTGACATGTTAGCATTTTCTCATAAATTTGCTATCTATAAAATTAAAAAGAAAATCATATTAATAAAAATTGTATTTTTCTGTCTACCACTATTTTTCAGAGTAAACACAGGTTCGTAGAAAGTTTTCCAAATTTATCCAAACAGCATGAATCAGTTACTAAAATAATAATTTCAGGAAATCACATATATCCTTCATGCTTAAAATAAAAAACTAAAGTTTCCAGATTTATAGAAAATTTCCAGGAATTATCAAACCCAGATTATTCTTGTCCTGATTGATGTAATCATTAAATGTGTAGGAGTACATAATGATCACATGTTTAAATGTAGAGAGAACTACAGTAGCTGGAAGTAGAGATGTTTATCAGTTAGCATGAAAAAGAGGAATATAGTGACAGATGGGTGAGTAGAGCTTGTGTTTCTCAGGAAAACGACACAAGCAGGAACAGTACATGGGGTGTTTATCACTGACACAGTATGGCACAGCAGAAATGATGAGTATACAATCAGTCAAGCCAAGAGCACGGAAGCCCTGGGAGGCCCTGCTATCAGGCCGGGACAATAGACAGTATCAAACAATATCGTTCACACAACTTATTCAGGGGTGGCTTGTATTGTTTACAAATCTCACTATCTCAGGTACAGGCACAGTGGTATGTCCATGATAGCACACTAGTGATTACTGGCAAACTTGGTCTACCAGCTTGATCTCCGTCAAGTCAAAGGTCTTTTAGAACTCAATGAACTCGCACAGGGACCAGTTGTGTATCTCATTAAATCGTTTATGTGAAGGGATTTAGTATGTGTAAGCCAGTCTTGTTGACATGTTGGTCAAAATAGAGGACACCCAGGTTGAGTGAACGGCTCTGTGGATTAAATATTACAGAAAGGATGGATGGACTTGTGAACTCATGCAATCATGTGGTAAGTAACTTTGGTATTTTAATTCAGTACAAAGTAACTGATATATTCAAAAAAGGGCAGGGATCTCTGACAGCTGGTGTTGTGAACTTGTGAATGTGTTTCAGGGGGAGTTTTCTCATCAGAATGTTTCTGTTGTGTGCATTCCCCTCCATGTTTAACCAGTGATATAAAGTAACTGACCTCACCACCACAGCCCATATGCACCACCCTTTTCACCTAATAATGAAATGATATCTCAAAACGCTCCTTCACAGAAGGTTTTCCATGCCCATGGTTGCATGAGCTCTTTACAACAAAATAGTGACATCACAAAGGTTGATGACGTATGATGATGCATAGATGACATCATCAACTGGAATTGCTATATCTCTGTTCTCAAGTGCTGAGTATATCGCAGTCATTGTGAACTATTTTGCTATATTTTGGATTATTTGTCTCATATGAATTACATGCCAGGTAAGACATTGCATTCACTCGGTAGTCAGAGGAATAGTTCCTTCAACCTTTGGCCAAGAACTTTTATACTGTCTCTTTTTTTTTATAAAAAAATATCCTGGAAAACATACCAACTAGGGTACTGATACAGATTACACATGTTCTGTTGGGAGAATTTCACAAATTATGCAAATTTTGTTATTGTAAGGTGACTGATGGTTAACAGTAATATCAACGACCTGATTGGCTGCACAGAACAGTTATGCTCATGTTTAATCAATAAATGAATATGCTATTAAGGTCACATAAAGTTCATGGTGAGGTCAACTGAACTTAAATTCTTTAATAAAATTACATCAGCTATAAGGAAAAGTTTGTAAGTGTTAAATATCTAGTAATACAACAAGTGGAAGTATAAAAAAGGGCAAATAAAAATAAAGGCCATATTGTTCCTAGTTCTACTTGCATCTGAGATCAGTAATAGCTCAAATTGTTTTTTGAAATTTTGAATAAATACAATTTAAAGTATGGGACTTAGGAATATATTTAGAAATAGAATGTAGATTAAAAATCAAAATTTTCCAAAGATTGATTTTATTTTATTGGACAGTATAATAAAGTTGAGTAGGAGGTAAATGTTAGGTTTGCATCCATTTCTTCTCTGGGTGTTTATAGATAAAGTCATTTTTCAATTATTTGGCAAATTTTTATATAATATAGAACATAAACATTTCTTTTGTAAATTTTGGATCCTGTTCAAGTCTCAGTTTTAGTGTACCATGTCCTTTGCCCCAATAGGCAGCCTCAGAAAGGGAGACAATATCTGATGAAGATAATGAATGATGTCACATAGTCTAACATTATCTCAGCAAGAGCTGCCTGTCTGACATTTATAAAACATTATCAGACCAGTTGAGCAGTATACTTTGATTGGGTTGACCTGTCTATAAGTGAAAACAAAATCCCAATAATATGTGACTGACAGTGAAAGTAAGTGATGTTAGGATACGGAGATAGCTCCAAAATACATCATACCAGTTACTTGTGAGATGTGTCTATTAATTGTCCATGGAGGCCCCTAAAGCATTTGATCCTTGGGAAAAGTGTTACCTGCAATCAGCCGATTTAAGTGAGCATGGAGTGGTCTATATGTGACTGTATAGGCAATTGATGTGATATTTCTTATGATAACATCAGTGATATAGAGATATTATTAGCTGCTCATTGTTAGATTGTCAGAGATAAGAGTGACTAATTATTTATTATCTGGTAGATTGGTAATTAAGTATTTTAAGTATTGCTCATCTGTCTAGAAAGGGACCAAATGCTTTACATCTGTAAACTCAGCTTTTCACCATAAACATATTTTATACAACACTTAGCAATATAACAGTTAATATCATATAACAATTAAGGCATAATTTAGTTGTCTGTCAATAAGAGGTATCATTTAGTCTTTCATACACAGTCTTTTGTATACATACTCAATGAGGCAAATTTAAGGATATATGGGAAGGTTATATATATTACTTCAGTAGATAGCTGAATTTTTAACTGCAAGGTCTTAAGGCCATTATCATTATTCCCTACAGACACCGAAAATGTTTTTTTATTCTGTGTGATATAAAAACCTGCCAGCATAATTTGGAAAAATTAACATATCTGACCAGCTTCCTAGGAGCTGAAAGTTATCTGTCCCAGGGAGCCAGTTATATTTTATCTAAATTATTCATTTATTTTATAACTAAACACATTATTTTGACCTGTTGTCTCAGGAGAAACCATAACCATTTCAGAATATGCTATTATTTTTTTTTACCAAAACCTGTGTTCATAATGAATAATCTGGACTGGTCTCCCATTAATATACAACAATTTCATATTTTGTATGAAACAATTTCAGCAGGGATTCAGATATGTTTTGTTTGAATGATCCAAAGTATTAAGTAGACTAGAATATAAATATATAACAAGCCATTGTGGAGAGTAAAAATGAAATTTGAGCTAGTGCAGTAGAAAAAGTTGACAGTGAAGCTTTTGTTGGGTTAACTGTTCAGGAATGATATTAATTCTTTTACTTTAAAAAGAACTAGATAATGATGTAGGTGATATTAGGTCTTCAATCCAAAGCCATGGTATCCATGGTGAAATTCCAGTTCCTTGACTGTGTTGATTATGAGGCACAGTTTTCTGGTTTCTACATCAAAGGAAAAAGTAAATTGCAACAGCCACTGTATAGTGTTGTGTCATTGAATTAACTACATTTGTATAATATAAATATATTCATAATATGTGTGCAGGTGGAACATTACAGCTCTAATAACAGCTCTTAGTACATATCAACATAAGTTATTGATTGCTGTGACCTGCTGATGTGTCCTGATACACAAAGTGTATCGGTCCTGTCAGAATGGCAACAGGTCTTTCAGGGGTGAAACAAGTAATGTATAACTAAAGTGCAGTTACATGAAATAACCATCAAAAACTGATCATCAGTTGCTTTTTACTTGTGCACTAATTTTAGGACTGCGGCGTGGTCTGGTAAAAGCGTAATTCCACTTCAAACTTTGCCATTACATATCCCCTTGCCACCAACCTCTCTCTGCAGATAGATTCTCCCCTGGACGGTTCATGTCTTGGGAGTACTTTTGCCTGGCACCCCTGACAGGTTTAACAAACCCTGGTAAGTTTTAAAATATTCCACAGTTTCTCAAAACCACTCACACTAAAATCCAGATGTCACAGGTCACATGTCAGAATTTTGGGTATTAGTTGTAGGAATTGGTTTTAAAATCATAATCTATAATTGAAAAAGAAAAATGACCGATTATGATGGATTATTAATCCATTATTTTATGTACTTTCTATGTTACCTTGGAATCCGCTGTATACTAGTACCTAAAATATTGACCACCAGTAAACAAACATCAGCATTCATAATGAAACCATCAATCCACCTGCATCCAAGGTTGACTTGCTGTTAGGCTTTTGTTGACTGCACAAGGTTTGTTTTGATGCTGTTCCTTACTTTCTTTTCATATATCTCTGACAGGATCAGATTTGTTGCATGTGCATACATGATAGTTTTTAATTGATTATGAAAATGTGCAATCA
Organism: Sipunculus nudus; assembly: GCA_026874595.1. Classification (NCBI taxonomy): domain Eukaryota; kingdom Metazoa; phylum Annelida; class Sipuncula; order Golfingiida; family Sipunculidae; genus Sipunculus; species Sipunculus nudus. The sequence goes on along the minus strand of CM049313.1, from coordinate 76,699,088 downwards.
GTATAATCAATTTTGAAAGAAAACTACCCATCACATTATAATCCATTAATTGGTACACCACAAATGGGTATACCCCAAGTAATCTTAAAACCTGCAGTATTTATAGCCAAATATTGTTATTTCAATGCTTACTCAAAAGATTCCCCCAACTACACTAACAGTTGTGGTTGAATGATCAATTCTAGTGAAATGATCATTAATCTATTCTGGTATCCTATTTGCAACACCTAATTGACTAAAGTATAAGGCAGCAAGTATTTGTTAGTTTATACTGTTTTTATTTAGACCATACATAAATCTCCATTTTGTTCCAGTTTAAACACTTGTGTACACTTCTGTACATATGGTCAACAAATGCTGTCATGAGCAGTGTGTGCTCAGTGCAGGACACTAGATCAGACTAATTTGTGCACTGGTCACATCTGACAATTAGAGATTTTGGGAAAACAATTGAATCTTTGCCTATTAGTACTGTATATATAATTCTTTTTCATAGACAGACCTTGCATAGACCTAAAAGGGGAAATGTGCACTTTGACAAAATGTCTGCATGCCAATTAAGCCTACATGTCTAGGGGGTTGGCTTTTTAAATTGTTCTTAAGGGTTTCAGATTCACAATTTATAAAAAATTATCACAAATGTAAACTTTGTGAATAAGATGCCCAGCCCACACAGGTGAGCATTCAGTTTGTACGGCCCCTTAAAAATAAATCTCATGTATGTTGATTATCTATAGACTGATACTTTGTTATGTTACCCATAATGTAACTAACACAGTGTATGTCCATAAGGTCTATATACAGTTATTTGATATAAGCACACATTCTTAAATAATTATCTTTGAAGAAGAGCCAAGGATACATGAAACAAGTGGAAATCCTGTTTTTTATTGGTAGATAATATATAAGTTTTCAAATTATTCACAGAATCAATCTTTGATTTATGGTTATACCATGAAATTTTAACCCTTATGAAACATTGAAAAATAAAAATCGCAAACATTTAACCTTGCAGATATGAAGCCATGCAACCATGTGCAATGTTCCCATGGTATCTGAAGTGTTTGGTAGAAGAACAAGTGGGAATGTGTTGTGGATTCAGTACATTAATCAAAGATGTTTAGTTAAGGGAATTAAACATTCATTGCTTGACTCTCAGGTGGCGAGCTCGTTGACCTGGTCTTGTATTGTTGCTGCTTTTGTCTCCATTAAGGCATTTATCAGTGTGCTATGAATTTGTACGTACCTCTGTGCTTAGGTATATTTGTTTTTGCATATCCACACAATTAAATAAGGAGGTGCTCCCCAAGTTGCTGAACCCTTGTGCTTTTATGTTTGTCACACTCACTGTATGCATGATACGGTATGCATGCAATGATTAAAACCAACAGTGTATGGCCCTGACAAATACTGCAGCCATGCTCACAGGGTCATAAAGTCACGCAGACACTATCGTCATGTGGCGTTTGCAGTGGATTTGTGCCAAATTAATTTTCAGAGAGTATCTTTAACTCTAAATCCTTGATTAAATCCAGCCTGATATTATCACAAGCTATTGCCAGCAGAGACAAGCTCTGATTTGCTATCTAAAAGAATGTACCGGAAATACAAACAAAGAGATGACAAGCAGCACAGATACATGATGGGAATTCCGCAAGTAGTAAGGGTTTAAATTTTTCAATTCTTCACAATCATGTCCACTATAGTCTGTTGCTCAAAAACTCACAGACTTTAGACTGTGGGTAAAACGTTTGTTATAAATAATTGAACTATAATTATTGATTAGTATCTGGATAGAAAATGTGCAACAAAGCAACACAGATATATAAATATAATTAAGAAAAGTGACTGAGTTCTGCCATATTTTTAACATGTGTGGTCACAAACAGATACATATTTGTATACAATTAAACTAATGCTGATTATCAAAATTACCATTTTTACAAAGATAAACAAAAAATACAATAGGTGCTTGGTTAATACCATACAATCTGAGGCGTGAGGTGAGCGTTGTAGCCGTGTTAGTGTGTTTTGAATTCGTGGTGAGCCGCATGCCTTTCTCTCCCTTGAGGCTTGTGTGATGCCTATTAGTGTGTTAACATGACTAATATGACTTTAAAGAATTTGGAATAACTCCTAAGTTTACATTTTACTACATCTTATGTCTGATCTGTTAAACATGTTCCTTGTTTTATAGCTAGTCATTCTTGTATTTTCTCAGTACAGTTTGATAAGAGTGTTCACAGAATAACACAGAATAACTGACAGAGTTTTCCCAGTTTTTCATGGATCATTTTTTTTTTTTTTGCAAATGAGCACCAGGTCCTTAGTAATCTGACTAAAATTTGTGGATGAGGGATGTGGTCACCATCAAAGCATTCCTTCAGTTTCTACTTGGAAGATGTGGGTGATGTGGGTTTCCCAGATAATTTATTAATTTTATCTGCCAAAAAGAAGTTTTGCTGATACTTTGTTTTTGACTGGGTTTCGCTGCCCCCGCAGTGTTCGTTTCCTGAATAGAACTCTGAGACCATTGGACAGATTTTTCTGAAACTTTACTCCAGTTGTCGGGTCACATGTGAACTGGTACCTGATCAATTGGCGTTGACCTCTAACCTTTCCTCTTTGCCCAGCGTCCATTTGTGCGTCTGTTTCCACACATAAACCCACATATTTCTGGAAATGTCTGACCGATCATGAAAAATATTTTGTACAAATGTAGCCCTTTGATAGCTTTGTAACATACACAAAAAATGGTGGTGCCACGTTGCCGCAACCATGTTTGCACAGTGTCCATCTGTTCGTCTGCCTTCGGTTAAAATCACTCATCTCTCTGCAGTGGTTGGACTTATCCACCTGAAATTTTGTATGTTTATACATCCTGGATAGCTTTCTTGATTTAATGGCAGGTAGTGCCACCTACATTCACCTTCAGGCTGCAGACATCCAGGCTTATATCTTAGGAGAGGTTTGAGGTATCCTCCTGAAATTTTGCATATTCATAGATCTCGCATAGCTCTTTATCATATGCAGAACTGGTGGCGCCACCTGCAACCATTTTTACACAACATCTGTCTGTTCGTCTCCCATGGGAATAAAATCACTCATATCTTGGCAGTGTTATGACATATCTGCCTAAAATTTTGCATGTATACATACATCTTGGATAGCTTTGTGGATTTTGTGGCAGGTGGCGCCACCTACATTTATGTTTATGCTGCAGACATCCATGCTTATATCTCAGGACTAGTTTGTTATATCCCGTTGAAATTTTGCATGTGTATAGATCTCACATAGCTCTTTATCATACACAAAATTGGTGGCACCCCCTGCAACCATTTTTGCACAGCATCCTTTTGTTTGTCTGCTGTGGGATAAAATCACCCAGTGGTTTGACTCTTCCACCTGAAATTTTGCATGTGAATGCATCTTTTATAGTTTCTCGTTCTAATAACAGGTGGCACCATCTACAATCATGTTTACATGGTAGATATCCATGCTCATATGCAACACACCTCACTCCATTTCCCCTTGAGACTCAATCCATGCCTCACTTCAGCCGTCCCACTCTGATTTTGGCGGATACACATAGTCTAGTCACTTGTTGACTACCCATATTCTAGTTATATGTTACCTTCATTGAAAGTACTTACTTGTCATATTTCTGTGCCTCTATGAAACCCTGACAGTGTAAAACTGAGAAACTAATAGGGGCTGCCATTTTTGCATACATGCTGAAATGCAGATCTACCAATTGCATGAATTAAGAGTATACTGCTAGCTGATGATGAAAATACTTTCTAAAACGGTCTAAATGGCCAAAACTGCAAGTATAAAATGGCATTCTGTCTTGAAACACTGTTTTGACAAGATCAGGTTCAGCTCTCGAATGCCATGGCTGGGTCTATACTGCTGGGTTCGGTAGAGGGAATGTAGGTTGCTTCTGCTTTTGCGGCTGCAGATGCTGTAGCTTTCCTGCAAGGTCACCGGTTCGGGATGTACAGGGGTGGTCTCTCGCCGCTCTCCGTTTGGCTTGGTGAGGTATCACGTCTGTTAATTGGCTCAGAGAACATGCTGAAGGAGCGTACAGGGCAGAGGTCTTGACCACAGCAAGACATGCATGTTAATACTCGGCTTAGTTCAGCTTTGATCCTTTAGGCCACCCAGCTGTGTACCTATAGATCTATCTTCATGGTTTTTACGTTGACATTCTCAGTGAGAGCATAAATTGAAAATATAGTGTACACTGTAATATAATGCATACTGTATGCCCACAATGCCAGGTGGGTGGTAAGTATTATTTTAAAGATTTATGAATCCCAGGTAGCATTCACATCTTGGCTCAACAAATTTAGGTGTCTCATGGGTTGTTTTTGTGCATGATTACTTATGGTTGATAAGGAGAAATTTCATTAATTTGAAATATGAATAGAAGTAAATAAATGACTGAAGCATATAAAGAAAGAATTAACTATGAGAGAGACAGTTAATATTAAGTAACATATTAGGCATGCATATTTGACTGGTACTTTTTCAGGAGTAAATTTAAGCTCTTGTCGACCTGTGCAGTAGCTATAACTCAGAAATGGACCAGTCAAATGAAGTTATATATTAAGATATATTAAGTTATATATTAAAATATTAAGAATGAAAGAGGATGGAAAGCTGTGGGGGGAGAAGGAAGAGAGAGGATATAAAAGTCATTTAGAGAAAATGAAAATAAAACAAGCTTGTTAGTAAGGCAAAAAATACATCAAATGTTGATATAATCAAGAATAAAAATATGTTGTGTGTGCGGGTGTATAAGAGGGTAAGGGGAAGTAACAATTAATAACAATGAATTGTATTCTACTCAAGGCAAACTATCCATTAAAGCTGATAAATTGAATGAAAATACAATAAAGATAATAATTGTTGCAGACAAAATTAATCAAATAATAAAGAACTCTGGCCCAAACAGCAAACAAATACACTGACCAAAGTAAATCAATTTATGTAAAAACTGTCATGTTGAATAAACGTCAGGGGAAAAAACATCATCTGGCTATAATAATGGTAATATATTCATTTGTGACTATAAAAAGCAACCAATACCATTCTTTATCATCTTAAGAGTTTTGAGCATTATCTGTGTTTGTATATAGGGATATAAAAAGAAGCATATATTTGTGAAATGAATTTAAATGTATTTTTAACTTGTGACAATTAAAATGATTAATTTGGCCTCATACTAGTGTGTATAATGTTATAAAATAACACAAAGGTATTTTCTAGTCAAATCGACAGTACCAGTAGGTGGTAATTATAAAATCAGTGTCATTTACATCATCCCTTGTAGATAAAAGATATTTATGTTATGCAGGAATATCACTCATTTAACAGAACATCAGTTTCCTTCTGATTTGAAATACCCATATGTACCTTATAATTTGAGGTAGTTATATAAGTTAAAGAATAAAAAAAGGTTTAATAAGGATTGTAAAAGATTAAAATTTAAAAACGGATAACGATTTTCATTCACAGTAAAAAATAATATATTGACATGTTGAGTGCAGGTCCTTGAATGGATTTATGGTGAGATCACACAGCACAAATATTTAGGCAGCAGCTTGCTCCTAAAATCACTGACACAACTGGGTTAACACAGGACTTATTTATTATGGTATATCTAAACACAAGGCCTATAATTTGAGCGAGCAGTGTTGAGTGACCTATTTATGGGATGGATAAAGATGTGAGTTGCCTGTTTAATGAAGATGAACCAGTGTATGGCTGTACTAAAGAGGATGTAGTGTTATCATGATGTGGCGTGTGGCCCTGGTGATCACATACATGGAATTAACCGTGAAATAACCAATTATCTGTTACAACATTGACGGGGAGCATGTGCGTGGCCTGCATGTAAAGGAGGGTGACAGAGCAGCGTTGGAAACTCGGTGGAAACTCGTTGACCTCAGGCAGACTATTATGAAATCATTAAGTAAATTAGTGACAGGATTGCTGGGCAACCATACTTTATCATGACCTTCCTGTGGGAACCATTTGATCAACTACTCTGGTTCTGTGCTGACTGCACAATAACACCAAGTGCTTGAATTATACACTGCCCTTTATGTATTCCTCTGTATGTAAGGTCTGGCCACAAGCATATAGTGCTCGTCACTTCGGAGTTGTTCTGAACAAATGTACATGTGGACCAGGTGACTAGGGTCGCTGGCAACTTACAGGTATGGGGTGTCACAGCAGAATGGATTTATCGCTGTGTGTTTTGTTGACTTGCCAGGGACTGCTGTTTCTACGTTAGTAGGTTCCTGCCGATCCAAACCTGTTGTTGAGTGGCCTTCTCGTTCAAGAGGTCTCAAGCCAATGAGGTGCCCAGGCAGTGTCACTAGCCTTTCATTTGTCTTGGTCTTGGCAGCTTATGACAAACTACCAGCATATTTCAGGGGTTGCCAGTTTCTCCTGAAGTAGAGGCAGGACTTTCAGATACGGCTTGTTGTGGATTTAATACAATACCATGCTTAAAAGTGACCTATAACCTTATTGTATTTATCAGCTAGCTGTGAAACATTACTTTGAAGTTTATTCTTGGGTGGATCTTCTGACATACAGTGTGAACGCAATGCCTCTGAATTGTAGCATGGTAAGTAATTTATGTTAATAGTATTAACTTAATACTTCTTATGTCAGTAGCATTCATCCTTGACAAGAGTAGTAAATTCTTACTTGGTCATGAAGCATGTATTTATGTGATATTTAAGGTAAAGGCTAATGGCATTTGGAACAATTTTCATGTAATCATTATTTCAGGTTCCTCAAAATAGACAGACTGGAGATATGATTTTGTAAAATTTATATTTCACTCTTTTTATATCCTCACAACTATATATTTATTACTACTATAACAATTTTCCCTGTGAGTTATATAGGAAATTTTTTCAATTTAATTTTGGGGTCAACCGTATGAGAGAATTAGCACCTTTTAGAAATATAATGTTTCTAAATTATGTAAAAAGGTCATTTTGTGGCGAAAAATGTAAAAGTGTTTATTTGCATAAAATGGGGAAACCTATTGAAGGCCAGTATCCTTCATGAATGCTTCCATTCATTAATTAATGTCAGTATTATTTGTTTAGGTGTTAAACTTTTCCAGTATATTAGCTAATTTCACAGGTTTTTTTTTCATTATATTCAGACAACAGTTTTGTTTAAAACTTGACATTTATTTCATATTGGCTTCATATATTGTTTCAATTACAATTTTTATTTGACATTTAATTGTTTATACCTGAAGTTTATACATTTTGCCTCTATTGTCACTGGATTATGGTTTGTCTACCAATTTTCCATATGAGATTTATACTACTTTTGAAAAACTACACTTTTTTATATTCAGGCTTCCCTTAAGTATTTGTGTCTTCTTAAACTTTTAAATGTATCTCATCTGTTGAGAAACTGATCTGCATTGTTAACTGCAAGATTTAATTTTATCTTACGTTTTCTGTATTATTGTATTGTTAAGTGTACCAGTAAGTTGTTCCATATATTGTATTGTGTTTTATGTTCAGTCAAGTGGAACAAAGTAAAGGTCATTGAAACATTTCTGCACATGAAGGAATACGAACTAATTCAGATGTGATACCAGGATTCACTGAACTGTAGGAATACTTTTTGAAGAGCTACTGCCTTATTCCGAGCATAATATTCAGACCAGTGTATCAGAAGGTTTATTTTAGAAAGTCCACATGTACTGTGATCTGAACCCCGGCTTCTGTGCTGGCAGGTACTTGCTTTGTCCACTGAATCATCCAGCTGACAAGAAGAAATACTTGCTTAATTTATTAGCCAATATTCTATTGTGATTGATAATAAGGGAATGAAATGGATCTTTTGAAGATAAAAATAAGCTCGCAAATGTCCCGATCATCACCATATCTGATGAATTCCTATTTACTTAAAAACTGGTAATCTTCCCAAATAAAATCAAAATCTCACCCATACTTCTGTTAAATTATTAAGTATGAAAATGTATTGCTTCCTGTTTTTGGTAATTATAAATAAATATACATTATCTCAAGTTATCATATGTTAGATAATAATGTCATGTTTTTCAATAGACCCACCAGAACTGCTATGTTAAAAGCAGTATTACATGAACTCATTTTCTCTATTGCTTATTGATCATTCACGCACAGTTTCTCATATTTGATTCTGGCCCAAGTCCCTTAAGCTGTTTGTATAAATGACCTGCCAACTTAGTGGCTTACGATTGGTGCTCACAACTCACAGAATTAATGACCTACCCGCTGGGATAACAGCAGGCTGATTGAAAGAAAGTTGATACTGTTTACAGGAGGGGGTATATATGTTGGTCTCTATGGACTACTCCCCTGGTCCATGGAATCATGGCAGGGCAAATATGACTAGTATTTATTCAGCAGGTCATTCCAAAGGACCCATAGGCAGTATCTAAATAAACAGGACCTACCTGAAAGAACGGCAAGACTTATGGAATAATATTTCATTATAAGTGGATCAGCCAGCAGACCTATAATACCTCAGAATGAAGCCAGTTTAAAGTAGCCCTCACTACATCTGTCAAGGCTATTTATATAGCCACATCAGCTGCTGTCAAATTAAACTGTGAGGATGAAAGATATGATTTTTTAAGACTGCTGATGAAAATTTGTCTTTCAGGTTATATAATTTTATAGATAACATGTTCATAACTAAGTATTTCTGAGTGAATACTCAAGTCTGCTATCAGAACTCTGTCTGGTTCTGGCCTGCATTTCGAGATAGTCGTGTATTTTACCTGTTAAACTAATTTGTTCTTTGTCAGTTTAAATAATGTACTCTTACTTCAAATTTTAAGCCATATTATGAATTAGAATTTAAGTTTCATAAAAAATCTTGAATTGGAATTGAATTGGAGTTGAAAAATATGCATTGACCCTATGTCCATTACTGACATATATATATATATATATATATATATATATATATATATATATATATATATATATATATATATATATATCATCATGACAAAATTGAATGTAATATAACTTCTTTCTGTATTATTGTTTGGTGAGAAATGTTAAAGGGGGGGGGGGGGGAGGCAACACTTCAAAAATACTACTGGAGGTTCTCACATATATATATATACTGTTTAGTAACTGCTCATCATGTAGCTGGCAGCTTGTAACAGTCTCATAAACACTGGTAATGTGAACCATGCAAGTACGTGTGAAGCCAAGAATACAAAACATAAAATTGATTGTGCCTTTGACCTGACATGGTTTGAGTTTGGTCTGAGTTTGTTTTAATGTAGGTTTTGTTGTGGTAGCCTGGTAGATCACTCTGGTATGTGGAGTCATGGGGTATCTAATAGGCTACAGGGATGTTTGGATGATATATATTTGGAAGTATATTAGTTAGATGAGGATAACATATGGTATACAATTTATGATGAAATGTGTACACTAGATATTTATTTCTGTTGCATCAGCACTAATAAAGAACCACATTTATCAGTGTTTATGTTTAATGTCTCAGTGACCAGATATGACATTTCACAGATTAAATTATATAATAAGTTTATAATGATAAGTGCTCATTTTAGGAATTATAAGAGTGCTCTGTGACAGAAAATATGAGTTTTATTATGAAAATTAAATCAGATAGTTAATATCATACAATGGAGAGTTAAATCATAGTTATTCAGAAGGAATAATCAAGAAGAAAAAAAAATTATTTGATAAGACCATGACACACAGCTGGACTTGTACTGCTGTGACAAGAGAAATGATTGAGACAGAAAATTCTTATATGTAGTAAATATTTTACTGTATCTTAAAAAATGGACACCCAGATTCAGATGCTGTTGAACTTAAATTGACTGAGGGTATGAGGAGATTCCAATATTGCCGTTTATTTCATCTAATGTTACAATAAATTTCTTACCACAAAAGAAATCCAAGAGTATAGTAGGTAAATATATACATATATATATATACTTATTCAGAAAACCAACCAGTTTGCAGTGAATTTATGCTCCTAGGATGACTATGGTTTACATTTGATAGATATCAGTGTTATCAGAGAGATAACCTTCTACAGATACAGGTGGGCTGGTACTCAAGTCACAGATGAAACTGGGTCTTAGTTCTAACAATTGTTCTGTTGGCTACACTATTTTAAACTTACCAAGCCTGAAGTTGGCTGCTTTAGGCTGCATTTTGTTCACTTTGAGCAGAGCACATGTTGGTCTCCCATGATTTTAAATGATGTTGTGGGATGATAGTTATATGACCCTTGATCTTGTTTTTTATGATATCTGCCATGGTCTGATAGTATTTTTAGTAATATTTATAATTTTATATGATGGGATATATTATACAGCCACAGTCTATCCATCTATCTGAAAACCACCATTATTACTTACCAATAGGTTATCTCTCCTGAGTTCAATTATGGGCAAAATCCACACATATATAATAAGGTCATATGTTACTTTGTGGTGTCACTGCAACAACCTACCAGGAACATGCTTGATTTTGATAAAACTCTTATAAGAAATATAAACCAATATAAAATCTTGCTCAGGTTTGGATTCCAGCAAAATTCATGCATATTTAATGAGGTCAGAGGTCATCAGACTTTAGTCGGAGTTGTCATGGGTAACTAGAAATCTGATGGATTTACATGAAACTCATTTTAAAAATTAACCATTAGAGTTTCTCTCTTGAATTACATTCTCAGCAAAATTCATGCATATTTAATGAGGTCAAAGGTCACAAAACATGTAACAGGCATATTGTGAACCTTTTGTGGTGCTCTTGTTTTAAAATGTTTTTACAGGTTTGTTACAACTTTGTAATATAGAATAAATTCTCACCTTGATGATATATGATAACTTGGTAGGAATGTCTTTTACCTTATTCCAAGCAAATTGGTTTCTGAATGTCTTAGGCACAAATACATAAAGAAATTAATATGTGACTCACATATTGACAAGGCAGCATTCAAATATATTATAAGCAAGTTTCATACATTGTGTAAGAGTGGTTGATGCGTTTTTTTATAATCAATCCATGAGTAGGATTTGGTCCATGTAATGTAAATATTGTATGCATGCATATTTTCTTACAATAATCTTTACCAATGGTATTCTCAGAAAGGTCAAGAACATATGTATGTCAGTCACCCAGATCCTGATCTGCATCAACCAGCAATTGGTCAAGACCAAATTGGGATTCAGTCCAGCCTGAAGCCTTCTCCTCAAATAGTTATAAATAGAATGACTTCCTGGGATCTGGACCTTGACATACAAAATCATCTGAGGCGTCAAATATAAATGACACAATGAAGGAATTGTCTTTCAAGCCATACATTATTATGTCTCATCTCAGACTTCATTCAACTGGTCCATTTCTGGGTTCTACATCTTTTTCCCTCAAACTTGGAACACAAGTTTTTCCCACCAAGTTCATGGAAGAGTTTCAAATTGGTGATCTTTTTTTTCAGGTTCAAATCTGCAGATTTATATGTTTTCCAAAACACAATAACTTTTGAATTCGTGCAAAATAATTTTCCCCTCAAAGGCCTGCAAGTACAAAGCCATTCTAGTTACTATTGACACTACCCTTATTTTAATATACTGGTATTTTATAAAATGCTGAAAGGCCCATATCCCTAGCTCATGTTTTAATGGAAACCCAGTTTGCTACCATATATCTGTATTTCTTTCATATTATTTTATTGCGTAATGTTTTACACTATAAAGTCATATATTTTGCCACCTGTTCATTTACCACCTTTCAACAAATAATAACAAAGTCCCACGCAGAATTCTGTTTATTTTGATGCAGAATTCTGTTTATTTTTAGCATGTGCCAGTTCACTGCCTGTCAATCAAATACATTGGTTTTGTAAAATGTGTAACCTGGTGATTTCCAATATATAACAATCAGTATTATGTATCAATTATGTACCATAGTATGAACTTGTATATATACTGTATAAATATCATAGTCATTATTTTCCTTAATTATTCTTCTCTCAAATTGATATTCTTTTTTAACATCCACCCTCATACCCCGCCAGTACTTCCTGTAGTCCTTTTGGCAAGAGAAAAAGACTTTACTGTACTTTAAATCTCACAGTATGTATTTTTTCTAGATATTTTTCATACTTGGCTCACAACCAGCCTTTAATGTGTATGTTCACCTTGACACAGTAAGAGCTAATGAGATAACATGTCTGACTGTGGTGGTAGGATGTCTTTATTTTTGCAGATTATGACACATGACAGATGATATTTTGGCTTGTAACACATTTGTTTGGTTTGAATTATCCATGCCCCTTCTTACAACCCCAATCATTCAGCCTGCAGCATGTTCTCAGCATAAATACAGTGGTTTTCTGTATTAATAATTTACACGCAGCAGTCCCAGTGATACTGCAGTGCCCTGAAGTGGTCCATCAATCAACCTTGTGCAGGTTCTCACTCCTGTGCTGAGGAAAATCGTAACAAAATACCAAATTTCTTAAATTTAGAGGTATTTGAAATAATGATACAGATGCTCAGTTATAATTTTACCAAGAAGGCCAGGTTTAACCATTGTTTACTGATAATTTGTTAACTTTTTTGTTGGCAGGAATACTCAAAAAGGGGTCTCCTGATTAAAAAAAAAAAAATTATCCTTGTTGATTAAATGTACCAATACGTTAATGTGGCATAACTGTACACCTGAAACCAATTTCAGGTGGAAAGGTTGATGTGACTGGCACCACCAGGTAGGAGGAGGCTTATATTCAATAATATTTTATCCTTATTTGAATGTTCAATCTTGAGTTGACAGAACCTGCACGAGTAATACACGTGTTTGTTTTTCTTTTTATCCGTTCTTATTTACCCATTGATAATTAATACTGATAATTAAGATTAATCATAATTAATAAGATGATTTAATTAAAAAAAATTCTGCAGATTAATTATAATTTTTATAGGAAATGTGTACTTCACTAGCTTTGTTAGACTGAAGCATAATAGCTAGTAGGACGTTAGAGGTATACAAGGTGTATATGTCTAATGTACATAATTTTTGTTCATGTTTATGTCTGCTTGGTTCAAAGAACAGGATCAAAGATGTGACCTTTGAGAAGGACAGATATGACCTTTGAAGCAGATATTTATTTGTCCAATTAGCAGATTGTAATTGAAATGAATCAAAGTGTTGACCTTTAAGTGTCAGAACAAATAAAGTGGAAGATGGGTAAACAGTGTCGTCAGGCCACATTTTTAGCTTGTTACGCAGTGGTGCAATTGGAAAAACAATGCTCCAAAGAATAAAACATGGCAGCAAACATTCGTGTTCCAGCTAATTCTGAGAAGAGAGCACCTGCTCCCTTACTGCAGCTCATCGTCTTTACCTGTTAAAGGAGCAACGTAAAAACTGCCAGGGGTCCGGAAGGTCATCCCTCCTCAAGGGCACGTGTCCGCATCAACATAGTGCACAATGAGCATTGTCAGTTGTAAAATATGTCTCAAGTAAAAGCTGCATTGATGCTCTTTATAGATTAAATATCCTGTTAGAAATGGCACAGGTCATGTGGTCTTTACTCAGGACTTTTTTTTCATTTCTTTGTTTTTTCATACAAAATAATGTTTCATGGAGGTTACTATAGTTTTGGATATACTTCTTCAAGGAAACATAAACAGAGCCTGTTTACATTTGGAAATGGTTGTTTACAGATCTTTGTGGCTGAGCTAATTGGGAATTATTACCTTCATCTGTTCAGGTTGAAAGAAGGGGTTGCCAAAATCAGGTCAAGGTCATAAAATGTGAGGTCAAGGTCAAATAATATGCTTTTAGTGAAGGTATAAAAGGTAATATGTTAACTATATTTAGTGTAGTTTAGTATGATATCTCATCATATATGTATGAATATATATATATATATTATTTTATATATATGAGCACTTAGATATAATTTTCCAATGTTTTCAAAGTTTTTGACATGACCTCTGTTTATCTCAGGAGGATTTAGGAGTACAGTAACAATTTACAGTGATTTAATATGACAGTGAGGCCTCAGTGAATGGTCTCTCTTTTTGTTTTTTGCACAGACTGTATGTTAAAGCATCTGGTTCAGACAGGATATTGGCTGAATAATACACAGACTCAAAGTGAATATATATTTTCTGTTTGACTCTTCCTCTTTTGCCTAGAATAAGGTCAGGAGATAAGACAAGGTTTACTGTGTCATGTGACCCACTTTCCACATCTGTTTATCCATACATGCAACCTGCAAAAAAGTAGGACAGGGTTTTTCTTTAAAACTAGCTTTCTTAAGTGGTGACAGATATACTAGTACATGAAGGTAGGTGTATATCATGATTAGTCATTTTCCATTTTTTTCTAAATTATATACTTAACCTTTAAACTTAAACCATATTTATTAAATTATGAAATTATATATTTTACCATCATTTAGAGCTTTCTTTAAAGTATGAAAATAACTGTTTTGAAGGATAAAATAATTCTCAATTTTTAAGCTTGTGTAACTTAATTACCACCAGTACACAGTTTATGTACTTCTGTTCTTCAAGCTGACATAGATCTGTTTAATATGTATACTCATCTCTAATCATTTGAAGCTGTTGTTTCAAGTGACCTTTAGACTTTTGTTTTTTGGAAATCAGATAAAACATGGATGATTGAGTTAAAGCAGTTCTAATTAAAATCTTAAATTCATCTGAGGAAATAGAATACTTAAAAAACTGGCACAGCAGATAAAGGGAGGTTGATAAGGTTTGAGAAGGGCAGATAATAGCTTAGATATAGTCCCCCTTTTCTGTGTGTTGAATGGTTAAAATAGGTGAACTTGAATTGTTGTTCATTATGTGACTATACTTACAATTTCTTTTTTGTAATTTCTTAAATCTAAAATGCATACTAGTAGTAACCAGTTTCATAAACAAAAACAAAAAATAAAAAGAAATGCTCATGTTCAACTTTTGTTACAGAAAGGATATGTTCCAATGAATTTGAATTTCAGTTGAAAAAAAAATGCAGTTAAGCTAAGATTTCTGATGTCAGGATGCGGAATGCATATAAATTTGCTATTGAAAAAAAACAATGAATAATGTTAGTTTTGCTATGCGCAGATCTCGCATGTGGAATTCATATCAGGCAAACATGCTACATGTAGACACGCTATACATGTAGTGTTTTCCAGAGGTTCCAGAAGGTACACAAAAAAAACAGCATGCTGCCATGCAGGTTCATATAAAATTTCTCAACACCCATTCCGCATGACCCATTCCGTAAAAAGGTATCTTAATTAGCTTTTGTCTCAAGTACAGTTTAATTTAAGCCTTGAATGTAGAAAACTTCAGTGTATTAGAGGTCTGAAACAACTAAACTTATCAGGGCTGAATGCAACTCTTTTATTTAAACATAAACAGGGCATTCAACTCATGCAAGTTCAACACATGGTTGTATCATACTGGATTTCATATGAAAACACCAATCCAATCACATACTGCTGGAAGAACTTGTGCATGAAATTCGTGGACAGCAAAAAGTTGAAACCTTGACATTTGTGCTTTACACAAGTATAACAATTTGTCTTTCAGCTTGTGACAGACAGTCGTCATCCTAGCTGTCAATCTGTCTGCAAAATCTTCACATAGAGGTAAAAAAAACCCTCGATTTGAAAACATCAGCAGCCCTGTTTACCTGTCACTGGAGGCCATGGGAGCTTGGCTGGCTGGTAGTTATGTGCTGCACAGGTCTAATGACAGTCACTATTTGCAGCAGACAGACTGCACTCGTCTGTTTCTGTCATGTTTTGCTGCGTAACGTGATAATTTGAACTACTTGCACTCAAAATCACATAGCTGTGTGAAGTGGAGGTTTTAATAATGTACAAATTGTTTTACCTCTTCACAAATATGTTATACTTCCTTTGCTGGAATGAGAATGTGATATATTTTTACAAACTTAACATGCAGTTATGACTCTGTTATTTACAGTAAGGCTTTTTATAAACAGCTTATAGCATTAACTATTCACATGCTTTTCAATTCCATTTAACATTGAAGAAATATTGAAAGTCAGTTGTTTTTGTTGCTTGCCGGAAATCTTCGATTTCGGCAAGCATGTTCGTCAGTTGCGTATGTCTGTTTGTCTTTTTGTTTGTTTGTTTGTTTGTTTGTTTGTTTGTCACGACTCTCCAGGTCACACTTTTGCATCAATCAACTTGAAACTTACAGGCTTGATTGACAAACCGATTTCTAGGTGCCCTATTGTTTTTGGTCAACATTGCTCCAAGGTCAAGGGTCAAGGTCACGACAGGTATGGTTAACAGTTTTTGCACGATAACTTCGCCATAAATAGGCTTATCCACTTCTGCAATAGCTCATTTTTTTCGTCATCACTTGGCCTTTCTTTTGATATGTAGCTTACTTAAATTTGCCGTTACCATGGTTACATTTTTTGGGCAAAAATCATGGAAATTTGAAATAACACGACCATTTTTTGTAACTTTGTCAGTTTTTAAGCTAGGCAGATCTAGTTTTCGGCATTTTGTTCCACATGACCAGCTTGACACGACAGAACTGAAAGTCACGCCAAATCTCGCGCCATATCTCGTCAAACAAGAAAACACGAGACTTCGCGGAAATGCTCATAACTCGGCGACTTTTACAGCTGGACAGGTCTGGTTTTCGGCATTTCGTTCCACCAATCAAGCTTAACACGACAGAGCTATAAGACAGGCCAAATCTCGCACCGTATCTCGTCAAACGAGAAAACACGGGATTTCACAGAAATGCTTATAACTGGGCCAGTTTTACAGCTAGACACGTCTGGTTTTCGGCATTTAGTTCCACTAGACCAGCTTGACACGACAGATATGCAAGTGCCGTTACCATGGTTACATTTTTTGGGCAAAAATCATGGAAATTGGAAATAACACGACCATTTTTTGTAACTTTGTCAGTTTTTAAGCTAGGCAGATCTAGTTTTCGGCATTTTGTTCCACATGACCAGCTTGACACGACAGAACTTAAAGTCACGCCAAATCTCGCGCCATATCTCGTCAAACGAGAAAAAACGAGACTTCGCGGAAATGCTTATAACTCGGCGACTTTTACAGCTAGACAGGTCTGGTTATCGGCATTTCGTTCCACCAAACAAGCTTGACACGACAGAGCTGCAAGACAGGCCAAATCTCGCACCGTATCTCGTCAAACGAGAAAACACGGGATTTCACGGAAATGCTTATAACTGGGCCAGTTTTACAGCTAGACACGTCTGGTTTTCGGCATTTAGTTCCACTAGACCAGCTTGATACGACAGATATGCAAGTCTGGCAAAATCTCGCGCCATATCTCGTCAAACGAGAAAACACGAAATTTCACGGAAATGCTTATAACTCGGCCAGTTTTACAGCTAGACACGTCTGGTTTCCGGCATTTCCTTCCACATGACCAGCTTGACACGATAGATGTACAAGTCAGGCCAAATCTCGCACCCTATCTCGTCAAACGAGAAAACACGAGATTTCACGGAAATGCTTATAACTCGGCGAGTTTTACAGCTGGACAGGTCTAGTTTTCGGCATTTTGTTTCACATGTCCTGCTGGACATGACAGAACTGAAAGTCAGGCCGAATGTCGCACCGTATCTCGTCAAACGAGAAAACATGAGATTTCACGGCATTGGTTATAACTCGGCGAGTGTTACAGATAGACACGTCTGGTTTTCGGCATTTTGTTCCACTAGACCAGCTTGACACGACAGACATGCATGTCAGGCTAAATCTCGCACCGTATCCCGTCAAACGAGAAAACACGAGATTTCACGGAACTGCAGCTAGACAGGTCTAGTTTTCGGCATTTAGTTCCACATGACCCGCTTGACATGACAGAACTCCAAGTCAGGCACAAGCTCGCACCATTTCCCGTCAAACGAGAAAACACGAGATTTCATGCAAATGCTTATAACTCAGCGGCTTTTATAGCTAGACAGGTCTAGTTTTCGGCATTTCATATCATTTGGCCAGCTTGACATGACAAACCGGAAAACGTCTCACTGCTTCTTGTCAAACGAGATTAACGGGATTTCATGAAAAAATATTGAACTTGGTCCCTTTTACACTAGAAAGATATGCAGCTGTTAAAGGTCAGCATGCATAAATAAACATATTATCCGTTTCTGCTGCCCCCACAATGTTGCTCATTCATATGACTGTTTCTACATGCACTCTCTGTCTATCTGTCTCTATCATTTCCATTTCCGGCAAGAGCGTGACCTCTGGTCATCTTGTTTATTAGTTCAGAGTTAGATATATATAAGAGATAATGCCAGTCTCATCCAAATTACCCTTTTGGGCTGCATGTTCATGACAAGGGTATGTTTCTCACCCCCATTGGAGCACACAACCCAGGCAAGCAGCCATTAAATGTGGAAGAACAATGTTAATTGTACTTTGCCTACACCTGTTTATTCTTTAGTGAAGATGGGGAACACTTGTGGTTAAGATTTTGGCCAGGGGTATTTGTATGGAAAATGATTCAAATAACAAAAATTATGTCACTAGTCCAGTGCATCGACCACCACACCACCACAAATCAAACCACATTCTTATTGTGTATATACTTTGACATTGCAGATTTTATTACCACACAATGTCATAATAGTGCACGGTACCAGTCTATCAAGGTGTTTTGAGTATGTCAGACTGGTTAGCTAGGTCATGCTTGAGAGCTTATAACAGGGAAGTGTATTGCGGGATATATACATGTGCAGTAATCATGTCAGCTGTAACAATAACAATGACTGTTTTGCGTGGCTTGTATGGTAGTTTAAATAAACACTGTAACTGGATGGTGAGCGGGATTGTGTCACTTTTGATAGTTCGATTTTATGTGGGGTGCTCAGTGAATAGAGTCAATGTACCTTATGGTTCAACTGCCAGACATTGACTGTGTCAGATTTATGTGTACATTATGTGCTGTAGGTATTATGGTGTGTATAATAGACTCCATGTATAAAAGATATAATGGGACACTCCAACAACATATGGATCTAACAGAGCTGGATGATTTATCAGTATCACAGTGGACATCAGTATTTATTTACAGTATTTAATGTAATGGAATAAAGGAATTCTTGTGTTCAAGTAATTTTCTTATTCAGTGTTAAATATCTGTTTATTTCTGTTTTCTATAAATGTGGTCATGCAGAGAATACAATAAGTATTTAATGGGTAAAGGGACAGTTTTTTTTAGCTCAGCTGACTTTCAGTCATGCTGAGCTATAGCGATCACTCTTTGTCCGTCGTCCGTCGTGCCGTCCGTCTGTCCGTTAACCTGGCACAAATCGTAACCGCTGGACTTAGAATCTTGTAACTTAACATTCTGAGAGGTCCATGAAAAATCTCCTTGGAAACCAGAAATTAGGTCTCTGTTACCCATATCCTTTGAGCTATGGGGCCCCAAAGAACCCCCCAGAAAAGTCAAAAATTTCATACAAAAACTTCAATATCTCATTAACTACTTGACTGATGGTCATGATTTTGGTAATCGTGCAATATAACGGACCCATATTTCATGGTCTCACAAAAAAGTGTGACCACATTTCAATGAAAAAACTGTTTCCTGTAAAAGTTGAAGATCCGGCGCATCTAATGATACAATATTTTTGTATGTTTGATATAAATATATTTTGCTACAAACTGTCGAAAAAGGGTAGTTTGCTGAAAATACCCAAAATGACGTCGTGTCAAAGACGTTCTCAGCCGACGTCATGAATCCACAGTACTGTACATGCATACCATGTTAAACAAAAGGATGATGTCTAACAAAAATTACAGTCAATATATCTTTTTATGCATAGATAGAGAGACAATTTTACCTCTAAATATCCATATTTCCCAAGATTTAATAAAAGTTGACGACGTCTTGCCGCCAAAAACATAAACATGCAACTGTCGTCTGTGAATGTATTCGACTGATCACGTTAACTCTTGCTCTATTCAGCTTTGTCTCTATGTACGTTTTATATGTCAAATAAATATAAATTGTGTAATAAACAGTTATTTTTGTGGACAGAGTATAAAGACTACATTTTAGACATGTCATTTATCTTATTTATTTTTTTTTGTCCTGTTAGACTACTTTATGTAAGGACAATCAGATGGGAACTTCCCCTCCCCATGAGTAACAGACCGGTAGCCCTTAAAATCGAGACGAACGCGGGAGAAACACGGGACCATGTTGGGCATATCATCCATATGTGACCACATTTTATAATATTATGTATATAATACAAACTTATATGGCTGGTCAAATAAAATGTGGTCACACCTTATTTTTGTTAATATTTATTGGTAATAAATGTGGTCACGCCATATGTGACCATATTTTACAATAATATATATATAATACAAACATATATGGCTGTTCAAATAAAATGTGGTCACACCTTTATTTTTGTCAATATTTATTGTAAAAAATGTGGTCACACCATATGTGACCACATTCTAAAATATTATATATTTATTACAAACTTATATGGCTTGTCAAATAAAATGTGGTCACACCTAATTTTTGTTAATATTTATTGTAAAAAATGTGGTCACACCATGTGACCACATTTTATAATATATTAAATATATATATATATAATACAAACTTATATGGCTTGTCAAATAAAATGTGGTCATACCTTATTTTTGTAAATAATTATTGGTAAAAAATGTGGTCACACCTTATGTGACCACATTTTATAATATTCTATATATAATACAAACTTATATGGCTGGTCAAATAAAATGTGGTCACACCTTATTTTTGTCAATATTTATTGTGAAAAATTTGGTCACACCATATGTGACATTTTATAATATTATATATATAATACAAACTTATTAGGCTGGTCAAATAAAATGTGGTCACACCTTATTTTTGTCAATATTCTTTGGTGAAAAATGTTGTCACACCATATGTGACCAGATTTTATAATATTCTATATATAATACAAACTTATATGGCTGGTCAAGTAAAATGTGGTCACAACTTATTTTTGGCAAAGTTTATTGTAAAAAATGTGTTCACACCATGTGACCACATTTTATAATATATATATATATATATATATATATATATATATATATATATAATACAAACTTATATGGCTGGTCAAATAAAATGTGGTCACACCTTAGTTTGTCAATATTTATTGTGAAAAATATGGTCACCCCATATGTGACAACATTTTATAATATTATATATATATAATACAAACTTATTAGGCTGGTCAAATAAAATGTGGTCACACTTTATTTTTGTCAATATTCTTTGGTGAAAAATGTGGTCACACCATATGTGACCACATTTTATAATATTCTATATATAATACAAACTTATATGGCTGGTTAAATAAAATGTGGTCACAACTTATTTTTTTATTGGTAAAAATATGGTCACACTTATGTGACCACATTTTATAATATTCTATTTATAATACAAACTTATATGGCTGGTCAAATAAAATGTGGTCACACCTTTATTTTTGTCAATATTTATTTTAAAAAATGTGGTCACACCATGTGACCACATTTTATAATATATTAAATATATATATATATAATACAAACTTATATGGCTTGTCAAATAAAATGTGGCCATACCTTATTTTTGTAAATAATTATTGGTAAAAAATGTGGTCACACCTTATGTGACCACATTTTATAATATTCTATATATAATACAAACTTATATGGCTGGTCAAATAAAATGTGGTCACACCTTATTTTTGTCAATATTTATTGTGAAAAATTTGGTCACACCATATGTGACATTTTATAATATTATATATATAATACAAACTTATTAGGCTGGTCAAATAAAATGTGGTCACACCTTATTTTTGTCAATATTCTTTGGTGAAAAATGTTGTCACACCATATGTGACCAGATTTTATAATATTCTATATATAATACAAACTTATATGGCTGGTCAAGTAAAATGTGGTCACAACTTATTTTTGGCAAAGTTTATTGTAAAAAATGTGTTCACACCATGTAACCACATTTTATAATATATTAAATATATATATATATATATATATATATATATATATATAATACAAACTTATATGGCTTGTCAAATAAAATGTGGTCACACCTTATTTTTGTTAATATTTATTGTTAAAAAATGTGGTCACACTGATGTGACCACATTTTATAATATTCTATTTATAATACAAACTTATATGGCTGGTCAAATAAAATGTGGTCACACCTTAGTTTGTCAATATTTATTGTGAAAAATATGGTCACCCCATATGTGACAACATTTTATAATATTATATATATATATAATACAAACTTATTAGGCTGGTCAAATAAAATGTGGTCACACTTTATTTTTGTCAATATTCTTTGGTGAAAAATGTGGTCACACCATATGTGACCACATTTTATAATATTCTATATATAATACAAACTTATATGGCTGGTCAAGTAAAATGTGGTCACAACTTATTTTTGGCAAAATTTATTTTTAAAAATGTGGTCACACCATATGTGACCACATTTTATAATATTCTATATATAATACAAACTTATATGGCTGGTTAAATAAAATGTGGTCACAACTTATTTTTTTATTGGTAAAAAATATGGTCACACTTATGTGACCACATTTTATAATATTCTATTTATAATACAAACTTATATGGCTAGTCAAATAAAATGTGGTCACACCTTTATTTTTGTCAATATTTATTGTAAAAAATGTGGTCACACCTTTATTTTTGTCAATATTTATTGTAAAAAATGTGGTCACACCATATGTGACCACATTCTAAAATATTATATATTTATTACAAACTTATATGGCTGGTAAAATAAAATGTGGTCACACCTGATTTTTGTCAATATTCTTTGGTGAAAAATGTGGTCACACCATATGGGACAGCATTTTATAATATTCTATATATAATATAAACTTATATGGCTGGTCAAGTAAAATGTGGTCACAACTTATTTTTGGCAAAATTTATTTAAAAAAATGTGGTCACACCATATGTGACCACATTTTATAATATTCTATATATAATACAAACTTATATGGCTGGTCAAATAAAATGTGGTCACAACTTATTTTTTTATTGGTTAAAAAATATGGTCTCTTGG
The DNA here is from genome assembly GCA_026874595.1 of Sipunculus nudus. Lineage (NCBI taxonomy): Eukaryota > Metazoa > Annelida > Sipuncula > Golfingiida > Sipunculidae > Sipunculus > Sipunculus nudus. Next base: position 76,675,870 of record CM049313.1, on the reverse strand, counting down.
TTTGAAAAAAATTCAGGATTAAATTTAGAAAAAAATAAGGGATATGATGATGTAAGAATATATTTAAATGTGGTCACAACACCTTTTTTACTATTTCTAACTACTATATGTGGTCACACAATTTATACAAAAGAGATCACACCTTAATAATGTCATTCATTATACTTAATAAATGTTGTCACACTTAATAATTATTTTATTAAAAATAAGGATATTATTACGTTAGTATAACAAAAAATGTTGTAACATAATGGGGACGAACGTGTTTCTCCCGTGTCTCTCTTGATTTTAAGTGCATGACTTGTCACGTGACACTCGACATTTGTTTACGTTCTGGCGGCAGGGCGTCGTCACCTTGAACGTACATCAAGTGAAATGTGGATAAATAGAGGTAAAAAAGTATAAACATATATGGGTAATATTATATATTGACTGTAAATTTTATAAGACATCATCTAAATGTATAACATGGTATATATGTATATTACTGTGGATTCATGACGTCGGCTCAGAACGTCTTTGACAAGACGTCATTTTGGGTATTTTCGGCAAACTACCCTTTTTCAACAGTTTGTAGCAAAATAAATATATATATAACATACAAAAATATCATATCATTAGATGCGCCGGATCGTCAACTTTATCATGCAAAAAAAATTTTAGTGAAATGTGGTCACACTTATTTGTGAGAGAGAGTAACATAGGTCCGTTATATTGCACGATTACCATGATTTTTGCCATACATATTGATCATGAGATGTTCCATCACTTCCTGTGAGACCTTTTTAGGATGCTGTCATCTGTTAACGTGGCACAAATCGTAACCGCTGGACCTAGAATCTTCATTCTCGACACACTGAGAAACCTATTAAAAGTCTCCGTGGAAACCATAAATTAGATCTCTGTTACCCATATCCTTGAGCTATGGGGCCCCAAAGTACCCCCCAGAAAAGTCAAAAATTTCATACAAAAACTTCAATATCTCATTAAATACTTGACTGATGGTCATGATTTGTGGCATAACTATTGATCATGAGATGTGTCATCACTTCCTGCAGACTGGTGGCGCCACCTGTATCGTTGGATTTTTTATGAATTTTTTCTCTATTTTTGAGACCTTTCAAAATGTGAACATCTGTTAACAAGGCACAAATCGTAACGACTGGACCTAGAATCTTCATTCTCGATACACTGAGAGACCTATGAAAAGTCTCAATGGAAACCAGAAATTAGGTCTCTGTTACCCATATCCTTCAAGCTATGGGGGCCCAAAGTAACCCCCAGAGTAGCCAAAAATTTCATACAAAATCTTCAATATCTCAATAACTACAACACTGATGGTCATGATTTTCGGCATACATACTGATCATGACCTGTTCCATCAGTTTCTGCAGACTGGGTGCGCCACCTCTATTTTTTTCAAATTTTTACGATTTTTTTTCTCTTTTTTTGATACCTTTAAAGATGTGGTTATCTGTCAACAGGGTACAAATCGCAACAACTGGACCTAGAATCTTCATTCTTGTCATCCAAGAAGGCCCATGAAAAGTGTCTGTGGAAACTTAAAATTAGGTCTCTGTTACCCATATCCTTCAAGCTATAGGACTCCGAAGTATCCCTCAGAATAATGGACAATTTGATACAAAAGCTGAAGTATCTGAACAACTAATGGGGAGATCACCATGATTTTTTGCATGGATATTGATGTTTGTAAGTGTTTTCATTAGTTTCTGCAGACTGGTGGAGCCACCTGTATTTTTGTACCCGCCAAAACGAAGTTTTGTGGATACTATGTTTTTGACCGGGTTCCTCCGCCGTTGCCGCGTTCGTTTCCAGAGGGCTCCTCTGGGACTTGATTTTATCAGCTTTCCAAGCTCATATCTCGGGAACCGTTTGACTGATCAGGAAATAAAATTTATACTAATGTAGCCCTTGGATAGCTCTATAACATACACAAAAATGGTGGCGCCACCTGTAACCATGTTTGCACAGTGTCCATCTGTTCATCTGCCTTGGGTTAAAATCACTCATATCTCTGCAGTGAATTGACTAATTCACGTGAAATTCGGCATGCGTATACATCCTGGATAGCTTTCTTGATTTTATGACAGGTGGCGCCACCTACATTCTCATTCACGCTGATGACATCCAAGCTCATATTTCGGGAAACGTTTGACCGAACAGGCCAAAATTTTGCATGTATATAGATCTAACATAGCTCTTTATCATAAGCTAAACTGGTGGCGCCACCTGCAACCATTTTTGCACAGCGTCTGTCTGTTTGTCTGCCGTGCAATAATGTCACTCATATCTCGGCAGTGGTTTGACATATCTGCCTAAAATATTGCAGTTTTATACATCCTGGATAGCTTTCTTGATTTTATGACAGGTTGCACCACCTACATTCACGTTCACGCTGATGACATCCAAGCTCATATCTCGGGAACCGTTTGACCGATCGGGCCAAAATTTTGCATGTGTATAGATCTAACATAGCTCTTTATCATACACAAAACTGGTGGCACCACCTGCAACCATTTTTGCACAGCGTCTGTCTGTTTGTCTGCCGTGCAATAAAGTCACTCGCATCTTGGCAGTGGTTTGACATATCTGCCTAAAATTTTGCAGTTTTATAGATCCTGGATAAGCTTTCTTGATTTTATGACAGGTGGCGCCACCTTTATTCTAGTTTATGCTGCAGACATCCAAGCTCATATCTCGGGAACCGTTTGAACGATTGGGCCAAAATTTTGCATGTGTAAAGATCTCACATAGGTCTATCATACACAAAACTGGAGGGGCCACCTGCAACCATTTTTGCAAATTTTGCACAGCGTCTGTCTGTTGGTCTGCCATGGCCTAAAATCACTCATTTCTCTGTAGTGGTTTGACATAACTGCCTAAAATTTTGCAGGTTTATACATCCTGGATAGCTTTCTTGTTTTATGACAGGTGGCGCCACCTACATTCTAGTTAACGCTGCACACATCCAAGCTAATATCTCAGGAACCATTTGACCGATTGGGCCAAAATTGTGCTTGTGTTTAGATCTCACATAGGTCTTTATCATACACAAAACTTCAACCATTTTTGCACAGCGTCTGTCTGTTTGTCTGCCGTGGGCTAAAATCACTCATATCCATGTAGTGGTTTGACTTTTCTGCCTAAAATTTTGCATATGTATACAACTTGGACAGCTTTCTGGATTTGTGGTAGGTTGCACAACCTACATACACATTTAGGCTGCAGACATCCATGCTAATATGCAACATACCTCACTCCGTTTCCTCTTGCCACTCAATCCATGCCTCACTTCACTCTGATTTTGGCAGATACACGTAGTCACTTGTTGGCTACCCGTATTCTAGTTTTTAAAGTTTACACATTTTTTCTCTATTTTTCAGATATATAAATACAGACTAAATCTTGGCCTGTTGGTTAATCTGTTTGATGCTTCAGTTGAATGGGTATCTACCATTCTGATGATAAAATTTTCTTTTGTGAATCTCTTCCCAGTCAGCTGAGCGTCATGACCCATGGGTCACTTGTTCAAACTGGCATTTACTTTGTGCAATGAGATTTCTGTATTTGTATCTCATTGCACAAAGCTCAAAACAGGTAAATGTTTGCTTGCATGTATTCTGCAGTAGCTTCAGTTTCTACAAATTCATGTACAGTGAACCCTGTCATTACAGACACCTCTGTATTACAGACATCACCCTTTATGGACACTTAAGCTGGTCCTATGAATTGTTACACAGGAGTTAGTAACCTTGGCAATACCTAGGTGCTTTTATGTCAATCATTGGAAGGTAACGTTCCACTGATTCCATGAAAACTAATTCCATGTGGCACAGGATAAAAAAAAAACTTTTTTAGACCAGCATTTGATTAGCAGACCTTTCTTACTTGAGCATGGCTCCAAGCAACATATGCTACCTCTTGAATCAAAGGCAAAGTTTTAACATTTGTGGGTGATTTTTTCCTGAATACCCTGCAGCATAATGGTGTAGCCGTGTTACCTTCTCTTTACCTAGATGTTTGTTTTATCAATTAGTCTACAGATTATTCTGTATTTTTACGTCCTGTTTATTCACAAGTAGGCTGTATTAATTTGTTATGGAGCCAGGTAATATCTGACATATGTACAGAAAAGTGTGCCAGACAGATTGAGGTTAACACAATAAACACCTTACTCTTAAATGTTGGTCCATTAAAACTTATTTTTGAGAATAATACTGATTGATTATTTATTCTCTCATGGGGAACAGGTACCACTTGTAATAACACCTTGGTAATGAAGTGTTTCGTCAGGGAAAACATGAAATGCATTAACTGCTTAAATAAAAACTAGCTTACTCCAAGATCATGTACAACAACACAAATTGCTGATTGTTTAAAAATTGCTTCCATTGAGGCATTAAAGGGGCCCAATCACCTATAAAGCATGTTGAGTTAATACAAAAAAACAGCTTCTTCCCTTTGAAATAAATCTGTACCTGCCAAACTATTGCCTTAAAACCGTTTGCTTACTCCGTTAAACCAATGTTAAAAACAGTGGACCAGGTGCGCTCTCAGGTGTCAACATAAAGAAAGTGCAAGGGGCAATGTGCAGTGCAGAGTCACAACACATGTCAATCAGGAAATGCAGTGGCTGACTTGGCCCAAAAAAATATAATACCTGTTCCCACTGGCTGAAATAGTACATGTTGCCCTTTATAATTGGACCACTGGTCACACAGCCATGTTATGGTAAACATACACACATGGACTGTGGTTACCAACACGTATAATCAGCTGTATGTGAGGAACTAAAACTGTATGCTGGGATGGTTTTGCTGGGAACTTTTGCATAAAGCAAAACAGAACTGATAGTGAAAGAATAGGAATAATATATTACTCCTGATTATGTCCCTTTAACAAAAAGTATACTTGTACCAAAAGTTCATAAAGGTTATTAACACAGCAGGCAGTTAGGGGTATGGGTGAATTGTTAAAAGGCAGTAAATAACTGATAAACAGTTTAATCTGTTCTTATCTCAGGAAGTTTTTCTTTTCATATTTCAAGGATTGTGCTTACAATTGACAAAGGAGTAGGGTAGTTCATCTTGAAGATATTATAATGACTAAAGATGTAAGAAAAGGTTATGTAGGGGGAAACATAGTAAGAAGGGGAAGGATTGAGTAGTGAAGGAGTAACATTAAACACAAGGTGGTGATAAGTAGTACATAATAAAATAAGTAAACTTAAAGGTGACACAGACAGATTAGGAGGAAAGTCAACACTAAAAGAAAAAAAAACATGCACTCAAGAAAGGACAGGTAGGAGAGGCTTAAATGGGGTTTATGAATATATTTTTAATCCATAGTTTTGTAAATATTTTTTTTGGGGGGGGGGGGGAGCATTTTAGTAGGGCTTTAAGTGACAATGAAAAATGTTTTTTTCTATTATATATTTGCAAGATTTGCAATTGGCATATTTTCCAAAACTGACCCTGGGTCAGAGTTATTTGCACCGTATAATTATTTTTGAACTTGTAACCTAATTTTCAAAGTAATTACTGGAAGGTTTTTTATAATTGCCGACCTCTTGTATTAACACAGGTCAAAGGATATGCCCTGATCATATATCATAGCTGCACTAAGGAAATTTTTGTGTGTGGCTCCATGCATTAACAGATTTCCATATCAGGACATCATGGGCAGAGCACATAACACCAGTTTTCATCTATCTACACTGGTAGCATGTATGTTAAATGTGATTGGATGCAAAGAGTTCATTATCTACAATACTCCAACCAGTGTATCAATTACCTTTTGTACAAGTACAGGCTTATTTGATGGTTAAGTTGAGAAAATAGATCTTTTGTATTTTCACCCACAAACAAAGACATGCAATAATGATCAGTGTGTCTCCAGGAAAAAGCACCTGCTTTCTGGAACACTACACCTTAACTCCTGTGAAAAAACTTGAAAGCTCATGTATAGAGAAGCCTATGAGTTCAAATGCTATGAGTATATCATGTTGTTAGATATCATGAACATTAATTATCTGTTTTAATGTTTCTTTGCTGCCCCTAAAAATGTATTAACAGTCTTCCACATTGTGTCATGCTTGGTAATACTTAAATTAATTGTTGAACACAAAACTCAAAGAATTATGTTTAAGAGTTTGTAATGATACAGTTTCTTATTACTTTTAGCTTCAATTAATATGTTATTACTTTATTATCTGTTCATTGCATAAATCTCCATGATTTCAGTGTGTGTTAAGTGTAATTCATAGCACTTTTGAGCATTATGATTAAGGTGCTATAAATTTAATGCTAAATATTGTCATTATTATTCATTATATTATTACTACTACATTACACAACATACACTGGTTCATTGTGTGATTATTGAATGATAGATCTTTAATATTCTGTTGTAGTCTGTGTTTAAGATATCATGAACATTAATTATAATTAGTAATAGATCTTTAATATTCTGATGTAATCTGTGCTTAAGATATCATGAACATTAATTATAATTAGTAATAGATCTTTAATTCTGTTGTAATTGGTGCTAAAGAGATGATATAAATGGTATTATTGGTATAATCTGTAACACTTGATAGCCAGGAGGTGATTGAACTGAACTGATTTAATTTAATTCTCACCAGTTAGTGCAGCTGGGGCTTTGGTTGTACAATCAAAATACAATACAGTGCCTGGGGGTCACACTGACAGCTACTCCGGCTACTTACAATATTACTGATGAACTGGGTACATAAAAGGACCACCAAGTACACTGTCTTTTTAAATCAGTTTATGTATCAGTGACTGCATTCATAGCTGCTGAATAGATATGTATAAAGGTGCTACGTCAGAGACCTCGTGGTTATATACAATGTTCGTGGTCTATTGTTTTGTTTTGTCCTATATGTATATTCTCAGATAGGATGGCTTCAGTACATGTTTCATATATCATTCTGCAATGCACATTTGCTTTTTACTGGAAAAGATATTTTTGGATTCATATTTGTAAACATCCATCTGACTGACAACCCTTAAAATAACATATGAGACGTGTAATTAACTTCGGGATTCAATAATTTATCATAGTCTAGAAAAGCTAAGTGTCTTGTAATGATTTTGCATTATAGATAATTTACAGGTACTGTCATTTGTTATGCTACATGGTAAGCTGAACTCTAAATCGCAGTTATCTTATCACAATTTTTTAACTTTAGATTAAATGAGATTAAGGGAAATTTCATTACATTTGCTTTATTAAGTTTCATTTTAAAATAAACATTTTTTATATACATATTTTAAAAAGTATATTAAAATAAATATACAAAAATATCACAATGGATTCTTGAACAAGACATTTATTTTCTTTTCTAATCTGTTCAATTTATTTAAGATGTGGAGTCTGAGATACTTCAGATCTATATTAAGCTTCAGAAACTGAATATAGGTATAATAATTAAACATTTCTATAGCACATACTTGAAAACCTACAAAAAATAACCTGATGTTCAGTGCATGTGACCTTTAAAGTACTCAGGTGAACCATATCAGATTTATTATTTACCAGGGCTTCATATGAAGGTTATACAGATGTCACTGTGTTAAAACAAGTGCAGTCAGTGATGTCATCAACCCACTAGGAGCATTGAAAAACAATCGTTAGTGGCTGAACGGTTTGTGACCTTCACAGCATGCGTTTCAGATATAAACCAACCCGCATCTTTCTACATCACTGCATGTGTAGTGTTGTGTATGTCTGTACAGTCATTTGAGTGCTAATTTGAATCTTCATGTTAGTTTGGATGCAAAATATGGAATGAAGGTACAACTTTTTAATAAGACTATGCCAAGGCCCTGATCCCTATCTTCACCAATCAGAGATTGGACCAGTTTTGGTTTAGTCCATCCAAATCCTGTTCGGGATTTAGTCTGGACTAATCACCAATTGGTCTAGATTGGGATTTGGGCTTTGACATACAAGTAAATCTTATCATTTTGATCTTAAATCAATTATGGTTATTGAACTTGCAGGGAGGTGACGTGGTTAAGTTATTTTATTTACTCAATACTTGTATATCTATCTGTCTTCAATTTTCAGGTTCCCCTTCTCAGCTGTTTGGTTACTTTATCATATCAGTGGCCAGGTTATTATAAATAAAATATAAATGAATGTTCCTTTGCTGTATGGCTTATATTTATAAATTTAAGTATTAAACCATGATTTGATATTAAAAGTTTTCACTTATATATATGGGAAATAATATCAGTCAACAGAAAACAAATCAATTGTATGTGATGCAGTTTCAATATTATTTGTGATATTTTAGAATTATTCAGGTTAAGTTAGGCCAAAATAAAAAAAAAAAAAGGTATGGTTCTCAGGCACTTTTTTTCATAAATCAATGCGGGTGGGCGGTTTTTTATTCTTAATTTTTTGGGTATGTTTCTATGAAAATGTCAAATACCGTAAAAGTCTTTGCAGAAGTCGCATCCTTATTACAAGTCGCACCCTGACTTTTAGGAACCCCCTGGGGAATAGCCGTTCAAGTTTAGTTTCAGGAAAAGTCCATTATATAGGTCGCAGAGGCGAGACTTCAGAGGCGTCCCAACCACCTGATACATATGGAATTTGAGTATCATTCCTTGCGATGCAAGACTACAACCAACGTTCCCGTAGTACTTATGTGGTTTATAAACTAGATAAACCATTTAAACATAAAAATAATTGGACAGCTTTAATACAATGCTTATATTTAAGGAATAACAACAGAATCTTAACATATAAAGTCGAGGTTCAATTGTCAGGCAAGATTTGTACAGTGCCAAAGTCAGATGCGTCGGATAACATTTTGTGCTGTGAAACGATGTCATTGTTGCCGTTTCTTACTAGGTTAAGTAACATTAGAATGCAAATATCAAGTTAAATGACTGTATTAATAATCTAAAAGAGTCTGAGGCAAAATACTATCACAATCGAGCAACTCTTTAAATCGTTAAAGATCATCAAACGTAGGATGGATTCATTACACTGATTAGTTTGCGTACGCGTGATGAGTCCCAATCCATCGCATTGGGCATGATTTTAACTGACTTAAGACAACTGAAAGATGGAAAGAACAATTGAATTTGATTTTTTTCAACTAATTTCTGAAATGGGCTCTAAAACTGAATTTAGTAACCCCTGAACTAATTGTTACAACTTACCATCTAGACGCGGCACATACTGGTATTACTGAAATCACTGATCATATGTCAGTCAACAAGGGGATAATGAACGCTTTATTGACCGGTCAGTTAATTTTAAATACACATAATTGAATTTACAGGTATTATGTTTACTGAGACTAATGATTTTTTTTTATCTCGAAAACCCTATTTTCATTGTTATCAGTGATTATATTCAAATTGCTTGGATGTATGGCAAACTCAGCCGTGTTGAACTAGATCCGTCATGACACCAAACGATGCCGGTTCCCGTGGAATTTAGGTACGTATGTGGCATTTTAAGTAAATAACATATAAACCTGTATGGTGTTTGTTATTTCATTGTATTGATTAATGTGTCTTCATTTTTAAAAAAATCACTAATACGTCAACGCACAATTGACTGTAATGCATGCGTGCCGCCATATTGTTGACCGGGCATATGATCGTCCTGAAAGCGACACGGGTAACACACGAAGCAAATCGTATATTTGCAGCTCACGTGAAACGTTATAACATTGATATCCAAAACGCTTCAAAACCACTAGATGGTGACAGTGAAGTAATGGTTCTTAATATGAGGAATTTTTAACTGTGGATATCAGTCACGGAAGGCTTTGTTGACATGGGGATGTAAAGGTCATTGCACGGGTGAGCCGGGGCTTGAACTTCCGCTACACGGCTTCAAAGGTCAGCTGGTATTCAGCGATCAACCGGGCAGGCAAAAGAATTCACGACGTGTCTGTAGTGGATCAAGCTTGAATAACACGCAACTTTACAAGCATAAACGGATATGGAACCTCGAGTTTTTCATAACGACAAGCATACCCATATAGTTAAACGGATAGAAAATGTACATCAAAGAGCAGCAGACTGGCATCTGCGTCAAATTGACTCATGATATATAACAGTAACGCAGATAAGGAAGTGTCACTTGAATTGCAACTTGTCACAACGGGTAGGCCTTGAACTGGGCAAATTTAAAATTTGCATTTAATGTTAATAAAATGAAAATTCCGTCAGTTCACAAAATATAAGCCATAAGAGATGGTTAAAAGTGTAAATTATTGGGGAAAGACGTTTCACAAAGCACTGGTTAAAGGTATCGCATATTATCACTTAACTGACGTCGTTCCATGTACCAGGAAAGCTGACTGAAACGGGATACATACGTATTACACGTCGCACCCCGACTTTGCTAGAAAATTCTAGTTTTTAGAATTTTATTTCCTAGTACAAGTCGCGACTTCTGCAACAACTTTTACGGTCATATGGAAAAAGCATGATAATAACAGAATTTTTTTGCCTAAACAAGCAAAAGCACTAAATGACAAAGGAAATTGTATGATTTTTATCTTCTTGAAAGAAATGTCAGAGCGGCTGCAGCTCAAAATTTGTAAATTTCTATGGAAAATCAAAAAAAAAAATTTAAAATTGATGCGGGTGGTGCCTGAGAACCTAACCTTTTCTATATTTTTTTTTTAGCCTTATTAATCTCTAGTTATTCTAGGACAAAAATATTTAAAACTTTTTGCAGTGATCCCTGCTTTTTGTGTATAATTCTGGTAACTCCAATCCAGCTCGTTTACTAAACGTGTACAGACACTTTTTACTGTCAGAACTGCATGGCTCCTTGGGACTTTTGTCAGCTTAAATATCTAAAAACAGTAAAACAGAAAAAAGAGGATACAAAATATTAAGAATATCCTTTATACAGGGATACAATGAACGTGACAGATAAAATACTAACACATGCCAAACATGTAGTCCAGGAAATAACACAATGAAAACACTCGGGCTTATCAGTTCTGGAGGTCTGGTTGGTATTCAAATGAATGTTATATGGCTGTCAAATAACTATCATAAAATATTATATTTCCATTGTATCCTGGCCTAGGCTTAAAAAACTTCTTGGTAACAGTAGCACAGGTGCTGTGACTGCAATATATGCTGAAGTATTATTGTTTATAAGAAAGTGGAATCACTTGTGTCTATTTAGTATTTGGCAGAGATGTCAAGTGTATTTACACAGTGGAATGAGAATAAACACAACCAGTGATGTTTTTATTATAACTGCATGCACCAGCTGATAAATTTTTCACAATTGTTGAGAATAAGATACAGATTACATTACAAAGAGCTAGATGAGAGCACTTGGAGAGCACATTACTCTGCCAGTGATTGATCTGCATCTTGATTATCAGTAAATACAAAACTCAATAGACATATATTGCATTGTTTTGGCATACTTTGAGCCATGACCCTAGTCATACAGAAAACTCTGCTGCAGTTAACATCCATCCTATTGCATGGGTGTCATGTTACATGGCTGGTAATCTTAACATTAGGCTGCAAGTGAGAAAAGGATATTTATGTCAAGGCCCAGATCACAATCTGGACCAATCACCATCCTGATCGGGGCTTAGGCCAGACCACATCCTGATCGGGATCTGAGCCTTGACATATACATGTGAACATACAGGCTAAAGTGTAAATACCATCTCGATGATTACCAGTTTCATTTCCTATGTCTCACACAACTTGCCTGTCTATCACTTAATCCATATGTATGTTCTCAGAATTGCAGGGAGATTTATAACAATATACTGATTTGTGACAAAATTGTTTTTGCTAATAGAGGGTGATGCTTAAAAGGTAAAAAGAAATGGTTATAGTCTAGTTGATTTTAACTGAAAGGCTACTCATGGTGTATGAGGAACATGCAGGTGTATGAAAAAGCATTTATCATATACTTCTGGAAACAAATTACAGATATTATGCTACAGATAATTAATCTAAGGGTTTTGAATATAAAGTTTTTGAATTGTAGACTTTTCAAGTAGAACAAAAATAATTTAAGCAGCAAATTTAGCCTTCTTTTAGAAACAGGAAAAATATTCTTTGTATATCAGTTCTTGTTAACTGAGTAAGCTATAGGTACACCCAACTGAACAGAATTTTCTATACATGGTTGCAGTATACAGCTTATTTTAGTTGCTCTTTAGCTTTTGAAGCAGAAGTCTTGAGTCTCAAGTACCTTAAGAGCTGTTCTGAAATATTAACAGAATAAGCTTTTTAATCTGTCATACTTTTATCATGACAGGCCATAACTATACTGGTAATTCATACTGACAATGACTATGTGTTCAGTGAGCCTCATTCAAAATGGTGTCCTGTTTGATTGTTTATGAATTAATTGGCATGGCAAAGTCAACATTAATTTGTCTGTAATCAGTAATCCAGCTCTGTGATCCTCAAAGCTTTTGTCTGAGCAAATCCATGCAAATTCTCAAAATTGATGGATGTTCCCAGTAAATGCTCAAATCATAATCCTAATGGTTGAATTGGTCACATTGCAAACATCACTGCCTATCATTTAAGATGCTTTTCCCATTGTTTCATAAAAATACTAGCTTTCATAAATTCTATATTAATCTTGATAATCAAAATTTTGTATTATTGGCAAAGCTGTTGGCTGTGTCATTATATGTTATAGTTCTAATTAAGTTTCTCTAAGGTAAAAAAATGCATGACTATTTGATATATGAAATTATTGGATTTTGGTTTAGACCCTGAAGTGTCTAAAAAGAAGTACTTAGAATATCATAGGAAACTATAGAATACAAGCCATGTGAGGTCCCTATTATGGGGTGCTCCCAAAACCATGTTTCCATTCAATTATTTGCCCCATATTCCCAGGTTAATTCATGCATGAGTGACTGTACGTTTGTGAATATTCTTTGATGACGTTTTTGAAACTGGATCAAGAGCCGGATCCACACAAAAATCTAATTGATTCTTCCAATTGATTCCTGAAATGACCTGTTAATGATTGCAGGGGATATGTTATGGACAAACACACACGTGAAGATGGGATGAATGGATGCATAACCTCATGGCAGACTCAATTAAATAGGTGTAATCTAAGAATATTTGATAGATATGTTCCTAAGATGACACCTGTGAAGCTGTGAAGCATAAACAGCAGAAGGTGAGAGTTGTGACTACAGGAGGTACATTATGTGGTTAGCTCTCACCATAAGTATTAAAGTCATCATAGTTGGAGGTAAGCGCCAGTCTGCTGCTTTCACACTGTGTATTTGGTGTCATATTTTTTCCCTGACTACTCCAGCATATTACCACCACAGCAACAGAGCTGTCAAAACAATTACAGTTAGCGTAGATATAGACTGGTAACCTACCTCTAACAGTCATGTTGACAGGCAAACACAAACCAGTCTGTCAGGCATTTTTGCAAGGAATGCAGATTAAAAGGTTAACTGCTGGTAGTACTGTGCTCAGTACACTGAGGCATTCAGATACAGCCATTAAAAACAAGTATTCTGGGTATTAAAGAGATGAAACAAATATTACAGTACTAACTGGTATGAGACATATGTAAGACAATTGAAAGAATTTAAAACTGAAGGCTGAATTCCTATAGTCAGTAGATATAATTGGCAATTCCAGGAAGTCTTAATTTGCAAGCTATGAAGCAAGTATAGAGGGAACAGGAATGAATCTGATAGATTTATGTTTAACCATATAATATACAGTACCTGGTAGATTCTCTGTTAGGTTTAAATCATCTCATGGATATTCAACACTGACATGAGCATTTTCTCATCAGATAAAGGAAAAGATCATTTGTCTGAATGATTTTTTTCTGATCTTATGTAACTGAAATACTTTCTTCTGTGTTTTACAGGAAATATAAAGATATAAACAAAATATCAATTTTCTTAAATCTGAGTAAATGCCAGATATTAGGGCCTGGATTTTTACAGTGAAACAGGTACAGACAGTTATTACAAATGAAAGAGATAAAGTTTATTTAAATCTTAAAGGGACATAATCAGGAGCAATATTATACCTATTCTTTCACACTTTTACTTAATTTTTGCTTAAACAAAAGTTTCCCACCAGAACCATCCCAGCACACAGTCTCGTTTCCTGGCATACAGCAGTTTAACACCTTGTTATAGTTCAACGTGTTGGTAAACACAGTCCACGTGTGTCTGTTTACCATAACAAGACTGCATGTCTGGAGGTCTGATTAAGAGGGGCAATTCGGGCTGTTTCTGCCAATGGGAACATGTATTATATTTTTTTTGGCCAAATTGGTCAGGGCATCTCCTGATTTACATGTGTTGTGGCTCCGTGTTGCACACAGCCTCACGCACTGTGTTTATGATGACACCTGCAATTTCACCCAGTCCACTGTTTTTAACACACTTTTACAGGAGTAAGCAAATGGTTTCAAGGCAATACTCTGGCAGGTACAGATTTATTTTGTGGGGAAGAAGATAAATTTTGTGTTAACTCAACATGCTTTATTCGTGATTGGGCCCTTGGAAGACACATACATTGAAATAAACTGTTATGTCCCTTCAGGGATCGACAAACAGAAGGCATAACTTAAGTTCACAAGTGAAGTCATATTCCAGCCAGACAATTTAAGACAAGGTTCAAGAATAGACTATATATATTTAAAAGGCAGAGTGTTGAACACACCTAATAAACATCGTAGTATGGCTGAAACATGTTATAAGGTACGCCTTTCCACTTGTCATAGACAGGCAAACACATGCACGGAAAGGCATTTTTCATTTTCTACCAATCTGTTTCATAAGTGAAGTTTCAGATGGTCCACACATCACAAATAATGGAAAATACCATAAAAAATAGTATGGTCACTTGGAAACCCCTAGGTATACTAGTACCCTGTGCTATTATGGCTTTTTGCACTGATGAAACCATAGCTGTGTGCTTGAGCTGCAGAGCCATAAAAGAGCTGATGTGAGTATCAGTCGTGCCAAATTTCTTCCTTTGTAAGGAAATACATTATTTGCCAATTTGTTGTGTAATTACTCTGGCCTTTTAACCACAACACACATAACAAAAAAATTGCCAGGTGTAGCTGCACCATAATAACAGAGGTTAAATGTTGAAACGGAATGATGATATGATGATGGGTTGTGTCTACAGCAGAAAAACCAAGTTTTCTTGCAGAAAGGCAAAACTAGATTTACCGGTATGTCTTTTTGTTTGAAAGATGAACATTTCAAGGTATTATGAACCCTATATAACATACACCACTTCTATCATACATGTACAGGGCTATTCTCAGAACATTTACTGCTGCTGTGTAAATCATACACCTAACTATACCATCACACAAGTGGGGCTTAATAGAGACTGAAATGTCAAGAAGGTTAATGATAAAGTAGCCTATAAATATTCTTGCAATTCATACTTTAAAATTTATATTAATAACTGCACATGTTTGTATTGCAGCCATGGTACAAAATTGTTGAAGAAGCTTGTTCTTTATAGTCTTGAAGAAAATAATTAACAAGTATAGGTAGCATTTTTCAAATGCAATGAATTTGCTTGAATATATTAGGATAGAATATTTATAGTAAGCTCTGTTGAAGAATGTTCTAGGCAATAGAGAATAAATATATCTAAAAGAAAGAATTGTTTGCTGCATTAGTTTTATAATGAAAAAAGCATTCGATTTTTATATTGATTTTTATGCTGAACCATTGATACTCATAAGACATGTCAATATTTGCACTGATTTTTAGCCCTCAGCCCTTAGGCTGATGGGCTATTGTCGTCACCTTACCGTCTGTCCGGCGTCCGTTAACTTTTACCTTGTGAGCGGGATATCTTGAAAAGGATTCACCATCAGAATTTAATTTCCTTGGGACTGATAGTCTGTACCTGCTTCACAAGTTTGGTGGCGCCACCTACAATTTCTGATTTTTAATGAATTTTTATCGGATTTTTCAACTTTGGGCTTGTGAGCGGGATTTCTCTAAAAGGATTCACCGTAGGAATTTTATTTTTTCGGTGAAGATATATATTGACAAAATCTGGGTCAAGTTCGAAGATGGGTGACCTTGACCTATTTTTCTATGTTTTAGAGCTGATTATAGAAAAAACATTTAGAAGCTTATTTCTCAGAAACCATTGGGTGGATTTTCACAATTCTTACTATGATCATAGGGACTGATGGTCTGTAACTGCTGCACAAGTTTGGGGCACCACCTACAATTTCTGATTTTTAATGAATTTTTATCGGATTTTTCAACTTTGGGCTTGTGAGCGGGATATCTCTAAAAGGATTCACCGTAGGAATTTTATTTTTTCGGTGAAGATATATATTGACAAAATCTGGGTCAAGTTCAAAGATGGGTGACCTTGACCTATTTTTCTACGTTTTAGAGCTGATTATAGAAAAAACATTTAGAAGCTTATTTCTCAGAAACCATTGGGTGGATTTTCACAATTCTTACTATGATCATAGGGACTGATGGTCTGTAACTGCTGCACAAGTTTGGGGGCGCCACCTGCAATTTCTGATTTTTAATGAATTTTTCTTGGATTTTTCAACTCTGGCCTTGTGAGCGGGATATCTCTAAAAGGATTCACAAGAGGAATTTTATTTCTTTGGTGAAGATGTGTATCTACAAAATCTCGGTCAAGTTCGAAGATTGGTGACCTTGACCTACTTTGCAAGGTCACAGAGCTTATAATAGAATAAAACTTAGAAGCTTATTTTTCAGGAAGCATTTGGTGGATTGTTATGAATCATGGTACATACCTCTCCATTTTAAATTAATAACTGAGACATGTACAGATATACATCCATGTGAGAACAGATATTTAGTACTAGTAACTGTTACCACCTCTAAACACTCTTGTTTTGGCTGAGGGCTTTTGTCAGCTTCTGCTGATATTCTAGTTGTTAAAGTCAGTCAGTTTTTAATCAGACCTCTTGCTCCAACCAAAATAATGATATTACTAGAAATCTGCTCTCCAGGGAATGCAAGCCTTGGCCATGTGAGGGGTCCCTATTGTGGGATGCTCCCTAAACCATGTTTGCATTCATTTTATGGGTCCATCTTCACAGGATCATTCATACATAAGTGACTGTACATTTGTGAATATTTCTTGATGATGTTCCTGAATCCGGATCATGTGCCGGATCTGCATCTGAATCTAAAAAATTCTCCATTACTCTGTGTCCTAAATCAAAGTTTAATTCCCCGCATGATTGCATGAGTTTTGTTGTGAATGAAACACCAAAACTTACACACAGACATACTTATGGACAGGAATGAATGCTTACCTTCCTGTTAACCACACAGGAAGATTATCAAAGGACACCCACCTTAATTTGCTGCATGAATCATGCAAATTGATATAAAAAATTCTTACAACATCCACCACACTGAAAATTGAAAATAAAGTGCCAGTTAATACCTTTAGTGGAAGGAATAAAGATCTTTTACATATTTATCACTATAAAACAACCATAAAATTTCAGCCTAATTCTTTTTATGCTGACAGGTACTACAGTTCTTCTTATGGTAATCTGACTCAATACACATAAGAGTCCGGCAAATTGTATATGCAGCTCACTGATAGGATGAAAATCAAACCTTGGGTTTTGTTATCTGTTAAGAGGGCGAGAGAATGAGATGATAAAGCCTTTCTCTTTCCTGTAAATTACTGCAAATAGGGAAATGTTAGATTTACTATATTGGTTTATCATTGTGTGTTTAGGAATATTTTTGTTCCTCAGGAAATACCAACAGATATAAAATTGCATCCCTAAACATTGCCAAATAGTTGTCAGTTTTGCTTCTTTTGTGTATTTTTATTGTGGTGGGCTGTGTCTGGAGTGACTTATGTAATAGATTCCTCCTGTTTCCTACACCCTGACCATAATGAAGGCGGTTATGTATTCAAACAATTGTTTGCTATTTGTCACTTCTGTATGTTATGCTGTTTGTTTGATTGTCTCAACATTTTGGGTTAAAATTTAACACCAGTCATTCTGAAATTTTAACCAAGGTAGATTTGGGTATAAAGCCTGGAACCTGGAAAATTTACATAAAAAATGTCTGTTCAAAGGTCAGTTCAAGGAAATCCATTACCAGCAAGTGTGTTCTGGCTTTGTGTTTGTGTACATGCTGCCTAAAACAGATATTCAAATTTTTTTTTTAATTTATTATAGAGTTTGGTGTGAAGGATTTATACACAGTATGGAAGTGATGTATTCCCTGCTGTCTCTTTGTTTATGTGTGCACAAGATAACCAGAACATTGAAAGATTTCATTTAATTTTATGGAGAGGATTTTTGTTTTTGTTGTTTTTATACATGGACTTCTAATGTGTCTTTTCATTTTGTTACCTGGATGGTGTACTGTTAATATAATTGACACAGCGGGTAGAAAGCATTTGATTTTCAAATAATGGTGGTCATATGATGATCCTGATATCCTGTATTAGCCAGGTATTTAAGGTAAAAACACAAGTTAATCAAAATTCAGTGGGTGCATGGACTTTGTATTTGTGTATGTTACATTACATATTTAAAATTTTCTAGTCAGATAATGTATTTTATTATTGATATTTTATCACATTTTCATCCTTTCTTGTAGGGTACAGATAAAGATGTTGACTTTGGTCCCATGAAGATCAAGCAGCATACTATGTCAGTAAGTAGAGAGACAGATATTTCATTGAAAATGATCAAATGACAAATGGTGCCAGACAGACATCTCTGATTCTACAAATGGCTCATGTAGAACAGATAGCATTGATATTGTGTAAAAAGCTTTGTGCGGGCAATTTGAGAAACTGGTAAACAGTAACTGTTTATTATTATTTTTTACCCAGGCAACAAGTACATATGGGGCCAGAGTTCATCTTAGGTCTGTACAAGTGGGTCCTATCACAGTGCTTACTCTTTGGCCAATTTTAACTGATGGAATCTGTTATGTGTGGCAAGTAGCTAATTAGGGCCCCGCTTGACAAGCGGTGCCCTGTAGTGATCACCATGTCAGTCCGTCCTTCCGTACTTCCGTCCGTCCGTCAGTGACACTTTTTTCGCGCGCGATACCTCAACAACAACATACTGCAGCTTTCCCAAATTCACAGGGATGATTGGTACTTGTAAGGGCTCTAGACATATCAAATTACAGATATGTCAGAATTCCAATACGGCCGCCACAGCCCAATTGCTGATTTTCTTTTGCACGCAATAACTCAACAACAACATACTGCAGCTTTCCTAAATTCACAGGGATGGTTGGGACCTATGAGGGCTCCAGACCTATAGAATTACAGACCTGTCGGAATTCCAATATGGCCACCACAGCCTGATCTCTGATTTTCTTTCACATGCGATAACTCAACAACAAGCTCCTGCAGCTTTCCAAATTTCACAGGGATCATTGGTCCCTATGAGGGCTCCAGACCTATTGAATAACAGATTTCCTCAAAATCAAATATGGCTAACAGACTACATTTGGTGATTTTCTATTGCACACATTATTTCAGACATATCTTCTTTAATATCATTTGATCCATTAGAATTTTTTCCCTCATGCATATGGATAAAAACCTGTTTCTATTTGTCACATTTTTCAAATTAAACTTTTTTTTTTCACCCATATGTAAACTAGTCCAGCACTAGCAGAAACGCGGGGCCCTCCGAGGACCATGGTCTTACCACATCTAGTTTTCTCAAAATAGATGATTTAGCATGGTTTGCTGTTTTTTTTTTAATTTTTTTTTTATAAAGATGAGATTATGTGACTGGCAGGATTATCATACTGGAACATTGATATGCCATGCATACTTAAAAAAAATGGTTTACCTCTCATGTTCATGACCCCTGTTATCCCTAACAAATTTTATGTTCCCCATACTATTCAAATGGTTGAGGTTCTACTGCATGTGGCACTTTCCCCCAACACACTCTTATTTAAAAAATATCAGCATAATTTCATAAATTCCTGTGGAATATTAACATTGCACCTGATTGTAAAGTCATTTTATCAATATAATAATTCAGGCTTAAATTGATACAGTTTGACATTGCTCTTGCAACCAAACTGACTTAATAATAAAGCATCAGAAAAAAATTCTGCTACAGGAAAAAAAATAAATAAACTTTCCATTGCCTAAAAATTTAATTATCGATCAAAAATTTATTGAAATTAAAATTTATTATGATATCTTGTTCCCTTCACAGAATAATAAGCTAGCATACTCAGTCAAATATTTAATATTCCGCCTGTCGTTCATAGAGGTAATAACATATATCTTTTTATAACTTATTTTCAAAACAGATTTTGAGAAAAATATTTGCATATCCTGAAAGACTGAAAAGGGAATAAAATTGACATTGAGAAAAGAGAATAAAAATGACGTTGATCTTGAGAAAGTGAAATGATAAACAGTGAATTTTCCATGTCTTGTATCACATCAACATCACCAGTACAGCTATTGGTATTTCCTATGTTTTACAGAGATAAGATAACACTGATATTTGCACGTGACATTTCACCAAGTACACCAGCACTGACTAAACTCAGGCTCAAAACAGTCTGTTCTGTTAAATTATTTGCAAGGTAGGCTGTGGTTAGGCTATTGCATGACTCAACAGGAAGGTCCCCAGTTCAAACACTACCAGTATCTTGTTGGCAATATAGCAAAATCCTAAAAAAGAGATTCACTCGTATGTTGTAATGACAGGTTATGACTTGGAATTATTCCAAGCCTTGTGCATTTAAAACCTCGACATTTAGAGGGTTTCATAAAAACATGCTAATTTATAAGTAGTTTACTCATGTAATACAACCACAGAACATGGATATATCCCTTAGCAAAAAAGAGAGAGCGTTTATACATTAAAAAAATTGATGGCCACATAAAATGCCTATAAAAACTAATAAATAAACCAGAGTCAATCATCAGCATTTTCTGATTTTAAATGTCAAATAGTCTTGATTCCTGCAATTGTGGTAGACCATCTTTTTTGCAAATTGATAAACTATTGTGCCATCTGATTATAAAAACTGAGGTTAATCTCACAGTTTGGAGGTCAGCCCTAGGTGAAGAGAGTTACCGTAAAAAAACTGTATATACGTCGAGAAATTTGTTCCAAAAAAATTAATCCAAGGAAGGGTAGTCGACTTATGTGTGGGTCTAAGCCTGAGAGGCAAAATTATGCATGAACATAGTCAAACTGCCGGCCTGAATGTCTTAACTGATTGACAACTAGATATCCGTGTCCGGTGAAGTCAGGTACACAAGTCCCCCTTTCGGTCCAAAAATACAGTGTAATAAGGTTTCAGAATATTTTTTTTTTCAAATTTTGACCATTTACGCTGTTCTTTCATTTGGATAATGGAGTATATTAAAATGTTTGCAATTTACATGGTTGATGATAACCAGGAAATGACCCGCGTCTAGCTATAATGAGTAAGTATGAGTGCAAGAGGCACGGGTATTGCGTAATCAGTTGGGAATTTATCCAGGGCATCGGCCACTATATATTTGCCATCCAATTATGTTACAGTATTTTCCCACAAAAACATTTGGTGCTTGCGTAAGTTTGCAAACATGTAAACGGTAAAAGGCTGTGGGCCGTGGTATTCTGAACTACAGACAAGTGACAAATGGCTGATTACAACACCGATTAGCGCTCACTCGTTACGGGGATGACTGCCTGTCCCATGAAGCCCTAAAGTAGGTCACGCTGTTCACCTGTGTACTTAGACGGAAATAATCACTCCGTACGGAAGTTCCTACTTAAAAATCACCCCAAATCATAGTGAATGACTGCGGCCCTGAGCAAAGCTCGGGGGAAAAAATAGACCGAAGTTCAACCACACATCGATATCGCTATGAACAAACGAACACAAAATCTGCAAGACTTATTCAAAATTAGTACTCCACAGAATGTGAAATATATGATTCATTCACAAACACTTTCATCAAAAAGATAGGAAAACGGAGTTTGATCAAAGAACGTCTGACTTGTTGTCCACGTGTTGCCCTGGCTTCCGTGCTCTCACTCTGCTGTTCGCTATGCTGGATACCTACGCTGCATATATGCAATTATATCGCATGTAATTGTTCATTTATGCGTCCGTCTGTTGAGGCAAGGAAGACAGGAGTTAATTAAAACTTGAATAAAACTGTCGTTTACGGCCTTGTGTTTTTTCAGAAAGTATAATAACAATCTCTGATAATAAAATTACTGCCCTTGATCCAGGGATATGACCATGCTGAGAACAGCTTACACTGTCACGCGGCCTTTTCAGGCGACTCGCTTGGTCCGACTTGGCGCGTTCTTTTCACTTTAGACTATATAAAATGTAGAGAAGTCCGCGACAATCCCCTTTTAGTAACATGCTTAAATAGTCATTTTTTCATTGATATCTGACAAAAACAATCATTAAAAGTTTAAAATAAATGAGCAATGACGGAAAGTGTGAGAAATCCTTGGCTGTTCTATTATCGCGCACCTGCCGATTCTGGGTGTCAGACGATCTTTATTTCGGCAAAATACTTAAAGTATCGACCTTTTTTATTTATTAATCTTAGAGTCTTTATGATGCCCAATAACTTTTCAATAGATTGCACAACAAAACAAATGACATTTTTACAGTTAAAAAAAAATTGGAGTGGTATGAATGTAAAAAACGAGTGACCAGTCATACGATTCACCTTTCCCCAGTGGCCTGTCGAACTACTCTCTAAGGTCATGTATGCTGCTTCAGACCTGTTATGACCTCCAGAATGGCTTGAAAAAATGTTTACCTGATATTTACCCTGAAAATTTATACTCAACTTATATGTGAGATCGACTTATATGCGAGTTTTTACGGTACATGTTTTGACAGTTATAAAAAAGGATAGTATTTTTCAGTATATATTTGTTTCTTTAAGCTTTTTGTATGGTAAGAGCTTGGTAAAAATCAAATGAACTAGTCTTTACTTGATGTCTAGAAACTCAGGTCCATATTGCAGAAATATGCCAACAGTCCTCACACATGTTAAACAAACAAGTAATGAATTAAATTATTAAATAAAGAAGACCAGGTCACCCTTCATACTCATAAAAATATACACTATATATTAAATGCTATATGATGGAAACTTAAAACTCCTGAAGGCCTGACTTCACCTGATGTGATTTCTGCAAGAGGTTATAGATGGGTCTAATGTAAATGATATGATAATGATGAATATAAAACATGTACTGGCTGACACGCCATCTTAGTTAACAGTAACCGATGGTAACCAGAGCTTCAATATAAATCTTTTATTTTCTTCTTTACCTTGGCAGATATTGCTAGTGTTTGCCAAAGAAGACGGTCAGACAGATGGATTCTGGTGGGCCGCTGATCGTGGAGGATACCACTGTAACATTGCACGTAATGCTGAGAGTGCCCTCGAAAGCTACCTCGACAAACACCACGATCTGGTCATTATTGACCATAGGCACTCCAAATATTTTGATGCTGAAGGTTTATGTAGGTGGGTATCTCTGACAGGCAGCTATGAACGGTACAGACAACACTTAAAGATTTCTTGGAAATTCCCTACAAAAGCCAGACTTGTATTCATATGTTTTGACTAAGCATGAAGTGAAAGCTAGCCAGGCTGTCAAGTTATATGGCATGAGAACATCTGATTAAACACCCCAGGAATATGAGATTAAGATATTTGGTGACAGGTATAGTGTCGGTAAAATATTATGTGAATGGTTGAATTAAATGAAAAATGTTAAACAAGTTGTTTAACAGTGAAATTAAGTGAAAAATGTTATCCACAAGATCTGAACCCCCCCCCCCCCATGTGCCATTTAATATTAAAACAAGGATATTTAGTATCTGCTATTAATTAAACATATTAATATATATATATATATATATATATATATATATATATATATATATATATATATATATGTATTTTTTCCAATTTATATTTAGGAGTGCTTAAACCTTTCAAAAGACAGTATAATTTTTAAAATAGAAAAGGAAATACATTGATCACTTTAATGTTAAGAATACCAGTTTGTGGGAGCTTGTCGCTCTTTAAGATGATATATGTGTCACGAAAATAAAAATGGAACTCAGTTTTGGATAGCAGTATAGCCATAAATTATAATAATAACCTGTGTGTTAATTTTAGCTTGTATGTTAATTTTAGCTTGTATGTTAATTTTTAGCTTGTATGTTAATTTTAGTTTGTACGCAGCTGATTTGCACTTCAGATCTGATAACATTAAACTTATGTTCATTATATACATTAAAAATATGTGGGTTAAATGAGCAATAAAAGTTCATCAGTAAAAACATGACTGGGTTATCTTATCAAAGTTTACATTGTTTTTTTTTCTAGATAAGGGCCACTGTGCCTCTTGACCATGCTTGAAATAGGTTTACTGTTATATATGGTTCATCCAGGACTCACTCTGATTTCATGGGTCAATCATTACAGTTTACTTTTTTTGTTTGTGGCTTCACTTATTACCATGCTGTACAAATTTGATCTATGCCTTCAGGGTTTTTTTCATGATATTATAAAAAGATAATGTATTATTTTCTAAATAGTTTTTAGGGAAATCTAAACTTTTTGTGGAACAAACAATATCTTTCTTATAAAAGATCAATGGGTGTCTTCATGTGATAAAAACTACTGTGTATAATATGATGTTTTTAAATATGGCTCTTATTTAGTAACATAGTTTTTCCACATTATTCAAAATTATTTTTACACAAAAACATACTATTCTTAACTATTATTGACATATAATTGTATATATAAAGTAGGTTTTTACTGAATCATCGGTTTTTGACAGTTTAAGTGAATACATTTCTTGCCATATATGTATCTGAAGTATTTAGCTTATAATCAGTAAAGCACAAGACAATAAATGGAACATAAAGTGAAAGACTAAATCAAGATATGCTAGAAAACTTGACAAATTTCATATGATGGACATTCTGTGAAGTTCTGGCAGATTTGGTCATATCCCCAGCTACTAGGTGTAAAATACAAAAAAATTAACTTCTTAAAATGCACCTTAAATATGCCCAAAGTTATTTACACTTTGTTTCTTATGTATGATTTACATTATAAACCACTAACAATAAAATATGTAAGGCACATAATAAAAATATGAAAACTATTGAATATATCTATGATTGTGGTGTCAGCATAGATATATAAAGGGTCTGAAAGCCTTGCCTGCATTATGTGTTCCTAGTGTTAATAAATATATTTTGCAAGGTATGGTATTTTGTTTTCCAGGTCCATTAGAGCAACAAGGGCAAGTGAACACACAGTTATAATGGCAGTAACCAAGAAACCGTAAGTCACAAAGGTCAATATGCATGTAAAACAAAACACATTAACACATTAAGCAAAAAAATATAAGGTTTGGTTCTCAGCACTATTTTTTGTATGTTTCGATAAAAATGTCATATGACCAGAGAAAAGCATGATAATAACATGATGTTTTTTGCTAAACAGGTAAAAGCAATACATGAGAAAGGAAATGTTTTTCAAAATTGTATTATTTAACTTCTGGACAGAAATGTCAGAGCAGCTGGAGCTAAAATTGGTAAGTTTCTATTGAAAATAAAAAATAAATATTTTTGATTTTGGGGTCTAAAATTGACGCTTGTGGTGCCTGAGAACCATACCTTTAATTTTGTTGGCATTAATGTCTTATGTTAATGGTCCTATCAACAACAATCAAGTATAAGCAGTTTATGGGATTCTTTATCATGCATTACATAAATAATGGAAATAGGGCCAAAAAAAAAGGTATGGTTCTCAGGCACTGCCCGCATTATTTTTAAACCCCCACATCAAAAATTTTATTTTGATTTTCAATAGAAACTCACCAATTTCGAGCTGCAGCCGCTCAGACATTTCTTTTAAGAAGAAAAAATCATACAATTTGCATTGTTTTGTAGTGTTGTTACTTGTTTAGCAAATTAAATCTATTATTTTAATGCTTTTCCCTTTTCATTTGACATTTTTATCGAAACATACCAAAAAATTAAAAATTAAAAAACCGCCCGCATTGATTTCTGAAAAAAAAGTGCCTGAGAACCATACTTTTTTTTATTTTGGCCTAGGACTTAAGCTATGTACACATTCATACAGTTATCCAGCAAGGTAAAAGGCAACAACAAAAACAATGCATATAGGGTTTACATATAGGGATGTACATTTGCCATCCAGATAAAATCAGGATGGGTTTTCATTGTAGCTTTATCAGACAGCCTGTTCAGAATGGATTGCTTTAAGCATGGAATTCTTAAGAAATGAAAATAAGTTTGCAGTATGTTTGCATGAGCTCAGAAAGTCTTGCAGAATGGAGACTTCTACTGTAGCTGTCAGCCTCAGAATATATTCTAAGCGGTTAAAAAGTTCTTCATCATAGGGAAAATAAGTTCATCACTCTTTGTCAGGACAGCTGTTTATACATGGTTATGAATGAATTATTAGTAGAAATGAAATTTTTGCACGTGAATTTACATTCATTAGAATTGGGGCAGTTTTCACTTCAGTGCATCTCACTGGTGTTTGATCGTGATACAGTTTCACATAAGAGTAAAAGAAACTGTAGCTCATTCAGTAAAATATAATTTTTAATGGTGTGTCTTGATAATTCTCAAAAAATCATATTTAAAGTTTGTGCACAGGTGCTTGAATTGCTATTAGTGTAGATTTCGGTTAAATTTGTTACTTTTCTGGGTCTTTTCCTTATAACTATTACTTATCTGACATTTTCCTAGCTTTTTTTTCACACTTTATGGTCCATCTCTTTATTATTTACTGAATATTTGAGAAGGCATGCAAGAAGCCCTGGTTGTTAGGCCCGACAGCCATGGAATATCGGTTTCAGGCAAAATTTGAAGTACATGCATGATTGGCTGAACCATTGTTATGTCAGCGGTGGCACCATCTGAAGATTCCAGTAGTAGACATATAAACCAACCAGAAGGCATGTTCTCGGTTGCTATGCCATGGCTTTCAGATCTAATGATAGGGGGCTTCTTGCCTGCCTATATCAGATATTAAGTTAATAATAAAGAGATGGACCATACAGTGTGAAAAATGCTAGAAAAATGTCAAATAAGTAATAGTTATAAGGAAATGACCCAGAAAAGTAAAAAAATTTTACCAAAATCTACACTTATAGCAATTCAAGCCCCTTTGGTTTTTGATTATATTTAGTTTGTGGTTATTGCATAAGAATTCTGAACTTGGGGTCCCATGTATTAACTCTGCATAAGGTAAAATGTGGATAAACAACAGCATAACATTAATGTCTGCATATCAGTTTGTGATATCAGGATTATTCTTTGCCTGTTCATAGAATATAAACCGACACCCAGAAGGCTTTATTATAACATGTATCCCTCAGATGTTATATGGGTTTGCATCACACTGGTTCAAGAGACAGTGCCACAAACAGAAGATGGACCTGCATCCTTTTAAAGGGGCCATATGCCAATATTTAACTTATATCAACTAACAATAAACCCTTGAGCCTTTTATAAAAATAGCCCTAAAAACACACATCCCACATCCTAACACAAGTTGTTTTGTTTATATCAGTGTGTTGCAACTTACTAGTGACCTTTAAACTTCCACACATATGCAACCAAGCACCTGAGTTTACATGGATTTTCATTTTGTCAACATTGCTGTGTTTACTAACAGCTTGTAAATAAACAAGCTCAGGCATCCATCACAGAGACGTTACAAGAAATTTTCTTGACAGGAATGACTTATGATTCATTTATATTTATGCAGAATCAACCAGAAGTCACAGATATTCTACAGAAAAGATATGTGAATACATCGCTTTTAAAAGAGGGAAGACTGTATATGATTGTTTTATTGGTTATAAAATTATAAAATATTTGTATTTATTTGCCAGGTCATCAGACAAAGATAAAGAAGAAACATCATTATCACCACTGATTCATGCAGGATTTAATAGGGTGAGTGTCAGGATTCATTTTGCACTTGTAAAAACAAACACACACCTCAGTACATACACACATACAAATCATGCATACACACGTACACAGGCATACACCCACACTCATGTAGACACATGCAAATGCAAGCACACTAAGCAGTTAAATTTTGTTTTGAAAATATCAGGCCTCCATTTATAATATATGCATTATTAAATACTTAAATGTTCGTGTACCTGCTCTATTATACTATATTAAATGTTAATAAATTTGTAAATCTGGCAAGTAGTGTATAAATATGCCTATTATGTTACATCTTTCACCAATTTTATCATATTTGTTAATTTAGCTCAGTGCACCAAAGAGATTTTTTTTGCTGACCACAGAATTTATATCGGATTAACTTCATAACCTCTTTAATTACAAGTGTATTAAAGCATTCTTTGTTTAACATAAAGATTTTGATTTTTCAGCGGTTCATTGAAAACCACAATGTCAGTGTGTGTTTGAATGAGTTGCTTATGATAGAACATGGAGAACTTCGTGCACAAATAAAATTACGAGCGGCGATGGCGGTGCTTACAGCACTGGAGAATGTAACAGATGCAGTGGAAATTACAACAGAAGATTTTGAAATACAGGTAGGACCTACATCTTAGAATTATGTTCAATTAATATTTTATCATACTGACATGAAGTGTGTTAAAAACAAACATGAATTTTATGATTATAGGGAAAAAAGTCAGGAAAAAAAGAAGAAGGAAAAAGTGTCTTTTTTCTCTGCTCACAGGATTTTACCACCCTTCTTCTCTTTAATGAGCAAATCCTTCTCCACAAATCCATTAAATTGAGCTGATGCAAAAGGGAGACTAAAAGGTTTACAGAAGTCGGTCTCCACATGACAGCACAAATTTACTTAGGTATTGTGGGTGAAAACCCTCCACTGCCTTTTATTTTTTTTCCTGGCCATTATCTGTTTTACATAGAATGTTGTATAAATATTGCTATCCCAGGACATACACAATACTTATCAACTACACAAGTTCAAATATGACAATATCTAAGTGAGCTATGTCTTCGATATATCTGTTGTATATTTTGTGAAATCTTTGAATGTTCTGAGTATTTTGATCAAAAGGGGGGTGGGGTAATAACACATATGCTTACCTGTAGAAAGCATGTGCTTGGTCATTTTTGCATTTGATTTTAGCTGTGAACTTGTCAAATGCTATTGATGAGGTGTAAAAGATTAATTAGCGTCAGGTCATAGAAGATGAAAGTATAGTTCAGGGCCGTACATTTTATTACAATGTTGAAAGACTAATGAGGTCATCTAATGATACCTCTGTATAAGCCCTTTGTATGTTATATAATGCATGCATGGGTGTCAAGTTGATAAGTACAGGGACTGGTCAAGGGTTATACCTTACCAAAGATAGAGAGATGGACAGTACTGTATCATTTGCCAACAGATGGAGTCACTTTACTAAGCTAGGTTAACTGGGAGAGCAAATTGTAAAGAGTACCAAAATAAATAAAAGCCATAGGATTTTCAAACCCAGAAAATGTGAGCTGGAAAGACTTGATAATGCCAGCAATCACAAGTATCATCATATGACTGTATCAACCCAGGTGAAAAAATACTGCAGTAAAACTGCCGAAAAAAATATTGCAGTATTACTGTAATACAGCAGTGTTTTTGCGGGAGCAGTATATATACTGCACTAGATTGGTACTGCAGAAATACCGTAAAACTGCAGGAAAATACTGCAGTAAATTACTGTAATATAGCAGTGTTTTTGCAGGAGCAGTATATACACTGCAGTATTAGGTAAAAATACTGCAGTATTAGGTGAAAAAAATACTGCAGTAAAACTGCAGAATACAGCAGTGTTTTTGCGGGAGCAGTATTTTTACTGCAGTATGAGGTAAAAAGTACTGCAGTATTTGATGGAAAATACTGGAGTAAAAATGCAGCAAAATAATGCAGTATATATACTGCACCCAGAAAAACTCTGCAGTATGCAGAATATACTGCAGTAATTTTCTGCAGGTGTACTGCAGTATACTGCAGTATACCTTATATGCACTGCAGTCTAATACTGCAGTACACAGACTGCAGTAAATTTGCAGTACAGTACCACAGTATATATCTGCAGTATACTGCAGTATACCATATATATGTACTGCAGTACAAAACTGCAGTACACAGACTGCAGTACATTACTGCAGTATAATATACATATATATATATATATATATATATATATATATATATATATATATATATATATATATATATATATATATATATATATATATATATATATATATACACTACAGTAAAATAATGCAGTATTTATACTTAACATACTGCTTTGCAACACTGCAGTCCAGTACTGCAGGAGTACATATACCACAGTATACAATACTGCAGTATAATTGCACTACAATACAAAAATGTGTGTTTCTCTCCTATTCATTTGTTTCGGCTTGACTTTATTTGTCTTCATATGCATATTCACTTCTCCTGTGCTGTGGATTCACAAAGGTTGTTTCTCAGCCATGCAGTTATTTTGGATCAACAGTTCACTAGGGTGTTATACAATAAACCAGGGCTGGTATGATTTATTTAAATCAGTTAATTTAAATCAATGTAAAAAAAGTTGTCCAAACTGAAACTGATTTTTTAAAGTAAATTGGCCAGTTGCCTTATAAGACTATATTATGCATTACAGAACGTAAAAACATCACCTACTACAACTTAGTACAAAATCCTTTGTGATAAAATTTCAAAATAATCTGAAATTATTGGCTAAAGCTACGTTTTGTAATTACACTGACCATGATACATGTTCCTTTATGGCCAGTTTCCTTGGTTATCAGACAGGTTATGTTTAAAATAATTTTTAAAATGTAAACATATATATAATTAAAGTAATTAATACATTCAACTGCCCCCCCCCCCCCTTTCCTGGGAAATGTATCAGTCTTCATGATTTTCTTAAAATAAAAGTCTAGTACATAATGCATATATTATTACAACAGCGTATGGTGTAGTGGATAATAGTCATTAATACTGCAATAATTTTGCAGCATACTGCGGTAATACCTCAGGAGGTGCAGCAAAACTGCAGTATACCTCAGATATACTGCAGTTCATCTGTTAATACTGTTGAAATCAAAGTGCATAATCCAAGTTGACTGCAGTAAAATGTGGTATACTGCAGTAAAATGTAGCATACTGCAGTATGACTGCAGTTTACTCTTTGCACGATGTTAGTTTACTGCAGAATTTGCAGTAAACTGAGGTATATCGCAGTAAACTGTGGCATACTGCAGTTTACTGTGGTATATTGCAGGATTACTGCAGTCAGCTCTTTGCGTACTGCACGTTTACAACAGTAAACTGTGTTTTACTGCAGAAAACTGTCGTATTCTGCAGAATTACTGTAGTAAACTGCAGGATTACTGCGGTATACTGCAGTATTTTTTTACCTGGGAA
The DNA here is from genome assembly GCA_026874595.1 of Sipunculus nudus. Lineage (NCBI taxonomy): Eukaryota > Metazoa > Annelida > Sipuncula > Golfingiida > Sipunculidae > Sipunculus > Sipunculus nudus. The sequence continues at coordinate 76,644,317 of CM049313.1, read as the reverse complement.
AGGCATTGAAATATTAGAGGACTTCTCAACATCCTGGTTTTGCTGACATTATATAATAATAAACATAATATTGAGGGAAACTATAATATATGTTTGTGATTTGTTGTAGTATGTAAACCCTGCTTATGAGACATTGTTTGGGTACACATGTGAGGAGTTACAGGGGAGAGACTCCAGGGAACTCCCCAAGGGTGATAAACACAAGCCTGATCTCCAAGAAACCATGAATGCACAGCTCAAGAAAGGCAAGGTAGGGAAAAAATGGAATATGTTACATCAAATACGGACAATTAAAGCAAAGTCCTATAAAATGATGATAACGATGATGATGATACAGGTAATATTAATTATCTGAATATATTTGAGTTATAAATTTATTGTCTTGGACTCAACATTGTGGTATCATTAATGCAGTGGTCATTCTGAAGAGGTTATTTTTACAAGTGTTGTGGTAATTTTATTACCAATATTCACTTATTGATGTTAATAAATATTAATAAACTTATATTAATTAATTTCAGAACTGTTTCATAAACCACAAGAACTATTGTCTGCCTCTGCATTACAAAAAAAATGGTGAAATAAAAGATGCATGAAAACAAAACTATCAAGATTTTTGTAAGAAAATGATGGTGTTTGTATTGTCCTTGTACACTCTTCAGCTGGTTACTATAAAAAGAATATTATGTTATATATAACATGACAGATTTATCAGATCTGTTCCCATGGAATACTCTCCCTTTCAGCCGTGGGAGGGTAACTGTTATGCTAGAAGGAAAGGTGGGGAGACATTTTCTCACCATTGCAAGATATCACCAGTTATAGGACAATCAGGGTAGGTTACTGTTTTATCTTAAAGATGGAAAAGATTGCTAGGAGAAATGTCTGCTTATTTGGTGAATATATGAACCTTGAATGCTGGTTGGTTTACCTTTTTGTGTAGGTGTTTCTGCTGGTTGAAGGACACAAAAGAATGCCAGGAGAATCAGAACCAGAATAAATCAGACCTTCATTTTGATTGGTTGATTATATATACTCATTTGTCCTAAAGTAAGAAAAGAAGTCCAGAAGTAAGGTTGGTAGGAATTGGCTGAATAAGTGAGACATGGATGCTGATAGGATAACCACATATCTCTGTCTGACTTGTAATATGAACTTGACACCTGAACTGTTGTGCAACTTTTTGCTGATATATGACCTAGATATAACCAGTTTATATCCATGTTCTTTTGCTTCCCCTGCTGTTGATAAAATTTGTATACCATGAAAAAAATATGATTTTCTCAGTTTTTAATTATTTTTTGAGATTTTTATAATTATTACAATTTTTACAATCTGTATTGCACCTTTCCTTGAAAGGTTCATGTATAGACAAAAATATTCTTCTTTCACATTATACTTTTTACCAACAAAAGATCAATAAGAATTATATTTTAAAAGAATTACTGGTCAACCAGTAGGCAACACACTATAGCTGATAACATAAACAAGAAGGGGGGGGGTAAAGGATGATGATTGATCAATCTAGGATATAAAGCAAATGCTCGTTGGAAAGGAATTAGCTGCTGCGTTGACACAAACAGACACACACAGTCCTCTTTAAAATACATGAATGAAATTTCAGAATATCAGTGTCAGTTGTGTGTCAGTTAAGTTTTAGGGAATACTCTCAAGTGTTTTAGTTAATTACGAAATGTAAGGTTGCAGTGACACAGTGAGCCAGCAATCGTATAAGCAAGTGAGAACAGTTTATTTACTTTTAGACTGTTAGGCCATGTACAGACTAGGCATATTTCAGAGTTTGAGATCAGTCTAGTGGCCACTAGATCGCCTCCAAGGCAGTCTCCATGAGACATGCTCTCGACCTGGTCTAGTTTAGATCTATCTCTTTGAAACCGCCTACAGATGGCTTGTGTTCCGGTGTGTACAGGCAAGCAGTCAATGTTGGGATGGAACTCCATAGTGTGAGTGTTGGGCGCCACTGAGGACCCAGTCTTGTTGCTCAAGACCTGTTAGAAGCCTGTTCCACTGACTGATGTTGTGCTGTGTGAACATAGCCAAGCCCGATTATAGGATCGATCTGACATCTGAGGTTGATCTTAGTCTGTACACGGCCCAAAAGGCACTTTTTAATTTAACACTTAGAAAACAGTGGTGTATCTTAAATGACATATAAAAAGTGAGAGTAAGCACTAGCAAAAGCAAACACATAAACAGATGATGGTCTTGTTTTCACTATAAAAACATATGTGGCTATGATAAATTTGTTCATTTAAGTGAGGAAACATGGTACCGGGTCATACAACATTATCAACATTGTCAAGGCATATCATCCACATGCATTCTATTTTCAAAGTAAAGACAAATAATAATATATAACATCTACAGAAAATTAATGCAAAATCTAAATTGCACATGATAAGGGGAGAAAAACAGAATATTCTGTTCTACCAGATATATGATATAATGGTAATGAATGTGTGAATTCTTTGACAAACTTTCAACTTCTTAAACTAACAGTAACACTTGGTTCTCTGAAAAAAAAATTCCCTTCATGCAGCCTCTTTAAACAGATAAAATCATATAAGATTGATAGCCAGTCACAAGATCATTCACCTTGTACGATTAAAGAGGCATCTACATTGTGACACAACTCATGACCAACTTGAACAACGATATCTCCCAAAATAAACCCGTTAACAAGCCATTAATGTTTCAAGCTAATGTTTAACCCTCATTGGGGGTGCAATATTGCCTAGTACGTAGTTTTAAGTGTCAGAGTTGGAAGAGGCTGGTAAGAGTTAGTGTATATAATGATTGCAACCTGGCCATAGAGATTTATACACTGCTCCCTATATAACTGCTAAAACTAATGTATTATTCCTAACTCTGTGGCAGCATGGAACCTAGAACCATAATAATGATATATCATTGCTTATTATGTGGCCACCTTTATCGTCATTAAGGAGAATAATATAATTACTCCAAGGAAACAGAATACCTTGACATTTAAATATTGTAATAAATATTGTTAAATATGGGAACACTTGATTCCATAATTGCCATTACTTTTCGAGCAGTAAATGGACATTTTGAGTGACTGGAAAACCATTAGACCTGAAGTATTTTATGATTGCCATGGTAACAAGCCAGAAATGTCTCATTCCTTGACCTTGAGCTCACAGCTTCAAGTGCCATGTTTTATTAATGATTTCACTTATGATGGAGCACTTATTATAACCAGCAATGTCATTTGTTAGAGCTACATCCATCAACAGTTAAAGAAATAAGCACATGGTCAGACCATGGGAATTTGGTGAATATGAAAATATGAAATTTATGAAAAGGTGATAGTGTAGGTTATTGTAAATTGCTAGGAATAAATTTTGCTGTTTCCCTTTTAATGTTTTGAATATCAAGATTTATGAGAAAGTACCACTCATAGTTGTAGAAAAACAACTGAAAAACCAATGTTATCTTGTATTTAAAAAATGCTACAGTAAGACTTTATCCATTTATTTATTTTCAATAAAAAATATGGACTAAGTGGAGGTGTTTCTTTTTTAATTTTTGGTAGAGACAGAAAATGTTAAATTCTGCCAACTTTCAGGAAGAATGCAAAAATGTGTATTGTTACTTTAGATGCCGCATATAAAAAACACAAAATTCAATCCATTTTTAATTATACTTTTATTTGTGAAAATTTTGCATTACTACAATATTTTTATAAATTGATTTATAAAGAAGAAGTTAAATAAATCTATCCAACAATGTTTTTTTTTGTGGACTCATTCTTGAATTTGAGCAAAAGACCAGGGTAGAAGATAATCAATTGCAGATTAATATAAAAATTTGTATGAACAGAGCGAAACTGTCAGATTATGTATCAGGTATCTTTATGAGTTATTCAAGGATGTAGCCAGGATGTCAGTGAATCAATAGGTAAACTGGATTTTGTCCTGAACATCCCAGGTTAATTGATATTATGATGGGAAAATTTAGGACCATTATTTAGTCAATATAAAGCAAATATCATTTTTTTTTTAAACAGAGTTTTCCACCAGACAATTTCATGTGAACAGTATATAATATAGTACAGTTACAGTGGAAATTCAGACCTAAAATGTGGCTTTCAGTTCTGATAGATAAATTAATATTGTACATCAGCCCGTCAATATTTTTTTCATATCTGTCCTTAGCCTTGACATAACTTTACCAATCCTGGTGGTGGAGTGGTTATAGCATCTCAGACAACTGAGCACAAAAACCAGAAGGTGTAGTTCAGATCTGACCGTACTTGGCTAGTATCAGAAGATGCCAGACTGGGAGTCTTGAAATCAAGGGAGAGATTAGTGGTAGGAATCAGTGAATCAAGGGGGAGATTAGTGGTAGGAATCAGTGAATCAAGGGGGAGATTAGTGGTAGGAATCAGTGAAATCAAGCGGGAGATTAGTGGTAGGAATCAGTGAAATCAAAGGGGAGATTAGTGGTAGGAATCAGTGAAATCAAGGGGGAGATTAGTGGTAGGAATCAGTGAAATCAAGGGGGAGATTAGAGGTAGGAATCAGTGAATCAAGGGGGAGATTAGTGGTAGGAATCAGTGAAATCAAGCGGGAGATTAGTGGTAGGAATCAGTGAAATCAAAGGGGAGATTAGTGGTAGGAATCAGTGAAATCAAGGGGGAGATTAGTGGTAGGAATCAGTGAAATCAAGGGGGAGATTAGAGGTAGGAATCAGTGAAATCAAGGGGGAGATTAGTGGTAGGAATCAGTGAATCAAGGGGGAGATTAGTGGTAGGAATCAGTGAAATCATCGGGGAGATTAGTGGTAGGAATCAGTGAGATCAAGGGGGAGATTAGTGGTAGGAATCAGTGAAATCAAGGGGGAGATTAGTGGTAGGAATCAGTGAAATCAAGGGAGAGATTAGTGGTAGGAATCAGTGAAATCAAGGGGGAGATTAGTGGTAGGAATCAGTGAAATCAAGGGGGAGATTAGTGGTGGGAATCAGTGAAATCAAGGGGGAGATTAGTGGTGGGAATCAGTGAAATCAAGGGGGAGATTAGTGGTGGGAATCAGTGAAATCAAGGGGGAGATTAGTGATGGGAATCAGTGAAATCAAGGGGGAGATTAGTGGTGGGAATCAGTGAAATCAAGGGGGAGATTAGTGGTGGGAATCAGTGAAATCAAGGGGGAGATTAGTGGTGGGAATCAGTGAAATCAAGGGGGAGATTAGTGGTGGGAATCAGTGAAGTCAAAGGGGAGATTAGTGGTGGGAATCAGTGAAGTCAAGGGGGAGATTAGTGGTAGGAATCAGTGAAATCAAGGGGGAGATTAGTGGTAGGAATCAGTGAATCAAAGGGGAGATTAGTGGTAGGAATCAGTGAAATCAAGGGGGAGATTAGTGGTAGGAATCAGTGAATCAAAGGGGAGATTAGTGGTAGGAATCAGTGAAATCAAGGGGGAGATTAGTGGTGGGAATCAGTGAAATCAAGGGGGAGATTAGTGGTGGGAATCAGTGAAATCAAGGGTGAGATTAGTGGTAGGAATCAGTTGTAAAATCATGTTGGATAAAATGAAACAACTGATGATCGTTTATTAATCAGTTATTTCATGTACCTTCAAAATTACTCTGAAATCTGCTGTTTAGAATTATGCCTAAAATAATTCAGTGTGACTTTTAAAAAACCCTGAAAGGTCAAGATAATAACCTGGATGTTGACACTTGTTCACATCATAAGAATCAGTTTTAAAGCAGGTCACTACTTAATGTCCCATCTTTCTTATATGTCTGATAGGTTCAGATTTTGTTTCTGGATAAAATGTATTCTTTGCATGTGCACACATAATTGTTTGTGATTAATTATGCAAAAATGTAACAAGTTTAATTGATTGTGAGAGAAAATGACAGGTCATGGGTATTATCAGTTAACTGGCACATCACTGGGTAAAGCTAGACCTAGCATCTTTGGGGACATGCTTGGTTAAATGTCATCCAGGGTCTAGATTGAGATGACAGGCTGTGCAATATGTATGCATGACCATTATGTACAAGAAAAACCAGTGTTATAACATTAGGGATAGATAAAAATTCTAATGATCTTTTGTTTCTGTTTATATACAGATACTATTCTGGTAATCATTTGTTTAATTTTTCCTTTCATTGTATCCCCAGACAAAGTCGGGGGATACTATGTTTTCATACCGGTCCCCCACCGCCGCCGCATATAAATCTTCTTGGCGCGATAACCCAAAAAATATTTCATGGAACTTTACCAAACTTGGTATATGTATAGATATGGGTAAGAGGACGACGCCTATATAAAATGAGGTCATGACCTTCACTAGGAGAGTGTCCTTGACCTTGAATAGGTCCAATTTTGGGGAAAATCACACAAATTCTTTAATATCTCAAGAAATCTTGCATGGATTTATCCCAAAATCAAGTTGATGGAAGATCATGGATAGGGTTGTCATGTTCCAGAAACTGGTGGCACCACCTATTATTCTTTACTTGTTTTCGTGCCGTTTATTACCCCCAAAATTGCCACCTTACAGTACTGTGAGCATTATAACTCAAAAACTAAAGGACAGATTTCTTTTATATTATGCATATACATAGGTATGGGTTATGGGATGATGTTTATTTAAATTGGGGTCATGACCTTTCCTATGATAGTGGCCTTGACCTTGAATATTGCCATATATGGTGAAAATCACACACCTCTTATGATATCTCCAGTGTTGATAGCCATATGGAATTTAAACATGACTTATGTATGGCCCACCACTAAAGTAAGAACCCTATAGGTTCTAGGGTCATGAGGTCAAAGGTCAAGGTCACTGGACTGGCATTTTAAAAGATACTGTGGATGCATTTTAAGCCAAACTTTCATCCTAGGTCTTCCATCTAAAATATATATCTCACTTGCCAATGGTGGATGATCTATATAAATTTTGGGGTCACAAGGTCAAAGGTCAAGGCCACAGGAGCTATCTGTCCAAAAATTAGTTTCTGGATGATAATTCCTTCTTTTATTGATGTATTGATTTCAAACTTGACTCATATATGTCCCATTGAAAAAGCAAGACTCCAATTGATTTTGGGGTCATGAGGTCAAAGGTCAAGGTCACAGGACATCTTTAAAAAGATTGTGGATGCATTTTCAGCCAAACATTTCATCTCAGACCTTTCATCTTGCACATATAAGTCATCTGCCAATAGAGGAAGACCCCTATCAGTTTTGAGGTCACAAGGTCAAAGGTAAAGGTCATAGGAGCCATATGTCCAAAAATTAGTTCCTGGATGATAATTCCTGCTTTTATTGATGTATGGATTTCAAACTTGACTTGTATATGTCCCATTGGAAAAGCAAGACCAAAATTGGTTTTGGGGTCATGAGGTCAAAGGTCAAGGTCACAGGACACATCTTAAAAAGATTGTGGATGCATTTTCAGCCAAACATTTCATCTCATATCTTTCATCTTGCACTTATAGTTCACCTGCCAAGAGAGGAAGAACAGTATCAATTTTGAGGTCACAAGGTCAAAGGTGAAGGTCATAGGAGCCATCTGTCCAAAAACTAGTTTCTGGATGATAATTCCTGCTTTTATTGATGTATGGATTTCAAACTTGACTTGTATATGTCCCATTGGAAAAGCAAGACCAAAATTGATTTTGGGGTCATGAGGTCAAAGGTCAAGGTCACAGGACACATCTTTAATAAGATCAAGGTCACAGGACCAACATCTTCAACAAGATTGTGGATTGTTTGATGGAAGAAACAATAAATATGCCAAGTGTCAGTATATGCTGCTAAAAATGGGGGTATATTCTTAAAGGGAGGGGGGGCCTTCTATGTCTGGGGATACTCTGGCACCTGCGGTGCCAAGAAATGTCTAGTTGATTATACAGTGTCATCCAGATAAATGATTGATTGGTTTATCAAAAAAAAATCACTGACATATATATCACAGTTTGTCTGTTTGATGATATATCAGAAATAAGTAGACATCTAACCGTATCATTTATGGCTCATATAAAGCAAGACACACCAGAATGGACCAGTGGCATTTTAACAAGCCTCGCTGACTCGGGCGTAATGTTGTTATTGGCACGTCATTCAGTATTCACATGATGTTTCATCAAGTCACTACAACTTACCTCACCATGGAGTGTGCCAGTGTTGGTATGTTCTCCTGAGGCAGGATTTACAGCAGCCAAACTGAGGACACAGTTACACCATCACAAATCTTAGTTTTACCAAGTCACTCTATGGAGAGCTCAATTTGCTTGATCCATTCCAAGGAGCTTAACTTTATCCTCCAGGAGCAAACTGACTTAACACCAGCCTCAGCTGTCAACTTTAGCCATGAGACCATATCAAAACTTCTTCAGACTCTGACAACAGAAAAACATTTGGTGCAAACTAGCAAAGTAATTTTTTTTAATTATTTCTTAAGACCAAATGTGTAAAACTTTTCAAGCTTGCTAGAAAAAATTGCAAAAGTAATCATTCCATTTCTTTAAATTTTGCATGTAATCAACAGAAAGAAATAGTATATTTTCCATACCTTCCAATAATTATTTTAAGGAATTAAGGCTAGAGCATGACATTAGTAACATTACCTGATGACCTGGTCCTCATCTGCAAAAAATGAGGGTTAATACAATCATGTTGTTTGGTCTTATGGCTTAAGTAGTTTTGTCTGGATATCACTGGGAAAACCTTATAGTTCAGTTTGGTGTCACTTGGGGGCAGGTATGCCACTAACCCCAATCATGGCCAAAACCACTGCAGTCAGACTGAAGGCGCTTGAATTAAAAAATTAATGCACTTGATGTCATTAATTAAGAATGTAAATCTGAGAACAAAAGGGAATAAAAGTGGCAATAAATAAAGGATTTTCACAAATTCAACACCTTACACAATATGTACACTTCATGAAATTTCTAAGAACAGTATGTTTTATGCAGTTTTTTTTTTTATTTTCTGAAAAGATTCACCTCTGAATATTCTCCTCAAATTATCCATATTAACAAAAATTACACTCAAACTTTAAAAAATATTACTTTATTATATTGTGAACTAATAGATAAAGGATCCTTATTATACCATCTACATTTGTTATAAAATGAAACACTTGAATGGATTCAGGGTTGGAAATTTTTACCAGACAATTTAATACTTTTAGGACAAGTTTCCAGCAGCAAAAACCAGATATTAAATTTTAACCAGACTGGTGTCATCTTTTATGAAATAAAAACTTGGGCACCTGGCATTAAACAGATGTCATAACATGGTGGAATTTAATAGATTCCGAATTGATTTTAACTGAGTCAGCCTGATTAAGTTCTGAATTGTCTGTCGAGATCCATCATAACGCCACCTCTGACTGTGCTGGATGAACACATGGTTCACCTTACCATATCACTGTAGGGCAAGCGAACTAGTGGGGCATGATGGGAAAAAAAAACAGGGAATCACTAGATTCTCCCTGAAGGACAAATAATCAATCATACCACACTGCTTACACTGCAGTCATTGAGTACAAAGGTTCTTTACAATTAAAAAAATATGATTTTTATTGCTTGAATGATTGATGGTTCAAGCAAAAGCATTCTTGGTATGATCCTTACCATCTAAGAGCACACTGCACAAGTCCTGCTGGCAGAAATCCACCATGGGTCGTTTTACAGATTCTGGCTAATGTTATTTTGATGGAATGGCAAACAGGCTTTTTTGATAGAAGGTTAATGGATGGGCCCACTGTGCTGCTAGAAACAAGAATAAAATTTATGTAACCTCCACAAAATGAAACCAAACACTTAATTTTCAAAGAATGCACAGCCCTGTTTGTCCCTCATCCCTTACCTGTAGCAAAAATGGAGGTAATTAACCCCCCCCCCCCAAAAAAAAAAACTAAAATCAGTTGTGAATAAAGCAAGTAGTATTTTCATCCACATTCTGTAGAATCTTAGTCCTTGTCTGCAGTGGGGAAGGATGTCAGGTATGATGTAAGACTAATATGAAGATGGCCCTCCTCATGTTTGTCATCATTTGCTACCATTTCAATTCCTAAGTCATGATTCTGTTTCTGTGGGAAAAATGTGTAAAATGTTACATGAAACATAATAAGATGCTTATTTACATGAATTTCTGAACACATTTCCACTTTCCTTAATCACCAAAAAATACCTTTTATTTACTTTCGTTCCTACTTGACCTGTTATTTTTATTTTTATAATATTCATATGTTCCTCTGCTTGGTTTTATATTTTACTCAGAAAATGTGATTTAAAAGTTCCCCAATGTCAGTCATAATTTCTGAATTCGTCAGCAGGATCAAGCTTGTTTTTTTCTAAAGAGAATATAGGACATGCCTAACAGTAAACCATGACAGGGAGAAAAAAAAGATCAAAAGAACTGCTTGCAGTTTGAAATGCTCGATGTAATAAAGTGTTGAGGATGACCTTCATTAAAAACAGTTTGACCTATCTGAGGCTATGAAAATAAATTTGCAGCAGGAATGGTCTTCCACACAATATTGTAAAATGTTATTACATTAGCTATCTGAATTGCAATTGTGAAATAATTTGGATAAAAGCCACAGGTTTCCTTTTTTAATAGCGGAAAAAAAGATTTATGACATTTTATATGGGTATTTTTGAATTAAGAGGGTAAAAAGTATTTTTATCTCATCTATAAATCTAGTAGTCATTTCCTGTTGAATATATTGTGCTGAGACTTACAGAGAAATGTTTTGCTCATGTATTTCTCATCAATAATGGTTGTATCTATCAATATAAGAATGATCATGGCACTAATCACGGGTGTGTTTTATCCATCCATCACTCATATGTGGGAATTAAGAGCCCATTTCCAGTGAGTTATGGCAGAGCTTGTCATAGTGATGAGCATGGCTGTGTTATGTGGGTTTTTGATACGTGCTGGATGGGATTTCTTGCGATCTCATGATTCATCATAAAGGCAGATATGGACATAATTAGACTGATCAGAATACCAAGGTGTAATACAAACTAGGGTTTTTGGTTTTTGTCCTTTCCTCTTTTTACATGCCCAAATATGACAAGACATTATATGAAATACCCACATTCTGGCTTACCAGGGCTTTGATGGATTTTCATGAAACCCTCCATATAGCACCAATAGACTACCGGTATATCAAACAGTTTTGATTATAGTTAAAATCTATGCTGAGATGAGAGGTCCCCAGACTTCAGTGGTTTTGTGCTGACTTACCAAAAATCTTACGCATTTTCAGGAAACTCATTATAAATATTTACCACTAGAGTTTCTCACCTGAATTATATTCTTGGCTAAACCTATGCATATTTATTGAGGTCAGAGGTCCCAAGATATATTTTACACCCTTGAGGTGCCCTTTTTTATATGCAAGTGATATATCCCTTTCAATTGTTGTAATGTCCGTCAGATGCTTTCATGTATCCATATTGCCTGCATTACAGGACTATCTAATAGGATGTCTTGTGAAAATGTTTCACTTCAAGTGATGAGTGAAAAAATCAGTATTATATAATCATGGTGGACTGGTTAAAATTTATTTGAGACTATATTCTGTATCATCTAGGGTCTTTATAGAAATTTAGTGATTATCCCCTCATAAATACTATCACAAAATTTCACAGAGTAAAGTGTATCATGGTCTAAAGACCTAATGTTTAGTGAAAAACTTCACTATAAAAAGCACCAATTATTTTTACAACCTATTGGACTCTACTGGACCTTGTAGGCTGGTGACATAAAGGCCAACTCCACATTGCCAGTCAAATCTCCAACACACTCAACATTTATAAACATGGCACCCAGCAAGCAGTCTCCTGCTTTAAAATGCATTCTTTTTCAATTTGACTGGTGACCTTGGCCATTATGGGTTGGACTAAAATTTTGTAAAAAAAATAGACTTGTTCTTAAATATTGAATTTGTGGCATTCCTTAAGTTATTTGCATACTAACTCAGGGCTTTCAGGAACACGGGTGTAAGCATCCATGACACTCAGAATATTATTTTGACCCTTGGTTCTTTGTATACAAGCACCTTACTTAGTGCTTAAAATTTCTGGCTGTTAGAACAAGAGGATCAATGCTGGCTCTTATTTTTGGTTTCTGACCATTGCTGAATATCTCAAAAACCAGTTGATAGTGTAATCACTATGTTGACAACTAACGCTTACATGTCACTCTGATCAAATAATCATATAATGACACAATTTCTAATCATAAAATGATCGGAAAATGGGGTAAGATAAAAAAAAATCAGTTTTACACTGCCCTTCAGAACTGACACACATCAACTCCCACTAGGAGGCTCCAAATTCCCACTTGTCGAGGACTCTCAAATTAAAATTTTTTCCTATTGAAAGCCTTGCATGTTCTAATTTAAATATATGGAAATTCATTTTTTTTTTTATTCTTTGTTACCGGTAATTACCATCACTGTATTAAAAAAATATACTACATCCATAGATTATTGTACAATAAAGGTAATATGATAAAACATTAAACAAGAGACAAATTTGAAATTAATAGTCATGGTGCTGACATTTGCCATATAAAATTGATGTTGAATCTCAAGAATAGTCTTTTTCCTGGAGTCAGTCCTTTCTGATGTGGATATACTAATGAAGTGAATGTTAATTTCAAATTGATGTTTGTATACATCTGATTGTTGTTTATTTAAAATTCTTTCTTTTTTTCTGCTAGGAAAGTTCGTCATCTTGTGAAGTGTGTGCCAACAGACAGTCCTACTGGTTTAGTATTAGAGAAATATGGAAATAAAGATCTTGAACAAATACATTCAGGTAAGTCTACTTGTTCACCCCAGTGTTTTTAAACCCACTCTTTGTATGGATGGACCTGGAAATTTTTTTAATAACACCTAGAGATGTATTTAACATTTTCCACTAGTGTATGAACCACTGAGAGTATGTCAATCTGTGCTTTTAGAAGTCTGTAGCTATTCAGTTTCCATTAATCTTCTATCAAAGTTCCTATTATAAACCGTTATTCTTTTTTTCCTGAAAAAAAATTTTCATTGATTATTTTTCCAGAATTATGGAATTTTTTACCTCAAAATAGAAATTGTAAGAGCAGGCATCTGTTTTTCGGAAAATGTTGTTTACAGTGATGTGTTCTTAATTGAGCTCTTATCAAATGACTTTCATTATGCAATAGCTTTTGTACTGATTACCAAGTCAGAGTTTTCACACACTTTTCAACCTTTTCAGAGATAATTTTTTAAAAGAAAAATATATAAAAAAAAGTAAATATTGGAAGAAAACTTTAAATATGAACCACAAAAGCAGCAATTTTTTCCCACTCATGGCAATCAGTATCATCAATCTTATTCGGCATGTAAATACTCTAAAAAATCTAAATCAGCTTAAAGAAAGATGGTTACAAATGTAGAGACACATAATTCATGAAGTAGGTCAGTATGAACATTTATTATGTTAACATTTATTTTAATATTACCCTCATGTATAGTTGTTCATACAGTTATTAAAAACACAACTTTTTTCATAGAATGTCATTGGCAAACATATGAATGAGTATATAATATGTCATTCAGACTTAATGCAGTAACTGTAGGCTGTAAATAAAACCCTCTATAAACTCTTATTCATGATTATGTTCACTTATTTTTTCTGGAGACAGGAATTAACAGAAATTTGTAGTATTTATTAAACAAGAGAGGAAATGTGTAGCATCCAATTTTTCCTATTCTGTATATATACCAGTAGTGACCTTGAATGCATTGTTCCTTGTAAATATATATTTACTGTTATGACCTTGACCCTGCTGAAGTAGCAGTGCATGATGGTAATGCTTGGCCTTTTTCCCTGAACAGAGGTGTGTTACAAGATCGGTTCCCGAAAATCTTCTGGAGATGTGCGCTCTGTCCGATCCTATTCCAGTGATGGTTAGTTCCTGGCAATATATTTTAAAGGGATATTTGACATTATCACAACATGTATTGGTTATAATATATTTAAAGGACCCCCCTCTTTTACGTAATTATTAATACTGAAATCAGGTACCTATTTTTTTCCAGAAAGTAAATTCAACTGAATTGCTTTCATACAAATAATAATAATATAACTGTTTTCTGATGATGTTTAAGTATCATTTATCAGTTTATGTGATTCTCTCATTTCAATGGCTATAAAATCATGTTTATGATGTAAAACTGTATAGTAGTTTGTTCTGTATTAAAGTATACATTTTTCTTTTAATTTCTGCTTGAAACTATTGAAATACTTTCATCAAACTTTATGATGATATTGAAATGATTAACTGATATAGCATACCTAGAATGTATATGTTATGATATGACCAATACATGTTTTGAAAAAAAAACAGTGCTCTGTGTATTGTCTGCTTCTGGATAACATGGGCTGCATGCTGTTAACCAGTGGTTTGTTAATCCTTAACCTATTTCACCCATATGCATGGTATAGATATAACTAACACTTGTTTTTTACTGCCTTCACATGAATGCTAGTTCTTTGAATCCAAGGTAAGATCAGCGATACATGATCTAGCTCCAGCTTACCTGTCTGAACTCCTCATACCATACACGTCTACCAGGACCCTCAGGTCTGGCAGTAGAGATGTTCTAGTAGTGCCTTCATCTACTGAAGATCTGTGGAAGGAGGTCATTCCCCCTTGTGTCACCTGTGATGTGGAACTTCTTACCAGAACAGTTTAAAAATAGACTGAAGACATACTTTTTTACTTATGATCTCTTAAATTCTAAACATAACCAGTGGATAAAGATCCACATGGCATCTATAAAGACATAATACTTGTTTCTTAACTTACCTTACGGGTATTTTTATCACCATTTAGTCATATTTTAATAATTTTAATCTCAGACTTGCATAAATTAACTTTTTATGATATAACTTTTATTATCACAATCTTGCTTGTGAGCAGTTTGCTGGATAAACGCTTTATAATTGTGCAATAAAAATAATAATAATTAATAATAATAATAATAATAATAATAATAATAATAATAAAGGTTTTACAAGAAAGAATAAAAAGTCATAAAATATGTTCTGATGGGTATTGGGAATCGTAAGGAATCTAGAGAAATGAAACAAACAACTTTACCACTGCTCATAATAAAAAACAAAGTAATATTTAACTTTGCTGACTCTCATTCATGCTGAGCTTTAGAGATGGCCTTTGTCCTTGCACGGTCCTTGTTTCTAACCTGCCCTCTCATCCTGACAAAGACTTTCATTGAATCATACAAATGTGCCTTATTGAAAATTTCACTGACAGCTCGCAATTTTTGGGAGAAATAAGGTCCAGTTATCACAAATGTAACTGACATTTGCAAATATCTCTATCATTGGATCCTCTTGAGTAAATTTTCATGCATACAATAAATTGGTCAGCAATTACATTTTTGATTGAGTTTTATTTACCTCAGTACTCTTGGACATGGGTAGCATGATTAATAGCACAAAGCTAGTAGGCTCTGTTGTCATTATTTCATTTTTACCTTAGTTTAATTTTCAGCTCACAAACCTAATACTTTGTATTGGATCATTATATTAGAATGATAATATGCTTTATTCAGTGTGTCCCAGTTTGCTTTGTTAGTTGAGCAACATGACCCATGGGTCACTTGTTAGTTGAGCAACATGACCCATTGGTCACTTGTTCTTATCATTATGAAGTATTATTTGTGACAATAATAAATAAGAGGGACAGAGAAGGATAGTGCTTAGTAGAAGATTTAGCTAAATATTTACAGAATGTCAAAATTGCAGGTAAATGTCAGGTATTAATGTTACCTGCCCCTTAATGTTTTCTTTAGTGAATGCCCCCAAATGGTGTCTGTAATGAATGACCAGACTGCTTTCAGTCTGTAAGGGTAAGGTACAGAATTATATAAAATGATAAAGAGTGTGATGCATTATGTTTCCTGCTGTCCTGTAACAAAATATATTAAGCAGACAGACAGTGGTTTTTGCATCCTTAGATATAAATATTTGTTTCATGCAAACATATCCAGGATCATTTTCAAAATCGGCAACTGTGATACAAGGCCTGCCTTATTTATTTTATCTAATCTCATATCATATCACCGTCTAATTCTCTGATTTTCTTTATGTGATGTTTTAATTTTGTCTCATCCAGTATTAGTTATCACCATCTAAAGAATGTTAAATCTAAAAATGCTCCTTCTTTATGAAAACAAAGTGACTATCTGAAAGTCCAATGCACAAGGCCTATCATTGAAGAGGTGGGATAGGTGTGATTTGCAGTGATGTAGATCTCTGAGACTGTACTTGAGTCCACTTTTTCAGGGACTCGGACTTGAGGGTTCTGGACTTGTACTTGGACTGTTAAGGACTTGAGATATCAGGTCAAGTCCAGCTTTAGTCCAGTAGAAAAAATAAAATCAATCACATTTAAAAAAAATACCTATATACATGTGTGAACTACTAACAAAAGATTTAAAAATAAGAGAGATATATACAAAGTATTATCTCCTGCACAAGGAACTAAATAGTGTAATCAAACATTCAAGTGAAAAGCATGTCTAAACTAACATTAAAATACACATGATATTCTCAAATTTCAATTTTAAATTCTCTTCACATGGACTTTTGCTTTTGATTTGGACTCAGACTTTTTACTTGGTTTTCCAGTGACTAGGACTCAATAGATGTGAACTTGGACTATAATAATTCTGACTTGTACTTGTGTTGCCTGGACACAGACTTGCACTCAAACTACAATGGTATGCATATTTGACTCAACAGCATTACTGGTCATGGTGATTATCAGCCTCATTGAACATTTGTAAATGAATGCATGAGTAGATGCTAATTGAGCACTTCATGATATTATATTTGTGTTATTCATGGTGGTGGTGTTCTGTTACATCTTCTATGTAACTTCTGTTTCTAAGTTTCTTTGATTCCAATTGTGAAGAGTTTATTCATTTAATATCAGTGATACTCTTAAAATGCATGATCTTTTTTTTTGTTTTCAATCCATTTTCTGACATAACGATTAAAAAATGGAATGGGATCTCTCTATTTGTTAAATAATGCTTGGTTCAATTAAGTTTGTGGGACTGGTATATATTACATTCAGTGTTTGATGTCTATGTGTTGCTTCTTTTTATAGGTTTAATATTTATTGAAGATTTTTACTTTTTTGATTTTTTAAATCTTTCTGTTATAAAATATCAGATGGCTGACCTATGGAAACAGATCTGTTTCTATTTACCTTCTCTGTATTGACACTGTATTCATGATATAATGATGTGTCTACTAATTTACCATTGCTCTAAATGGAATGCCAAACTGTGACAAATGACAAAGTTAAGAGACATATTGGTGATACAAATTGTCTAAAAGTTAAACAGATTCATGGCCAAAATAAATATAACAAAAGTTATGGATCCAGAGGCTAATTACTGAAACACAGGTGTGAGTCAAGCACAACAGATTTATTGTCAAGGTAAAAGTGTGATTCAAGTTATGTAGATTTATCAACAAAATATAAGTATGATTCAAATTACGCAGATTTAATTATCACCAAAATACAAGTGTACGCAAAATGCCAGAGATTTATTGCCAAAATAAAAGTGTAATGTAATCGACCAAGCAGGAAAGATTAAACACAGCTTTGTCCTGTTAAATTTGAAATGTTATGAGTGAAAAAATGCTAAAAACTTTCCACATTAGGATAAGGGTAATGGAACCAGAAAGGTAACATATAATAGAAGCCTTTCTTGCACTGAGCCAATAAAATAACACACATATGGTTAAGGATATGATGTGCCCTTGACCAACATAAGCAGTCCTGTAATTTAATAAACCTTCACCAAAACATAACTGCCCCTAAATCAATAATGGCCCCAGTTCAGGAAACCCTGCTGAATGATAAACAAGCAGCCCACTCAGCTATACATATCAAGGTGAAAATTGACTTAATATTTTCCTATTTCTTTACTGTTGCTGACACTTGCTACACAGCTTTAATTGACAAACTTTTTGTTTGCTCAGTAATAGAACAGTGCTTGAAACATCTGTTTCTTCAAAGAAGTAGTATATACAGAGTTGTTTTTACAGGGGCCCTCTGTAAACAACAGTAATTTAATTTACTGAAACAAAAACAGATGTGTGTAACACGGAAGTATCAATCAATTCAGGAACACACAACCCAAGACCAATTACATGAATTTGGTAAGATGTTTTCTGATAATAGAGAGTTAGAGTGTGTTGTGATTAATTATATGTTTGCATAAGTCAACTTAGATCATTCTTTTTCTGTTATATTTTTATCTCCTGAATAAACCTTGGGAACCCCTGATCCTAATTGTTAAATAGATATTTATTCAATAGAAACATTAAAGGATCCTTAGGCACAATTTATCCATTAGAGAGAATAATAAAGACATAATTTCTGATTTGGCACTACATCTGTCCTTGGCTTATTGAAGCATGCAGTCAAAACAACAGGTCCACTGTATCCAGGCATTTGTACCAATGGTCTAGGGGAAGTGCACAAGTCTTAAAAGCTGCAGATCGGATTTCAAAATTCAGCCAAGGCGGTGAAATTTTTCACAACCAGTCCTTACCCTGAGTGATCTCTCTGCAGGCTTAATGGGGAGGCTGTGCCCAACATTCGTGTTTCACTCACAAACAACTGCACCTTTCGGGGACTCCTCAGTGTTATGATCCAGCAATGGGGATGACATACACCCTGGACCCGCAGGAGAAGAACGCTGAGCCTGGTTGAGGCCAGGATTATTGAGTGTAAGCCCCTGTCATGTAGTCCAAAATGGAATGGAATTCTGCAGAAGTATATAGAGTACTTATTTAAGAAAGCATTAAAATGAATATTAAAAAATTACATAAAGAGTATGAGACACTAAAGACATAATATGAGATGAAAAAATTCATGACAAGGACCAGCACAAGCTCACAAGTGCATATAACATAAATTGTACAGGCAAAAGTTTTATAATGTATTTAAATATGAACAATTCTTGAGAGAAAAGTATAACTAAGGCATTTCCCACTTTGATGCAACAGTTGTTCTCATAATCATTTAAAGTTTTTCTTATTTTAATGATCTTAAATTTGAAGACTGAAGTTATTCTAAGCACTTTCCCCTTGCATTCTGAGACTATCAAATTTGATCAGTTGCATGAGTATCTCAGCAATGGGTTCATGGATTATCTTGAGACTTGGTATGTACAGCATGCTCATATTAAGACATATACACCCTGCAATCAAATTCATCCATGATACTTTATAGGCAAAATTAACTTTTGTTATTGTTTTATTGGACAGGTGTTACAATAAAAGCAAAGGGAAATACAGGTAACAAAAGATAGGAATTACAACATTAGTTTGCTGCTCTGTTCAGGGGTTTTTACCAGGAGTTGTTCTTTGTATTCAGGCATTAGTCAGGTGTTGTAGTCAGGTTCCTCACACAAATTCCTCACATGAACTCACTGTTACTCTGATCCTTCCTATCCACACAGGTTTGCTTTATACAACATCCTCATCAGACAGTTTATCCTTCTAAAATAATCTTTGAACAGCTTTGAATTTCATGTGTTAGGTATTCCGGATGGTAACATATTCTCTTCTTGAGGAACAGAATATTTCATTCTGTGTTATAAGAATCAAGTATGTTAAAATAGAGATCCAGATTATATCAGTTGCCAATAACAACCCCTTCCCACCTTTGCTGTGAATGTTGCAGATATACATAGGATATAACAGTTGTATTTGACGATTGAAAGGTTTTGGCTGTGTATTGTATAAAGGTGAATTCAGAGCACAACTGGAAGATTCTGCTAGTTTTACGAGAGAGAATAGGGACTGCCAATCAGATTGGGTTTGCAGCATAAGGAGGCTGCCTGCTGGTAGATTATCTGTGTTTGTTCTGTCATCAATCTGCTTTTGTTCCAGGCGGCATACACGGGTATCCACGGAGACGAGAATCAGTTGCTAGGATACATTCCATGACGATTGAAGCCCCCATTAATAAGGTCAGTCATATCCACATAACATCTGATTTAATCACCTTGAAATGCTGAAGGGTGATAACATGAAGCATGACTGGGATTTAGACAGCTGATATCTCTTATGTTTTCATTTGGTGCTGGGCAGATGCTGATAAGAGCTTAACACCAGCATTATCAGTCACACCAGTCCATTAATATCACTTCATTGCTTCATGATAGCAAATTACCAGTGCAGTCTATCATATTAAATGGCTGATTTAATCTTGATACTAACAAAGTGATCTTTAATTCCATCCTTTCCATCTTAAATTTTAAATTGAGTATGATTATTAGGAATTATGCTTAATGAAGCAAAATTATTATTTTAAATCATCTGGGGATATTTTGGGCATGTTCTGATTTAATTGTTAGAAAAATATGCCAGTTGTATTTTGGGACTGACCAAAGTGGTCGTAATTTGAGGATGGTCATATTTGTGAAATTCTTCCTGGGTAATATATCATGTGGGTGACCAGAGATGTGTTGTCTCTTTGTACTAGTTTGTTTTGTACCAACGTATAGGTGACCAGAGCTTGTGTTGTCTCTTTACACTAGTTTGTTTTTTACCTTTATTTATAGGTGATCAACTTGATCAGTGCTGCTCAAGAGAACAGCCCTAATACAGTGGTGCAGGCACTGGATAAAGTTTTAGAGATTCTACGAACCTCAGAACTGTACTCACCCTACTTTAGCCAGCAAGTCAACGAAAATGACCAGATGACAAACGACCTTATTGGTGGACTCATGACAATGGTAGGTGTATCTGTATATATTCTCATATTAACTAATAGATTACCTCCAAAAAGATTTTCACTTAACTAGCACATTTATATAATAATCCTGATGAATATCAGGGATTCTCAGTTCTTTCAGAAAGTCATGTGTGAAATATTGTGAACCCTTGAGCTTATAAAATGGTGTGGTGTCATCCCACTTCCATTGTCTGTACATTATCCATACTATCTAAAAAATGGCAGGAGCTAGCATCACTAAATTTTATACAAAAATAGTCTCTTTCAAGTTTGCTCAAATGGTTCCATCTTGACAAATTGTGGCTGAGTTATGGAGCGATGAATAGTCTCTTTTCAAGTTTGCTCAAATGGTTCCATCTTGACGAATTGTGGCTGAGTTATGGAGCGATGAACAGAGTCATTCGGCCAAATAAACATATTAAAATTACAATTTCAGAAACAGCAGAAGCTTAGAAACATCACCTTATTTTATGAAAGTTTTGGTCATATGAGTCATATTTGAAATTAGATTTGGAGGCACCACCCTCATCTACCTTTTTAGCTCAGCTAACTGAAGGTCATCTGAGCTATATTGGTCCTCCTTGTTTGTCTGTCATGCTGCCTGTCTGTCGTTAACCAGGCACAAATCATAACCACTTGACCTTGAATCATCTAACTTTACACCCAGAGAGGTCCATAAAAAATCTCCATGGAAATCTGAATTTAAAAGTCTCTGTTACCAATATCCTGTGAGCTATAGTGCTTGTAAGTACCCCTCAGAATAATTAAAAATTTGGTACAAAGTTTCTGAACAACTAATGCATTAATCACCGTGATTCTTTGCATGCACATTAATCATGGCGTGTTTCATCAGTACCCCCAGACTTGTCAGGTGGCGCTACCTGGAAATTAAAAAATTTTATGCATTTTCCTTAAATTTCTATTTTTGAGACCTACTTGACATCCAGGGAGGTCCGTGAAAATCTCTTTGGAAACCTGAAATTAGTTCTCTGTTTCTCATATCCTCCTAGCTAGGCTTCAGTGTTACATCTACAAAATTTGGCAATAGATGAAAAATTTCATTTTGTGAATGTCTTTACAGTCAACTGAGTGTCATGACCTTTGGGTAACTTGTTTAAAAAATGTAAGGGGTCATGGCTCATAAGTACATTAACCCATAATTTCTCAGGAAAAGCAGGAGCTAGCATCACAAATTTTTATACAAAAATGAGTCACATGCCAAATGTTTCGGGATTGACCTTTTTATGGCACCACCTGTGCTGGACTTACATTTTACAGGAAAAAGCTAGAAAACCCTAAAAAAATCTTCTCCAAAAGCATTCAGCTGTTTTGTTCAGTATTTCACAGAAATGATCCCAGAGTGAGCTCTCTTAAGTTTGTTCATAAGATTCAGGTTTGATGAATTTTGGCCCGGTTCCAGGTATTTGAACTTATTTATTTGGCCTAGTAAGCATACTAATATAAAAATCTCAGAAATGGCAGAGCTAGCATCATATTGCAGTCTAGAGCTACATTAAAAAAGTTTGATGATGAAACTGTAAAGCTGAATTTAATTTTTCACAAGAATAATCCTAGGGTAGGGTTCTCTTAATTATATAAGA
This sequence comes from Sipunculus nudus, assembly GCA_026874595.1. NCBI lineage: Eukaryota > Metazoa > Annelida > Sipuncula > Golfingiida > Sipunculidae > Sipunculus > Sipunculus nudus. The sequence continues at coordinate 76,621,870 of CM049313.1, read as the reverse complement.
GTTGATCAGGTTCATTGATTTTTGGAAGAGTCATAGAAAGCTGAAGTTGGTCTTGTGGCCAAGTAAGCCTGTATCAAACTGAGGGCTGCAATAGTCTTCTTCTGCAAAACTGTTATTTCAAATTCTGTAACAATGCAGAACTAAGGTGGCTTTTGTGCAAGTTTATTTAAATGATTTTTGGCTGAATTATTGGATCTTTTACAATGAAAGGACTGTGAAAACTTTTAGCTATTATATTTATTGTATTAACAGCCTAAGCTCTGTGGTTATATATGCATAGCTGTACATGCAACATAAGTAATTGATTTCCATATCCAGCTATGTGTAAGCTCAATTAATCCATGAATAAAATATATTTCTATTCTGAATATGCTTTCAATAGGCATCTGTAATTATTCTAAACATTTTTATAAAATCTTATAAAAATGTCAGCTTGAAAAAAGTACTATAGCCAAAGTCTTTCAGTATATGTTTAAACAGATTAGGCAACATGCCAGATTTTGTCTGCATCTATATATAGCTCTAGCAGACTGCCAATTGTATCAGAGTTGGTCAAGAGTTCACTCAGTGCAGTAGCTGCACCTGGTACATTAATTTCGGTTCATTTGGATGGCAACTGCCTTCCTCAGTCGAGATTAGTCAGCCCAGTGCACCTGACTCAGGAGAAGTTTGATGTATCGGCCTGAAATTTTGACTGGTGTCACACCGTACAGCAATTTTTGCACAGTGTATGCTTATTATTCAGGAGTTGATTTGATTATCAGCCAAAAATTGTGTTATCTTTACATTTTGGATAACTTCATCAGGACTGGTGGCACCAACTACAATAATTTGTGCACAGTGTATGTTCTTGCTTATTTCTCAGGAGTGATTTGACATATCAGCCTGAATTTGTGCATGTCCATATGTCTCAGATAGTTTCGTTGTTCAAGAATAATGGCGCCTACTACAATCATTTTTGGGTTTCATGCAACTGTGCACATAGCTCAACAGTGGTTTGAAGAATCTACATGAAATTTTACATGTCCATACATCAAATCAAATTATTTTTCATATAAAAACAACAAAATAATAAAAAAAGTAACTTTTTTTCTAAATGGCTTAGTTTTGTTGCATTTTATGTGACAGTCTTCATGGATGATGTGGAAAGATTATCTTAAGATAAGTTCCAGTGTTCTGTTTAAAAATTTAAATATGTAGAAATTTACTGCAAATACTCCTTTAAATATGTTACTTAGTTGTTATAAATCTGTCCTATAGATAGATGGATCACATTCAGTCTGCAAAACATAAAGAGCAATTTATATTCAGGAAATGAGAACTGCTACTGGGTGCACAGATAAATTGATAAAAGAAAGCAATGAGAGACATTTACTCCATGAAAATGCAGAGAGCAGCCAAGCAAGCTATAAATAATAATGAACTGATAATACCAGGCATGATTGTTCAGCAGAAATAGAACAGACAGGGGTTTTTTTTTAAGTTTAGTGCAAATTATCTACATCCAGATGGCCAAATGATGGTGTTGTCTGACTTATGCATGTCAGAGGTCATGCAAGGCATCAAGGGACTTTTCACAGATCCAGATTGAATTGCATCATTGGAATAAAAGAATACAAGAATATTAATGTACAAAATACCTTTAGAAAAGTTAACAACATTAGCAGCTATATATAAATTAACCAGGCAGTAATACCAGATACATAGATATGAAGGCTGTGGCATCATATGTCAATTTTTGTGCACTAATGCAAGCCCATTTTTCAATGGTATTTGATGTCCTTGATATTGATAATTTAATGTATTTTCTCTTTCAGTGATAACGGTTTTAACATTAGGGATGGCATTGTGATAACAAGATTTGTTTTAGGAAGAGTTACATTTGTGTTTGTCTTATTAAATGGCCATTTTAGCTTTGCAAAGTTTCTTGGAGCCAATCCTGAACTGTCTGTTGTTCAGACATATTGATGAAAGTCTTTAGGGAAATGTTCACCAAGTCTGGTGAAGTATTAACCAGGGGTCTTTAAAATATTGCTTCAACTTCAGATCTTGCCTTCCCCCCCTCCCCATCTGATCTATATATAAAGTGAGAAACCCTATTTATTAGTCACATCTAGGCCATGTAGAAAAACATCTATTTGTGAGAACAGCTCAAGAGCCCAGATGTTCAAGGATAGTAGGTTTCCAAAATAGGAGGAAGTTCAAGAAAAGAATATAAAATTCACTTTCTCCTATGTTTGAGTGCCTTTTCCCTGATCCACACAATGCACATGCACACATTCTAACAAGAATGGTTCTTCCATAATCATGCTGTTATTGACATACTGTTTTTTCTCTCTTTTGATAGAACTGGAAAGGTTTTTCTGGGAATATCCACTATACCAAACCAGGTATGTGAACATGTTAAAAAATGTTTTTTTTACTCCTCATAGAAACTTTTTTGTCTATGTTAAAGAATAAATCTGTTCAAAATGTAATTTGTTTTAGTAGTCTGTTGAATTTCCATAAACCTTTATGAAATTGATTTAAACTATTCTCATGGTGAGATTCCTTCAAGCTGACGTGAGATGTCTGATGTCTGCTCTGGATCATGCTGAGATATTTTTTTTGTAAATCAGAACCCTTTGTGGTCACACTGGTTTGAATTTAGGTGAAGATAACATGCCTATGTTTCAGTTCCACACAGCCACCATGCCAGTACAAGTTCCCATAGTGTCACACTCTCACAAGTCTCACCCGAAGTTCATAACCTCCTGGACAGTGAGGAATGCTGGGATTTCCATATCTTTGACCTAGAAAGGCTCACTAGCAAACGGTAAGTGTATCAACAGTCATATAAGTTAATCAACCATTTAATTGTTTCATATTTTACTTAAAAAACCTTAAAAATTGCTTATATGTCGACAAACAATATTTATGTTGTACATAAATGATAATCCACCTTTAGTAATAAAAGTGAATGTTCAAACAAGTTTAGAAGTCAAAACTTTGAAATTTAGCTAATTTTGAAAATTTCCTTTATAGCTAGCTGTTCGCCTTCCGTTTCCATAGAATTTACTTGATTTCTGGCATACTCTGCCTACATATTAATAAACTCCAGGTAAATTCTGTAGGGAAAATTTCTCATAAACCTTGTGACATTTGGTGGAGATTGTTTATCAACAAGATATTGGTAAACACAGCAGTTTTGATAAATTGGAAAAAATATTTAACTTTGAAGTTGTTGGTTGCATGTACATGGATGTTGCAAGGTCACTAATTGTTGTAAAATGCAATTTGCAAAATTCTAGTTTGTTTCACTTGCCTCCACATGTCCTTGTTGAATGTGTTTCTGTAATTTTGGCTGGCTCCGATCATTTTATAAATACAATAGCAAATATAACAGCCTGTGTGCTATGTGATAGGCCGGCCAATTATTTACAAGGATTAAGGGATTTTCTTTAGTGAATAAATACTTTGAACAATATGACCTATCGCATGAACATGACATATAATCTGAATATCATTAATATTATTGGAATTCAAATAACATTATGGTTGTAATAAAAGGGTTATTTAATATCACAGTATTCTGTGCATATATTTTTCATGTTTAGCATATCAGTTTTATTAAATGTAGAATCTTCCTGCTTATAACTCGGTGTTTATGTATATGATACAGACCTTCAGTGAATGTGGGAGTTATCCTATACTTATGACTCCATGATACCTTGTATGTTTCAGACCTTTAGTGTATCTTGGGCTGAAGATATTCCAGCGGTTTGGTGTTCTGGAGTTTCTAGGTATTAATGAGACTACTGCTGTCAGCTGGCTACAAATGATTGAGTCCCATTACCACGCACCTAACACGTATCATAACTCCACGCACGCAGCAGACGTTCTTCATGCTACCGCATACTTCCTGGATAAAGAACGACTCAAGGTGAGTACTGCTGAGTCATGCACTCTTTCGGAAATGAAAAATCATTGCAGACTCCATCATTGACCAGTAGTTGAGAGCCAAAAATACCTTACAGTTTGACAGCCATTTTGAATGGTCCCTTCTTTGTTGAAGTTTTTATAACTCATCTGTCAATGGATGCAAGTTTCAATAGAACCTTAAGTCCTGTAGTTAATTTTCTTGTTTTGAAAAAAAAAAATTCATCACATCATGACCACCTGCCTTGTCATGTTAGATCTGCAGTATCACTCATCTTGATCACTCCATTTTACAATCTTTTTCTCATCTCAGTTTCATTTTTTAGTTCACTCTGTGAACTTATGCCATGGCGCAGCGTCCGCCGTCCACTGTCCACTGTCAACTGTCCACCGTCCACCGTCTGTTACCAAATATCTCAACAGCGGAAGCAGCTACCTTCATGAAACTTTGCAGAATTACTGATCATGGGATTGACATGCAAAAATAAGCTTTTGGTGGCGCCACCTATGTTGACCTACTTTCTGCGGGAAGAAATGGTCTTTTCGACTTCTTTCAAGATAAGTCATAAAGTATTTATATTTTGGCCTTCATCTCATAGTCAACAGTTCCTTAGAGGAAGGGGAATAATTTGAGTATAAATTTAGTCAAGTCATATTCAAGATGGCGTCTCTACGGAACTTCAAATTCTGTCGATCGCAAAATATGACAGCTTGATGTGTTTCTATACATGATGTATTGTCTGATACCAAATATCTTAGAAACTGCTGCAGCCTTCAGTTTCAAATTTCACAGGAATATTGATCATGTGACTGCCAGATGATTTTGACCTCCAGATGGCGCCACCTGTGTTGACCTACTTTCTGCGGGAAAAAATGGTCTTTTCCATTTCTTCCAAGATAAGTCACAAAGTATTGAAATTTTGGCCTTCATATCATAGCCAACAGTTCCTTAGAGGAAGGGGAATAATTTGAGTATAAATTCAGTCAAGTCATTTTCAAGATGGCGTCTCTACAGAACTTCAAATTGTGTGGGTTGCAAAATTTAGCAACTTGATGTGTTTCCATACAGGATGTATTGTCTGTTACCAAATACTTTCGGAACTGCTGCAGCCTTCAGTTTCAAATTTCACAGGAATATTGATCATGTGACTGCCAGATGATTTTGACCTCCAGGTGGCGCCAGCTGTGTTGACCTACTTTCTGTGGGACAAAATGTTCCTTTCCACTTCTTTCAAGATAAGTCACAAAGTATTGAAATTTTGGCCTTCATATCATAGCCAACAGTTCCTTAGAGGAAGGGAATAATTTGAGTGTAAATTCAGTCAAGTCATTTTCAAGATGGCGTCTCTACAGAACTTCAAATTGTGTGGGTTGCAAAATTTAGCAACTTGATGTGTTTCCATACAGGATGTATTGTCTGTTACCAAATATTTTCGGAACTGCTGCAGCCTTCAGTTTCAAATTTCACAGGAATATTGATCATGTGACTGCCAGATGATTTTGACCTCCAGGTGGCGCCAGCTGTGTTGACCTACTTTCTGTGGGACAAAATGTTCCTTTCCACTTCTTTCAAGATAAGTCACAAAATATTGAAATTTTGGCCTTCATATCATAGCCAACAGTTCCTTAGAGGAAGGGAATAATTTGAGTATAAATTCAGTCAAGTCATTTTTAAGATGGCGTCTCTACAGAACTTCAAATTGTGTGGGTTGCAAAATTTAGCAACTTGATGTGTTTCCATACAGGATGTATTGTCTGTTACCAAATATTTTCGGAACTGCTGCAGCCTTCAGTTTCAAATTTCACAGGAATATTGATCATGTGACTGCCAGATGATTTTGACCTCCAGGTGACGCCAGCTGTGTTGACCTACTTTCTGTGGGACAAAATGTTCCTTTCCACTTCTTTCAAGATAAGTCACAAAGTATTGAAATTTTGGCCTTCATATCATAGCCAACAGTTTCTTAGAGGAAGGGAAAAATTTGAGTATAATTTCAGTCAAGTCATTTTCAAGATGGCCTCTCTACAGAACTTCAAATTGTGTGGGTTGCAAAATTTAGCAACTTGATGTGTTTCCAAGCAGGATGTATTGTCTGTTACCAAATATTTTCGGAACTGCTGCAGCCTTCAGTTTCAAATTTCACAGGAATATTGATCATGTGACTGCCAGATGATTTTGACCTCCAGGTGGCGCCAGCTGTGTTGACCTACTTTCTGTTGGACAAAATGTTCCTTTCCACTTCTTTCAAGATAAGTCACAAAGTATTGAAATTTTGGCCTTCATATCATAGCCAACAGTTCCTTAGAGGAAGGGGAATAATTTGAGTATAAATTCAGTCAAGTCATTTTCAAGATGGCGTCTCTACAGAACTTCAAATTGTGTGGGTTGCAAAATGTAGCAACTTGATGTGTTTCCATACAGGATGTATTGTCTGTTACCAAATATTTTCGGAACTGCTGCAGCCTTCAGTTTCAAATTTCACAGGAATATTGATCATGTGACTGCCAGATGATTTTGACCTCCAGGTGGCGCCACCTGTGTTGACCTACTTTCTGTGGGAAAAAATGGTCTTTTCCACTTCTTCCAAGATAAGTCACAAAGTATTGAAATTTTGGCCTTCATATCATAGCCAACAGTTCCTTAGAGGAAGGGGAATAATTTGAGTATAAATTCAGTCAAGTCATATTCAAGATGGCGTCTCTACGGAACTTCAAATTCTGTCGATCGCAAAATATGACAGCTTGATGTGTTTCTATACATGATGTATTGTTGTTACCAAATATCTTAGAAACTGCTGCAGCCTTCAGTTTCAAATTTCACAGGAATATTGATCACGTGACTGCCAGATGATTTTGACCTCCAGGTGGCGCCACCTGTGTTGACCTACTTTCTGCGGGAAAAAATGGTCTTTTCCACTTCTTCCAAGATAAGTCACAAAGTATTGAAATTTTGGCCTTCATATCATAGCAAACAGTTCCTTGGAGGAAGGGGAATAATTTGAGTATAAATTCAGTCAAGTCATTTTCAAGATGGCGTCTCTACAGAACTTCAAATTGTGTGGGTTGCAAAATTTAGCAACTTGATGTGTTTCCATACAGGATGTATTGTCTGTTACCAAATATTTTCGGAACTGCTGCAGCCTTCAGTTTCAAATTTCACAGGAATATTGATCATGTGACTGCCAGATGATTTTGACCTCCAGGTGGCGCCAGCTGTGTTGACCTACTTTCTGTGGGACAAAATGTTCCTTTCCACTTCTTTCAAGATAAGTCATAAAGTAATAATATTTTGGCCTTCATATTATAGTCAACAGTTCCTTAGAGGAAGTGGAATAATTCTAGTATAAATTCAGTCAATTCATTTTCAAGATGGCGTCTCTATGGAACTGTGTCGATTGCAAAATTTGACAGCTTGATGTGTTTCTATAAATGATGTATTGTCTATTACTAACTATCTTAGGAACTGCATCATGTGACTGCTAAATAATTTGACCTGCAGGTGGCGCCACCTGTGTTTACCTACTTTCTACAGGTTGTAATGGTCTTTACTGCTTTTTCCAAGATATGTCATAAAGTATAAATACTTTGGCTTTTATGTCATAGTCAACAGTTCCTTAGAGGAAGAGGAATAATTTGAGTATAAATTCAGTCAAGTGATTTTCAAGATGGCATATCTACGGAACTTGATGTGTTTCTATACATGATGTATTGTCTGTTACCAAATATCTTAGGAACTGCTGCAGCCTTCAGTTTCAAATTTCACAGGAATATTGATCATGTGACTGCTTAATGATTTTGACCTCCAGGTGGTGCCACCTGTTTAGCTACTTTCAGCAGGCTGTAATGGTGTTTTCTGCTTTTATCCAAAATATGTCATTAAGTATTTATTTGTTATAATCCACAAAAACAGAGTCTCCTCTAGGACCCTTGGACTGATCTTTCCAAAACCTGGCATACTTGTTCCCTCACCTATGTAGTTGTAGGTAACAATGATGGAGAACCTTTCTGTGCAGTACAAACCTGGGTTTCTTTCATATAACAACCCTCAATCTCAGGAGTGGTTCAACATATTTAGCTGAAATTTTGCATATTCATAGATCTTTGACTCCTCAGACTTACACTTAAGACTGATGATGCCATCTGCAATTGTTTTCCCATGGCATCCCTGGTACATTTGCTGTGGGTGAAAATTGCTCATATCTCAGAAGTGGTTCAATGTATTGATCTGAAATTTGTCATGTCTATCCATCTAGGAAAGTTTTCTCGTTAACCAGACAGGTGGCGCCACCTACACTACTTTTTGCGGAGTGTCCAACTTTGCATTTGCCATCTGATCGTCTTAGTGTTTGTTCAGTGTATTGGGTTGAAATTGTGCATGTCCATAGATCTTCGTCACCTCAATCTTGTAAACAAGACTGGTGGCGCCATCTGCAATAATTTTCCTGTGGTGTCCATTCATACATTTGCTTTTGGTGAAAATTGCTCATATCTCAGGAGTATTGGTCTGAAATTTGGCATGTGCAGTCATCTTGGAAAGTTTTCTCATAAACCATATAGGTGACGCCACCGACCTTGTGCAATAGGACAATGTCTACTTGGAAAGGAATGAATGGTATTTTCACATTCATTTATTTTTTAATCACTTGCCAAATTGCACAGTAATTCACAGAGTGAACATTAGACCCCTGGGTCTCTTGTTTTATAAAAAAAACTGTGAAACAGAAATTTTCTAAAGTGATCACTTTAAAAACTGACCAGTATTGAATCCTCTTGTGGTTGGTAGCAGTATTTAGATCTTTTCTTTTATATAAAAATATATGAAATAAAAAATAGCTGTGACAGGGGTGGTTTTTTTTGTGAAAATACTGGTTGGGATATCATCCCAACTTTTCACTTTGTCCCCTTTGTTCATTCATGTAGATCTTCTTAAGCTCCCTTGGAAGCAAACAACGCAAGCAGCCATAATATCTGCTAGAAGGTTATTTTATTGCCCTACATTTGCCTGCTGCCCTTGTCCAGCACCAATTCACTCACACATTGAGAGAGCACACACTTGTGGTCAAGACTTTGGCCAGGAGTCTCAGCGTAGAAGGTGGTCTGAAAGGGACTTTGACTCGCAACCTTTTGGTCACATGTCCAGTGCTCTAACCCCTACACTAGTCTGCTTCACATGTGATCAAGTTGAAGTTGATCAGTAGAATGTGTTTGATATATGAAAAATATACTCTACTTTTGAATATAAAAAAAATAATTTTGTAGGTGTTCAATTAGTGAATACGCCTTATTCCTAAGGTTTCAATAACAACCTTTTACTACACACTTAAATTTCTTTTTGGAAAATATTGGTAAACTGTGAATGGTGGAATAAAGTATAGATTTTGATGAATGGTTTATATTAATATTTTTTTTATTTTCAGAATATGTTTGATGCCTCAGAGGTTGTGTGTGCATTAGTCGCAGCAATTATACATGACCTTGACCACCCTGGAAGAACAAATGCATTCTTAGTCAATGCAGGGAGCCCCCTGGCATTGCTGTACAATGATCTGTAAGTCAAACTCTCACCTTAAACTTTCTAATGAAGGTTCCCTGTGACAGTGGAGAGTATATCATTATTAAGTCCTGTGGATCAAAGTTGTCTGTGCAAAGGTTTAACTATCATTGAAAACAATCCATTATTATCAGACCAGAGTGAGACAACTCACATATAAAGCATGTTGAATTAACACAAAAAAAAGCTTCTAAATTTTAAAATAAATCTGTACCTGTCAATATATTGCTTTGAAACTGTTTGTTTACTCCTGTAAAAGAGTGTAAAAAAAGTGGATCCAACAGCGTTCACAGGTGTCAACATAAACAAAGCCTGTTGGGCCATGTGCATCGCAGCGCCACTACATGTGACCATCAGGAGATGTCTTTGAACAAGCAAATTTTAATGGATTGTATATCCATTTTAAGTATTTTGTGTTATTAGTAGATACATATTTATATACTTTACAGCACCTCAAGAGTATTTTTTTTTATGGCTGTATAACAATATAAAGTCTTTTGGTTATTAGTTCTCTCATTCTGGTATATTTACAAGACCAAACTGCAACATTTCTTTATATCAAAAGAAGGACCTGATCCATTATGAAAAAGGCATATAATAATGTATGTGCATATAATAATGTACATAAAAGATTTCACCCCAAGTATTTAATAACAACCATCAGATATTGTCTGTCTATTTTAGTTTGTGTTTTCCACTTTTTTAATAATGCTAAAATGATTGTCCTCTCAGACTTCTTGTTACAGGTAGTAAGTTATAATATTTATTCTGCCCTTACTGCTGAGCCTTTGTGCAGGATGTCACCTAAACCAAAAACCTGTTTAGTACCAAAATGTCAATATTTCCTGAGGAAACAGGGGAAAAAATCCAGACATGCCCTGAATCTGCTAATCTGATAATGTTACATAAATAGTAGCTTTTGTGTTTAAATCTGTTAAAAGTGCAGCTGTACTGAGCATATACAGAAAAAAATAACTTTTTGATGCTGTTGGAGGTAAGTAACTATTAGTGGTCTTGTATTAAACTTCAATAGTCAAATTGCAGTAAAACATATAAATTGATGATTTGAGAACTTCAGGAGTATTTTTTTTCAATTAAGTTTGTCTTTGTTAAAACAGTTCCCTTAAAAACTAAATTTATGACCTTACTTCCTGTACTAACCTGTAACTATATTTTCAACCAAAAACTGTGACTTTATTTCCTGTGACATTTATTCTGTGACTCTTTTTCCTAGAATCAAATATTACTGATGAAAGTCATTCTTAATCTCTGTATACAAGTATTTATCCAGTAAATGGATCAATGTCACAAGTAAAATTTTCTTAACATTTTACAGGAACCCTCCCTGAAGAAGGTTACTTTTGTTTTATGAAGTGAAAATCCAACCTGGCTAAAAAGTGTTTCCATGCTGTGTAACAGGTTCAAAACCAAGTTAGAAGGTGACATTTTAATTTGGTAATAGCAGAAGTATAGGAGTACTTGAAGTAGTACGCATCAATTTTCCAGTATTTTACTTAAGCTGACAGTTGTTTAATAAATAAGACATATCAGTGAAACACAAGGATCTTTATTTGAGGGATGAGGAGGTTAGTATTGTCCTTAAATATATATAATGCAGATGTACCATACCATGTACAGCCTTCCCTGATCAGTAAATAGCATGTCCTCTATGTGGGTTGCCTGTAACAGTGTTAATTTATCAGCTCTTATCTGTATCACACAGAGTCTGTAGGTTTTTGCAAATATGGGGCAACCCAACAATGCATTGTCATTTGGGAGGCTCCTGTTCCCACTTGTTCTTCCCATATCCATAATAAGTTATAATAATAATCATTATGTTGATAATAATAATTATAGTAATAATGAAATATTAATTATAATTTTAATAATAATAATGAGAGGAAAAACAATGCTGCTTTAATAGGAATTATGATAATAATAAATAGTTTCATCTGTTCAGTAGCTATACTTCTTCAGCCATTGAGACTCCAGTCAAAGTGGCTGTTGATGAATAAACAGACTAATATTTCACATCAACCAGGGTTAAAGTGGCTGTTTTAAATGAAATCCGCATAAACACCACTTTAGCAGCCTTGTATAACCCCTCAATAGATATCAAACGTTTTCTTGATCCATGCTTAACTGAGAGATTTCCCAAATGCCTAGAAAGTAAAAGGTCCAGATTGGGAATATTTTGGTTACAGTTTGTGTAATGATACTCTCCTCATTCCAGGGCAGTGCTTGAGAGTCACCATGTATCCCTAGCCTTCCAGCTGACACAGGCCAACGAACAAGCAAACATCTTAAAAAATGTCAGCAGGTAAGAACAGCATAGTCAAGCCACTTTATGGTACTGGTATGTATTGCCTCTTAGACATAATAAGGAAACCTAGACACCAGTAATTCATGTAAGCCACATACTGACATGAGTATAAATTATGTAAGCCACATACTGACAGGAGTAGTTTATGAAAGCCACACCAAATGTCACCAGAAGTTCATATCAGCAACATCATCTGACAACATTGGTTCATGTAAGCCACATCAACTAAGTCAACATCCAGTAGTTCATGTAAGCTACATCAACTAACTCCAGAAGTTCATGTAAGCCACGTCAACTGACACCAATAGTTCATGTAAGCCACATGAACTAACTACAGTGTTGAGGAAATACCCGTTTCTGGTTACCCGGTTTGTGTTTTACTGCTGATTCCGGGTTTTACTAGTCCATGCTTGTCTTGGCCTGTATTATTGTCCTGTTAGTAAATGTGTGTTATGCAGACGTCCTGATTATTTTTGTTCCACGCTTGACAATGGATTAGGACCTGTTAGTTCCTATTGTGTGTATGTCAGTATGACAGATTAAGGACCACGCAACATACAGTACTTTATGTAAGCCACATCAGCTGACACCAGTAGTTCATGTCTGCCACATGGTATAACTGGTATTGAACCAACGTCAATGACAGTGACTGTAGTTATGCCATGCTAGCTAATACAGAAGTTTGATAATTATAATTTTTAGATGTACAGTGGAGCTTGATAACATTATTACAAAGACAAATTGCTCAGGGGAAAATACTGGGATCCTGGATTTGAACCAATGTCGGTGGCACACAAATCAGGCGTATCAACCACTTTGCTAGCAAAGCTAGCTTTACTTGTGAGACAGTTCGGTCCACTATTATGTCACCCCATAACACACACCCTCTTAAGAGCGTTCTGCTATCAGAACAAGACTAATTTTCCTAGGAGTCACACGTTGGTGAGCTTATTCTCTGGGCCACAAAGTTTACCGTCACGTTGGATGAGACCCCATTTTGTTACAAAGACAAATTGCTCAGGGGAAAATAGTGGGCTGATCCCAGATTCTAACTCATGTCAGTGGCGCCCAAGTCCGGCATACCAACCTCTTCGCTAGCAAAGCAAGCTTTACTAGCGAGACAGTTCGGTCCACTTTTATGTCACCCTGCTACAAAATGCTGACACCAGAGATGGGCACTTCTTAAAACTGGATGTTTTTAGCCCTATAAGAAAGGATAAAACATTGATTATGAAAGGAATGGATTATTTTTTGGCTGGCATCTATCACACATTGATAATATCTCTGTTTCAATTTTTAACTTTCTTTCATTTTGTGGTGCTTGATTACAGCGATGTTTGCAGAAACATGCGGCTACAGATCATAGATATGGTGCTGGCAACTGAGATGACCAAGCATTTTGAGCACTTGAACAAGTTCGTCAGCAGTATTACAAAACCGTGCAGCAAATCAGAAGAGGACCTGGCATCAATGGTAAATTATTTGAGGATATTAGGTTCATGAGCAGGTCTTCATTTATCCACAAAAATAGGTTTAAATAATTAATGTAAATAACACCTTCCCAGTGTCACCTACAACTGTAGATGTCCTAATATTCCGTATATACATGCATGTATACATTAAGGTGAAACCTGTTTATTGTTAAAACTGGAAGGTACTTTTGACACTAGTATTTGATAAGTATTTTCTTACTTAAATGCCTATTGTAAAGGCCACAGTATACAATAGAATTTTGAATTCTAAACACACATTATTAATATTGGTAAAAGACTAGGTTCCCAGGCATGCATATAACTTATAACTACATGAATAAGTCAGACTTGGTACTTTTTTAGAATTACTAAAACTTTTGTATACATTCTTTTTACCACTACACCTGTTTTATACAGGGCAGTGGACTAGTAGTTTGGTTTTTCTCATAAAAACATAAGGACTTTTTTTATAGAGGTCATGTTTTCTAATTTCTGGCAATAAATAAAATTTATCTGTTAGCTGCACCTGTACATCTCAGATTTGCTTGATTTTTCAGAGCGAGGGACATGACACTGACTCAGTAGCTCCAGTCAATAACTCTCCAGAGAACAGAATGCTAATCAAAAGAATGCTGATCAAGTGTGCTGACGTATCAAACCCTGCACGACCTGTAGATCTCTGCATCACCTGGGCCAATAGAATTGCAGAGGAATATTTTCAACAGGTAACTGTTCCTCTGTCAACTATTCTTCTTTCAACTGTTCCTCTGCCAACTGTTCCTCTGCCAGCTGTTCCTCTGCCAACTGTTCCTCTGCCAACTGTTCTTCTGATAATTGTTCCTCTGCCAACTGTTTCCCTACCAACTCTTCCTCTGTCAACAGTTCTTCTGCCAACTGTACCTCTGTCAACTGTTCCTCTGCAATGTCCTCTGTCATTGTTCCTCTGCCAACTGTTCTTCTGATAATTTTCCTTTGCCAACTTTTTCCCTATCAACTGTTCCCCTACAAGTGTTCCTCTGTCAACTGTTCCTCAGTCAACTGTTCCTCTGCCAACTGTTCCTCTGCAAACTACTCCTCTGTCAACTGTTCCTCTGTCAACTACTCCTCTTTCAACTGTTCCTCTGTCTATATAAGCAAGTGAATTTCTGTCATTTTGCATATCACAGTATGAAATACTGAGAAGAGGTTTTTAATGATGTTTGTTCTTTTTATAAAAATGTTCACTAGGTAATATAAATAGAATATAAGTTTCATTTATTTAAATTATTTCAGACAGATGAAGAAAAGGAAAAAGGCTTGCCAGTTGTGATGCCTGGATTTGATCGTAACACCTGCAATGTTCCCAAATCTCAGTGTAGCTTTATAGAAATTTTTATACACGACATGTTCGAAGCATGGGATGGTAAGTCTCCATTAAAATATAATAAATTAAAATGATCATACTCCAGTATTGAATACAGTGGGAAATCCTTTTTACTTTCTAATATTCAAATATTCATAGGGAACTGAAAAGATTAAAAGAAATAATTCATAAATTTAAACTTGCTCCTGTAAGGGATTGACTCTATGTAAAAAAATATAACATGATATAGTTCATAGTTCATATTATATTTAGAACATTAAAATATTTTAAAACAGAATCTACACTTGTCAGCACTCGTTTTACTCTGTATGATCATATCTTGTTATTGTATGAAAGTTTAATTCAGAATGTGTACAAAAATTTACATGATCAAATTTTTTAAAAATCTTATAAATATTCTTTACATTTATGTAGGTGGAACATTATATGAAAAGTTATGCGCATTATGCACAATATCACTCATGTAAGATATAGTGACATAGTATAACTAAAAACAAGGGAGGATCCAGGATTTTTGAATATGGTTTAAACATATACCAAGGGACTTAAAAAAGTCTACAACTCCAAAAAGGGGAGGGGGTTAGCCTTAAAAAAGTCTGAAAACTCCTATCATAAAAGTTATTTTCTCCTATAAGGGGGAATTTTATCATATTAACCCCCTCCCATTGGACTGCGCCCTGTAATATCACCTGTCTAGGTATATATGATACTATAACACTTCAGTTTTAGAATAAAATTTTCATCTTGATCAAATTTTTTAATTTTGTAGCATTCTTGGACATCCCAGAAGTAATTAAACACCTGCAAACTAATTACCAATACTGGAAAAATCAGGAAGGTGCGACAACACCAAATTCCCAGCATGCATCAGTGGAAGACAGTGAAAGTTCATCTAATCATTGTTCATAGTACAATAAGAAGAGTCAAAATTGTTACAGTTTGTAGGAGTATTAATATAAACTCATTGAAGTTGTTTTAGTTGCATACCTATAGATTTATATACTTTCATTGAAGGGAGGTTTGCAACCTTTGACCTGAATAATTAGGTCCCATTTATTTGTGATTGACATCTGTAGACACAGCAGATGATAGACCTTGTTTGTAGCCTTTCCTAGTCATTGTTACTGTGTTATAAGTTTACCTGTGCTTGTTAGAGATTCCGAGTCATCTCTTACAGCTGATATATACAACGGACACTGGGAAACCTGCACTGTTGTGGCCTACATACTTTAAAAATCATGTCATGTAAAAAATGAATTACACTTATTTCTCAGACGTATATTCAGTAGCACTACAGTCTTTTCCACCAGGGGTTGCCTATTGAAAATTTGGCATTGTTTTTTTAATAAATTTGCAGATCAGTTTGCAAAGCTGTGATGAAGGAATGAAGCATATACACCAGATAAGCTAGCAAGCAGTCAAAGCCATACCTTGCAAGCTATTTTAGAAATGCAACAAAATCACTATCCGAAATATTAGTCAATTTTCACAGAAAAGTTTAATTACTTAATCAAGGACAGGTCATGTGATCAAAGGACTACATTCAAATGGAATGCTGATTGGTTGTTTAGTGCCATAAATATTCTAAAAAAATAATGCAGCTATCAAAGTGAGGTTGGACCTTTTGGCAGATTTCATGTCACTTGGACAGGAGAACCAGAAGGTTCTGATATATATGTATTTTCTTGTCCTGAAGTTTCTTTCTCACATTAGCCGTTAGTCTATCATTCATTTTGTGACATATAATATTTAAGTTTATAAGAATATGCACCAAATTTCATTAGAAAAAACTGGTGGATAAGGCTATAGATCACAACTACATTGGTTCAGACCCACTGGAAATTGGATGCAGAGATTATAGAAGGTTATAATCTATACGTTTTTCTCACAACAGTTCTATTTTAATTTACAAAACTGGTAAGAAAATATCTAACCTTTTATGTACTTTGAAATACTGAATTTTGTAGTTATTTGAGTGTGTAGCTGGTGTGAAACAAGGCCTTCTAACTATAACAGAAGCAGGGCTTCCAACAACTACTATATTTCCTATATATTTCTATATTTTCCTTGATGATAAAATTTGTCTTATTTAATTTCCTATATTTTCCAGCATTTAGGCTTAATCTCCTCTATTTCTTATAATATTTTCACTTCACAATCATGTTTCCAAATAACTTAATATTGATTAAGTGTTGTTAGATAAACCTGCTATTACTGAAAACATTCAGATCTTTTGTAGAAATGTACATTTAAAGTTTTCTGTTATACATGTCCAGCTATCTAAACGATGTAATCTGACTTTGAGATGCAGAGCACATGGAGAACTTATTGTCATCGGAAATACACAAATAAAACATAGTTGTGCATAGAAAACTCCTCTTTTCTTCCTATATTTCTGGCTGAAAATCTAATTAATCCCTATATTTAGTCCTCAAGAACTATACAATTCCTGTAAAATCACTATTTTTCTTCAGAAGCATGGTTGGAGCTTTGCAGTAGCATTCACTGCAGTTTGTATGATAAAGCATTAAATACTTATTAGAAGTATGTTCAAAATTATAATTGTCTCATGACTGTATTTTTGTGTTTGAAACCAGTATATCAAATTAAGTTTGAAAACATGAAATGTATATTAAGTAGAACCTCCCAAATACAGACACTGACAGAATTGAGTTTTTGCCCTAACAGTGCTGGGCCTGGAGCAGGGGAGAGCCCACACTGGAGAGGTTTCTGTACACTTTAGGTATATTTCAAATTTTAACCACTGCATATTTTTGTGGCTTTTTTAGAGTTGAGAGAGTTTGAATCTTTCTAACTAGCATATTGGCCTTTGGGATAAAAGGTTAGATATTCAACTGCTACACATTCATCTCCCTGATGCATGATTATTTTGTTTAAGCGACCAGGTTATGAAGCCTTTGGGAGATACGAGTATAAAGGCTTTTATGGTCACACCTTGTGCATGAGTTTACAGATTTGGGTAAAATTGGAGGCCTTTCAGATCTGTTTGAAGCAGATTAGTTCAAGCATAGCACTTGACTTAATGTCATTACTAACCAGTATTTCTTGTTGTTCATCTTTTGAGTGAGATATGATTGAAACATACAGATGGAATCTTTTATACATTTGTGATAGTGTAAGTTTGTATGGACTGGAACCCAGTCCACTCACTCGTAGTCAATTTTTCACTTTGGTATTTATTCATGGTAGTTGCCTATGTGCATGAGCTGCTCATCTAAATAAAGGAAAATAACATATAACATATTTCTTGCCTCCAGTGTCTTTAAAATGAGAGTTTGCCTTATGGCTTTACTGACACATATCTTTACATTAAAGTGAAGAATTACCTTATCAAATAATATCAAGAATACTGGTAAATCAATGTGCCATATTTGAAGAAGATTCCAGGCAGCATATTTTTTTAAAGATGCCTTGAAATTAGAATTTAAGTAAAAGCACTAAATCTTTTTAGCAATATCTTTATGTATTTAATTTAATACACAGATTTGTAGCCTGTAAAAATTAGGGCTCTGTAGTGAATAACTAATGACTTGTGCTGGTTTTTGTAGAATAAAAGGTACAGCGCTGCAGTGAATTTCAAACAGCAATTTATTTGCTGAAAATATGTTTACTTTACCAGAGTTATATTGGTATGTTTATTATTAATTAGAAATTAATTGGATCCTGTTGGGAAAATTTGTAACAACACAAAGACGCAAGAAGAAAATGTTCAGGTGTTCACAAACATTAACTTGATTCTGATGTTTGCCAAGAGACGAGATATAAAGGCAATTATAGGAAGGCCCAGAGAGTCTACACTGTCTAAGAGTATTAAGTTGATGGCAACCTCAGGTCAATTGAGTACATGTATTTAGCATAATATAGATAACAGGTATTAATATTTGTACAAACCTTCATGTCACACTTGTAAAAAATAATCATGTTTAACAGAGACTATACCAGTCAGGTATAAATATACACATGGTTGCTTCTGAGACAAAGACATTTAGATGAATATTTTGAAAAGTCAGTTATCTAATCAAGTTTATAAGAAAAAAAAATATCTAATTAGGTTTTATTTCAGAGGAGATACCATATCCCATGATAAAGTTGTATCATAGGACATGGGGATGATCATGTGACTAGTGTGAACCAATCAGGACTCTTGCCCTCCTGTTTGTGATATATATGCATAATTATGAGGCCATATTAATTAGATGTATATGTTATATGCTTTGAAATACATCATCTGCATCTCAGGATAAAAGACGACCTTCTTTTACTGTTGTGGGCATCAGCTGTACAGTAATATGTTGTATAATGGTGTGAGAATAACCTGTTGTACAACAGGATAGTTGTGTGGTGCTATTAAAACTGTTAATAACAAGCCACACTATAACTAAGATATTTATTTTTCTTGTGTGCCATTTTCATACATTTTACATTCAAGCAAGATGTGTTGTTGTATGTTGGAATAATCTTGCATTTTTTTTGTGTATTTTTGTATATAGATATACACCTTAAACTTTAGGAATATTGTACACTCAGTCTCTACAAGTTGTAGTTCACATATGTTATTATGAAGTTCAACTGTACATTTTGTATATTATGAACTACAGGTGAGGCTACTGTCTCAGATACCTAAATTTTCCTTCTTTAATTATCAATATATATATATATATATATGAATATAATTACTGGTATATATCTATTAGAAGAGATATGCTTTATTTATTTGTAAATACTTTTATTGCTGTAGAGTTATATGTCAACTTGTGTGAAAGTAAGGGTTTGATGATTCGGTTGCAAATTTAGGCATTACACAAAGGGCCGGGTGGACTTTGGTAATAATTTTTTTTAATTTGTTATTTTGCTTAATAAATAACTTCAAATCTTTTCTAGAAAGTTGATGATATTTTATCAATCCAAGAAACAGCTGGTTACCTTAATTGGATCCCTGTAATATTTATGTAAAGCAACAAATTTATTGGAAACATGCTCTACCAACAAATAATGTTTTCTTCTGCTATCTCCATAAAATGTATTAGCCAACTATAATATTACAGTTGTCACAAAATGTGTATCAGGAGAGAAACTTCCAGCACATACAACCAGTGGGATCCATTCATCAATATTCCTTACAGATATATATATATATATATATATATATATATATATATATATATATATATTGTTATTATTACCAAGGATCCCAGTGACGTCTGCGTAGCTTGATGATATATTGGCAAGATGCCAAGCTGAAAATATAACCATTCACTCAGGTTTCTACAAAATAGTTAAATATGATAAATATCTCATATCAAATTAGATTAAACTTTTTTTCTGTGGATAAAATATAATCACAGAGGCATTATATAAGAGCATCGAGAACGGGGTAGGGTAACTAGGGTTATTTATCACCCCAACAGATCAGAATAGTCCCATATGTCCAGTGGACACTATCCCAAGACCCATACGTAACTGGGGCTCATTGTTTTGTGCTTGTTATTTCCCGTTCATAATAAAATATCTGATAACGTATTTGCATTGTTTTGTTGTAGATTTCGAGAATGTGTCTGTGGTTTAACTGTGAACAAACATTCATGGCAGTCACCATGCAAATTTGAACAAAAGGTCCTGAACCAGTTTAATTCTTTAGAAATCTTACTTTTCTCCTGTACAACCTGGATAAATTTACACTGATAAATAGTATTCAGAATTCACATATATGTCACTCAGCACTAAATGAAGGACACTGTCCAATTTTGGATCAGAAAGTCAAACCCCGAAGTCGCAAACTTTAAAGTTATTGTCAGTTTGGTCTTCAGTTGATAAATACCTGATTGGACTAGTTAAATTTAATTCAGACTTTACCTTTATGTATCAAACAACGGAGGAAGTACCATGCGATTTAGGGTTAACAGGTCAAGTTTACAGCTTGGGGGCTTATCAGTTCTGCATTGAGATGATTGGAAGTTTTAAATTTATAAGCTTATGTCATTGGTCACTCTGTGCAACTTGGCGTCATGAACCATGGATAACTTGTTTGCTATCTATCCAGGAATACATATCTTGTCTCACAGGCATTAAATGCCTATCTTTTATTTTTCTTAATTGTTATCCATGTTTTTCACACGATAAGATGTTCTTGATTCTCCATTCAACCTTTTAACATAATTATGCCGATATCTGATGTCTATTATCTAAAGATAATCCCATGAGCCTTTCATAACAAATACTGAACAGGCCACAAAACGCCTGTCCCACCACGCACAGGTTGTCCGTTTTGTATGTATGCCCGTGTGTATAACGTGAGGCCCGCCAAAATCATCCTAACGCATTCAACCATTAAGGACATCTGGCGGCAACTCGGACGAACCAAACGCCCTTTTCTTTCTTTGACGAGCAAGGACTGGTGCTATAATGCACTTCTATTTAGCCCATAAGAATGGACTCCTCAATTGCTTTTTTAGCTCAGCTGACTATAAAGGGGTGAACCCACCAAGGCCGACACGCATCTCAACACAGCGCGATGCAGGCCGACACAGAAATCAGGCGACACACACCGACACTTGGTTGTGTCGGTTTGGGTCGCCTAGCGTGTCGTGAAGTGTGTCGTGCAGCCAAAATAACAAACCAATTGACCGACATTGGGGTTCATGACACGGAGATTATCGCGTGTTGGCCGGAAGTTGACCTTTTTAGATTATCTGTTGCAAGTGTTTAGCAAAAAAGCTTTAGCCACTTTATATTTTATATTTTGAATTTTAAGACTTAAACAAGACAAAGGCTCCGGTGACAATCGGGCGCGTTTGGTTTCTAATTCCATCATTTTACCTTTACTTGATTCAAGTGTTAGCGCAACAATTTCCCCAGGTGCTTATATACCGGCCAAAGCTCCTTTTGACTAATGCTTTGAATGATCAGTGCCTTGAGGTAGGGGTAAATGTTCAACAACTGTAAACTATCAAGACATGGAAAAAGCGTATGATTTTCCAGACCGAATATAAAATAATGGTGGGAAAGGGGGAGTGCACAGGGCTTAAACAAGATCTTTGTTTTAATATTCAGTAGTCTATATCCAGTAAAAGGTTAAGGCAACAGGGTTTGGAAAAGTTTCTACTCAACATATCACCTATTTCAAGCTATCTATCAAACGACAAATTTGGCTCATCCTCTGATATGAGAATATATCTACCCCTGCGGTTATGCTCAGGTTTGTGTTTTGTTTTAAAGGACCTGCTTTAAAGGACCTGATACATAAAATCAGTTTTTTAGCTCAGCTGACTTTCAGTCATGCTGAGCTATAGCGATCACTCTTTGTCCGTCCAGGCAAAAATCGTAACCGCTGGACCTAGAATCTTGTAACTTGACATTCTGAGAGGTCCATGAAATATCTCCTTTGAAACCAGAAATTAGGTCTCTGTTACCCATATCCTTTGAGCTATGGGGCCCCAAAGTACCCCCCAGAATAGTAAAAAATTTCATACAAAAACTTCAATATCTCATTAACTCCTTCACTGATGGTCATGATTTTTGGCATACATGTTGATCATGAGATGTTTCATCAGTTTCTGCAGACTGGTGGCGCCACCTGTATTTTTCGATTGTTTACTATTTTTTTTTTCTCTATTTTTGAGACTTAAAAATGTGAACATCTGTTAACAGGGCACAACTCGTTAAGACTAGACGTAGAATCTTCATTCTTGACATTCTAAGAGACCTATACAAAGTCTCCATGGAAACCAGAAATTAGGTCTCTGTTACCCATATCCTTTGAGCTATGGGGCCCCAAAGTACCCCCCAGAATAGTCAAAAATTTCATACAAAAACTTCAATATCTCATTAACTCCTTCACTGATGGTCATGATTTTTGGCATACATGTTGATCATGAGATGTTTCATCAGTTTCTGCAGACTGGTGGCGCCACCTGTATTTTTCGATTTTTTACTATTTTTTTTCTCTATTTTTGAGACTTTTAAAAATGTGAACATCTGTTAACAGGGCACAACTCGTTAAGACTAGACGTAGAATCTTCATTCTTGACATTCTAAGTGACCTATGCAAAGTCTCCATGGAAACCAGAAATTAGGTCTCTGTTACCTATATCCTTTGAGCTATGGGGCCCCAAAGAACCCCCCAGAATAGTCAAAAATTTCATACAAAAACTTCAGTATCTCATTAACTACATCACTGTTGGTCATGATTTTTGGCATACATATTGATAATGAGATGTTTCATCAGTTTCTGCAGACTGGTCGCGCCACCTGTAAATTCGATTTTTTACGAACTGTTTTCTCTATTTTTGAGACCTTTAAAAATGTGAACATCTGTTAACAGGGCACAAATCGTAAAGACTGGACCTAGAATCTTCATTCTTGATATTCTGAGAGACCTATGAAAAGTCTCCATGGAAACCAGAAATTAGGTCTCTGTTACCCATATCCTTTGAGCTATGGGGCCCCAAAGTACCCCCCAGAATAGTCAAAAATTTCATACAAAAACTTCAATATCTCATTAACTACATCACTGTAGGTCATGATTTTTGGCATACATATCGATCATGAGATGTTTCATCAGTTTCTGCAGACTGGTGGCGCCACCTGAATTTTTCAAATTTTTACAATTTTTTTTCTCTATTTTTGAGACCTTTAAGGATGTAGTTATCTGTCAACAGGGTTCAAATTGTAACAACTGGACCTAGAATCTTCATTCTTGTCATGCAAGGAGGCCCATGAAAAGTGTCTGTGGAAACCTGAAACTAGGTCTCTGTTTCCCATATCCTCCAAGCTATAGGAGTCCAAAGTATCCCTCAGAATAATGGAAAATTTGATACAAAAGCTGAAGTATCTGAACAACTAATCCAGAGACCACCATGCTTCTTTGCATGGATATTGACCATTAAGTGTTTTTATTAGTTTCTGCAAACTGGTGGAGCCATCTGTATTTTTTTTTCTCTCTATTTTTTGGATATATTAATACAGACACAATCTCAGCCTGTTGGTTAATCTGTTTGATGCTTCAGTTGAATGGGTATATACTACCATTCAGATGATAAAATTTCCTTTTGCAAATCTCTTCCCAGTCAGCTTAGCGTCATGACCCATGGGTCACTTGTTCATTAACTGATTTGGTCTTTTTTATTTATTCAATATTAAGTATTAATGCAGACTAACCCTCTTTTAAGAGGGTGAACCTACCAATGCCGACACGCGTCCCGACACGGGACATACAGAAAAAAATACAGATGGCTCCACCAGTTTGCAGAAACTAATAAAAACACTTAATGGTCAATATCCATGCAAAGAAGCATGGTGGTCTCTGGATTAGTTGTTCAGATACTTCAGCTTTTGTATCAAATTTTCCATTATTCTGAGGGATACTTTGGACTCCTATAGCTTGGAGGATATGGGAAACAGAGACCTAGTTTCAGGTTTCAACAGAGACTTTTCATGGGCCTCCTTGCATGACAAGAATGAAGATTCTAGGTCCAGTTGTTACAATTTGAACCCTGTTGACAGATAACTACATCCTTAAAGGTCTCAAAAATAGAGAAAAAAAATTGTAAAAATTTGAAAAATTCAGGTGGCGCCACCAGTCTGCAGAAACTGATGAAACATCTCATTATCAATATGTATGCCAAAAATCATGACCATCAGTGATGTAGTTAATGAGATATTGAAGTTTTTGTATGAAATTTTTGACTATTCTGGGGGGTACTTTGGGGCCCCATAGCTCAAAGGATATGGGTAACAGAGACCTAATTTCTGGTTTCCATGGAGACTTTTCATAGACCTCTCAGAATGTCAAGAACGAAGATTCTAGGTCCAGTCATTACGATTTGTGCCCTGTTAACAGATGTTCACATTTTTAAAGGTGTCAAAAATAGAGAAAACAGTTCGTAAAAAATCGAAAAATACAGGTGGTGCCACCAGTCTGCAGAAACTGATGAAACATCTCATGATCAATATGTATGCCAAAAATCATGACCAACAGTGATGTAGTTAATGAGATATTGAAGTTTTTGTATGAAATTTTTCACTATTCTGGGGGGTACTTTGGGGCCCCATAGCTCAAAGGATATGGGTAACAGAGACCTAGTTTCAGGTTTCAACAGAGACTTTTCATGGGCCTCCTTGCATGACAAGAATGAAGATTCTAGGTCCAGTCTTTACGATTTGTTCCCTGTTAACAGATGTTCACATTTTTAAAGGTCTCAAAAATAGAGAAAACAGTTCGTAAAAAATCGAATTTACAGGTGGCGCGACCAGTCTGCAGAAACTGATGAAACATCTCATGATCAATATGTATGCCAAAAATCATGACCAACAGTGATGTAGTTAATGAGATACTGAAGTTTTTGTATGAAATTTTTCACTATTCTGGGGGGGGGGGGGGGGTTCTTTGGGGCCCCATAGCTCAAAGGATATGGGTAACAGAGACCTAATTTCTGGTTTCCATGGAGACTTTGCATAGGTCTCTTAGAATGTCAAGATAGAAGATTCTACGTCTAGTCTTAACAAGTTGTGCCCTGTTAACAGATGTTCACATTTTTAAAAGTCTCAAAAATAGAGAAAAAAAAATAGTAAAAAATCGAAAAATACAGTTGGCGCCACCAGTCTGCAGAAACTGATGAAACATCTCATGATCAACATGTATGCCAAAAATCATGACCAGCAGTGAAGGAGTTAATGAGATATTGAAGTTTTTGTATGAAATTTTTGACTATTCTGGGGGGTACTTTGGGGCCCCATAGCTCGAAGGATATGGGTAACAGAGACCTAATTTCTGGTTTCAAAGGAGATATTTCATGGACCTCTCAGAATGTCAAGTTACAAGATTCTAGGTCCAGCGGTTACGATTTTTGCCTGGACGGACAAAGAGTGATCACTATAGCTCAGCATGACTGAAAGTCAGCTGAGCTAAAAAACTGATTTTATGTATCAGGTCCTTTAAAGCAGGTCCTTTAAAACAAAACACAAACCTGAGCAAAACCGCAGGGGTAGATATATTCTCATATCAGAGGATGAGCCAAATTTGTCGTTTGATAGATAGCTTGAAATAGGTGATATGTTGAGTAGAAACTTATCCAAACCCCGTTGCCTTAACCTTTTACTGGATATAGACTACTGAATATTAAAACAAAGATCTTGTTTAAGCCCTGTGCACTCCCCCTTTCCCACCATTATTTTATATTCGGTCTGGAAAATCATACGCTTTTTCCATGTCTTGATAGTTTACAGTTGTTGAACATTTACCCCTACCTCAAGGCACTGATCATTCAAAGCATTAGTCAAAAGGAGCTTTGGCCGGTATATAAGAACCTGGGGAAATTGTTGCGCTAACACTTGAATCAAGTAAAGGTAAAATGATGGAATTAGAAACCAAACGCGCCCGATTGTCACCGGAGCCTTTGTCTTGTTTAAGTCTTAAAATTCAAAATATAAAATATAAAGTGGCTATAGCTTTTTTGCTAAACACTTGCAACAGATAATCTAAAAAGGTCAACTTCCGGCCATCACGCGATAATCTCCGTGTCATGAACCCCAATGTGTGTCGCGGGTGTGTCGGTCAATTGGTTTGTTATTTTGGCTGCACGACACACTTCACGACACGCTAGGCGACCCAAACCGACACAACCAAGTGTCGGTGTGTGTCGCCTGATTTCTGTGTCGGCCTGCGTCGCGCTGTGTCGAGATGCGTGTCGGCCTTGGTGGGTTCACCCCTTAAGTCATCTGAGCCATAGTCGTGATCCATTGTCCGTCGTCCGCCGGTCCGTCAGTAGATGTGGCACGTTTTGAAACCGTAAGACCTAGGAATCCAAAATTCGGCATAATGTGAGATGTCCCCAAGATCTCCTACCAAGCCGAAAACTGGGTCTTTGCGCCTTCGTTCCTTTGAGAAATTATGGAAAAACCTCAATTTTTTATTAAAATCCTATTTTCACACTTCAGGACTGCCTAATATCAAAACCACTCATCTGTATCCTCATATTTACCATTAATATTCTTCTATATAGTTCCTATGTACATGCCAGAAATTAAGTCTGTTAAGTGTAAATTCCTTAAGTTATGGGCCCAAACATAATGGACTTTGTAAAAAATCAGGAAAAATATTTACTCACTTAACATGAAAAATTTTGAAACTAGAGTCTATTTTCCCAAGTATATAACTATTTTTAATTAAGATTCAATTGTTTACCCAAAATTAGATCTGAATTTTGTAAATTTTTTAAGTAATTAGCATAAAAATAAAATCAGTACCTTAAATTTTGCCCAACTTTGACCATGGCACGTTTTTTTCCTGTAAGTACAATTGATTTAATTTTCACAGCATGTAAACATAAATATTTAATTTGTTTAAATCTGAAATTTGGAAGTAAAAGCTTGAAAATTAAGCTAGTTATTGATTTTTTTCTTGAGGCTCTATTGTAGTCATTTGCTTTGATTACAGATTACAGATGCAGGGTCCCACTCCAGGTCACTGGAAGTCAGCAATGCCAGGGTTTCTGATTTGTTACAGTCACTGGGGGAGATCCCCTGCTGTGACAGGTGTACAGTTATTCTCATATCACCCCGCCCCCCCCCCCCCCGGCAACCCAACCCACTAAGTGTTATGCAGTATTGTTATTGTTTTACTGTATCTCCTTAATTGTAATGCTGTTTCCACTCTGATATGCAAAAACTTTCCTTGAAAAAGTAATTCAAGGTGTAATCCAGAAGATGCAATGTTGTGTAATGTAGCATTTTTAAAGAAATCATTTATCTTTTAAATGATTTTACCAATCATAATGGAACCCATCAGTATGCTTAAATTATGATAAAATATGAAGCATATTATGGATAAATAAAGACACAATTAAAAATTGTGAAATCTAAATCAAGTATTTTTTTTAGATATTTATTGTTTTGCAGATTTAAAAGATATATTTTTGTGGTAAAAAATAAATTTGTATGCATGATGTGGTGTTATCTGACAAGATTGAGATTTATGATGATGCAATTGAGAATTATGAATCAACTTTTATATTCAGATATATATGTTATATTGAAAATGTATAGAAATATAAACTTAAATTTTAAAAAATTGATGTGATAAAAAAATGAGGATTTGTTACAAACATTTGTTCATTATTTTCCTGCATCAGCAGAATTTTAGATCAGGCTTTGTTTACCATGTTTTATGTTGTTAATTAGTTATATTTCAACTGTATACATTTCATAAAAAAAACATATATTTAATAATTTATATTATACAAAAAAAGATTTGATTGAACAAATGTGTAAACTACTGAAATGTCAACAGTTAATCAAAAAGCCAACTAATGATCATGGTAATTGTACAGATCATTTGTTCACAAACTGCTCACATGCTTCAGTTTCAACATTAGGAAACACATGGTCAGGTCACAAAATATTATTTGCAACAATTTCTTGCTCATCAATACAAACCAATCATATAAACGAACCATGGCCTTTATTACCTCTTCCTCTTACACTTATCTCCATTTGATATTATTTTAGATTTTTACCTTCAAGGTTAATGTCAGCTGAGCACAGGCACCCATAGGTCCTTGTTTTTAAGTTAGTAGCATAAATATAAAATCAGTACCTTAAATTTTGCCCAACTTTGGCCACGGCACAATTTTTTCCTGTAAGTACTGTGGATGTTATTTTCACAGCATGTACACATAAGGATTAAATCTGTTAAAATCTTAAATATGAACAATAAAAGCTGCAAAATTAGACTAGTTATTGAATTTGTTTGGAGGCTCTTGTTGTTTTCCCTTACATTGTCAAGCAGTCCACTGAGGTCACTCTAGGTCATTCATTGCAACTCTCTATGCTCCCCAGGCTGTTATGTAATCCCATCACTCCGGCAAGCCCTCTCTCTTGTTGAGCTTGATCAGGCTGCCAGCATAAATACCACAGGGAGCCTTTCTCTCCCCCCCCCCCCCCCCCCCCATTCTGTTGACAGACCTGTACTCTAAACAAGATGAATCTTATAATTTCAGCGATGAACAGTAACAACAGAGACCCCTCACTGAACCCACCGCTTCGATACACAGGACTAATATACAAGACAAAGCTGATAATTTTAATGTTAAAAAATTCTTTTTGTTGAGACTTGGACAATTTTGATTTTTTTAAAGAAAAAAATGTTCAGGAATTTAATCCTAATATTCATATATGGTAAAATATTAGGACCTAATGAAAGTGCTAACTGACAAGATTTAAGAAGATATAAATACTTTGTAGCATTTCGTTCATATCTCTTAAAGTTGGTGGGGTCTAGTTATCTAGTTTTTAAAATTAGAAATATTGTTCAAACTTTGTGGGATTAATTTTTAACTCATATGGCCATATATTTAACTTTTGAAAAATTAATTACCTTCACACATTATTTGTTTATTTGATAGCATGGTTGCCCCAATCCTTATTTATGGGTGTGAGATTTGGGGCCATTCTAAAATTGAAACAGTTGAAAGAGTTCACCATAAATTTTGTAAGTATGTGTTATGTCTAGGTGAACATTCTCCAAATGCATCCGTTTTGGGCGACTGTGGAAGACTGCCACTTTTTGTTACATACTCAGTTCGTTGTATTAAATACTGGTTGAAAATTGTTCGTATGGATGATCATAGATATCCAAAGCACCTGTATCAGTTTTTATTGAAGTCAGATAATAATGGAAAAATTAATTGGGTCACTCACATCAGGACTTTACTATTTCAAGCCGGTTTTGGATATGTGTGGCTGGTACAATCTATAGGAGACATAACCATTTTTATTACTCAATTTAAACAAAGAATAAAAGACATGGCACTCCAAAATTGGCAAAATGACGTTCGCTCTTGTAATAAATTATACTTCTATGGAATCTTTAAGTCATTGTTAACTGTTGAAAAATATTTATTATGTGTACACAATAAAAAACATTTTAAGGCACTCGCTCAATTAAGATGTTGCAACCACAGACTAGCTATATAGCTATAGAATCAGGGAGACACAAAGGATTAGACAGAGAGGAAAGAATATGTATATACTGTTATCGACATGGTTACAATATTTTGGAAGACGAGAGTCATTTTTTGTTAGAATGTCCTTTATACAATAACTTACGTCAGTTATATTTAAGAAGAGATCTGGTACAACCACATGAATATAACTTGAAAAGAATACTCAATTTGGAAAATCCATCAGAAATTTCAAATTTAGCAGCTTATGTTTATAAAGGTTTTGTTAAGAGACAGAAAATGTTAGAAAATTAATATTTATAGCACCACTTTATGGCATGTTACATAAGTTTTGCATTCATGTTTTATGTTCATCTAGAGATGAACAAATATGTATTGTTAATTTATTTCTATTTGTACTTCAAATGCATAACTATGGTTATGATTCAGTTTGTATTGTAAAATGAAATATTGGTGTTTGTAAATGGAACTTTGGGCCTGAGGCCTTTATTCCTGAATAAACTATTTCTTTCTTTCTTTCTTTCTTTCTTTCTTTATGAAATGGAACTTTTATATGACACTTACCGTAAGCCCATTTTTTCCCTTGGTGCATCACTAAATGGTTTCAGGCCAAAGGTTTCATTTATTACACAGTCCATATGCTTTAGCTCATGTCCATTCTATAATTAACAGAGTTTCATTTAAGCTGGGCCATTTTCTCTTAGCTTTTCAAATGGTAATATACATGGAAAAACCAAAAGAAATAAAAATACTTTGCAGTTACTAATATTTTCCAAAATTCAGCTGAGCGACGTGACCCATAGGTCCCTTGTTTAGTGACTGACGCAATGCAACAGAAACCTGAAACCTGTTGCGTCGCCGTCGGCGGCTAACTTATATTATGAACTACATGTTTCTGATGTGATTCTTATTTAAAAACATTTGATAAGAAATGTATAAATTGCAGTGTTCGATGGGAAAATGATTTTGGACTTCAATAAAATCTGATGAGAAAAGTAATAATTACACGAAAATGAGAAGTTACACGTACATTATATGTTGTATCCAATGAGTAAACGTTATCATAAACTAATCGCAGTTATGTTCCTCAAACTTATATCCTCAGGTTCTACCATACAAATTCTGGATCATTATTTCAATTAAATTTCTGAATGGGCCAAACTTTTATTTTCTTGTCGGATGTCTGACCATTTATAAAATCAGACTTTCATTTCAATTGGGCACTCCCGATAAAAGTTGTTGTTATTCATGTGCGGTCTAAAACTGTGCTTGTTACACACGATTCCGTATATCCCTCATTACAAATGCACTTTATTGTAAACAATTTGGCTGTATCTAAGATTTACATTCATGCCATTCTACATACCGAGCGTGGTATACTTCAGGTATACATGCAGTTCTTAATGATGCAGTGCAGCAGAACTGATATCATAATTTAGTTAAACAATATCAGTGTAGATGGCAGCACCAACTTGCGTTTGGTATTGGAAATCTTAGGCATTGCTCTTCCACACCTCGGGACTTCTTGTCAGTTTTTCCATTAACTGGTTCTCGTTCACGGTGAAAACAAATATCTGGAGGGCGACCTTTTCTTATTTTTAAAATTGCTTTGCTGGCAAATTCCATGCCAGTCTATCAATTGACATGAGCACGCGATGTAGGCCGAACATACAGAAAGTAGGTATTGTTGATCGACAAATTAGAAGTTATACCTTTATTCCCGTCTAAATCGTGTCTCCTGTTGTATTTATCCATTTAAACAAAACAGAATCCGTCTCTTAATAAATAAATGCAAACATAGATGATTCCATTGTGCAATTGTGACACCCTTATAGGAATTTGAAGGCCTTGTTTCTTCGCTGGAGATTTAAAATTGGCACCTTTTAAGACCATGATGTTTAGCCTCCGTCGTCAAGGAATGCGAGTGAGAGATCAGAGGGGATGCTCATTTAGTGTCTCGAAAACGAGTAAGCGATTCATTCAAAACACTCTTTTGCCATCCTTCGAAAATAATCCGAATCAATGAATGGTGAAATCTGCAAGGTTTCAGAATAACGCCACATATATGCTTGTTCATGCTGTACGTGGCCCGACCAAGAGATTCCTAGAATCCAAGCTCGAAAACAAATTTGACCATGGAAAACGAATTTTAAAAGTTGAAAAAATTTCTGGACTTAAGGTGAATTTAGATAAAACTATTATTATGCCAGTAATAGAAAACACTAAAAATATATGTGACAGTATGAAAAATTTAGGACTTAAGTGGTGCACAGAACCCATAAAGATTCTTGGTATATACATATATACACCCAGATTGGCAAAAAATGAAAGATATCAATTCCAAAGAAATATTAAGTAAAATCAAAGCCATTTTAAATATATGGACAACAAGAACAATGTCTCTCTCAGGTAAAATTACTATTATAAAAGCCCATATATTGTCACAATTAACTTAGGCATTTAAAGTTTTACCAAATCCTTCGCTAAATTATTTAAAAGAAATTGAAGCACTCTTGTATAAGTTTATCTGGGGTGGTCAAGAAAAGATAAAAAGAACAACCTTAATTGCGCCGATGGATAAAGGGGGGCTTAATATGATACATCTAAAATCCAAAATTGAAGCATTAAAAATTGGATGGATTAAAAGATTTGTCTCGGGACAAACAGATGAGGGATGGAGACAAATAGTCAATGTTCAGCTAAAAAAATTAGGACCCCTTATTTTCCAATGTAATTTAAAATCTGATGATTTTCGCCATTTCAGCAATACATGTCATCCATTTTGGAGAGAGGTACTCAACATTTGGGGCAAATATAACTTAAAAAATAAAAAGTTACAAACACAATATATAAAGAATTAATACTCAAGATATATACAGAACCTTAAAAAGTTGTAGAAAATGGAACAGAGATATGCAAGTAGATTATCAAGAAATAGTATTTGAAGCATTTCTGAATATTAAAAAAATAACCATATCAGAAGAATTGAGAATGTTCCAGTTTAAACTAATTCATAGATGTATTGCTTTGAACCCAAATTCATTTATCATTGGAAAAAAAGGAAACAACACTTTGCACCTTCTGCAATTCTGAAAAAGAAACATTGTTACATCTTTTTTATCATTGTAGAGAAACTAAAAAGATAATATATCAAGTAAAAAATTGGTTATCAACTCTACATAATGGGATAAATGAAGATATGTTTGATACAAAAAATCTGTTATATTCAACACAACAAAAAATAGCCTGATTGATATGCTACTTCTGTTAACAAAAAAATTTATATACAATTGCAAATGCAGCAAGACAATGCCAACTCTCATTAGTTTCAAAATATACGTAGAACAAGTTCATAATATAGAAAGGAATATTGCAAGAAAACGTGATAAAATCAAGAGTCATATGACAAATGGGACAATATTTATATTATCTTTTAGAAACAAAAAGGAGTAAAGATAAATCTATTTTCTTTTCCTGTTTTATTTTTTTAAGAACCCTTGTTAACATGTATATGTATGTATGCGTGTATATGTATGTACATGTATATATATATATATATATATATATATATATATATATATTATGTATATGTATATATGTATAATTTTCAATTAAACACTGTAACTAACATCTGATTATAGATCTATGAGTTAAAAATATGTGATGTAGAAACATACATGTTTTGCTTTATGTCCGTCTATGTGAATGTATTTGTATCTTTTCATATATGTCTATCTGTATATTTTTTTTATCTGTTTATAAGTTGTTTCAATAAAAAAAAAAACATTAAAAAAATTAGATATTACACTGTAAAAAAATTTACCGATGCAAACTTAACATGTAATTATGACATTGCATATGACATTAAGTCCATGCAAAGGCATTTTGTTTATAACCTTAAACAGTACTCTGGTCTAGGTGCATATAAAATCATCAGCCTTTAATATATAGCAGTAATAAAATTACTGTTGTTATAATTGTTTTAGCCTATTTAGCTTGCCCCTTGTGCAGCCCTTTGTGCATACGGCAATGCTTTCTACGTTGGGTCCCACGACTGATAGACTCTTAAATAAATTAAATCTCAGTGATGCTAATGGTGTGTGAATATATATACAACAATTGTATTTGTTATTAATACAAATAATTATAAACGGGTAGATTTACATACAGCAAAATTAAAAAAAGAAAAAAAAAAAACGATGGAAGGGTCATCGTGACGATCCCATATTTGGTAATATTACTCATGTTATTGAGTGTGTATCACGCGTTTGACCTCAGTTGTGACAGGTGAATCAAACAAGGGCATTCAATACTGATCGGACTGAAGGTTAATTAAATGGCAACCGTGTGTTTCCAGTCCTTGCCTACTTTCTTTGAAATTTTTGTCGATTGAACCATGTGTCAAAATAAAATATGCAGTGTTTTTTAAACTGAAATGCCTATGATGCAAAACGAGGACAAAGTTACAGTAAACAACATAATTGTTTGGAAAACTATCTGTTGTAAACAAATCGCAAAAGTTGCCAAACGTTTGGTAATGTTTGGCCTGTTACAAGTCTGCGCATGCGTACTTTGTTCTGAGCCAGGATCCGGCAAGTTGAGTTCACCAGTCGTGACGGTAGAGTGAATGATCCCGGAAACGTTCAAGTTTGACAGTTTCTTGTCTAAACTTCTGACTCAGTGTACGTCAAGTACATAAAGGATCAACCATGGTAAGTTACAAACTAATAACTTAATAATTAATAATTCTTTTTACAAATTATCAATGTTGGTTCCTTTGAGTTTGAACTTAGTTCAGTAACTACCGCTTGGCAGTGGTTAACTGTCACACAGTGTTTTTGATACTGCCTGAAGTGAAGGCTCATCACTATTTTTCCCTTTAATTCTTCTGTTGATTCAGGTTGCGTTATATAAATATATATGTTATATATATACGTTATATATATATATATTTTGAAGAAAATGACTGAACAGCTGGTTTATCCCCTGCATGAACTGATGTAGCCTGTTCATTGCCATGCAGTGTTGCCTGTTGGTACCCTGATTTTTTTCCAAATATTGTTAAATGTATCATGCCAACATGTTACATGAGAAGGTCTGTATACAGCCAGGTTAAACGTCAATTATTCATTAAATTAATAGCCTCTTCTTACAGGTTCAAAGCATGTTTTTTTTCAAGAACCTTTTTACTTAACTGAATTTTTAGCTTGAATTGAAACATATAATTTTTTTAAAGAGATTTATAGTTAAAATAATAATTGTACTGGAACAGGGAAACAAAAGGATTATTTTTCTGTTTAGTGCAATAAAATATTTATTAATATCTCTTTTAAACAGATATAACCAGTGTATAAACATCACCTGTATTACCAATATTTAAATATATAAGTATACACATACACATATGGATTTATGCTACAATAGATGAATGTACTGTGGAACCTGTATGCACAGTGCCCATGATTCTTATAAAAGAGGATTCTGACCTAATATGGATTGTATAATTAGTGATCCAAAATAACATCTAGGAAATATCTGTATCATAAGGTCCCTCACAGCTATTGCTGCACCTCAGGTTTTCATGTGGGTTCCTCTAGACCGTTTATGATTTATTGATAAGACTTCACAGTTTAGTCAGTAAAGCAATATTTCCTGGTTAGTTTGTGCAAAGTGATGCAATGAGATGTTATGTGTATTAGGTAACCTAATCCTGGGCTTATCAAGGATTTATCCATTAACTTATCAGATATTTTGCTTACCGTACATCTGTTTGGTAGGTGTCAGTCAGTTTAACTTGATATATCAGGAACCTATTCAGGAATTTATTGAGGGCCCTTTGTTACTGTTAGTAACTATACACTATACACAATTATTTAAAAGATCAAATGGTATACTTAAATAGTTATACAATTCTGTAACTATTCTACCAAACATAAGAAGAGTTGGACATCTTATTTTTAAAGTATATCTTTTCTTAAGTATACCAGAATGCATGTACATTTAATTTACAATTTGTATAATTCAAACTTGTGTACATCTGGTCTTGTATCTAGACCTTGTGGTCTGTCAAAAGGTTAAATACCTGTGCTGATCATGTATGTATAACATGCACCTGTGACCTTATATATGTTTATGGTAGTCCTATAGTGACTCAGGTGCATATTACTGCCCCCCAGTTCTGTGAAATGTAATCCTGGTATTTTTCTCTTAAGCTGATCAGTTTACCAACACGCTTGACATAAAAGGAACAAATTGCTAAATAACTGTTGTGAACTGAAAATGCTTCAATATTCCAGCATTGTTTGATGGAATCGCTGCTTTATATGTAAGATCCAAGAAACATCATCTTGTGGTTTTATGGTTTATACATGTTAATATTCTTTCCTAAATTATTTCTACTTTGCAAAATTAGATATTTATAAGGCTTGTTGTATCATCATAATTGCACAAACCCCAAAATAATCAACCCTTTTAAAAAATTTGAACTAAGTCCCATTCTACCACTTGTCTGTGAGTGACTTAACAGCAGTTCTGTCGCTAAAGGTGATTTTACCACAGTTGTTGGGATGGAGAATTCTCTGTGATCTGATTACTGAACTAATCATATAAAAACTATATAAGCACTCCATAAACTAAGTAGGTCATATCGGGTCAGAATGTGGAGACCTGTGACACATTCTTACCAAATACCTTTTCTATGATCCTGTGATGTAAATGGACAAAGAGGCCAATTGCTTTAAAAATCAATGCACAATAACATTTCAACAGTTGGACCACATTCTTAGGGGATTTGAAGACATAATGGCTTTCACTGAATTATTCCGATGCACTTAGTCCAATGTTTCTGAAGAGGACCTTCTTTTAAACTATTTAATAGTCATCCCTATACGAAAGCCTGGGCATATATGGTGGTATATAAATTGTAAAATGAACTGACACACCAAGCAATGGAAAAACCAAGGGAAAACCGCTTGGCTGATTTATTATAAATAAAGATTAGTAAAGATGGCTTAGAGTCCACCTGTTTAATAGCACCTCCTACGTGTATTTGTATAATTTCAGTGTGTTTTTAAGAATAATAATACTGGTATGTACAATGAAACCTCAAAATTACTAACACCAAAAGGGCCTTGATAAAGAGGTTGCATTTTAGAGGTGGTTGCTAAATTGAGGTGGTCTTTAGGCAAGGGTTTATTGTTAATATCTATTAAAAGAATAATCTCAAATTGACAAGATGGTTTAAAGACCATCTATTTAAAGCACCAGTTGCACCACCTTCTTATAAGCAAAATTTCAGTTTATATTTAAAGAAAATCATTATATATAAGATTTAATTCAAGTAGATCAGATAGATTTACTTGTGCTGAAGTGAACCGTGACCTCCGTTTTGTTTGCCCTGGATGGCGTGACTCAGAAACATCCTTGTTGATACAAAGAAATCATGATCGACACAAAGTAATACTTGTTGCTTTTTCTGATCACACTGATATAAGAATTGTTCAATTTGAAAAGTGAAACAGCACAAAACTTAATGCTCTATATTTACAGTTCTGATATATTTGTAATATAGGCATCATAATATATCAGACTTTTCCATGTACTCTTGTATAGAACAGATATTTTATGAATGTATCCATGTTTTTGAGGTTTTTATTAGACAGGCTGTGTTACTTGAGGTTTTCACAATTTGTGACATCATGTTGTGATTATGATTCGTTTCCCAGAACTGTCTTTATTGTCTTAAAACATTTTTGTTGTGAGGGGTCTCCAAAGACAGTGGTCCCCAATTCCACTGAGGAGTAGGTGATAAATTATGATAAAATACTTACTGATTTAGTGTGATTACATGATATCATTTTGACTCCATGCTCAATGTTTTTAGCTCAGCTGACTGTAAGTCAAATGAGGTATAGAAATGGCGCTTTGTCCGTCGTCCGTCCAGGCATCTGGCCGTCTGTAAGCAGGGCTCAAAATCGTAACTGCTGGACCTAGAAACTTCTAAGTGAATATCCATGTCAATAAAAAATCTCCTTGGATACCTGAAATTAGGTCACTGCGACCTATATCCTGCGAGCTATGGGGCTTGAAAGTACCCCCATGAATAATAAAAAATATAATACACAAACCTCCAGTATCTTGATAATTAATGCATGGATTGTCATGAATCTTGCCTTGAATATTGACCATGACTAGTTTTGTCAGTTCCCGATAAGTGGTGGCGCCACCTATATTTTTTTGTTATTTTAACAAATATTTAAAATTTTTTTTACTATAAATGACAACAATCATGTCAGTTTCTCAGCTGTAATTACAACTAGTGTCCCAAAACCTGGTGTGTTTATTGATCACAAGTGGATTCCATTTAGCTATCACCCTATCTGTCTGTTTGTCTGTCTGTCTGTCCATCCATCAATCCACAAAAATTTGTTTCCAGATGATAACTCCAGGTTGTATTGATACATGGATTTCAAACTTGACTTACATATGGCCCACCACTAAAGCAAGAACCTATATGATTATAGGGGTCATGAGGTCAAAGGTCAAGGTCACAGGACTCACTTTTTTTAAAAGTTTTGGCAGCATTTTAAGCCAAGCTTTTCATCCCAAACTTTCCATTTTGCACATTTAGCTGACTGGCCAGTATTGGGAGAGCATTAATGAATTTGGGGTGATATGGTCAAAGGTCAAGGTCACAGGGGCCATCTGTTCACAAATTAGTTTCCAGATGATAACTCCAGTTTAGTTTGACATATTGGTTTCATACTTAATCTGGGTTCATGAGATCAAAGGTCAAGGTCACAGGACCCACTACTTTAGAAAGATTGTGGATGCATTTTAAGCCAAACTTTTCATCTCAATCCTTCCATCATCAACATGTGGTTCACCTGCCCAGAGGGGAAGTTTCCTTTTGATTTTGGGGTCATAAAGTCAAAGGTTAAGGTCACAGGGCCCATCCATCCACAAATTAGTTTATGGATAATAAATCCAGTTTGGGTAGACAGGTTGGCTTCAAACTGATCACAGGATCAATATTTTGGAAAACCTCAAACATATATCCTTATAGACAAATGCAGCTGAGCGTGGAGACCCATGGGTCCCTAGTTTTGGAAGTGAGTTTGGATATGAGAAGATGAAGTGGAATCATTCGAAGGACAAGACAGAATATTAATTCTGAATCTGTTCAATCTAAACTTAAATTAAGTATGTATACATTTCAGGACACATACATAATTAGATTACACTTTTAGTCTTAGGAGTGTGTATGTTTTTTTTAGCTCAGCTGACTTTAAGTCATCTGAGCTATAGTCGTGGTCCATTGTCCGTCCTCCGTCCAACTGTCTGTCCATCTGTCTGTCCGGATGTCCGTCCGTAAGACTGGCACATTTCGACACCATTGGACCTATGAATCTGAAATTCAGCTTACAGTTAGATGTCCCCAAAATATTCTGCCATGCCGAAAATTGGGTCAATAGGACTTTGTTCCTTTGAGATATTAAGGAAAAACCTCAGTTTTTTATTAGAAATCTATTATTACATTTCATCTGGTTTTCTTCATTTTTACCATAAATATTCCTCAATATAGTTCCTATGTACATGCCAGAAATAAAGTCAGTATTATTTAATTTATAAAAAGTTATGGGCCCAAAGATAATGGACTTTGTAAAAAAATCAGTAAAGATATCTGGTCACTTAAGACCAAAAGTGTTAAAGGTAGGGACTTTTTTCAGTAATACAACTTTAATTAATCAAAATTTAATTGTATACCAAAAATTAGATCAAAATCTGATAAATTTATTTAAATATTGGCAAAAATATAAAATTGGTACCTTAAATTTTGCCAAACTTTGGCCACGGAAGTTTTTTCCCTGTAAGTACTGTGGATCTAATTTTCACAGCATGTACAAATAAGGATTTAATCTGTTAAAATCTGAAATTTGAAAATAAAAGCTGCAAAAATAGGCTAGTTATTGAATTTTTTTGGAGGCTCTTGTTGTATTCCCTTACATTGTCAAGCAGTCCACTGAGGTCACTGTAGGTCATTCAATGCTATGCTATGCTCCCCAGGCTGTTATGTAATCCCATCACTCCGGCAAGCCCTCTCTCTTGTTGAGCTTGATCAGGCTGCCAGCATAAATACCACAGGGAGCCTTTCTCTCTCCCCCCCCCCCCCCCCCCACCCCATTCTGTTGACAGACCTGTACTCTAAACAAGATGAATCTTATAATTTCAGCGATGAACAGTAACAACAGAGACCCCTCACTGAACCCACAGCTTCGATACACGCTAATATACAAGACAAAGCTGATAATTTTAATGTTAAAAAATTCTTTTTGTTGAGACTTGGACAATTTTGATTTTTTTAAAGAAAAAAATGTTCAGGAATTTAATCCTAATATTCATATATGGTAAAATATTAGGACCTAATGAAAGTGCTAACTGACAAGATTTAAGAAGATATAAATACTTTGTAGCATTTCGTTCATATCTCTTAAAGGTGGTGGGGCCTGGTTATCTAGTTTTTTAAATTAGAAATATTGGTCAAACTTTGTGCGATTAACTTTATACTCATATGGCCATATATTTCACTTTTGAAAAATTAATTACCTTCACACATTTTTTGTTTATGAAATGGAACTTTTATATGACACTTACCGTAAGCCCATTTTTTCCCTTGGTGCATCAGTAAATGGTTTCAGGCCAAAGGTTTCATTTATTACACAGTCCATATGCTTTAGCTCATGTCCATTATTCTATAATTTACAGAGTTTCATTTAAGCTGGGCCATTTTCTTTTAGCTTTTCAAATGGTAATAAACATGGAAAAACCAAAAGAAACAAAAATATTTTGCAGTTACTAATATTTTCCAAAATTCAGCTGAGCGACGTGACCCATAGGTCCCTTGTTTTTTATTGAAAATTTATAAAACCTGTAAATAAAAAAAAATGATTAAGATAAAAACTTCTTAATGGAAAAACTGGATATGCTAAAAAAAATGGGCTTATATATAAACTTAAATGCATTATTCCTTTGAAAGTGAAATAAAGGTATTAGTCCATTCTGTCCACTTGCCTGTCCATCTGTAAATTTTCATATGCATCACAGTATCTCAAAACTTTTACTGTTTTTCTTCATGACAGTCTTGTCAGAGTATTAGTTTGCAATCATATATTTAGAACTTCACTATAACCAATTAGGAGGGCCCCTTTCCTCTTAGCTTTTCATATTCTTATATAAATGAAAAACATTACAATAAAATATTTCAACATCCACCTTCGTGCTGCCCTCACTTTTCCCTTCTCTCCAAAGCCATATTGAGCTAAGAGTCTCATATTAATTAAGATAAGTTAAGCAAAACACCAGTAAGCTAAGTATGCAGGATCCATGATACAAGAAAGGAGCAGAGGACCAGTAAAACAGTCTATGAATAATGGGTAAGAGCAGAACTGAGTCAGTCCACATATCAAGTTACAGAAAAGAACTCATAAAGTTTAACAGCTCAGTTTATATTCAGTAATTAACATTTTCTTGTACGCTTCAATGTATCATGTAATTCTCATCATGATTTATTTATTTTTGCAGCCGTACCACTGGCAGAGTCACAATGTC